>CM074191.1:21037167-21761167 GCA_037179385.1 Holothuria scabra
TTTGTTGGCCTCAGCAATATATAGGTCCTACCACCCTTGTCAGCTGGTTTAATAATGATATCCCTATTACTTTTACGGGATAAAATGGCATCTCGTTCTTCAGGACGAAGGTTACGCAGTGTGGTCATTTTAGGGGGGGGGGGAATATATATATATATATAATAAAAATAATAATAAAACTGTTTTCCGTGTATTGGTCAATAGTTAAATAGACAAGATTGAGAAACCAATAATACTAATGACCAACAAGATTGATAAATATCCGAATATATTTCAATTCCACCTGGGATCTTCCTCAGCGGATTAGACGGAGAACGTACAGCGATTACAAATGAAAATGTAAATGACAAAATAGTCAGTATCATATATATACATACATATACAAGCGATGAAAAATAGTGAGGTACACAAAGATGACATCATAAGAGCACAAAATCTAAATACAGAGATAACAGTGTATATTTCAGGCACAGCTGTGCCTTTCTTCAGCACCAACAGTGAAGTGAAGAGAATAGGCTGGAGACCTTATGGTACACTGAACATATTCGGGGAAAAACTCCCACCAAGAAAGACATAGGCGAACTCATGCACCTGATTCTTACCTGATTCAATAACAGTCTCGTTTTTGGCGATCACCATTTTCTTCAAATTCATGGTACCGCCATGGGAACCAAGATGGCTCCCTCGTTTGCTAACTTGTTAATGGGCCTTTCAAGCCAAAATTTCTGTCTCGACAAAATTTTAAACAACACAATTGGTTACGTTTCACAGACGATATCTTCATGATCTGGCCCCACGGGGAAGCTGCAACAGCCGTAACTCAGACCTTTGTACTCAGTAAGCTTAGCAGATACGACGTGCAGCTAGGGAGAGGACGCCATCTGACTTAAAATTAACACCAAAAAAATAAACACCAAGCCGTAAAGTGTTCATCGGTAACTGTTAGTCTCGATTGAGGTGCATACAGGTAGCGGACCACTAACTCCAATACTCTTGTCCCGGAAAATGTTTATTGACAGACAAAGCGCCATAAAAATTGTTTCTGTTGAGGTTATTTCTGGCTGTGTTACTTACAGAATATGATCATTTTGAATTTGGATTTTGTAGATAACGAGTTAAAATACAGACTGTGCAAAATTCAAGGCAATCTGACCAATTTTAGTGCCATTTTTTATTATTTACTCCGCACTGTGAAATGCCGTTTTTGAGTAGCTTTTATGGCGGGAAACACATACCTATCGTTCTAGGCTCTCTAGCTCAAAATTTCAATGGTCATGGTATGGAAATTTGAAAGTGTCATAAAAGCCCAGATTGTGAGCTTCGATCAGAGGTGTGGCATGTCCTGACTGAAAACTTCTACTGGGAGCTAGGGGGCACAGAAGTAGCCTAATTTAGCGTGTAAGTCAATGGGACTTACAATTAGTTGCCCGCTACCTACAAAGAGCCACTGTCCTATAACAGCCAATGATTTAAAATAAATAAATCTACACTTGCGCAGCTGAACTCAAATAAGAATATGACATAAGGTGCAGCAAACACACGGAACTGTTATACAAAAGTTCGTGGTCACAGTTTACAAACCAAGTGAATCCATGACGTCAAAGAAAAAGCCTCATAAAAATTAATGAGGCAGACTCGTTCGTTTTGAAGTACAAAATTGGCGAGGTTTTTCGCCCCTTTTCAAGTCTGCAAGGCCGATTTTCCTTCAGAAAAAATTGGAGGTTAACGTATGAGTTGTTTCAAACATGCTGTGCCCCTGCCAAGTAGCTTAGGACTATTCCTTTAAGCAGTGAAGTCTCCTTTTTGGCAATTTGAGTTGGGTTGGATATCAAAACGAATGTGTTGTAAGGTGTCAGCTTCAAAAATTAAAGCTCAAATATGTTTTCAAATAAGGCCCAAGTTCAAGTTCGGTTTCAAATTAGGTGCAAACACGGTTCAAGTCTTCCCCTTAAGTCGTCTTTTACGACATGTGGTGAATACCGTAGGAATATTCAATCGTAACCTTTTCCTGAAATTCTTTCCAGAAAATATGAGAGTAAATAGTACATTTTGTTAAATGTTCCCACAGGAACATATTTCTTAAAAAGGCTGTGGATAGACTATTAGGATTTTTACCACTCCAACTTCTCTGAGTTATCTAACGATTCTAATAGTAAAAAGGGAAAAATTCATATTTATACTACTAGCATGGCTAACATCTTTCTATATTTACCTTTACATTTTTACCACCGTTCCTATGTCGTTCAGTTAAGATTCATTGTCATTAAAACTTCAGATAAAAAGGACAGAATAAATATTTAATTCCAACGTAACAACCTGTTTAAAAAGTAGGAAAGTAATAATAGGTAGAGCTTTCAAAAGAGAGTTTGTGGAATGCTGGTGTTAACATTTGGTTTAAAAAACTTCTTAATGAAAGAAAAAGGCTTTATCAGTGCTTTGAGTAAATCCACGTTTTCTTCGAACCATAATAAATTTAGAACCAACGAACGTTTAACTTACTCTTCTTCACCTAAATGATATATTTCACGGTTTGTCAACGGCATTTGTAGTCCAAAGCCATATTACACCAATGTCAAGAAGTAACGTATCACATAACCACTACCCTTCCTAGTCTTAGGATCTTTGGGTTATTTGCATATTAAATAACTTATTAAATACTACCATTTATGGAGTTCACTTCGGAAAGTTTCTTTATTAAAAATCCGCTGGACGATGGCTGATCATAGTTTGTCTCATGTCTCTAGTTTACAAAATTGTGGCTGTGCAAAATGAGCAAAGCCCATAAGTAAAAAATACCCTTCTTTTCGTACGTTTGTTTTCAGCAGTGACATTCTTTTCTTTTCTTTTATTAATGTCCAAAACAAAAAAGTGTAACATGCATTTAAAATACAGTACATTAGCTGTTTTTTAAGTTGTAAACTAGATCCTGCGCAGATTCTTCCCGCTAATCATGCAGTTACATCCATTTAAAACTTGTTATGCAGGTCAGTAACAACGACATTTAACCCTTCCCCCCGCTATTTTGACCGCCCAAAACCTTACGTCAATTCTGAGGTTTTAACCCCCAAAGAAATAATAATATAAATATCCAGAGGCGTAATTTTCCACCCACCTAAAATAAATGCCACGACCTCACAGCTCCAGGGTCTTCGCCCACTAGAGCCCCACACCCGCTTTCAGCTTGATCTAGCGCAGTGTCCGCAAATTTTTGCTTCCCAGCATTACCCTTTGTCCCTATATCGCTCTTACCCAACTTTGACATTATGGTGCCGCCTCTGTTTTGTATACGGTTATCATGATTAGTACCGTTTTAAGAGCGACAACAACAAAGAAAAGGTAAATTTAGAAAAGCCACATCCGAAGAAAACTGAAATTCAAACCTCTTGAAAATAGCTGTAAAATATTGCGTTAATAGTAGTTACACCTTTCGAATACATGACAGATGCTGAAAATGCGGTAATGGATAAGAACACATATGCAACCAGTAGCGGCAAAAGGGGGGAGGGGCATTTCCCCCAGGCAGAACCTTTGCCCCAGGTCCCCCCCCCCGTCAGCTCCGGAATAGTAGTGGCCTCACAAGAGTATCTAGCTCGGTTCGGAAAGACACAAACAGGACCAGAAAACCTTCAGGTTTGGGAGAACCTCATGGACCGATTTATTTGGTGGAGTAGAGAAGAAGAGGTTAGGTTAGATAAAGTTTTACGGCAGTTTCCAACCTATTGGTTCAAGTGTCAACAGACTGCTAATTATCTGTTTTTAAGAGTTTTGTCCAAATTTTCATAATGTGTTCATAGAGGAAAAGCCTAATACATTAAAATCATTTGGAATTTTTGTATTGTGCATGATGAACCAAAGTATACCTACCCCGAGACCAATTGTTTCCCCATAAAGATATGCTAAAACCTCGCAGCTTCCGGGGGATTCGCCCATGAACCCCCACCGGAGCTTTGCCCCTGAACCATACCGATGGCTCTAAGGCGGGTCCCTGGACCCCGGACGTTACAGCTCGCACTTCGCGCGAAACTTTTTTTGCCCCTCAGCATTTTCTTTTGCCTTCCATTTGCACCCCCAGCTTTTTGATCCTGGTGTCGCCATTGTTTGCAACAAAGAGCTTGAGCATGAAAGTCCCTTGACAATGTGCTTTACACTGTAAGAGCAGGGAGTTGCTAGAGAGGGAGTCTCTGGCAACTCTCTGGTAAGAATTTAAGCAAGTTTCATAATTAATTATAGTGGTAACGTTGACTGGTTAAAGCCCGAACCAACGACTATGGGAACAATTAGCAGAACTTAAACTGGAGGAAGCATACTTGTTGATGTTCTAAGTTAAAAATAGTCCTGAGTCAGTATCGACTTCGACATATTTCAGTCTCTCCCGTGACTGTGTCTTGGAGTCTGTTGGGTAGTGTTTTCATTGTATGACACAACACTCAATATATTATTAGTTGCCAGTTGCCACCGATCCTCTCTTGAGACTTATTTCTTATCTTCAGAGATTTGCTTAAGCCCTACCTGGATCCTTGATCCCCACCGGGACTTTGCCTTTAAACCCGAAAAGCAGGATCAAGGACTTTGTGTTTCATTTGGATCTGCAAGAGATATATTTGTCCCAGTATTTTCATTTGCCCCACGTTTGACCCTCTCATTTTGACATTCTAGAGGAAACAATGGTTTTAAACGTCACCCCATCTGAATGCTAAGACTAAGCTGCATACCCTGCCATAGTATTGCCCGCTTTCTATGCAGTGACTGCATTTTTTTACTAACCGTAGTTGAAAGTTTTCGATGTAAGAATGTTACTTCAAATGAATAAAATGTGGAAAACTTTACTCTCATTTTTGGTAACAAACAACCTTTTAGTGGGGGAGGACATGGAATCATACCGGATGAATGTACAGTGAAACGTTCCATGTGTATTGTATTGAAACTACTATTGAGAGGCGTTTGGGTAACATATTTACTCCACTGAATTTTCGAAATGTCCTTGCATTATAACATAGTGTACAAAACCCCCTTGCTAAAGTTAGACATCCGTCACTACGTATACAATGTCAGGCTCTTTGGAAAACATAATATGATCTCCATCATATTGCTTTTCTGAACGCATGTGAACTCTTACCGTGACTGGCTCAAAAAGCGGTATTGTGATAGCACAATTCAAAGTGTTATTCTCTTTCACCTCTTACACCGATTCCAAGACACTTTATCATCTTTAACCTCCGTTCGATATGGATCAATTGATAAATATCAAAATCCTGGTGACGGAATCTCTTAATAGGTCATCTTCGCATATTCCCTTAACTCAAAGGTTTTATTTATATAGAAACGTCTAATTTTACATTGTGTCTTAAATAAATTCGTTGCCAATCGAAACGACGGAACTTTTAAAATATCGTAGAATTAACTATTCGATAGTAAATTCAAGTCAAAGTCTGTATCCCAGTGTTCACAGCTCTCATTCACAAACCACTCGTTTCACTCTCAACATGAACAACTTTTTACATATAAGCAAGATTTTTCTGTTACTTTTTTCGTCGTGTCTTCTAAACATCGAAGTTTCATCAACGCAAGAGGGTAAGTGGTGCAAATATTTTACTGAATGAGTAGGAGAAAACTTCTAAAATACCATTTGGACACTTCATCAGTAAAAACCTTTGGACAATTTTTGACATTTTCTGGCCTAAAATGGTCAGGTGAAAATGCCGACTGTGATTTCGCTAATTGTTCCACGGTTTTTGGTATATTATGAATAATGTAGGTAGAAAAACGTATTTGAACAAGTTTTCAAGTTATTTAACCAGGAAATTATAATTTATTGAAAAAAATCAAGAAAGGACATTCAATACAACGAAAGGTATAAAACCTTTCAGAGTATTCACGAGGTGAAGTTAGCAAACGAGATAGCTCATTGAAATACATGCTCTTTAATTTAAATAACTTTCGAACTGTTGGCTCCAGCATTTTTCCCAGTTTTATTCTGATCAAAGTTAAAAGCCGAAGAACTCACTTCTACTTCCAAAGTGGCTGAAATTTTGCACACGCCTTAAAGCCGATAGCAATATCTTTGAGCATTAGAGACAAAAGTTGAAATTCGGCGTTAATTGTCCATTTGGTTTGCAGTTTCTAAAGAGTGAGAAAAAACTGTTCCAAATAGAATAGCTTTTAAAATGGTATGCTAACTCAAATAACTGTAAGTCATTAGCAACCGAAAAATAACTAGAAGTTGTTGTAGCTTTGTTTTCATATTATTTTCTATTATTAAACCTTTACTGAAGTGTCATTAAAAACCTATTTTCTAAGTTTTAGAAAATAGTTTTCAGACTAAGAGCTCATGTAGATGATAGAAAACAACCTCAGACAGTGGTAAGTAAACAAATTTTAGACTACACTGTAGGAAAAGCATGACTCGAGACATCTTTCCCTGAATTTTATTTTTTTAAAGATCGACCTTCTCTTTTTAAGAGGTGTGAACGTTTTCACTGTAAATATAGAAGGCAATCAGGAAAGGAAAAAAATCAGTTGAAAATTATTCCCGGCGATTAATGTCTGCAGCGACGCATAAACAAACACACACACAAAAACGAATTTCAGTGATCAGGGAAATATTCACAAAGAAGTCAATGCCGGATTTAATGTGTGTTATACCAACAACAATGTAAGATATTCTGAAAACGAGTGGAATGATTAAATTGTATTCAACAGTAGCAAAGTTAGCAAAAGAGGAGAGAAAGATTTTTTAACCGAAGATGAACTTTGAACCTTCTAAAATCCAAAAAATAACATCTAATAGCCGAAAAACAGTGCTACCAATTTTTCTGTGATTTTTCAATTTTCATTTTTTGTTATGTCCAAATTCAGTTTAAACTTACAATTACTCATACGAAAGTCACTCAATTTAATTTTCTTTTAAGATCTTCAGCACATGGGAATAAAAGGGGTTTCTACTATTAATGTTTTGGGAATTTACTTCTTAGCTGGTATTTTTGTATTAAGCCCCTGTAGAATTTAAAAAAGTAACATGTAATGTCATGAGCAGGCTAGAAATTCTTTGTATTTCGCAAATGACTTCTTAATGTTAAATTTAGTTATAAAATATGACTGTGCTGAATGCAGGAACTTTTATAGACTGCAATTATGTATGTATCGCAAACGGCTGTAATTTAGTCTAGATGAACACCAATGAAACTTTTTAGTGTTTGACCGTATCACTAAAATTAAATGAAAATCGCTACAAATTTGGACATTTGGAACGTTTGAGATTTTATGAGCATACAGAGTGGTTGCGCATGTCAAATATATCGTTCCTATTTAGTGCAAAGTTTTAGAAATAGTATCAGCAAACCCACCTTGGGTATTCTTTGAAAGGGGGAAATACTTGATTTTTAATTGATCGATAAATGATTGACTTAGGTAATTAATTGAAAGATAGTGAATCTCGAATATGAACTTCTTTTGATTAGGTAAATGTAATTAGTTTTACCTTATGTCTATTCTTGCGGTGTCGAAGACTCCATTAACTCTCTTAGCATAAAACTTGGAATGAAGATCCCGTTACAAATACACAAACACACTGCGAAGTATTTTAACACCCGGGACGTCACAGTAAACATACTGCTTGATAACAAGTTTTTAGGAAATCAGGAAAATTATATTCAGAAAGAGCTACTACACCCTTTGCATTCGCTTACTTATTCCTTCAGTGTTACCTGTTGTGTGTCTAGAACTTAAAGATTCAATAGGGTTTAAATTGTCACCATCTTATCTTGAAACTTAATTTACAACGCTTAATGAGAAACAACTCTAGTAACAGTACAAGCTTTTCTGTATGTCCATCATGTATTGCATATCTTAACCTAATTGCGAAATTTGCTGAAATTAAGGTGATTGTTAAACAGGGTGACCCAACCTTCTTCTTACATGTCAGTCTTTTAAGACTCCTCTTAAAATGTCTTTCGGTTTGATTTATTAAACAGTGTTAATGTTCCGTCGGTAACTTTTGGATCAATGTATTTTTAGTCCTGCTAATATTCATACGTTTTTCTAAATAAGGTGCTTCTGGGGTATCGTCCAATGAAAAAAGACTAAAGGAATAAACTTAACTCTAACCGTTTCTAGTACATGAGTGTTATCTAAAGGATGATGTGAAACTTGCAAGATTAGCAGAATTTATCATTAAGTCGCAGCTGGAAAAAAGACCCTAAGCCAGCTTGAGTTAAATCGACCGGTAAAAAGCTGGACAGTTTAACTCTATAACAATCTACCTAACCGATAACCGAGAAATAGTCGTTATTTGAATAGACTTACATGAAGAAGAAGGATATGATATCCTGTAATTTATCTAATTTTTATTTATTTTAGGCCAGCAGTTGATTAAAACTTGAACTTTAGACCTCCCGTACGCACCTAACACCTACCGTTAATTAATATCTCTTGGTTCGTCGCTGTAGAATTGTTTTAATTGAACATTTTGGTTTGCAGCTGATCAAATTAGGACACTTGTGGTTGTGGGATTATGATGTGTGTTTTTAAGGGAGGGGGGTAGTGCTTTGGGTAGCCAAAAGCGGAGATTCCGGAGACTGCCTACCCTTTGATGTTGAAATGGGTTCACTGTAATGTCCGGTTTCACAGCTCTTTTTTTTTTGGGGTAACAAATAGCCAAATATTTGATAAGTTTCCTCTATGAAACCCTTATAGAACAGTGCATCGCTAACGTCTAGCAGGGAGTTGATATAAGCTAGGTAGGAGTTCAGATTCCATAATCCATGTGCGTGTGTGTCTTACACAAAAACCGCATACACTTAGTGCATCTAGATATTTAGCTCGTGTTACATATTGACTACCGGTATTCGTTTGTTAATATATGGGCGCAGGTTAAGAAGCTAATAATCAAAAAGCATTTTTCAAAAGAGCTCGCAAACTTTTCAGTATTTTGTGGATCTTTATCTAAGTACTCTTTCTGCCATGGTTAATCAACTATAAAAGTTTACAAACGTGAAAAACAAAAGAATATAGAATCACGTTAATGCCGGTATATGCCGAGATACTTGATGCAACGTAAAATATTAGTTTGAGTTATTCTAACTTGATGCCTGACTTTGTCTTCGTTTTCGTCTGTAATTACTGACATTCCATTTCAACGATGTGTTATATCAAATAAGAAAAAATGTCGATAACTGCCTAAAACATAATTTGACACACGATAAATTTCTATGCTAAAGAAAAGGGATTCTAGGTGACTATATGTTCTGGATTTTAATGAAGTTTTCTACATTTTTTCCTTGAAAGACACATCCTACTTCTTTTACCATCAACCGCAATATCCAAGAGATTGTAAAGAAGCTCGTGATCAATGTTCGTCTGATGGTTTAAGTGGTGTTCATAACAATGAAATTTCTGATGGTGGATGGACGGTAAGATTTAATAATTTAATTTAAAGTGCCCTTAGAATGTATATGACAACCGGTTTAGCATTCGGTACCTTCTCGGCTATTTTGCAATAAAATTTTTATTCGTTTTTCGAACCATATATCAGGTACAGATGCATTTTCATAACATGGGAAGTATAGAAATAGGAAGGTAAACGTGAGCAATACAGTTACCCAGCAACCTGATAAGCTCTTTTTCAGTTATCCTAATTACTTAATGAAGGATTGGTCCGTCCAAAAGGGTACATACTTTTTGGAAAAAGAGGACATATGTAACAATGGAGTTTTAAGATACCTGGGGTAATTTTGACGATAAATAAAACTAATTCGTTTGACAGCTATTTTGAGTGAAAAATGTTTTGAATATCAACGAATCTCTAAACCAAATGAGAGTTGTTTTAAATGAAACGAAATTTTATCCGTTTTTCTAACACTTAAATGTATTGTATATAATTTTACACACTTAGGTTATTCAACGTAGAACTGACGGCTCTGTGACTTTTGGACGGAATTGGAAAGATTACAAAAAGGGATTTGGTTTTTTGTCAAGTGAGTTTTGGATAGGTCCCGACAAGTTATCTTTTTAACAAATCAAGCAGTTTACGAGCTACGTATTGACATGGTGTTGTCGAACGGGTCATCTTTCTACGTTACATATAAATCATTTCGAATCAGCGATGAAATAAGTAACTATGCGATGGTATCTACTGACATGTACCGCAGTAATTAGAGTAAGTATGTAAATTATTTTTCTGCAGTCACCGATACCTAAATGTAAGTGGTTAAAATTTTGGAAGATTTAGGCATTTTTTGACGTAGTTTTAATTGTAATATTGTCTTAAGGGCGGGCGATTTTGGTATGGGGAGCTTTGGGAAGATTTATTAGGGCAGGCGAGGAAAAATTATTTCCAACAGTTTTTCTTAGTAATGGAGATCTATACAGGTCTGAATTAGGTTATTGCGGCCTGCACCTGAGCAACGCATGTGATTAAGGGTCATCCTTTACATTGAAGAGATTAAACCACAATACATCTCTTACAAACGGTTGGGTAAACGTTTACCAAAGACTGGGTCAGTGTGGAACCACCTAAAATTTTGGACTTTTCAATGGACCTAGCTGCAAAATGGTGCAAGATTTTCGACTGTGAAATGAAAAGTGTTACAAGTTTAATTGTGGTACTTCATGGGGATTAAACTGAAAATTTTGTGTCTTTACATGTAATCTTTAAAGTAATTTTGCCCCTAAAGACTATCTAAGCGGAACGCAATCATTAGTCGACGCGGAGCGAGCAGAATATTTGGAAAAAGAAGAGTGCCCAATCAGATGACTGGAAAAATCATTTTTTGCTTGTAAACAGAATCTAAACAGTCTTTAATTTTAGCTTTTGTTTGCAATAACAAAAAAAAATCAACAACATAATTAGTTATCATAAAATTACCACATAAAATGTACCACCATTATTATATTACCTGGTCTTGAACCTTTTTGGGGAAAGCTAAACAATTAAATTAAAAATATGCAAATGTTTCTCTGTGTGACTCTCGGATAAATTCAAGATTCACTGAATTAATAAAATTGGCTGTGGCTCCCTGAAATCCTGACTATAAATGACTTTACTTCTAACATCTTTCGCATGATAAATGGCAAACAGTTGTTCACCGCATCTGAACACCCTCCATTTCCCTGCCCACTGTCTTGTATGTCTATAAGGTCAGCATGTAAATTTACCCGAAATACTATCTTAGCGGAGCGCCACCATTAGTTTGCGCGGAGCTAGCAGAAAATTTTAAAAAGCAGAGTGACCCCTCAGATGACTGGCTTTATGCTTAAAGAGAGACTCAAAGCAGTCTTTTATATGAGCCTTTGTTTGCAATTATAATAAAAAAAATCATCAACATGCATAAAAGTACTGCATAAAATGTACCACCATTATTATATTACATGGTCTTGAATCTTTTCGGGGAACGCTACAATTGAATTAAATATGCAAATGTTTCTCTTTTGTGACCCTCGGCTAAATTCAAGATTCGCTGAATTAATAAACTTGTCTGTGGCTCCCTGAACTCTTGACTCTAAATTAATTAATTACTTCTAACATCTTTCGCATGATAAATGACAAACTTTTGCTCACCGCACCGGAACACATTCCGCTCCACTGCCCACCGTCTTGTATGTCTATTAGGTCAACATGTTGTCATTGAATGTGGGACACTTCAAGAGACTCGAAATTGTGTCTAGTTTCGAGAGATAGTTTACATAAGGTAGAGTACTATGCCGAAAATACCTTTCTGATAGAAAAATGAACAACCAAAAACATTATAGCCAAGAAGTGTCCCTTTTGGAATCAAATATGAATGGGACGTTGAAATAATTTCATTTAGTCATCTTTCATGTTTGCCCGTAGTCACCTGCTAGCTGAGTTTTAAAAATTTTCTGCTATTCGTGTTATTTATTTTTGTAAATGAGACAGGGTTTACAGTTACCAGTCCTTTTTGGAAAAGTATTTTGCTGACATAAAATTGTTGAAAAAGAGGATTTGAAAAGGAGGTTTAACTTAATATTGAGTGATTTCATAATTTTGTTTCCCAACGAAACAGGTGAAGCTTTGTTCAAAAGAATTAACAAGAGGGCAATCCACGGAGTTGCATATCTCAGCGGCGGCGGAACCGGGGGGGGGGGCTTTGGGGGCTTAGCCCCCCATGAAAAAAGTGGAGGAGCTAAAGGCATTGAAAAAAGTGGAGGAGCTAAAGGCATGTTTAGCCCCCCCCCCCCCAATATTTGTAAGGTGCGCTTCAAGAAGTGGTGACCGGCGAATATTGAAGTGGGTGGTGAACATATTCTTCATCAGTCTAATGCACAATATAGGCCTACTAATAATTTAAGGGGAACGTTGTCGATGAAAAGGATACTGGACACGCTAAAGCCTCTTTATCATCCCCCAACCCCATCTCCGAGGTCCTCGAAAAGTGGAAGCAGTATGGTCTGTTATTGCGTAATTTCGTTAAGTTTTACTGATCGTTTTTCGCGAGGTTGAACAGCGTAGGCTACTACCGTTAGTACACAAGTCTATAGTACGTTTGGGATTTGAGATAGATATAGATTAGGTTGGTGGTAGCCTTGGGAGGAACCACGGGGGCGGGGGGGGGGGAATGGTATGATCTAGGGGAAATATAGTTGAGTAATTGATATGTATGGGTAGACAAATGTAACAAGGGGTGCAGAAAGTGAATAACACGGCAAACAGAATAAATGAAAGAGGATGCATAATTAATTATTGTAGGCTGATTTTTTTCTCATTAGTTGAGAAATTGCAAACAGGAGACCCATATTTTAAGGCTGTATACATGCAACATGGAACACGCGGGAAGTGCCGTTTCCGGCCACCGGGGGGGGGGGTCTGTAAAGTCAAAACTTTTCTTGTACGCCCCGCGCCAACCGATGGTGGCGCTCCGCTTAGATAGTCCTGCTGGCACTCAGCCCCCCCCCCCCCAATATTTTTTTCTGTTCCGCCGCACCTGGCATATCTCATCGCTAACATGTGTGCAAGTTAAATATAGAACTGTAAAAAGTATCGAATACAGGAAAGCACAGATCCTTCAGTAATTTTGTAAGTTAGAAGTTAACATGATCGGAAGGGGTGGCTCACTAAACTGATATGGGTATGGACTCAACGGTTATAAAAGTAAGACGCTTTCGGGGACGCTTTAAACAAGTGCGTAATTGTTATTATTCACGCGGTTGCTGGGGGTATTCTCCATTTTGACGCGACGGCAAACTTTATGTGTGTCGAGCTGATACGCACATCAAGTGCGTCTCAATTCAGAAACTGTGCGTGTGCGCCATGTTGAACGCGTGGCGTTAGAAGATTTCCGGCTGACGCATAAAACCTTTTCTGCGTGCTGGCCTGTGGCGAATCCTAGCCCGTGACAAGGAAATTGTCAGATACGTTTCTTTGGCGATGCTTCAAAACCGCCAACTTGGTTTTAAGGGCACTAATATGTAAGATGGGCCCCATGCCTAACCTAATGTTAGTCACCCACAGTTTCATATCTTGCCAGGTTATAACTCAAGCCTATGAATAGCGTAGGTCTAGCCATGCCTAAGCCCCAGACCTAGCCTACATACTTTTAACCAACTTCAGATTTCAATTCTAGCCCTATGTTGGACTTTAACTTTCATACTACTAGGCCTAACAGTTACAGCAACTTTGGAGTGAAGCAACTGTCTGCATAGATCATATGGGAACACTCTAGATGTAAGGGCTATCAAAGTAAAGTGCGAGCAGGAACTTAAAAATATCACTGCAGCACACAAGCTAGTGAAATTAGAATTTGAGTTGTGAAGACGATGATGCTACTACGAAGTAATAGACTAGGCCTGAGGCCCAGTGTAGCTTATTTATATGAATTGATGAAAAATAGGCTACCTACAAAACATTAATCTTTGACCATCTGTAACGTGAATTATGTCCTTGGTTGCCATGACAACCACACATATCGGTACAACTTGTCATGCCTAGGCTATTACACTTAAACTTTCAGATTTGTGGGATGCTTCCGTTAAGAGTTATAGTAAACACAAAAAAGCATTTGATCCCCCTGTCGCGTGACCTTTGACATTGGTTGCCATGGAAACTACGTGTTGGTAGAACTAAGCTACCCTATTATACTTGTGAAGTTTCATGTAAAATGAATGTTTTCTTTTGAAGTTTTAGTACAAAATAATAAAAAAGTGGTCTTTTGCAAAATGTGACCTTTGACATTTGACCTTTACTTCCGAGGGTCTGGGAGACATAAGTTCTCACCCTGGGGTACCCACCTACCAATTTTGAAAAGAATGGTCCAGCCCACTAGGAGGGGTTTGAGGGACAAAGGTTGCTTTACGAACAAATTATCACTTGAAAAATTTTTGTTCCACTCTACCACTTGACCTTTGACATCTGTTGCTATGGCAACCACATATTTTGGTAGGTCTAGATGCAATCATCATATGTGTGAAGTTTCGCGTCAAGACCACGTTTACTTTTGGAAATATAGCAGAAAGGGTGATTTCACTTAATTTGACCTTTGACCTGTAACATTTGACCTTCACTTCCGGTTGTGTATTAAAATGCAATTGTTCCACCTAAGGTACCATCCTACTAAGTTTGAAGAGAATCGGCTCAGCCGTTTACAAGATATTAGGAAAATAAAATTGGACACACACACACACACACACACACACCCGCCAACACACACACACACACGGACAGGTTTTGACCCCTCTCTCATCCCTGGACCTTCAGTCACCCCGGGGTACTTTACCATAGGTTAAACCTTGAGACTAGTAAATTGGTAAAATTTATGGTTACCATGGTAACCATTTTGATTTAGGCTGGCATTGCCATATATAGCCCCATAGGCAAAGTGACTACAATATCTCATCCTCCTAACGGAGCGATGAGATAATTATTACATCATAGGACAGCTACAGAACAATGGTTTAAAGGGCATAAATTAACCCCCAGTCTGATATAGAAAAACAATGGAACTGTTGGCATTGAAAAACGTTTTAACAGCTGTGCTTTACGTTTGAGAAGATTTTTACTCTGAACTTTTTCTTTAAATGTTCATCGTCGTCCCCGATAAAAGGGGCAGAAGGACACATTTTCCAAGCTCCACTGTCACACTTTCTCTAAGTTAACAATATATGCGTGCGAGTCACTGGGCCTTACTGGAAAAATACTTTACTTCAGATCTTTCAAAAGGGCGGACGTGTCTCCAAGGAAATTGAATGATCATCGTTTAGCCCTTTCTGGGACCGCGAAGACGGGGCTGGGGGCTTGAGCGACCACGTTTTCTGTCGTATATATTTTTGGCCGCCTTACATTGCTTTCTCATTGTTGAACATATTTGGCCGTCATGGTAACTAGCTCCCCTTTTACAAATTCCGCACGTGGCCACTGTGCTGCTTGTGTAATTGTACAAGGTCGCCAATGACTTTGGTGCCGTTGGGCTCGATGACATTTACGACGATTCAAACAGGATATAGGTTTTAGATTGCAAGGTAGGCTAAACCCTTCGTCGTCTCTCACCGAGTGTCCAAGTCGACCCATCAAATCAAAACTGAACTGTGCAATTGAAGGCATATTCCGGAGACAAAATCCATTCACTTCAAGATATGAAGATAAATCTTCCTTTTAGAAGGCGAAAACTGCGTCTACATAGCATATAGCGTTCGAAATATACAATTTTATAAGTAATGCAATTTTTTTTTTTTTTTTTTTTTTTTGAATTGGTGCATCATAGGAAATCCGTGATGTCATCGCGGCACATTAATTTGACATTGCATTGCAAATTTATTTTTAATTTTGCTGTCGCTGCAAGCAATATTAAGCAACAGTGGCGATTGCACTCTACCTTTGGAGAAGGGTACTGCTTGATCTAAAGGCAAAGATATTTAAATATTCCAACAGTATAAAATTTCAAGGACAAAAACTGAAGGACTTTAACTTATAAAGAAAAACAAAAGGAATCAGAGCCAATGTGCCCACATAACATAACTTTTTATGGCTTTGTTGAAAAGCAGAAGTATTTTTAAAACAAATTACCAATTTTTTAAAAGGAGATATCTTGATTAGGAAAAGGAATTGCGACAGGGTTTGAAGGACAAGGTGTGGAATATTTTTAGCTTTTTTTTTTTTTTATAAAACTCAGATGAAAAGCCACCAGAAGGCCTTTAAATAACTGCTCAGGGAATGTCTTCCTCCAAAGTGCTAATGTATATTTGTAAGCTTTTCTCGGCTTCCAAACGTTCTAAATCTCATTGGAAACTCGACGGGGCCCGATAGATACCTATTAGTTGACTCAATGCCCAATAAAGATTTGAAACATTTCAAAGGAGGTAAAAATTCTTCTCTCGTCAAATGTTGTTGTTCCTCAAAGTTAAAACTATTAAGTGAAAATCTAGTTACCATGAAATGTATAAAACGAATCAAACAGAATAAAGTGTTCGGGTTTTTTTTCTCCAATTCCAAAGAATACTATCCTTTTAGAAACAGAGCACACAATTGCCCACGTTATCAGTGGTCTCGTCTGGCTGAGTCATCAAAACCAATATTTGTTAAAACAAGGTATTGGCTTCAGACAGTGAACAAGGTGCAGTCGCGTAGTACTTGTCCACCAATGTTAAGAAAGCCGATGAACCATAGTATAAACCAACACTAAAATGCACGGGGAAGGACGAGTTAGGGTTAGAACACCCCCCCCCCCATGATCTAACCTTACAATGCAAAAAACACTTAAATTAGCAGTTTTGTCTCTCTATCCTTAGACTTTCCCTAATGTCAAGCCCCAAACCCGCCACCCCCATGGCATAATCCAGGCTACGCGCCTGATGATCCTACACATCTTTTTGCAAGTCTTCTGCAAGAGTCCATCGGTTTTCCCTTTCGGGAAAGCAAAAACACAGCTGTTAGTATCTGATTTGTTTTCACCTTTAATCTGTTAGTGGCGTGCTCCTACATTGACGTAGCCAAGGGAGGTGGGGTGGGGTTGGTATCCCCATGGCAAAATTTCGAAACTAGAAATAATGACAAAAAAGACCAATTGACACAATTTCCCTACTCCGTTTCAATGCTACGATATGCACTTGGTCAAAATGGATAGAGGACGAAGGATTTCAGTTTAGTAGCATCCGTTACGGAATTGGATGCCGTATTGTCACATGCAATATAGGCCACATCGCACCCTTAAGTATGTACAGGAGTAGGAATACACGTGCATTTGTTTGCAGAACTGTATTCATAGTCGGTATCCTCTATGAGCAATATAGCCAGCATTCAGGTACAGTGTAGCTTAACATTAGCATTGCATCACAATCCTTGCGTTGGTAACATTAATCAAACCACCATAACAAAATCCTGGCTGCGTGCCTGACTCCCTGCAAAATATTTTAGATCGGTTTCTAAGATGAGTTTTAAAGAATCGAGTTTTCACCTTTTCCCAGATGTGACTCACTGGTTTGGTTTCCCTACTTTTTTTTACGTATGCTGAGCACCAAGCACAGTGGCCGTCAGTGGCCGTATGTTCGTTCCGTAAAGTCTTTCATATGACCCCCCCCCCCCCCCCACGGAGTCGATTCCAGACCTTCAAGATATTCTAAGCACTTGACCATGCAGATATGTATACCATCCCAGCCAACAAGCCCAGCTAGGCTTCAGTTATTGAAGCGGGGTACAGCTAGGCTTCAGCTGGGAAAGGCTAGCCCAGTTGGGCCCCACGTGGGAACACCTGACAAACACGGATGGGCCCCAGCTGGGGCCCAGGAAGTAGCCCAGCTGAAACCCAGTTGGGGCCCAGCTGGGTATGTTGGCTGGGATAGTGCTGGTAGTTGTGTAGTTTGACGGTTAAACTGAATATAGTCAATAAAGCTTCCTTTTAAGGCATTATAAGAATTTGTTTTCTTGACACATAAGCTAACAAACTAAGGTATTTCAGTAACTGAGGCAGAAGATTGTTTGCCCGCAAAATGTAATTCTGCCAAAGAGCCTGTTCATCGCCACCATTGGTTGGCGTAGAGACAATTCAAACGTTCGGGATATAGACGCTTTGGGGGGGGGGGAAATGACGTTGCTCCAAATCTGGAGAAAATTTGCCTGTCTCAAAGGTATGGATATTTAATTGCACTTATAGTGTCTACCTCTTCACAGTGGT
Organism: Holothuria scabra; assembly: GCA_037179385.1. Classification (NCBI taxonomy): domain Eukaryota; kingdom Metazoa; phylum Echinodermata; class Holothuroidea; order Aspidochirotida; family Holothuriidae; genus Holothuria; species Holothuria scabra. The sequence goes on from CM074191.1 coordinate 21,055,284, forward strand.
CGATTTGTTTAACAAATGTGTATGTATTCAAATGTGAAATCATAGTTAACACACAAAGGGCAAAACCACAAGGAACCTTTGGAAACAAATTTCATCACAAATGCTGGCACGATTCACTCGCGCACCTTTATGTGGAATATAATGCACCAAACTCACGGCTGTGTCGAGTATATTAAGATTAAGACAAAAAACGTAGAAAAATTGCTCGATATCTCAGATTCGGCGAATTATCAAAGAAGAAAAAGCAATTTCATTACTTCATCATATCCCCTATCATAAATTTTAAATATGTGGGTATTTCTCTTTCTTAATATCGATAAAATTGAAAGGTTGTTTTGAACGTTATCTCCGTTGAATTTGCGCGATAAGATCGCAATGCATCATGCGAAATATTTGAAAATGGCGCCACCCGTAGCAACATATTCCCCCGATCGGGCGAAAATTGATTTCCCCGAAACTGGTTATCTACCATACTGTTTAAAAGATTGCGACCCCTCAGATAGCCGGAAATGGCATTTCTTCGGCATGGGAGTAAGATCTGAACAGTAGTTATTTTGAGCTTTTGTTGCAATTAAAATGTTGACTTCACATGAATTAGCGAACTGTAAAGTCATCAGCAAGTTACTATAAAAAGGCAGGGGAGCAGCAAAGTCTACTAATCATCCCAATCCATAACCACAGCCTATGGGGATGGTTCAAAATGTTTTGCTGTTTCGAAGGGCTAGAAGGCATATGGTACAATGTCTTGCTCCCCTTCGTACTTGATCCATGTGTCTGAAATGTCTTGTTTTAAGCTATTGATGTAAAATAGTTTTTAATATTGCCAAAAAGCAAAATATGATGAATAAAACTGTGCTGAGGAGTATTATATTTACCGAAGCACTATCTGAGCTGAGCGCCACCATTAGTTGTCGCGGAACATGCAGGAAATTTTAAAGAAAAAGGACCCCTCAGACAGTCAGACAATCGTAAATAGCATTTCACAGGCTTGCAAGCAGAATATAAAAAAGTCACTAGTTTTAGCTTTCGTTCGCAATAAAATGTTGACGTCAAATGAATAAGTGAACTGCCAAGTCGTCAAAAATGTATTAAAAAATCGCTGGGTTGTAGCCAAGTTTGGTGTGGGAGGCCAAAAGTCTAGTAACTGTCCCATTCTTTTCCAAAACACATTGATTAGATTCATTTAAATTTAAGCTATCTTTTCGAACAAGGATAAACGGCATGGTGAAAACTTCAAATTTTCCTTTCCTAACCCACTTTCAATCAAAAACTGTAACCCACACATTTTGTCAGTCTCTAGAATTTTATGGTACGAGGCAAATGTCACTTTTTCTTGACACTTTGCTAATAATGTTCAGAAGAAGGTCTTACCATCCAACAAAAGAGCCTGTTAAGAGTGATTTCCGGCTGCCTGGGGGTATTTGTATTCAAACAGGTTTCTGGACGCTTCGTGTCTTGCATCTGGTGACGCTCCGCTAAGATAGCTTCCTTATTTCTCTGCCACGAAGTTGAAAGCCGTGTATAACCCGCAGTAAAATGTTGCCTTACTTAACGCAAGAAAAAAGGCCATATGAGTCCTCTTCCCTATATGAAAATTTAACCATAATAGAATGAGTAAGTTAATTAACCAAGTTAAGACCCGTTAAACTTGCAATCTGGGCAGACTTTTTCTGAAAATATCTATATCTGTATAGAAGGCTCCTACAAATTTTCGCCTTTCGCTAAAATATGGCTAGTTTTTGTTTAAATCCCCACCACAATAAAAGTTGTTAACTGCAAACTTCCGACTCTCTAAGGCACTGAAATGATTGGGATTTCGATCAGAGGGGGCGAAAATGGTCTGCAAGGACGCTTCGAAGGAGTAAATACCCTGGGTCTCAGCACGATCGAAGCCACGGCTTTTCAATTTTGATTCAAAATGCCTCTCAGATCGCTGGAAATGGCATTCTTAAAGCCTATTTACCGCATATAAATAGGGAAAACACTGAGTGAACATTTAAAAGCTGTTGATGTTAATTCTTCTTCGTCTTTTTCTTCTCTATGTTTTCTTCGTTTATTCAGGTTTTTTATTTTCCAGGGGAGGGCAAGTTCCCCCCTTGCCCCTACCTGCGGACGGCAATGTTTCTTTTCCTCTCTTTCACATTCTAGTATGAATGCGGTCATTATATTTTGTGTTTATGTCAGGCCTCGATTTAAGATTTTAATGTAAGAATCGGCTACTTTGTGAAGAAGAAAACTAAACCTGATATAGCTAAATAACAATCAATCTTACAGGGGAAAAAAGTTATGGAAATTAATCACCGTTACGTGTGCATTTTTGGCATCTGGAAATCAAGATAAGTACACGAAGAAACATTATTTGACGTAATTTACATCATGTGACCAATCTGAAATAGTCATTAATTAAGTACATTGAAAGAAATAGCCGAGACAAAAGGTCTGCTTGGCGCTCTAGGTACCGAATTGATAATAAATAAAAGTAGCCTAAAGCTAGGCTTATTAGATGCAATTTTCTGGCTTTTGAGACCACGAAAGAACAGAAATAAGCAATTTCATGGGATTATCGTGCAGTGTTAAAATAGCTATTTATCTTGAGAACGGTCACTTGAAGAAAAGCAAAATGGAAACTCCAAATTAAAACTCTTAAACCAATACCACTATGATAACATTTCTTTTTTATTTTAATCTGAATGTTCTCTTCAAATTACTTTGAAAAATGTTGTGGAAGCTATTTTGGTATCTTTATAAACTCTTTTCATTGTCTATATTGACAATTATCCCCGACAACAACTTGAGGCTATTCGCGCTACAATTATTGTTGCGCCCTCTGCAACATCTTTTATTGACAGGGAGAGTGAATTTTATGTCACTCTGTGTACTTTGTAAGCTTATAATCACGCTTGGTGTGAAAGCCATTAACTTAGCACAGCGACAACATTCATTAGTGCGTATATAGCATGAAGATACATTTCGGCAAAACCTATTCCTATAGTACAGAAGATGACCTTTTTCATCAGAATAAAGTGCAGATAGTACAGTTACCGGTGGCTGTTTGAACATTTTGTTATCTTAGCCTTAAAACAACGCTATTAAATTATGTCTTTGGCCAATAATGGTGCATAAGTGAAGTATGTTAAAAACCTAAAAAGGGCGCCAACAGATGTTTTTGGTCCGTCGGGGCGGGGGGTGGCGACCGCCCCTGAACATATGGCAGCTCCGCCACTGCAACTTACAAGTTCATAATTTTGACCTTAAATGATCTTTGATCTCTGCCGAAAACAATAAGGTTCTTTGCAAGCTTCTTCTAGCTCGAATATTGGTAAGAAATTAGTGACAGTACCTTAATTTTGGGGTTATTACGGCAATCAAACAAGACTAGGAAGAAACGGTCTCGAGCGAGGCACACGGCGAGATACTTATTGGACTGAATATTAATAACTCATATTGTAGATTCATTTTGTAGTTCTACAATTGTTTCTATGAAATTAAACCTCGTCCAGAAACTGTGAAAAGACTAGCCTTTCGTCCATCCGTTGTAAAATATATACAACTACAATCCTCGACAAAAGTGACGGGACAAAACAAGCAATGAACGGATCACCATCACCCACTCCCCAGTTCAATGTTGCGGCAATTCAAGGCGTCCTGAAACTAACTTTAACATTGATACGGGGAGCGGGGCTTGTCCCATGTAATTTTGTCGAAGATTGTCGAAAGCATGTACAAAGGTATAGGAATATCCGAATTTTCGTTTTAAGCGCTTTTAAACGAGCAGGCTTTTCTTTCTTTATTTTTCAAGCTACAGGAAAGTAGTAACAGTTGAATTTGTCCGACCAGTAGCCTATACTGGCGTCTCAGGTTGCGCTGGGCCCTCGAATGAAGATTTATTTTACTCAAGTAGCTCATAGGAGGGAGGGGGAATAGTATTCTTGCTGGTGAGAGATTTAGTTCACTTTAAATATTCAATGTTCTGTTACGGGGGAAAAAAATTCCATCTTATTTTTCGTGTTTGTGGTGGAAGTGACATATTTTACGATTTACCCAACGTTAACCACAAAGTTCTCTCTTTTTTCGCATAAATAAACATTAAATGATGGTTCAAACTACTATCTGGTTAAAAACGAAATTATATAAGCATTTAGGGTAGTTAACATGACAGTTTACGTAAAGATTTCACGAAATTTGAAAGTGTAAGCCATTTTTGCGCAATGAAAGTTTCCTATAAATAGAGAGATCTTCTATTTGCATGATAAACCCTCGATAAACATTGAAATAGTGAGTGGTTAATTGTGGTGAGGTCAGCGGTAAACCGCTAATTAAATAAATAAATTGAACATTAAAAAGCCCACTTTTGGGGCTTTCTGTAGCAGTTCGGCTACAGAAATTTAAAAAGCTGCTTTTTGCCTGTAATTTATCTAGTTGGTCTGTCCCATTTCCCTGAAGGATGTTTTGGCCTGTCCCCCTCCCCAAGAAATATTTCTCGTTTGAAAGCTATCCCTCCCCCAACCCTTCGATACCCTTCGGGCAACGGGTCTTCTGAGTGTATTAATGACAAAATTAACGGACGTAAACCACCTATGGGTACCTTATTTTGATCACTTCCCTGTCCTAATAAGAAACACCAAATATGGGCAGAAGTCCGTAATGGGAAATAAGTTACAACTCTTCCTTGTAAAATATTTAAAAGCCGCTTTAATTGTGGGGTCATGCAGCAATTGTTCTCCATAAAGCTTACACCGTGGCATTTGTCATCGAATCACTCCCTTTAAAATACAGAAGTTTTATTCACCAGTTGTCATGCATTACTCAAGACTTCTCCATATACGTTTGTACAGGCTTCCGAAAATCCTCGACAAAAATAATGGGACTAAACAAGCAAAAGAAGCAATGAACGGATCACCATCCCCCACTCCCCCATTCAATTTTGCTGCAGCCCAGCATTGATACGGGGAGCGGGGTTTGTCCCATGTACTTTTGTCGAGGATTGTAGGTTCGAAAAAGTCGTTTGGGAATGGATTATTACAACTACCCTTGAAGCAGGGAGCTGGAAGAAAAGGAGATCGCTCGCTCAAGTCTGCCCGATATTGCTTATTTGAAACTAAATTAATCCCTTTCAAGGGACGAAATTTGATTGACAGGGTACTTTGTTTTTGTAGTTTGTCTTATGTTGATTCTCCTTCTAAATGACGCTCTTCTTCATTCAAGGTCCAGTAATCCTGTAACAAAGGTCATTGCCAAGATACAGCTTTGACCTTTATATGCTTATCCGACACATGTGAAACGTTTTCATCATTTTGATCAAAACGACTGTTCAGCCACTTTGAAATCGCATGTACTATTTTTATTTTATTTTATTCATTACGCAAAGAAGTGCAACTGTTTAAAATTCAACAGGAGTCTAAATATTGATATTTCAAACGATTCCGGTTTGTTCCTGAAATGGTGGCAAGGGTATTTTCTTTTAAGTGGTAATAGAGAATAACACTTTACCCATTTCAAACGTTACACCTGGCGGCACCCTTTTAAAATATTTTGGTTCTCTTTGACGGCTGGCAGTGAGATGCAAAGGTGTGGAATAATCATCTGATCTCTTTCTGCTGTAGCAGGCGACCAGAACCATTGTCCCTACTGTCTAATCTCTATTAGGTCAGAGAAATTTCAGGAATCAGTTAACACGAGGCTTAAGTCGGATAGCTAAGCACCTAGTACAAAAGAAGAGCGGAGCGAGCAATCTCCATCTCTTCTAGCTCCCAAGTACAAATAAGCGTTTTACCACGTTTTTGAAAGTTCCCGCACAATCGATAGGCCTAGATACATTTGCCACAAACCGTGCTGATCTGGGCGTTTGTTTATTAAAAAAATTACATGAATTGAAGGCGTGTGTTCAAATTTTAACTTCTCAGAGATCAAAGTTTGAAAAAAAAGATTTTACACTATATGCACTTATCAGTGAGATAAAAGTTACCACGCCTCACTTTAGAAGACCAGTGAAAGGAAAGGTTACCGTTCTCAAGGACTTACAACCCCACTAATTTCCAAATCGACTTACAAACTATGAAAAACTGCTTTCCGAGGCCCTTGAAGCCTTGTCAAGGTTCACAGCTATTTCGATCCACCCATCGCTCGAAAGCTGACAAGTATGCCTATCATGGCACTACAAAATTTCCATACCATTACCGTTTAGACGTTAAGCTTAAAGTAGTTGAAGTTTTTGTAGGGTACACCCACCCTAGCCTCTTCACCATAGGCCTAATGGAAAACGTCTCCCGCTAGACAGTAATTTTTAAACATTCTAAATCACCATCAATCTTACATAAATTTTCAACATCCTCACTCTAGCAAGTACTCTTCCATATTCACAGGACTTTCTCACGGTGTGCACTTGGCGCTGTAGAACACTACCCTAATTGAGTTGTTAGTCCTAGCTCAAGTTACTGCAGTCAGGAGAAATTTGTTCTGGTGTCTGCACTTTGACATTTCCTCGGAAATTTTGTTAGGAAACAGAGATCTGGTCTGAAAAGGATGTAGTACCTTTCTGTGCGGCATAAGTTTATGTATTTGCTTAGTTCGATTGGGTTTTTCTTTTTGTTGTTAAATGAGCTTTGATTGTTTATGAATCTCTGTTTGAACTCGTTGACTATATATCCGCTACATGATTCCTTATTGTTCTCAGTTGTGACTACTGCTTAGATAGACCACCCTGGTTGCAGGCACTTTCCATTTCGAGGGCAGGCGTTTGCTGATCTGCAACTACATTTTTTTTCGTTATGTTACTGGAGTCTTGGTCAGAGGAATCATATATCAGACTGACTTCGTGTTGTTGTCGGTTGTGACTACTGCTTGGAGTCTTTTGTTGATAAATAGTGTCAAAGAATGATCCCACATCTCTGCCATTAGGTATTCCATAGGATCTGTAAAATAAACTCATGCTACGCTGCTTTAACAGTTAAAATTCAATGCAATCTACATGTTCGATAAAATAACGATTACACTTAAAACTTGGTTTTGGACAGTTTAAAATATTCTATGATCATATTTGCGTGCATTCTCCCGATTCGTGGTTTGCACGACCAAGTGGTGATGTTTTTTCACCTTAGAAACGAATCTTTGGAAAATCCTGCCAAAGCAACTATGTACCAGTCATTCAGTCAATTTCCGGCATGATCGCGAAAATAAATTACACTTATCCAATATTGATTTTTTATGCAAGCTGCCTTGAAAATGATGAATGTTTAAGCATCATAAATAGTTTTTAATTTTCCAGAAGTTATTAGAAGCCCACCAATCACAACCTGCATCGTGGGTAGTTCCAAGACAGATTTAAACCTCATAAGGTGTATCATTTCTCGGACCATTTCATTTCTATTGCTTTATTTCAATAAATTTGACATCAACTTGAGTTTGGTATCATCTTCTAGTACAACGATAACAATACGTTTGAGGAAAATGCACGTGTTAAGTGTTCTATTTCTGTTATGCTTGGGAGAGCTGGTTAACACGAAAGGTGAGCCCAAAATTTCTAGAATACACATGTTTCGTTACATATAAATTTTACTAAGTGGTAATAGAAAATGCGTCGTCTGGACTTTGGTTATTGGACTCTTCGTAACACATGAATTAACATGATTACCTTATGACAAATTCACTTCCGTTCGTTATTGTGACATGGTTAAAAGAGAGGGGGTTTATAACTCTATATACAAACTGCGTTTGATCGATAAACTGAGCTAGGTATTCATGCTATCACTGGATGAGGAAAAATAAGAATTTAATGGGCACTGGAGAATTTTAAAATACCCTTACATCTATCTCCAACTTCCTTCATTTGGTTTGAAGCTTAAATCGTAGACAATTGCACAAGAATTTGATTAACGTTCTTGAAAATGTCGTAATAATTACAGCCTTCATGCTTATAATCAACTAGCTTTGCAAACTTCAGTCTGACCCCAATGTCAAAGCACTCACAACGTTGCGAGTAAATTCTAGAGAAATGCAATGAAAGGTTCCTGATACTTTCCTCTGTCTATTGGAATCAGACCAGTACACTTTAAATATTTTCAATGTATTCTGTAGGTTTATGCCGTTTTGAGAGAATGTTTCCAACGAAGGGACAAGGGAAGAGTTGTCACGATAGGAGGGCAAGCAAGCAAAAAGGTACTTCATTTGTTCTGAACCATTTAATAGATGTATTGTTTGCAAAATAATTTCTACTACGTGTTCGCTGGGATGGTTCATGCCTTTTTGTTGAAATGATTGATCTAAATAACTGCATTTGTCGATAAGTTGCATTAAGGCACTCAGTCTTCTTTTTTTTTTTTTTAATTTGCCATCGATGGCTTACTGAAAATTTACAACATCAATCCTCTTATTCAGGAGGATAAGATGCAGAACTGCATTTACTCCATGACCTATCTCCAAATTGCTGTTTTACTGGTTTTAATGCAGGCTGCTTGGTTTCGTCGTGTACTCAAAACATGATTCGCGGGAACTGCACTTGTCACAATTTGTGTACAGATCCAACACAACAGACGGATTGCTTTACTGATTGTGTAGAAACATGTGTGCCCATGGGTTGTCTTGCAGCTGAAACAAACTCATATATTTCGGTAAGAACCACCTCAACATGTCACTTAGCAGTTTAAAACATAGTACATTGAACTTGGTGCCTAAAACTCTCGATGTAATGTTATTGATTTACATACACTATAGACTGCTTGATCGTATGCTTCTGAGTACATATTTATATATATATATATATATATATGCAGAAAAATGTTTGCTTTCAGGCTGTGAAAACAGTATCTTAAATAGCGTACAACATTTGGAAGATTCGGTACCAATTGTCATAGTAATGCTATTTTTGAGACTTGGTGCATTATGAGAAATATGTGATGTAATCACGACACATTAATTCAGGATAACATTCAATTTATTTTTAATTTTGATGCAGATGCAGGCAATATTTAGCATCATTATTGCTATACCCCACACATCTTGTAAGATTGAGTTAGATCTACAGGAAAAGATATTTAAACATTCTACCAGTGTCAAATTTCAACGACGAACAGAAAATTTGATTGTAAGGAAAAACTCGTCTGAAACAATGTGCTCTTATTTACTTTCTATGGCTTTGTTGAAAATTGGCGGTATATTTTAACACAAATAACAATTTCAAGCTGAGACATCTTGTTCGGAAAGGGTATCCGAACAGGGTGTAAAGGGCATGCTTTCTAATATTTCTGGGCTGATGCGCAATGTTTAACAAGGAATTTCTTGAGTTTTTTGATTGGTTGTAATATTGCCATGCTATTGATTTCTTGTTAAACTGTGCACATCGACCGAAATTCTTGTCTTGTTTGCACAATTTTAGTGAAATGCCACAGTAATATGCTTGTAATTTATATTTACTTCGCGTATATTTATATCAAAATTGTGATGTTTTACATAAAGGTTATTCACGAATACACTAAGAACTCAAAGGGATACTACTAGATTTCAGATCTCGTCCAATTCTTAAATTATTCTTCTATCCTACTCATTGTAAAATTTTGTTCTTCTGATAAATTCATTCTAGAACGGTGAATCATATGTTAACGCTGACTGCTCACAAAATTGTACTTGTATCAACAACCAACTCAGTTGTAGTAGAAGACGGTATTCGAAGATGTTACTGTAATAACGGCTTTGAGGGAAATGGTGAAATTTGTAACAGAAATGCTTTCAGGGACTGTTTCGATGCATATCAAGTCGGTCGTAGAACGGATGGAGTCTATACGGTACTACCAACAGGTTGGACCGGATCCAACTTCACTGTATTCTGTGATATGACCACTGGAGGTGGAGGATGGACTGTAAGTTTCATACTTCTGAAATATTGAAGCGCATTTCATGCTTACATATGTGTATTCGTTTTGCATGCGATTATGTTGACGAAGATCTTCTTGGTTAACACTGATGTTGTTGTAACATACTTAGATGCGAACATAATATTTACACTCCTTCTTATAGAACAATATCATCATACTAGCCTTAATACAACTGTTAATTTTTATCGTTGGAAAGAAACTAATGATGCTGACTGAAACGTTTAACAGTTACCACTGATGTTTCCTTTATTAGGTCTTCCAACGGCGTGGTGACGGTGAGACTGATTTTTACAAAGACTGGAATGACTACAAAGAAGGCTTTGGTTCTCAGAGCGCTGTTGAAGACTTCTGGCTTGGAAATGAAAAACTCTATTACCTGACAAATCAAGCAGACTACCAATTACGTGTGGATATTGTTACCTCTGGAGGATCATCGATGTATGCAGAGTACGACTTATTTCGAATTGACAATGAAAGTACTAAATATCACTTGAGTATTGGCAGTTATACTGGAACCGCTGGTAAGTTGATTGTGTGTATCTCTTCAATTTGTAATTGTCAAAGGTGAATCAGGTAATGTACTCTTTTGATGTCGTTTATCATACCAAACTATAAGTAAGCTGTCGCCTTCTATACTTGGAAACCATATTTCATTTTATGTAACTAACTCAAATCGAATTTTATCAATGAATAACAAAGTGGTCCATGTTTTGTAATCTGCATTTCTACACATGTGAGTGATGCTACTGTTAGTATCTATGCCTCAATGCATTTTTCAGGACCATTTTATCATGTGTTTTATTGCGTTCCCGCCCATATTCCTTCACTTTTGTACAACGGCAGGTAAGATGATTGTTCGAAATAAAGTGTTCTTGGTCAATTAACACAAAAGTGTTTAAATTAAACCAGTTGTAATTTAGAAGAAGAAAACGTGTTCGTAACAACCGGTCGCGGTGACACAAGTTAATATAAAGACCACCATTTGTTACATTATGGATAGCTATTTTCCTGTCTTCCTAATACTGTAAAAACCATAAAACGTGTTAAGCAATTAAAAATTTTCTCTCACTTTTTCCCACAGTGTTTAGTAATTAAACATGTTTTGAAACGAAGTGTTTAGGAATAAGACACGCGTATTTTGCATTTAAAAATGTTTGCAAATTGGGGACAAAAATGTTTGCTCAAGCACGCATTTCCTAAACACCTCTTAGAGTGTAGCGGTCAAATGAATAATGGAAAGAAGTAAAGCACCTGGGTTAACTTTATTTATGTAATTGCCATTTTATACCACCGTATAATGAATGAATACCAAACTTTTAGATATCAATAATTAAACTTTTAGCAGCTTTAATTGTTTGCAGTGGTTTTACACTGTTTGCAGGTAATGGTTTGAATCATTGCAATAACGGGGGACAGTTCAGCACATACGACCAGGACAATGACCAATGCAGCGTCCATCACTTTGCAGATGGACACAGGGGAGCCTGGTGGTACAACACAGAAGCCTGCTCTCATCTTTGTACAGAGTGCTGGAATGGTCATACATATTGCCATTTTTTTGAAACAAGAAGTGGGTGCAATAACATTGGCACTAGTTCAAATCTTAACGGTGACTACAACGGAGATAAAGGAAAGAACATCTTCTGGCGTGGCAAAAGTCTTTACTGTAACCTCAACTCTGCGGAAATGAAAATTCGTCCATCTTCTGTGTAAAGCGAAAAATATCAGGCGTTTGTATTAGCGTTCTCTGACAGTAATTCGAGTAAAATGTGTATCAAAGAAGATTAATACTTGATCAATTAGTGATTGACTGAATAAGTAGGGCACACTACCTAAAACATTGTATTGTAAATACAAGTCTGGGAATAATTTATTTTATTGAAAATATTTTCCGGATGTTAACTTTGATGACGTTTTTAAGCTTCTCTTCCGGTTGTCATCAGCCACGTTGTCAACTTTAAAATAAATGCGGACAATTATCTGCAGCGAACAAAAGTGGGCGACTTCTCTCTGTGTCTGATTTATGTTGTAAAAATTCATCTAACTTAGCTTTTGATGAGCGTCAGACTGTGAGAAACAAAACCAGAGAAATACATTGTTGACGTCTCATTTGATACATGGTTATTACACAAAGGAATGCCACTGGAGTGCAATGGTTATTCTTTACATTTATAGAAACGTTTGGTCGGCCAAAGTTGTCTTGAAATGCCTTTCATAAAAAAAAAAAAAAAAAATCTGTTATAAATGAAAGCTCTCTTTTAAACAAGATATTTTGAGAGAGTGAGTTAACTCTAAACCTGGTTATGATATATCGAAGCAAAGAAACAGCAAACTACAGTCAGTTCACCTTATAAAATATTTGGTAAATTTATGTAAAAAACGTTTTCTCTTACCAGAAAAAACGCAGCGATTCTTTACCGAAAGGAAATGTTTATCTTACGGGCTTTTCCACTCAAACGTATCCTTTATTGGCAGACATCATGGTCATTCGTCGAAAAACCAAGTATATCAATCATTAAACCAAGTTGATTTTCAGTAAATAATTTCCGTTTGATGAAATTCCAACTTAAAAGATAAATAAATAGGGTAGAAGAAAGTTATAAACTTGGTTTATTCATTCAGTAATCTTGATTTTGAAACGTTAGTATCCAGCATCAATAAACAAGTTTATAGTGTCGGCGCCAGAACGCCAAAACTGAGTGGTGGGCAAACTAAGGGCTAAGGACAATTTTGGGGAGGCGACGTGCGTAGCTCGAAAGTGAGTCCAAAGAGCCCGCTCCTGGGGGGTGGGGTCCAAGGGGTGAAATCCTGTAAGGTCAGCTTTGAGGTTTTAAGCGTATCTCTGGATAAAAAATAAGTCAAGGGAGAGCTGCTTCATATAAACAGGAACCCTTTCTAACCTACCTTGGGTGGAAGAGTGCGGCGGCAAGGAGAAAATTTTTAAAGGGAAAGAACCTCTTCAAACAAGTAGCGTCGTCACTGCAGGTATATCAATTCTTATCTTGAATCTCAAATTTTAGAGTTTTAGCCACTCAATGAACTTGCCAGATTCACTGTTTCTGAAGTTCGATGAACAAGGTATTAGTTTTACCGGTGGTCAGCTTGGTTTATTGATGGGTCTGCCCTCACTGTTTTGACAAAACATGTTATTGAAAACTTCGTTCATCGATCGATGAAAAAACTTGATTGAACGTTACCGATATATAATTCTCAGATAAATATATTGACTGCTTAAAAAGATTTTCCATTTCCTAGATTATTGAGTAGTTGTCTTGCCATGTTAACAGGGCCTTGTTGACTGCGGGGTGTGGGAGTTGCAGCCCCCCCCCCCCTCCAAAAAAAGAAACGTCAGTAAGAACCATACTTGACAACTCTGTAGAAAACCGCTTTTGAAGGGGGGATTAGTTTTCACCCGATCGGGGGAATCTTTTGACATGGGTGACGCCATTTTTAAAACATGTTCATGATGCTTTACGATCGTAATTTGCAAAAAACAAATTTGAACAAGATAACAATTTAAAACAACCTTACAATTTCTATCGATTTAAGAAGATAGGAATTTGGGCATTTTTGAAGTCTGTGTTGAGAAGGGGAATTCAAAAAGCTTTGCCATCGTCATCGCACCGACTTTGAGATATCGAAAAATTTTGGTACTTCCTTTGTCATAATTTCAATTTGTAGACTCAAACCAGTCTCAAGTTTTGTGTCCTTTAAAGGTGTTGAACAAGAGGATCGTGTCAGCATTTGTGGTTGTACATACCTAATTGAAGGCCCTAGGGCTTTTGGTTTTGACTAGGATCTCACATTTGAACACAAACAAATACACACGTTACCTAACACAAACTGAAGAATTTTAAGAGATAGACAGTTAGTGCTCCTAAATATTCATATTGTTGAGACAGTCGAATTTTCCCCCGATCTGAGGAAACCTCATTTCCCGATAAAACGGTTATTTGCCGAACTGATATCGGCCAATTTTCGCAATTCCTTCACAAATTGCTTCAAGCGCTTCATGCTTATTGATGAATCGATCATCAATAGCACCTCAAACGTATTTAAATTAAGCATCAATGCGATTCTGAATGATTGTTTGTGTGTATGATGGGTCCGGAAGCGTGTCATTTGGAAAAAAAACTCAGTGTTTGTATTGATTCGCAGCTCTAACTATTACTTTAAGAAAATAAAGTTACACAGTTGAGGCAGTGGTTAAGGCTGGAAAGTTCATTTTCACCCTCTGTCTTTAGTTCGTTACTTAGTTAGATGAGGTTTGTACGGCGCAGTTTCTGACTTATTGGTTATAGTCCCCGGGCCAGCCACGGCCTTTTTCTCAGTTGTGGTTAATAAACCCTTAATGAACGGATATTTCCATGAAAATTTTCAAACGTACTTAATATGATTTCTGAACTTTACTTATGGCGGTGGTGATGAGAATGCATTTCGACGGAAAATCAGATTTAGCCAAATACCTTCACATATAGTTACCAAACGTTCCACATCTGTTCTAAGCCCGGGATTTTTCGTTTTGTAGGATTTATGTGAGTGTTGTAGATCAGGCATGTAGTTCAGGAATGAAATCATCTTCTGCAACGACCTTAGCTCATTGGGGAAATTCTGATGAGGACTCACCAACAGCTGCCAGAGGATAAGACACTGCAGGTCTCTCCTAAAGAAGTAGGCCAATTACTTTTACTACTGGGACCTTTGGCACGTCTTTCCTTTTCCCAGTTAGCCAGAGCCTCCATGAAGACTGTAAGAGCACGACGAAAGAATGTACTATCCACTATGAGATGGCCTTCCAGTGACACACAGAACTCCCTCTTAAACCTTCCTCTTCAGTGCATAGACCTGTTTGCAGGTGAATTTCAGACATATCTTGAGCTGGAGGTAAAACGACATGAAGCAGTAGTCAAGAGCGGCTTCCGTACGGCCCGTCCTAATCAGCACAGACAGCCCAAGAGCAACAATCAGAGACTGAGCTTCCCGTCCTCAAAAACAAAACCCCAGAGGGGTAGAGACCAACCACGTAGAAAACCTTCGTACCCCTACAAGTCATGGGGGTTGTCAAGACGAGTGCAAGGCACCCAAAAAACCTCACAAGCAAGAAGGGGTGGTCAGACCTTGGGGGCGTCCGGTGAGGCAGGCCTTTGACCCTAAGCCCTAGGGGTGCCCATCTCACCGAATCCACTCCAGAGGTGGGGGAACTCCAAAGATACGCTTGTCAGAGGCGGGACATAGATCCAGATCCTTGGGTTTTAAATGTGGTACAATCAGGGTACCACATCGAATTCTCAACCCCACCAACAAGGGTATAGCATCTCAGACACACCCCAGTTCCGAATGATCCGGGTCAGCGCCAAGCTTTAGAGACGGAATTACTTGCCCTCATAGACAAAAAGACCATCAGAAGGGTATCTGGAGAGGAGGGTCCTCTTTTCCAGTCATCCTTCTCCCTGACCCCAAAGAAAGATGCTTAGTGGAGACCGATGCTAAATCTCAAGCCAATCAACAAAACATTCATAAAGCCAAAAAGGTTCAGAATGGAAACCCTGCCTCTCTTACTCCCTCCCATCTCTGTGCATAGGTTATTGGGCATCAAGCATAAACCCCAAAGATGCTTATCTCAATATACCAGTGGCTGTCGCAGACCAACGCTTCCTTTCCTTCAGTTACAAAGGGGAGGCATTCAAATTCACAGCAACCTCCCCCCCCCCCTTTGGGCTGTCAACGGCTCCTCGAGTGTTTACAAGGGTAGAAAGTGCCACGGTAGCAGAACTCAGAAAAAGGGAGGTGGTCCTTTTCGTTTACCTGGGCGATAAGCTAATTATTAGCGATTCCCCGGAGGCTGTGCAACAAAACTGTTATAGACCTCCTATAACATCTAGGTTGGGTGATAAATTTTACAAAGTCTTCCCTAACCCCAACAACGAGAATTCAATACCTAGAAGCAATTCTTGACTCAGTACAGGAACTAGCCTTCCCATCCGCCCAATGGATTACATGTCTAAGGGAGGTTCTCGACTTAATCCTTTCAGCTCAGGCCTCCTCTGCTTTAGTCTGGCTCAGGGCCTTGGGCCCCCTGACAAGCCTCGTAGACGTGGTGAACCTGTGCAGACTCAGGATGCGTCCCCGCCAATAGCACCTCCTGAGCTTCTTCTGTCCAGCACAGAGGAACCTACAAGTGCAAGTTCCTCTCACAAACGAAATCCAGCCACACCTAACATGGTGGTCCAATACAGTCAACTGGACCAACGGAAAGCAATTTCAAGACACCAGACCACAAACCTCTGTCACGACAGATGCCTCCTTATCGTGCTGGAGAGCCTGGTGGCAGGACCGAACAGCAGCAGGACTGTGGTCCCCCTAGAAAAAGGGAAAACACACAAAGGAGCTGGTACTGCTAGCTCTCTCCAATGTTCTTTTGAAATTCGAGCCTTATCTCCGAAACCACCTGGTAACAGTTTTCTCGGACAACACCACAACGGTGTCATACATCAACCGCCAAGGGTGAACTCACTCCCCATCTCTTTGCGTAGCAATGTGGCACCTCCTGCTGTGGTGCCAGGATCAGAACATAACACTAAGAGATTCTTACACATCAGGAAAGAGCAACGCTCTAGCAGACGGGTTGTCCAGGAGGACAGTGGACAACAACGAGTGGTCACTCTCAAACCCATCGGAATGCTCACCTCTTTCCGATCTCCGGGAGCCCATGGTGGATCACCTTGCCTCCCAGGACAATCACAAGCTCCCAAAATTTTGCACCAGGACGTTCCACCCTAAGGCCTGGAAGATAGAAGCTCTCTCGATAACATGGGACGGACTGGACGCTTATGCTTTCCCACCATTTCCCCTGATTCACAAGGTACTGATCAAAATCAGGTCCTCCAGTGCAAGGGTCCTACTAATTGCCCCATACTGGCCCAGGAGACCTTAATTCCCCATTCTAGTGGCCTTTCCCCTCCTGCTCCCCCCCCCCCCCCAGAGCAGAGTCTGATCTCACAGAACCGGGGTCTCACACTGCACCCATGCCTCCCTCACCTCCACCTAGCTGCTTGGAAGCTTTCCAGTCTTCCCTCAGATCTAAAGGCCTTTCACAAGAAGCTGCAGCCTTGGCAGCCAGGTCCAGACGGACCACATCGATTAAGATTTAATTTCCCAACATTTTCGAGTGTTACGTATGCTTCAGAACCTTCAACTCACTCTTTGTTGTCAAACACATCAATATACCTTCTCAAAACAATTAATGCAGATGCATAGCTTCAAAAGCAAAAGCATTTTACGAATAAGTAGGAAGGAGAATTGCCTCATCACCTCGTGATATGCAAATGGATTCTAGTTCTGTTACGGATGCGCGAGCTACATTGTTCGTCGTTCGTGCTAAAACATGCTATGGAAAATGCTCCAAGACTGGAGGAGACAGAGCGTTACAGACGAATGTTCCCTCTGTTGGCCCCCATGGGTTAGTTCGCTAGATGAAGCATTATGGCCTCGTTTCTAACCGATTGGTTTAAGTTGGGCCGACCACAGCCTTTTTGCAGTTGCAGCTCATTGGATTGTTTTCTCTACGCCACTGCGTTATGCAGAGCACGGTGAACAACGGCAGTATGTTGCATTTTTTAAGTCTTCCGTTGGTCGTCATGGGTCTTTATATGGATCACGCATTAGCCTAGCCAGGGGAGACACTTAAATATGGCACCACTCACGGATGCCCATTAAGTTCCTTAAAATATACTTAATATATAACACAAATTTTAGTGTGGAGTTGCCTAAAAAAAAATATCAAAGGAGATAGGTTGGAAACTGCTCCTCATCAACGCTATGCTCCTGGCCCAGGGTTAAATTCCATTCGAAACCATTTGGAAAAGTTGAATGGTTTCGAATGGTTCCGAATGGTTCTGAATGGACCCGAATGGACCCGAATGGTCTCAGATGGATTTCAAATGGTATATGAATGGAAATGTACATCTGAATGGTTTTCTGATCACATAGCTGAATGGAATGCAAATGGTTCGCGAATGGTTTTGGTATTCGCAAATGGTTCCAAATGTTTCAAACTGGAAACCATTCAGTGAATGGTGTATATTATGCACATCAATGGAACATGTCCAGTTCAACATGCATGTACATAATGCAAATGGTCAAGTTGTCTCTTCGTATATAGGCCTATCTGTTGCAAATTCATTTGAAAGGATATGTATATCTCAATGAAACTAGTTTATAAGCAACTAGATTTGATACATATCTCACAATTTGTACAAGGTACAATTGAAGGTGTAGACAGGAAAGTAAGAAACTTTGTATCAACCTAAACCAGTTTAGATTCTTCTCAGCCTGAATATTTCCCTGATCATTTCCCCAGGCACATTTTATTTATAGGGATTTTGGAGGTGTCGGGGCACACTTATCAAATTTTGGGGGGCCCAAATGAATTGGGGGTAACAGTAAAGCCATCCATAGCAACTCGAGTAGGCCACAAACTGCACCCCTGGATTTCCCTGAAAATTTTAGCTTCAGTTTTACCTAACAGTATAACCCCCCTCCCCTACCTTGGAAAGGATACACAGAGATACTGTAATGCAAAGCACGGATATCAGCTGGAATAGGAAATTCTTCCTGTCATTCCAATACCCGACCCACGCCCGATACCTCTTGACTCCCTTCCCCACTCCACTTTCTGGCACTATCTTAGCCCGTACTTGATATCCTCGTATAACCCAACAACACTTGAAGTTTTTGTTGTTGTATCTTTGCAGATGCATATCTTTGTTGCCTTTCAAGTTGTTCATCTTTATGATAACCGTGACACTGAACAGGATCAAAGCACAATGCAATGTTTGTTTGCATGGAACTATTATGTAATAGCTTGGCATGCACACAAAGCATGCTACAGCACTGTACCATACAAAGCTCACAGATGCTGTACACCCATGTGTACATCACATGTACAGTACAATGTAACATAATAAGCGCGGGCACAGCTAGTACAATGGTACCAGAGCTACTGTACTTACAGAAAGTGCTATGCAGTGGTGTGCAGGTGTCATGAATTCAGGAAACGTAAAGTGAAAGGGCAAGACTGCTTTCCTTAGAGGACTTTTATGAAATGCTGAAGCACAGTAAGTGAAGAAACATGTTTTTTAAGTATTGCACCAGAGAGACCAATAAACAATGAACAGATGTTAGTGAAAATTAAGAGCCAAGGACTGCATCAATGAATGGTTGCTGCTGTGTTAACAGTCAGGCCTAATGTTTATAGTAGCAGTTCCACAAGACAATTCGTAGCACTAGTACTGTAGTAGTATACAAAGACTAACGTTAATTTATGAAGCAGACCATTTTTTTGGGGGGGGGGGGTGGACATTTTATAGCCTACAAGGAAAAGAGGGACAGACATATTATATGCTATTAATACACGTGAAGCCCTCTACAAAGGGAACCATGCTTAATTTTATTGAATCCAAGTTCACCAAGGGAAGTTAACCAAATTTAGGGTTTTGAAAAGCCATAGGCCTATTACTGGCCTCGGCCTAGTCATACTCAAAATAGTTGACCCCAGATCATGGTAAAATTTATAGTTGGAGTAAAATATTTTTTCTTTGGGGGGGGGGGGGGTTGGTTATGAAGACTGTCTCTGTACTTTTGGGTGCTGACTCAAAAATAACAGGATGGAAAAGGAATTCCTTTTTGCATGTTTCCATCTTTATCTGTATGTACAGTTCTGTAGCATCTTCGCTAAATAATAAACAGGTACACAATTTGTTGTAGGCCTAAGCCTATATTTATTTGTGTACGTATGATAAATAATTAGTTTTCGAATTCAACTAAGTCTCCCTTCATGGCCTCTAGCAAAATTTGACTGCAGGCCTAGGCCTATATCCCGAACAAACAGAGACACCGTCTTTAATAAAACAAAAGCAGTCACCCCAACTTGAAGTAGTGTAGTAGACTGTCCTGTTTCATGATTGGCTGTTTAGAGTTATGTGACAACATTGACCAACTATTGACCAATCAGTTTGACTTGTATTGCTTGTAAGTTGCTGGAGGGCATACTGCGTGACAATATAGTAAGGCACATGAAGACAAACCAGTTGTTCACTACAGACAATACCTCTTTATTTCTGGAATATCAACAGTTTTACAGTTAATTTATGTTATTGACGAGTGGTCAGAGATCTTAGACAAAGGAGGGTGTGTGGATGTGGCTTATTTTGACTTCATGAAGGCATTTGATACCGTCCCACACGGAAGGCTCATACACAAGTTGCAAAAATATAGCATTGGTTTTGTTTATTCTAAGTGGATTGAAGCTTTTTTATGTGGACGTTAACAAAGAGTTTTAGTTAATGGTGCTACATCTGACTGGAAACCTGTTACAAGCGGTATACCTCAAGGATCTGTCCTTGGTCCAATCCTTTTTGCCATCTATATAAATGATCTTCCACAATCACTACACAATGCTAGTATTCCTTACCTGTTTGCAGATGACACTAAAGTTTACCATGTAATATCAACTAGCGAAGATTGTGAAAGTTTTCAAGAGGATATTTACTCCTTGTATGAGTTGTCTAAAACATGGTTATTAAATTTTCATCCGGACAAATGTAAGACAATGAGTATAGGTCAAACACCAGTGGATTGTTATAATTATAATTTATATGAAAGAGGTAAAGTGATGGAGCACACAGACTGTGAAAAAGACATCGGCGTAATAATTGACAACAGGCTTTCCTTTGACAAGCATATTACTGAAAAAGTGAATAGAGCAAATTCTGTGATGGGTCTGATAAGGAGGTCTTTTACATATCTGGACCATTCAACTTTTAAGCTTCTGTATTCTAGTCTTGTGAGTCCGCATGTGGAGTATGCAAACCAAGGATGGAATCCTTATCTAGTGAAACGTATTAACTTGATTGAAAATCTTCAACGGCGTGCCACAAAATTGGTTCCTGAATTAAAACATTTCCCATACGATCAAAGGCTGGCAGTTTTGAATTTACCAACACTGAGTTATCGCCGGCTAAAGGTAGATATGATTGAAGTTTACAAAATTGTTAGTGGCAAATATGATGCAGCTGTATCGAACTTATTCCCCTTTGTACAGGACCGTTCCACACGTGGACCTCACTATAAAATTTATAAAAGAAGGTCAAGGCTACATTTACGTAAGAACAGTTTCGCCTACAGAGTTGTGGATACTGTACATGGAATAATCTGCCAGCAAATGTTGATTCACCAAACATTGCAGTATTTGAAAGACGCCTCGATAAATACTGGAAAAACCAACCCATCCGTTACAATTTCAAGGACACCCTTATTACTGATGTCCCACAAGAAACACCAGATGCTGAACAAGAAGAGCTGGTCTTATAGGCATCATTGCCTTCTACCAGAAATCATCTATGTATCTATGTATATGTATTGTTTTTCTTCAAATATGAAATTTACTGCTTGGTTTACCCAGAATATGCAATATTGAAGTCTAAAAATGTGATGAAAGATACTTTGAAGAGATATAAGAACAAAATTGTGATGCTTAGCTGTTGCTTTTAAATAAATTTGGGGGACTGTTCTTGTCCTTAAAAGCTTAAGTTTTCTTTTGTCAAGAACATTTTACCCTTTAAAACCAAGTTAGTTGTACAACTTTTTATATACTTTTAAAATTTTATTTTTCATTTCCCAAACAGAATGACATCATAGTGAAACTGTCTCCTGCACAGATGATGGAGTTATTTGTCAGTGTGTCTTAAATACTTTTCATTTATGTCTGGACTGCTGTGTACCATGTAGCAGAGTCAAGCATGATCATTTTAGTGAGTGAGGAAATTGTACTGCATACATGTAGCCATGGACTGAACAAGTTATCCTGCTATTGAACTGTGACACCAATGTACTGGTAACCTTTTATGGCCTGCTTCCTTTTGAATAGCGATTTTCTTGTTTGAAACTACAAAGCCTGTTTTCGTTATCACATAATATGAGCAGTCCTGATTGTTGAATTATAACATATCCATGACATGCAGGCTACTGTACCTTTTGATGTTCTTGCTGTGTAGTGAGAATGACTCCTGAGGTTGGAGAACTACAGTGCAGTGTTGAAGAAGATACTGTAAAGCAGTTACAGGACAACTTATGAGAGACATCTTTCACCACAACACTCAAAAAGATATTTGCTACAGATGGCTATGGACCAGTACCAATTTACAAAGGAAATGCTGGTGTCCTAGTTTTTGTGCCTGGTTTATTGTAATCTGATAAATTGAACGGTCTTGTTTAAACTGTCAGGATGATGTAATTAAGAAGTGTTGAATCCTTGGTGTGGAATATTTCCTTTACTCAGGAGTCAATGGGGGGATCGGACAAAGAATACAGCCATTGGATTTGGAAACAAAATAAATTTTCCCCTTCGTGGACCTTTCATGTGTCCTGTGTGCAACCTCTAAAGGCATTTAATTGTGTTAAAACATCTTACTGGATAACCATGAGAATATTTTTTCATGGATCAAACAGTTACCAAACTTTGTTTTATTTGGGAAATGTGAGAAGACTGAAGCCTAATCTATGATTTTTTATGAAATACATTTTACCATGGAATTCCCCACTATTTTAACTGCAAATGTGAAATAACTGGTGCTTAAAGTTACAGTACAAATTACTTGGTGGATCATTTTAATATTTTGACCGAACTTTGATTTTAATTTGAAAGTCAGAAGTTTATCTTTTTTACTATGGACAAAACATTCTCTTCGATAATTTCTCTACTTTTTCTTCCTTGGAAAGAAAACCTACAGTGTGATTTTTTCATTCCTTCAGTTTACTGAAAGGTGTACCCTACATTTGAATTACAACGCTATATTTTTTGTCTATATTGTGTTTGCATATGAGTGTGTATTACATGATTTTGGACACCATGAACTGTTTTTACATGCGTTTAAGTTTGTAAAAAACTTGCCAAGTATCAATTGACTTTTTAATTTGAGTGACATTGTACCATATGGACTATTTATGTTGTTCTTCATTTACCTTGTAAGTATCAGATCCCAACCATTACATGTAATATCCTTCAACTGGGTTGCCAGCTGCATGATCTGTGCTATCCATTATTACTGTTCTGTAAGCTTAGCGGAATGCCATCAGGGGATAATAAACGTACATTCTGTTGCTACTATAGTTACATTCTTATATTGTTTTAATTAAGTTTGGTTTTGTAGCAGCTGTACAGTATTTTCCATCTCGAACTTGCACATAGAAACCATTGGCAGACCATTTGTGGGTGGTTTCCTGTTTAAATTATTTGAAACTGTTGAGATGCATAACATGATGAACCATTCACAAACCATTTGTGAATGGTTCCAGTCATTACATTCAAAAACCATTTGCATGCCAGACCATTTGAAGACCATTTGCAAATGGTACCATTCAAGACCATTTGGGACCAGTTATTCCAGTTAAAAACCATTTGCATACCAGACCATTCAGGACTATTCCGGACCATTCAGAACTGTCCAAAAATACAGTGTGAAAAATACCATTCGGAACCATTCAGACCATTCGCGAATGGTTTCAAATGGAATTTAACCCTGGGGGCAGGGGTAATACTACATCCCAGATTGCCGCAATATCTCAATTTAGGGCAGAGGTATGAAAATAATCTGGAAGCCATTTAAGTCTTAAACAATCTTGCTTTCATTCAATCACACATAGAACCCTTCCCGAATTCTTAACAAATTTGCCCGAAAAAGAAAAACATAGTCGTTTTACAGACATATTATGAAAAAGCAAAACGTAAGGACGCTTGGTCACATTTCTGGTAGCCTATAAAAAACAAATACCCACCAGTCTCCCTTCATAGTTTAGACATCATTTTGTCCAAAATAGTAGAATACTTTCTTTCTAACAGAAGTAGCAAAAAGTTATGGAATGTTTTTAAAAGCGAGATTACACAGGCAGACGGGATGATACCAAGGTGTACACAAAGACCCAACGTTTTGGCCAGAAAAATTGTATGGTGGTACATTTTACCTGGTTAATACTGATTGTGATGAATTTTGTTGTTTTCATATCGAAGTGGACATTTCATTGCAATGAAAAGTTCAAAGTAACGACTGTTGAGAGTCACAAGCCCGGGAAGAGTCATTTCATGCTTTTGTGGGTTTTCTTGTTGTTGTTGTTGTTGTTGTTCAATTGTTTACTCGCTCCGCGCTTACTAACTGCGGTGCTTCGCTTAGATTTTCAGTGTTGAAAGATTGCACATTTTTGCAAATTTCCTCTGCCCACAACCTAGCACGAACATGAGCTAATCTCATAATTGATTTTTTTAACTTTGTTGTCGTAAAAGAACTGAGAATAATATGGTTATTATCAACTATTTCCTCGACTAGTTTACCTACACAATTTCTTTTTTCGTCAAAGCCAATTGTTCATTATAACCAGGGAGCTCCCTGTTTTAACCCGATACCTTTGAAAGGTACAAGTTTATATAAGGCAGGGTTATTATGAGAATAGCAGTAACCAAACGAAAAGATGGCTAAGGCTTTTTAATGGTCATATTTGGTATAAATTCTTTCGTCATACTACTTTCGATATTTACTTCAAGCTGTGATCAATTTTTCACCACAGGCGATTTACCTTCAAATTTATCAAATTTTCTCCAAGAGAGAGGCCAATATAAGCCTGGGAATACCATGTCTGGGTATGTGAGGGGCCTCATTTTTTCTGTAGGCTCCGGGTCAACATATGGTGACGCTCCGCTTAAATACTTGTTGGCTTTCTCTTCTCTGAGACTTCTCTGAGACTGAGAGATATTAACCTGGCCAGGTTCAGATCTTTAATCTTTCACGCCTGCTCCGGCCTAACTTATACGACCCTGAAAGATGCATTTCTTGCTATCTAAGGGGTCCCAATTTTTCAAACTTTTTTGTACACTCCGCGCCGACCGATGCTGAGGTCCGCCCAGTCAATTTGGGCGATATCTACCCTACCCTTGAGAAAATTCTTGCCACCGTCTTCAAGCAGAACTTTTGTACACTTACCGTACTGTCGCTTAAAGTTGTCGCTTCGTCTATCATTAAGAGCAACACGCTTAGTTTGGTTGTTAAGGAAATAAACAATGACAAAGTGAAGTATGCTTCACTGAAAAGTGTTGAATTTAGCATCATTTTTGCATCCTCTCCATTTAAAATGTACAATTTTTTCAAAGGGGAGGGGATTCCCTTTTTCTTAGATCCTTCCCTAGGACAGAAACTGCTCCTTCTCTTGCAGGGAAACTTGTTGTGTGCATCTCGGCATGTTTTGTTGTGGAAAAGTGTACAGGAAATTTTTTACACAACTCAGACAACTTATGAGAAAAGAGGCGCATGAAATGATTTGTTTGCTAGGTATTCATACTGCCCGAAACTAGTGTCGACCCTGCCTATATACACTGAATTACAGTATCCTGTGCAACAAATTTTAATTTCAGTGGGGTGTAAAACAAGGTTTAATTTTAGCCGACCGCTTTGAGAATCCGTCTTTAATTTTCAGAGGGGCGATTGTGCTGGAAACTTTTCACAACGAGATCCAAAGTCTTATTTTGTATTTAAATTTTAAATGTTTATCGAAACCAGTTGGTTCCATGTTTGGTGAACACCTGGGCCAAATAAGACAGCGAGTCGGTTTCTTGCTAGGAGACAATAAAGGCTAAGTTTCTGTCTTTCATTTTGACACCCAACACATGAAGATGTAAAGATGAAATTACAATAGCCATGTCATACATACTGAAGGGCGGGGGAGAACATGAAATTAAATAATTAGCATCTCTACAAGCACATTAAAACTAATGCATCCTCCCGTTGGAGGGTTGAGCAAAGAAAAGAAAGTTTATATTTTCAGTGTTGAATTTGAAAAGATAAATTCTGGAGTAATTACTATTTTAACTGAATGAAACCTTTGACGGTTGAATTTGCAAAACAGGACTGCCGATGGAAAGTTCACGGGCACGACATAATTGAAATAATTAAGGTGCAGTTTTAAGTAAAACAATTGACAAGGTACGGGGCATTGCATTGAAATTCATCATCTATACACAGAGTCCTTAAAAACAAGCCAGTGGGCCAGTGGCGGAGATAGGGATTTTGGTCAGAGGGGGCGAAAATGGTCTGGAGGGGCGTTTCGAAGGAGTAAATACCCTGAGCCCCAGCACGATCGAAGCCACTGCTTTTCAAGTTGCAAGTTTTTCCATGAAAACTTGTTTAAATTTTCTTTCAGCTTCTTTCTTTTTCAGCTTGAAATTTCATTTAGACACACCTTGCAATGTTAAAGTTTTTCAGAGGTAAAATCATTTATAGTCGGAAATTCGGGCACTCACAAAATTTCATCAATAAATTTAGCCAAGGGTCGCAATAGAGTAAAATTCATTAGCATGTTTTCCATTCCGTTTTGTGTTATTCCCCCGAAAATACGGGGGACCATTTCATCAATTGGTAGTAATACATTTTATCTGGAAATTTTCTGATCAAATAGCGAATGCTTTGATCCCCCTATAGGAAATGTCATTTTCAACTGTCTGAGACGTCGGTTATTTCAAAATTTTCTGTTCACTCAACGTCAACCAGTGGTGAAGCTCCTGGTAGATAGTCTTCATAGCAGAATTTTATTTAAGATTGAATATTTTTTGCCATAAGGAACTCAAAATAGAGACTATTTAGATCCCCTTATAACCCAGGGAAATTGCAATTTCAACTGTCTGAGACCGGGTCGGATATTTCAAAATTTTCTGTACACTTCGCGCCAATCAATGTTGGCGCTTTGCTTAGTCTTTCTGGCTGAATTTTAGTTTGGAGTGAACGTTTATCTGCAATCGAAACTTAAAAAATCCACTGCTTAGAAACTAATTTTAAGCCTGGGAAATGTCATTTTTGACTGTTTGAGGGGCACGAATTTTCAAATTTTCAACCAGTGGTGGCGCTCCGCTTGGATTTTCTTACGGGCAGAATTACATTTTTCGGGGAAAAAACCTCTGCCCCTACGCCTATAGGAATATCTTACTCAGGAGTGCACTGCAACAACTCCTTGCAACATACAGCAGGATTCCGGGTTTGCAATCCTAGAATACGCAATCCGGTAGTGTATTGAACTGAGCTAATCAGTATTTCAAAAAGTGTGTTTGAATCTGAGAATAATCACATTTTTTCTCACCAGAATCACCAGAATCAAAGACATTAAACCTGGCAAATGCCATTTCGAGCCATCTGGGAGGTGTTAAAATCCAAAATTTTCTTTGCAAGTCCGCACCAACTGATGGTCGCGCCAACGTTATTAATTCTAAGATGCACAGCAACGTTTTCGATCCACACTGCCATTTCAACATATCTACGGTAATTATCGAAGCTAGTAATGTTAAACTCACTCTAAAATGCTACAGTTTACATTTACCCCCCCCCCCCCCATCCACTTTTACGAAATTGTTGTTGCAAGCCAGATGCCGCGATGCCAACAAGTAATTTCACGCGATGACTATTACCACTGCCTTCCGTTTTCATCAAAAGAGACTTTCTTCTTACAACCCCTTGTCGTGGTTCGCTTCTGCAAGTTTTGTCCTTTCCAAAAACCGCTGGACCATGGTTGAACATAAATTTCGTTTGCTTAAAGTGGTGAAAGTCTTTATTTTTAATCAATGAGTAACGATCGTTTTGGACAATGATACACTTCCAACGAATTTTAGTAAAATGTCGTTACTCTCCCGTAACCTATTAATTACGGTAATATTTCAGTTTTGTATTGAATCCAGCGTTGCCTCCTTTCACTCCTTGAAAGCTTTCCCGTTGATACTCACATCATCGTGATTAATACTAATTTAATAATACCGACGAGAGAAAGGGACAGCAACAAAGAAAGCGTGACCATTGAAAAGCAGAATGGAAAGGACACTGAAAGTCAAACCTTTTCGAAATAATTTTAAATATTTCATATAGATATATAATACTATTTCCTGTCGAAAATATACATACTGTTTCTTTCATATTGTCTTTATGAAATGTTAGTGTCAATTAACCGTGACTGGCCCCAGGGAACAGTATAGTCATGTGATAGCTTTAATTCCCAGGGTAATTGCAGACTTTTTACCTCTCATGCTGAAGCTAAGACATTTGATCATTTTCAATCCATTGACTAGAATCAAAATCCTCGTGACGGAATCTTTGAGTGCGCCGTCTCCACATATTCCCCTTAATCCACTTATGAGTTAGACTTTTACACAGAAACGCCTTATTTCACATTGTTTCTTTACTAAATCCGTAACAAGTCGAAACGACGGAACGTTTCACATGCCGTAGAGTTTACAACTCGGTAGGAAATTGAAGTCAAAATCTGGATCGCAGTGTTCATATCTTACATTTTCAAACCTCGCGTTTCACAATCAACATGAGTAGCCTTCTACACATACGCAGGATTTTTGTGTGACTTTTTTCGTCGTGTCTTCTAAGCATCGAAGTTTCATCAACGCAAGAAGGTAAGTGTTGCAAATATTTTTCTCCTGTTTGAGTGGGAGAAAACACCTTAACACTAAATGTACACTTTTCGAAGGTAAAAGACTGATTTCCACAATTTTTTACATCCCGTGGCTTGAGATGATTCTCCGTTATCCTTTTCACATAAAAACGTCAATTAAAAGTTTAAATCACTCTCTTAATTTTAAAGTATTTGAAATTTTGTAGAAGTCCTACCGTTGATAAGACCTATTTTTTGCAATAATAGACAAATGCAATCGCGCCTGAATTGTGTATTTGCTTTAAGTCTTTTACAAATATGATAAAACTGTTACAGAAAAAAAGTTTTTTACAAAGTTTTTCTTATTCAATGCTATCAGTCATCAGCAACCGAAAAAGTAAATTTAAATAGATCAAGTTGTTGGTTATTGTTTTTAACATGACCATTAAACCAGTACCAATTTGCCAGTTCATGCGTGTTAGAAGAAGTCACACGTAGACGAAAGACACCAATCTCAGACAGTCGTAAGGTAAAACGACTTTAAACTGAATAGGGACAATCTACGCTTATCTGAGTACTGTGGGTAGGTCATGAACTGGACGTTTCTTTATGACAATTTTGTTAAAGATCTACCTTCTTTTTTGAAGAAGTGGGGCGAACAGTTACCGCTGTTTTCACAGAAGAAGAAAAATGGAAAAAGAAAGTCAAGCTTCTCATATATATTATTTTTTTATGAGAATGTACTTCTTAGCTAGTATGTTTGGATTAAACCATTGTATAAATATAAAGAGAGGTGATTTAAGTAATGAAAATGTGTTCAATAGGCGAATCTCCTTCGTGTTTTGGAAAAAGAATTTTCAAAGTGTCATATAGTTTTAAATGTTTGTCACATATCCCTTTCGTTTTGATAACAAAAGGCTGCATTTGACTGTAGATGAACACCATCACACTTTAAAGTGTTTCACCGTATCACCAAAAGTAAATGCAAACATCTACTTATGTGGGTATTTCAACGTTAGACATTTTATGAGCATACTGAGAGCCGCATTTATAACACTTATTTAGTGCAAAGTTCTAGAAATGACATCAGCAATTCGACCTTGAAAATGTTTTCAAAGAAGCAAAGTATCTGGTTTGGAATAGTTTAATCAGTTAATGATGGTTGACTAGTAAGGTTATTAATTAAAAGACAGTCATTGTCAAGAGGACACCTCTAATAAGAATAAAAAAAATAAGTTATGTCTCAGTATTTTTTTAGTGTCCTAGAATCCATTTTCCATTTCAACATAAAATGTGAGGCCCTATTACAAACACACTGCGAATTATCGCTGCACAATGGGGAACGCGCAAACTAACTTTCTCAATTAGGGTCTTAGAAATACAAATGTAAAGGTATTGCACCGCCAGCACTATAGTGTATACATAATTCTGGATCTATTTTGGAATCTTTAACAGGAACGTGAGGTAGGGTGGGAGAGAATCCAGCAGTAGGTTGGAAAACTTCTCTAATCTCCTTGCTAGGAGTCCACTGAGATGCTATTTAGAATTAGCGGTTCCTTTCTTAGTATCGCTGTTGCCATCAATCATACACCCTTAATTTGATTGATAATTTTTTTAACAACTTTTAACCAACAAAGGGGAAATATATATCCGACAAACTGTTAGTCAAATATTGACCAATCTCAATATTGGTTGTTTTACAATTGGTTAATTGCTTTACCTTTTGTTGGGCAATTTGTTTTATCCAATATGTAGTAATGTGAAAATTACCCAATTGGTCAGTTGGGCAAAATATTACCAATTATTGATAAAACGATCAATTTATCCTTACCCAGAGGTTGGGTGTTGTTTCATTGTTTTACCTGTTACTGTGAAACACACACTGGAATATTTCTGAGGAGGTACCTTCTACAAGTCTTAGAAGTTTTAGGTTTTTCCTCAAGTCGTTCCGGGCATTGATAACGCTAGAAACTCTAAAGAGTAGTAGGCTTTCAATTGACATCCATGTTCGACTAGTACATATATTTAGGGACATTTGTTTGTGGATCAGGCCTAGCACTAGGTTAGACCAATAAGCAGCCTATTGGAAAAAGCAACAGTAACATTTGGCTAGGCCATACTTTCAGTGTGATTGTGGGCATCAATTAGCCTATAGGTCACAGCAGTTGAAATTATACATTTGTTCTTGCAGTGTAGCAGAGCATGGATTTAAGTGTTGTACAGGGTAAATTACACCTAGGTACATGCAGCCCAACTCAGACCACTGTAACCACTTTTCTACTGGCCAGGTCATGGAGTGCATGTAGGTACTGCAAAGTACATAGGCCATAAATTACACTCTAGGCTCTCCTACACTACATGGTGCTTCAAGCAGGGTGACGAAGAGTAGCAGAGCCTTCAGTGAAGAGCATGTAGCTAGGTTAGATGCTACAAAACCTCTACAGCACTTCACCCCAGGCTCTGCCAGTGTTAGTCTACAGTCAGTAAACAAGTTATTCTGTTACACTATTCTAGCCAAACGTTATGCTAACACTAGGCCGGCCGCTGGCTAACAGCACTTGACAATTTTGACACTAATAGGCCTCGATGCTTTCAGAATTTTTTTCATTTGCTGAATGTACATTTAAACATCAAATTACCTTCAACGCTCGCAGTTCTCCTGCTTTTGGTCGCACCTTCTATCGCTGATTTCTTTGTAAAATCATGGTAGCAAGTACCATTGTGTTTTAAGTTTTCTTAACTTCCGTCTCCGATTATCTTTGACCAAATTGATTTGGTTTCGATGTCTAGCAAGTTGAAACGGACACCTTAACATTATTCCCATCCTTTGGCAGATCTGGTACAGGTTTGCAAGCTTTTTCAGAGAAATTGTACATGATTTCACATTTGTTTTTTCGTGTGTGACCGACACAATCTCCTTCCTCCATCTTTCACGGTAGCTAGTAACACAATACAACACTGTTATTTAAGGTGGAGTTCGCTCAGTGGTTTGAACGTACTGTCTTGCATGCTGATGGTCCCCGGATCAAATCCTGTTGGAATCACTTGGAAATTGAGTCAGCTTGTTCAGTATAGCTGTTCACAGTGATGCTGAGGGAGTTTAAAAATTAGTGTATTACAAAATTGGGTATTTGGTTGTCCCTTTCAGGAAATTGTCCCCTTGGTTAGTTCAGCTATTGAGCAGTGGTGCAGAGAAAGTAACCTCCACCCCACCCAGCCTTTGGGAAAGTGGCCAAAGACTGGGGATAAGCTCACATCCGTCAGATGGGGACGTAAAATGGCGGTCCCTGGAGCAGAACTGGGAGCGATTAGTACACGCCTGCCTCGTTACCTCTGGGTAGTACGAAAAGAGAAGGCGAAGTTCGCCGGTGTTCATCCATGCTCACTCTGGCATAGGGTCCTCGATGAGCCAAATGGCTTATTGACCCTCAAAACGTTAATTAAATTAAATTTACAAGACGTACTGTGTGTGTACATATACTGTATAGTGTGTGTGTGTGTGTGTGTGTGTGTGTGTGTGTGTGCTTTGTGCGTTTCAACAAAAATTGTATGTGGAATACTACCTTTCTTAATCAGGTGACTTATCACATGTGTTATTTCGCAGTTTCGATGGGTTGATTTTCAAATATCGTTCCTTAAAGTACAACGTTAACAACTGAGTTTCTGGGTTGGACGGAATAAACTAGTCCATCGTTAATACGATGTTTACTTTTATAATACCTCTTTCCGTAACATCCAACATTTCGAAATGTAAAAGGCACCTTAAAATATACCAGGAAATGAGTTCAAACCTTTTTTTTTTTTTTAATTTTTTAATTTTTTTTATTTACTTACTCAATGAAGATACTACTTTACAAAAAGGATATTAACAATAAACGCAAAAGTCACAGGAGAAGAAAAACATAAAGGAAAGAAGACATTACCACTAACTACAGTCTTAATAGATCATACCATGGCAGCCAAACTTTATCCCATCTCTCGTTCATATTTTTATTAAAAGTAAATTTTTGTATAAGGAATTAATCTTTCAAAAATACCCGCAGACCGTGAACAGAAGGAGTAGACTTTGTTACCTTACTTTTAAAAATATAAAACATAACTACAATAATAATTAAATTAAACATTTGATTACGGTTACAGCCTAATATTAACCCTTTACCGTTGTTTGGGTGCTTTTGGACCCACGCGGAGAGCTCGGATATCACCCATCTTTACTGTTTCACGCGGAGCTCGAAACTGCGAGTAGCTACCCGAAAATTCGGCCACAACAACGAGAGAGACAATAGTTTAAAGTCACTGGGTGAATTTCCTACGGAAGCCGATGCGGGGCGGGCTACGTCCGCTTTTCCGCCCACTCCCGAGGCGCGCAAATATGCCCCGGTCGGAGCACAACGGTAAAGGGTTAACAGAATAACATCATGAGTATCTAGTTCTATTTCTGCATTTTCCAAATGGGAGCGGAGAGACTCCCATAAAGAACGGACATATGGACAATACACAAAAGATTGTACTATGGCATCTAAGGCGTCATGGCATAAACTACATTGATTAGATTCTACTGCGGATATATTATGGAGGTAGACATCTGTAGGAACAAGACGGTGAATAATTCTGTACTAGAACCACCTTATCTTTATATCATTGGTATACTAAAGGGAATAGAGCAGTACAGTGACCACATTTCATCTGAAATATTTACACCCAACTTTTCACGCCACTTAAGAAGGGATGCTGAAGCTAGGGCTAATAATTTGTTAATGGCCTTACAGCTGAATTTACCCATGGAATTTATTACACAATAAAAATTATTAACAGGTTCTATAAGTCTGTAGTGCCAAGATTTGAAAAATTCATTCCATGCAGATTTAATGGCAGAAACAGGCCCAATGTACTCAAGAAAACTTGAACGTAGATTGCACTTAACCTGAAAATTTTCGAAGCTGTAAAAATCACCATTACTTGAGATAAAGTCGTTGATACAATAAATACCATTTGAGATCCATGCAGTGCCGGTAAAACACGGGATTATCATCAATCCTAACTAAACTATTGTTCCAAGTCGGTTGAAGGATAATTATATGTTTATAATTGAGAAAAGTAAGAAGCTGAACAAGATAGTGCTGAAATGCGTAAAATGCGTCTTTTAGAAAGGATTTAAAATACTGTCACCAGCTTCTGTGAAACAATAATCTCCATTTTTGAACAAATCACCTATAGTGAACCCATATTTACTAAGATACCATGCACTGAAACAATTTTTGCCCGTATCGAATGGACGACATTCACATGTAACTTTTAGAGCAATAATATGCTTGAAAATAGCTATCATTTTCAGACCACCGTCCTCATACTCACATATAACCTGCTTCCTGCTAATACGATCCGGTTTATCATTCCAAATGAAGTTAAAGAATAGTAAATTTATATCATTCAACAATTCTTTTGGTGGGTCAGGAAGAGATAGCAGGTAATCGTTTAAATGAGGTAAAATAATAGATTTTAATACAGTTATTCTTTCTAACGTGGAAATATTCCGCTATGACCACATATAAACCAATCGTTTCATTTTTTCCAGAGCAATCTTTTAATTAATCGAAATCATTCTATGTAAATCAGTGTTAAACATAATGCCCAATAACTTAAAGGTATCACCTTCATTCCAACGGAAATTTCCGACCTTTCTGAAAATATTTGAAGAACCTCTTAGAGTGCCAATTTCTACTAAAATAGATTTGTCGGAATTAACTTTCAAACCCACACATATTGCCAAATTGTTTAAGTGTATCTACAACACTTTTTAACGTTTGGACAGAGCCGTCAAGAAAAAAACGTTGTATCGTCTGCATATTGGGTAATTTTATACTCTCTTCCTCCAATATCCTTCCAAGGGGTTCAAACCTTGGTACTAAGATGTGTGCAATGAAACTGAACGATATCGAGCCTGCCCGACAGACTACGAAAGGGGAATGGATTTCTTAAGCATGACTTTCAAACCAAAGAGAATAGATTCAGTATTCCCCAGTTGAAGCGATAGCCTATTATTAACCAACCATTCTCTGCAAGACTCTAATTCCTTACTTAATGTCATTTATGCAGTATGGTGCACTCTCCATGACCTTTTACAAGAACGCCCTCTCGTTGTTAACGAGCAACTCTCCCTTCCTTGTGTCTTAGATTCCCAGGGTCCTTCCCTTTTCCTGTCACGTGTTACCGGTGAACGTGACATATTACATCGTTTTAGTTCCACGTGTACGCTGTAACCCATATTTTTAGGCTGTGGCCAATTTCTCCCTTTCTTAGCTTCCTCGTTGTTCATTTAGATGAGCACACTTATTTATATTCATTAAATTTGGTGCGTCATAACTTTTGACCAATCACGGAACTGCAATTACTACTAGGATCTTCTCACAACCCCCTTGGTTGAAAGTACAATACAAGCTAGACACTTGTTCAGCAAACTTCAAACGAGGAACACCTGAGTAATGTGCATATAGTCAGCCGGCCGCTAAATTTAAAACTTGATTTTTTGGAACTCAAATCAACGAATGAAACATCTTGAATCTGAAACAAATCTTCTTCTCTTGTATTGACTATAAACTCGTATCTCCCACACACTCGGCAACATCCCCGTACTAACTTCATTTACCTGGTGCAGGAACTTATGTTCTGAACATCTTTACCCGAGACAATTAAAGCACTGTTTTCAGCATAGAGAAGCAGTTTGTAGTTAACACTAATAGGCATATAATTAACATAACAAAGAAAAAAAATAGGTCTAAGAATGCTACCCTGTGGAACCAATTAATATAACAAAGAAAAAAAAAAAAAAAAAAAAACAGGTCTTAGAATGCTACCCTGTGGAACCAATTAATATAACAAAGAAACAAATGAGATCTAGGAATTCTACCCTGGGGAACCCCGCAAATTACAGTAGTAGGGTCAGAGATCAACAAGAATCAAATTCCTCGTGACGGAGTCTCTTAGTGAGTCTTTTTCACATATTCCCCTTGAGTTTTGGGATTTACCTTAAATGGAAACGTTATATTTTTGTTCCTCGTAATAAATCCTTAGCTAGTCGAAACGACGGAACTTTTAACATACCGTAGATTTTACTACTCGAAACCCCCTAGAAATTAAAAGAAAGGTGGTTTAAGCCTTGAAAATAGCGTAAAAATGGTTTCGGAAAAAACTTTTTAAAGTTCGAGGTAGTTTTGAAATAAAATTGTGTGCAAGGCATCTTAATTAAACCATTTACACACTGCAATTATGAATCACAAAATTCTGTATTCGACTTTTCATGCACACTATTAAAACTTTTCGGTGTTTAATCGTATCACCAAAACTGCGAACATCTACACATGTGGATATTCCAAGGTTTGAGACTTCAAGAGCTTACAGAGTGGTCGCACATATCGACCATACTTACTGCAAAGTTTTAGAAATGACTTTTTCCTTTTACCTTGTGTTTTATTTCAAAGAAGGAAAATGTTTCGTTTTGAAATGATTAATAACGATTGACAAAGATTTTTAATTTCAAGACGGTGGTTCTCAGTTTCGGCTCCAGAATGTCCAAATTGGGGGCAAAGCAGTGGCAAAGAATAATGTTGTGAAAAAATTTCGGGCGCACGCGAAACCTAGTCCAACGCGTCGTTTCCTAGAGGTTGGCGACGCCCCGGAAGCATCTAGGTTTCAGCACATCTCTAGATGAAAAATCAAGTCTCTGAAAAGGAACATTATTTATTTTTTTTTCGGTTAGCCCAACTCCTTACTAACCTAAGTGGGGGCGAGTGGGTACAAGGCCAAATTCGGAGGACAAATTCCCCCTTTTGTCCCCATGGCAGCGTCGCCACTGTGAAATTCAAGGGTAAACATCTATTCAGATAAAATAAAAATTTCATCTTATTTCTAAACTTTTATTGTCTTAACATTCATTAACTTCGGATAAACTTACCTGCTTAATTATTAAGATCTAAATCTAGGAGAACCAACTTAAAGATATAGTGAGGCCGGCACGATAAAGTTAACGCAGTTGTCGGGTTAACCATTTCGGAGCGTTTTACAGAACTGCGTGGCTGAAATGATCCAGAAGTAAGTTGGGAGGTTTTCTAGCGTGGTCCCTTGGAGACCGGGGAAATGTTGTTTACAAGGAACTGCTCCTTTCCTGGCATTATTGCTTATCCCAACAGTATCAATTGTCTAGAACTTAAAGATTCAATGGGCGTCTAGTAGTCACAAGCTTCCCTTGAATCTTCATTAGCAACACCCACCACCAAAACAGACATATTTTCCACTAATTTACCAAAATTGAAATTTTGGTCTTCGATGTGGCAGTACCTTCTTCTCACACGTGGTCCATGAAGGTTCCTCTTTCAATATCAGTCGTAATTTACTAACCAGTGCTCATTGTTTGGATAATTGTATTATTAATCTTGCTCATATTCATACAAATTATTAAGGTTAAATAAGGGTATCATTTTATTGACTGAAAAAGGGCAAGACAAAAGTATAAGGCACCTTGAATTTTAATCCCCATTAATGAACTGGTGTTCTCTTTACCTCTAAACGATTGAATTAATCTTACATGATTAGCATATTGCTTAGACAATTCGAATCCCATTTCTTAATGACGGTTCTGTGTTCTCTGACCAACATAAAGAAGGATGACAGGATATGATCAAATTCGTTGTTCTTGTTAAGAAACTATTCTCCATCTGTTTATGTTTTGGTTTTTGTCTTTTTGTGGTTTTTTAGAATTGCACTTGATTGAACCAAGGAGCTGAAAAAGCTCCCTGCAAAATCAGGCTTCCTTTGCTTACCATACCCCTTCTATTTATTAATATATTTTGGTGCGTCTTTGTAATGATGATTGAGATGAACTCATAGATATTTAACTGAACAAAATATGTGCTTTGAATTTCACCCCAACACGATTTATTTATTGATGTTGACAATCATTCCTTCTCTTTATAAAAATTATTTTTCCATAGACGTGCTGCTTACATTTGTTCAAAGTTTGAACAATATTCATCTGAACTTCTTTATAGTTCTTATCGAAGACTTTCGCCTTCTTTTCTCGGATGTATATAGTGACGATTTGGCAATGCAGTGATAGTTTGCTGCACAATAGGCAATATAATACAATACGCATCTTAACTATATGCTATCTTTACATAAGGTTAACCCATCCTTGCAATGATAGTCTGGTATATAGTTAACCTAAATATTTGTTACTGTTTAAGACTGTTAAAGACAGAACCTTTTGGAGCAAACTGTAACAATGACCCTGCATCTCGTAAATTGGCAGTAAACTAATTTAGTTTACTGTTCCTGCAAACTCATAGATGTTATGTAATTTTGATACACACAGGATATGATTTGCAGTAAGAACTAACAAATTTATATCTAGAATCTCTATTTTCATAAAGTCTTAAGAAGTGTGCTAGATAGTATACCTTGAAAAGTACTAGCTAAATTGTTAGGATGAAAATTAAGCAGTGTTAGTTTATCAAATTGATAAGTGCTTTTCCGTCGCGGTCCTAGATTTTATCCTTGTTACCTCTACTCATGATGAGAGCAACCATTGAATCTGTTCACTAATTCTTCTTAAAGTATAGCATCTTTCACTGTGAATACAAGGATGTTTTCGATTATTTTAGCACCTCTAAAGGGAGCTATGGGCCATAGTATTCAAAAGGATATCAAGGTATGGTTCTTCCTACCCTTCTTTCTGTAACAACAAGTTGATATACCAAGTATAAATTCACTTCGCTGAAATCGTTCCTTAATGCTTCCAAAACTTAGGTTATTCAACGTCGAACTGATAACACCGTGACGTTTCCGAGGGACTGGGAGAAGCATAAAAATGGATCTGGCTTTTGGTCAAGTGAGTTTTGGATCGGCAATGAAAAGTTATTGTATGTAACAAACTCGTGTCTACGAACTTCGAGTTGACGTAGTTTCTTTGAACGGGTCATCTTTCTTTATTGAGTACAAGTCTTTCCGCTTCAGTGATGAATGGAGTAATTATGCACTAGCTAAAGCGGCACATTGAGTTGGTTCATGAAATTAAACAGATCTTTCCAAAGCTGTTAAGTTTTGCTCACATACCAATGACAAATGATCAATCTTAGACAATCCCCATATCCTACATACAAATAAATGTGTTATGAGTGAGTAAAATTTCCAAAATTTCGTGACCAGACACTTTTTCAAATTATGTACAAAATGGAAACAAATCAGGACACTAGAAAATTCAAAATTTAACGTTTTCCGTGACTTTTGGACTTGAAACGTGACTTGTTGTGCTAACTTAAAGCATTTGTATGTGGTAGTCACCCTTTGAAACTCTCATTAAGTTATCGATATCAACTCAATGATCCTCTTTAACCCTTTAACGTTGTTTTGGTCCTTTTGGACCCATTCAGAGAGCGCGGCTGTCACCAGTCTTTACTGTTTCACGCGGAGCTCCAAACTGCGAGTAGCTACCCGAAAATTCGGTCACAACAACGAGAGAGACAATATTTTAAGGTCACGGGATTAATAGCCTACGGAAGCTGATGCGGGCGTGCTACGTCCGCTTTTCCGCCCACTCCCGAGGCGCGCAAATATGCCCCGATTGGAGCACAACGGTAAAGGGTAAACATGTTTCAGAGCAATTGGAGTAAGTATGCTAATATTTGGGAACTGTAAGCTGAACTGCGGTAAAATTAAATTCTTTAAAATGGTATTTTGTGAGGATTTTGATAATTTATGTACATGTATCATGTAATCAACAATTATGAACCTTCCATATTTGTTATCGTTAGTTTTACAGTGAATTTGATACCCCTGATTCAGGAGGATGATCTGCACTAGGTGCAGATACAAAACTGTTTTAATGTTCTACCTGTCGTGTGATCTGGAAATGCCTTGCTTACGCAGAGCATTATTGGCACCTACCACTTTAAATTTTACATATGACGGCGTTTGGCAATTCCCCAGTTTTGGGCTACGTGTTTCCCAAATTATCTCTTGTATTAGTTAGCAGTGTTGTATATTCAATGAATTCGTAAAATTTTAAAAAGATGTTTTTTGCCTAAAGTGAATGAAAGGATCTATTTTAAACTTATTTTCATACCATTCCAAGTTTAGATTGATATTAAAGATCTTTAATTTGTTAATATTGTTCTAAACAAGTTCTTTTTTCAAAATGGATTTTCTTTATCCATCGGGACAGATCTTTTCGCATAACTTATTGCCTTTTTTGACAAAATTATAGCCCAATACAAGGTCAGAAAAAGGACGGACTCCACAGGTGCGACAAGTTATTAGGATGCGTGGACTAACTACTTGCTAAACGTGTGACAAAAAGTCAAGGATGTTGTCTAAGTGACCTTGCGAAGTATTTGTTAACATGAATCCCAAAGAAAACAGACATGTTTGATAAAAATGGTGAGAAGACGTGGTTTTTAGAAATCCATTTTGAAATTAGAACTTGTTTCTACAAAACTTTTCCTATCATAATCACCTTTCACTGTAAAACTGAATGCAAAACATTCTTACAAAGACCTATCAATACCATCCATGTTAAAAGAAGTGGAACGAAAAGAATTTTTTCATTTAATGCAGGTACTTATTTGGATGGATGCAACAATGGTCGACAGTTATGCAGACGCGACTAGGATATTGACCAATGCGGCATCCATGTCTTTGCAAAAGGACATAGAGGAGCCTGGTGATAAAATACGGTAGCTTGCTCTCATCTTTGTACGGCGTGCTATCTAAGTTATTCATATAGCCATTGCTTCGAAACAAGAAGCTGATGCAATAACGTTGCAAGTAATTTAAATCTGAACGGTGACTACAATTGAGGTAATGGAATGAACATCCTCATGTACAGCAATAGTCTTCGCTGCAGCCTCAACTCTGCCGAAATGAACATTCGTCTATCTCAAGAATAGCAGGCTTTGTATCAATATTCCGTGAAGTTGGTTGTTCCATGCACAAGTTAGGACTTTATCATCTTTTGTTTTGTACATTGCGATTGGTCATGACCCATCAAATAAACATTTATGGCTACCAGGCTGTAAGGGTTACCCAACTTTTGCCGCGTCATTTTGTGTAGTGAGTTAAAGTGAGTCAAGGGTCTCAGTTCAGTTTTGTTTTGTTTTTATTGTAAAAATTCGCTAGAGGAGCGGAAAACGCCTTCAGCCTATTGGTAAGTACACAGCAGTTGAACAATAGAAATACCACGTACCAGGGAGGCCTCAACTAAAGAACCAATGCGAGGCCTCAACTGGCGAGATCAAAACTGAGGCCGAGATATTACGCCATAAGGCGAGACATAGACCAGACCATTGGAGACAGAGGCTTAGACTATCTCTTATGATTACATTACAATTTTAAATCGGCATTTCGAAATATAATGTGTGTATAAGCTTAGTTCATATGCACTTCGTTTAAACCCAAACGGATTCGCGTAGTACTCAAACTTGTTTCTCTGTATTTGAGGTTTGTCTGTTCTTTCTTTGGTGACGTGATCCAAGGGAGAAATGTAAGATATCTTCGCATAAACTATTTGGGGAGCACCAATGCTGTTCCTCACCATAAACCCTTCTCCTGACCCTTACTGAGTACAAACGCTTCCACGCGGACAGTAATGACGCTTTCACTGCCAATGTTACACGAGGATGAATATTTTACGTATCCAACAAATCCAACGTTCCAATTTCAAATATTGCGGACCTAGCAATGTATTAAAGTTGTGAGAATAAAATTTTCTGGGAGACTACTGACGGACGCAGACAAGAGCTGAGAGAATCTTCCTTTGATTGCAGGAAATTGGATTTCCTGCGCTTCTTTAACGCATGTCCAGAACTGCCAGTTTTCATGTATTTTATGTTGAACTTCTTCAAAACTTTAGAAGATATTTTGTTTCTGTCTTATTAGTAAAAAATATTGCAAATTCTGAATTTATCGGTATGAACAGTATCTTTGACAGAGCTTAAACTTTGAATCGGTAAATGGTCCCGATAATGGTGTAGAACAGGACGGAATGAAAATAATTAAGAAGGGGTCAATTTGTTCATAACTAATAGTGACCTAACCATGTTACTCTGTGGATCAGGTAGGGATACATATTTTTCAGAAAGGTGAAGGTTCCTTAGACAATCGCTTTGAAGTAAGTGGAGCTCCACTGTCAGTTAAGGCGGAGGGTAAGGAAATTTGGAAAATCGTGGCCCCTAAGACAGCCGGAAATGGCATTGCCCAAGCAAGTGAGTATAATCTAAGAAGTCATTATTCAGCTTTTGT
Organism: Holothuria scabra; assembly: GCA_037179385.1. Lineage (NCBI taxonomy): Eukaryota > Metazoa > Echinodermata > Holothuroidea > Aspidochirotida > Holothuriidae > Holothuria > Holothuria scabra. The sequence goes on from CM074191.1 coordinate 21,096,902, forward strand.
GTGCAATAAAATGACTTACTTTACGTTAATCAAAATGGGAGAATATCAAAATGATAAGGAAGGATTGGATTAATTGTATCACATTCATTTTCTGGGAAGTTCTTTAACTGTTCAAGTTACAAGCTTCTACATCCCTCGTTCCCTCGTGTTATCTGGCAAATCAAAACATTCCAAAAGTTTTGCAACTTCTATTCGAATCGAATATTTTATTCTATCAGTTTGGGCGAAGTGTTGGACAGAACGATAAAAAGAGGATGATTTAAAATACTTTCCTACAATTACCGAGTGAGTACTTTACTTTTTTAGAATTTAAACTGTCTGAGAACTTGCCATGTTGCAGCGATATATCCATAGCTTACAAGCAAAGTAATTTCCCGGATCTTGAAAGCCGCATGTATATAGTTTTGATAATTATTTTGGCATTTGTTTCCGTTTAAAGAGAATAATGTTCCGAATAACGTAGTAATGCCTGTCGTGCACTGATAAAGCATATCATCGTGCTTGTCATATAATACTTTTAAGCAATAACATATGATAGTCAAAATTGAGCTGATATCACACCCACTGGTTATATTTACAGAGCTCCACGAAACTAGATTAGGGTCCAACTCTGGACCTGTCCGATGGTCCGATGGGGGATCTTCGGCTTTGGGATGGGTGTAATGGTAGAGGTGTACTCTTAACCTTTTCGAAATGGTGGAATAACAGAATCGTATATACACTCAAAATGGCATTAGCTTTATAGGAAGTCAGTAAACAAAAATTCTTCAAGCTATCTCCAAAATATCAGCACTGGTGATAACAAACTCGCAAAATTGTTCATCCATGGACGCTGTTTACGAATTGTTCCACAGAAATACAAACTCGACATTTTGAAACTGGGAGATTGGTTTCCTGCATACATCTGTATCTATCCAAATTGCGTTCGTTAACTTAAATATAATATTTTGAGTACATGGAACTGTCGATGCTGATGAAATCGACTGTACCGTTTGATAGAAAATGAAGATATCACGAAGTCCGAATGTGAATTGAGGAAAAGATCTTCAATTCCATTCTAGGCTTTGCATAGTAATATGACACTCTATGATAATGTTTCAACACCTCGGGCGTAGTAAGTTTGGACTATGCACCTCATGCACCCTACCGCCATTGACGTAAAGGTACATTTTGATGCAAAATGTTTCGCTTTTTCTACGAGAAGGAACATTGTTTTTTAAACAAAAAAAAAAAAAAAAACGATGCTTTGACTCTCTTTATTTTTCAAAATGGAACTGCGCTAAAAATGGTAGATATTCTTTTTTTGCCAGCCATGCTACAGTGGGCAACAATTTCAGTTTTAAACTTCAATAACTAAAAAATTTATCAAACAGAACACTCAACTGGCAGAGTTGCAAGGTGTCTGATGATTGAGTATGACAAGCCAATGAGTCCCTGTCTGAAAAGCGAAGTCTTGCTCAAAAGACTATCTACGAAGATGGCCACCTTGTGCGTATAGAAAATTTTGAAAAATCGAAACAGGGGGTAAACAGACTTTTATCAGGGGAAAAGGGCAAGCACCCAAACTTTCCGGTTTTTCAAATGTGAATACGTGACCGTATTAGGGACGTAATTGCGAGCCGAAGTTTTTGCTCCTTTTAAAAAATATTTGTAGGTATGGAGGTTGTATAGCAGAAAGTTTTGTATTCTGGATTTCGTGTGAGGAAGTTTAAAAATCTGGGGAATAATTGAAAAATCTGCTCTTCCTGTATTGGTGACAAATCTGAGAATGATTGGACGACGAATGAACATCGCTGTTGAAAAATGTTACCTCCTAACTGACACTCTCCAATTACATTGCAAAAGTTTCTCAAAGTTTGTTGTCTTTTTAAGACAAAACTTTTCAAAATCAAAGAGCTTACATTGGAGAAAAAGACCATTTAAAAAAGTGCTCGCATCTGTTACTCTTGATGATGTGGTATCACATATGGTGTATCCAATTTTGTCATTTCCAGTGCTCGTAAGAGTTTACGAAACTGATTAATGAGGGAGCGGAAACATGATTCCGTCCCATCCTTTTCACCGTCACCAGGGGAATGTCTCCCCCCCCCCCCCGATTCGTACGTCCAAGTCTACATTAGTACAACAAACTTGTCCCATAATGTCATATGTTTGTTATAATCTATATTTTTAATTGTAATTTTATTTATATTTAATTTTTTATGATGTCATATTTTTATCTCCCATCTCCAATTGGGAATCGGACAATTTTTAAGGGGGTTTTAGTCCCCTAGCCCCCCCTCCCCCCGGAGTTACGACACTGGTACTTTGGTAATTTTATCGTTCATTAGCGAAGTACTTTCTAATACTACCTTTTCGCTTTTTAAACATAACAATAACATAATATGTAAAAGGTGACTGCAGGTTTTAAAGTCTGGAATAAAATACTCCGTGATAGCGTAGCAAGAGAAACCTACTTATAGGCACATCCTTGTAGGAGTTTTGCCAACCTAGACTAAAGAGTCTAAGAAGAGAAAGTGTATTTCTTTCTCCCTTTGTTATATATTTTCCTTTAAAGACGAACTTAGGAATAAAATAGTTCAGTTGTAATGTTGTTATGTGTTTCGTCTTTCCCGTTGCCTTCCCCATCTCTCAAATACTTGGTGTGCGCTGAACTGAAATGGAGTTACTCTATATTTTTCTAGCTTTTTGCACCTATCTCCTTAACCGTTATGTGAAACCATGGTGGACCAGTGAGAGTAGCTAAACATTTCTTGACGTTTTGTACAATTACAATGTTGTGATGAAAGAAACTTCCCCAAACTTTGCAGTTACAAAACTGGTATATGTGAAGACATTCTGCTTTGCAAAGGAATGTAGGATGGGAATAATATTTTTAATAAAACCCTTTTCCCAAATTTTAAAGTCCAAGGTCCGAGGTACCGAGGCCAAGGGGCTAGCCTCAAAGCCCTTGCCCAGACCAATTCCTCACCTCAGGAATAATGTCAATCAAATATTCGGACAAATCCAGGTGTTGGGGAAAATTGGTTACGTTTTCCTAGGCGTTACAATAATGCCTTACAAGCAATAAATAAAAAGAACTTCCTAACTATGAAATGAGGATAACAATATTGATAACGAAAAGGCGAAAATATTGGAAAATACATAATCAATAATTACAGATGGAACTCTGTCTCCTATGATTATGACTTTGGAACATGAACAAGAGACGATGTCAAAATATTCGAAGCAATGACAAGTTTATACGAGATCTTTATCAAAAGATGTAACGTTGCGTCCAACCAGAGAGCAGGCAAAGCGATTTTTGGCGAAAGGTTAAGTTTTGATCGCACTAGTGAGTTGTCATGGCCGTTAAATGTTGGATCTCCTTCCCTGACAACTACATGATCGCACCGAATTCCTCATTGATGGTTGCCCTTCCAAGGGAAGCATGATGTTTAAGAACGAAGTTTTCACAACTTGACTTCTCGTGACCTGGTAGGCCCTTGCCTTCAACGGAAAACAAGGCTTTTGTAAGCAACGGTCTGCTGCTAACCACGTTTCGAATCACAAAGGTAGCACGGGAAGAACTTCCGTTTCGTTCCAAATTACTCCCACAGGGTGCTGCTACTCTTATTTCGCTGGCTTGACATTAACGTTAGATCACAATCCCTGTGCTGGCAGAATTGATTTAACTCATGTGACGAAATTCTGGCTACGTGTCTGGCTCCCCGTAAAATATTTATATCAGTTACTAAGTGAGATGAGGTTTAAAGGATGGAGTTCTGACACTTTTTCCAGTTGTGGCTCGCCGGTTTTATTTCCCCATTCCATTCCTAGTGCGGAGCACCAAGAACAGTGGCCTGAGGCTCCATATTTTAAGTCGATTCCAGACTGCCAAGATGCTCTTACCACATGACCATGCACATATGTATATCATAGTATACTGATACTTGTGTAGTTTGACATTTTAAGTGAATATTGCGTTTTTTGTGTCATACGTAGAGAGAGTTTGTTACCTTAAAACAAGGAGGAACAAAGTTCGGCAGGTTCAGTTCGGGGGCACAAGACTGTTTTCCCGCGAAATATAATTCTTCCAGAGAGTCTGTAGAAGTGGACCGCCACCATTGGCTGACGCGGAGCATAATGAAAGTTTAAAAGATCGCCACCCCTCAGATAGCCCGAAATGGCATTTCTTTGGCATGTGAGTAGCATCCAAGCAGTAGCTAGTTTGGGTTTTTGTCCGCTGCAAAGTGTTCACTTCAAATAGATCAGCGAACTGCAAAGTCATCAGCAAGTCACTATTAAAAACGTAGGGGCGTGGCCAAGTTTGGTGTTGGAGTAGCAAAGTTTACTAATCTTCCACATTCTTGACCACAGTCGGGGGAATAGTTGAAAATGTTTTGACGTTTTGAATACCTAGAAAGTTTAATGCGAAATGGTACAATATCTTGCTTCCCTTTATATTTGATCCATGCTTCTGAAAATGTCTTGTTTTATGCTATTGATATAAAAAAGTTCCTAATATTGCCAAAAAACAAAAATATGATGAGCGAAACTGTTCTGTTTAATATTCTGTTTGACGAAGTACTATCTAGGCGGAGCGCCACCATTAGTTGCCGTGAGCATACAGGAACTTTTTAAAAATTGGACAACTGTAACTTAAGCATTAAACAGGCTTGCAAGTAGAATCTAAGAATTGACTATTTTGAGCTTTCATTTGCAATAAAATGTTAACTTCTAATAGATTAGTGAACTGCAAAGTCATTACAAATTTAATAGAAAAATCGCTGGGATGTAGCCAATTTTCCAATTTTCGGTGTGGAAAGCCAAAAGTCTAAAGATTAGATCTATATAAACTTAAACTATCTTTTTCAACAGGAATGAAGGGTCTGGTGAAAATTTTAGCTGTTCATTTCGTAACCCACTATCATTCAAAAACTGTAACCCAAACATTTTGTCAGAATGGTATTGTAAGAGAAGGCAAATGTCACTATATTTTGACACTGTGCATGATCAGGAGAAGGGATTACCACCCCACAAAATTTCTTCTTTGAAAATACGTTGCAGACTCCCAAAGTGAACAAAACTAACGGAGTAAGACAGGAAGGGGCAAGCAAGACGCCAGACGGCGCTTGAAGGTGTCCAGGGCCTGCCAGTGCTAATTGCCTGTCTCATCGGGCAATGTGTTCCAATCGAGGAAAGTTGGTGAAAAGAATGAAGGTCACAGAGATGAGAGAAAGTGGACGGTACTTTCCAGCCAGATGTGCATGATGGGAATTACATTTGCGTTTCTCAAATCCTCTGGGATCAGTTGTCCAGAGGTTAAAGACCCGGTAAATATTAGGGAAGGGGATGGTGATAATTGTTGAGCACAGGTCCCTGAGGTTGATATTTGGTAGGTTATCAGGGCCACTTTCTTCAGAGGTGTAAATGTTATTAAGCAAGTTCACTTGCTATTGTTATTACAAGTGGGGGTGACGAGATGTTTCTTTCTGATAACTTGGTAAAGACTCACCTAAGTCAGTCTTAGAGGTAAGACTGATGTAAATTGGTTTAGTAAAATCTCAGCCTTTCTTGTAGCGTCACAGATTAGATCTCCGTTCTGCTTAAGAGGGATGTTCCCAAATTATCATTTATCTTGCATTTAATATAGCTCCAGAAAAGTTTATCGTTTTTGTTTTACATCCCATCAATAATAACGTTGTTAATGTGATTCTACTCAGCCCTTTTGATACTGCGTTTTATACAATGACCAGTTATTTGTTATTTAAGCTTTTATTATTGAGTCTTTGTTATTGCCTTCGTAATCTTTTAATAATACGACCATGCCACGGTAGATGATAACGTGGTCTGCTGTCCCTGGAAGGGATATGTTTTACCTAAGACTGCCGAATGTAGAATTTAAATGTGTCCCATAACTCCATAACATCAACATGTTCATTGTATAGTCTGTTATTTTGGCATTGATGGAAACAGCATCGAGCTTAACATTGGCCCAGTTTGCTTTAGATTAGGCATAGACTTTCCTACGTTTTTTTTCACATATATAAATGGGCTTGATTGTAGAATCGGAAACAAGGACACCATGGTCTGAAATCCCGGGGACATAGGTGGATGATTTACTAAGGAAAGGAATATGGAATATCAGTTAAGACAAGATCCAACCTAATTGAACCCCTAGTGGGCAAGTCATGAATTTGTACAGGTTTTCTTCCATTCAAATGTGAAATTTACCAGAAATAACTGCTTGTTTTCCCTATGCAATAGTTAAATCATAAAATGTAATGAAAGATACATTGAAGAGTAAAAAAGACAAAAAAGTGCTATTTAGCTTTTTCCTCAAAATAAGTTTGGGGGACTGCTCTTTACCTTTAAATCGACCATTGGACAATGGAGTCAAAAAGCCCCCGTGAATAGAGAGTCTTTCTTATTTTGTATTTAATTAATACAATGATCATTTGAGCCCATTCTCCCGATTCGTGGTTTGCACGACCAAGTGGAGATGCTATTTCACCTTAGAACGAATCTTGGGAAAACCCTGCCAAAGCAACTGTGCACCAGTCATTCAGTCAATTTGCAGTATGATCGCAAACATAAATTACACTTATCCAATAATGTTCTTTGGCAAGCTGTCTTAAAAATGAATATTTAAGCATCTTCAGTATTATTCAATGACTGAAGGAGTTATGAGAAGGCAACCAATCACAACCGGCATCGTGGGTAGTTGCAGGATAGATTTTAACCTCATAAGGTGTGTCATTTCTCGATCCATTTCATTTCTTGTGCTTTATTTCCACAAATTTGACACCAATAAGTTTGGTATCATATTTCAGTACAACGGTTACTATACGTTTGAGGAGAATGCTCATGTTAAGTTTTCTGTTTCTGTTATGCTTGGGAGAGCTGGTTAACACCAAAGGTAGGTCCAAACATTTTAGAATATACGTTTCGTTACAGATAAATTTTACTAAGTGACAGTAGAAAATACGTTTTCAGGACTTTGGTTATTCGACTCTTAGTTACACATGAATTAACATAATTTCCTTATGACAAACTCACTTCCGTTCGTTATTGTGACAGAGTAAAAAAGAAATGGACCTTATAACTTTCCTTTGCTTACACAAATTGCATCTGGTCGATAAACTGAGCTAGGGATTTATGGTATCACTGGATGAGAAAAAAAAATTATTGAGCATCGAAAAAATTTAAAATACCCTTACATCTCTCTCCAACTTCCTTTATTTGGTTTGGAACTTAATTCGTAGGCAATAGCACAAGCATTTGATTAACTTTCTTGCAAATGCCATAATAATGAGAGCCTTTATGCTTATAATCAAGTAGCTTTGAAAACTTCATTCTGATCCCAATTTCTTAGCACCTCAAAATGTGGCGAGTATATTCCATGAAAGAGAAATGCCATTAAAGTTTCCTAATACTTTTCTCTATGTATTGGAACCAGATCATACACTAATATTTTCATTGTACCCTGTAGGTTTATGCCGTTTTGAGAGAATGTTTCCAACGAAGGGACAACGGAAGAGTTGTCACCTTAGGACATCAAACAAGCAAAAAGGTACCTGATTTGTTCTCTATCCTTTACTACATGTAGGTCTATTATTGTTTGTAAAATAATTTCTAATACGTGTTCTCTGGGATGGCTTTTGTGGTATTGTTCAAATGATCGATCTAAATAACTGATTTTGTCAATAAGTCGCATTAAAACAGCCAGTCTTCAGAAGATTTTGAAATTTTCATCGACGGATGGCTGAAAATTTAAAACATCATTCCTCTTGTTCAGGAGGATAAGATCTAAAACTATTTGATCTTCATGACCCATGTCCAAGTTGTTTTTTTATTGGTTCTAATCCAGTCTGTAATGTTTCGTCATGTAAACATGATTCGCGAGAACTGTCAAAAATTGGGTACAGATCCAATAGGACAGACGGGTTGCTATACTGACTGTGTGGAAACATGTTTGCCCGAGGGTTGTCTTGTGGCTGAAAATAACTCATATTTTTCGGTAAGAAACCACCTTAACTTGTCACATAGCGGTTTAAGTTTCCCAACCATTTAAAACATAGAAAACTTTACATTGAATTGGTGCCTAAAACTCGCGATCTCATTTTATATAGAATCACATACACTATGGACTGTTTGATAGTATGCTTCTGAAAACCCTTAAAGTGTACTTCAAGTCAAAAAATTCCAAAATATATTTAAGAGCACGAAAAATGAATTCTAACAGTCCAACTCTCATCTTCATATGACATTCATGAGCTGAGATATAAAATGTTGTAGTTTATTCACTCAATACAAACTGGTCCATTGCCCCATAATTTGTGACTCACTTGTTGTACAACTCACAGAACCTGGTTTGTTTTTCTTTAAAATAAAAAATGTTTTTATGACCTCGAACACTTCCTGTTTGCTAACACTGCATGATGCACAGAGAGGGCTTAGTTAATTATATCACCTCATAAGAGTAAGAATGCTATCACACCTTGGTAAAGGTGCAGTACCATTCGGAAAAACAAATAAATACAAAGAATGTAATTTGAGTAGTACAAGAGTGACATCACAAATTATTGCGCAATGTACCATTTAAATTTGAGTGAATAAACTTTAACATTTTATATCTCAGCTCAGGAATGTCCTAAGAAGATGGGAATTGGACTGTTCAGTATCATTTTCATGGTCCTTAATATATAGTTTTGATTTTTGTTTTGACTTGATGTACACTTAAAAGGCATATTTTGGAGGCAAAGTTCATTGACTTCAAGAAAAATCATTGCATTCAGACCGTGAAAATGGTATCTTAAATGTTTGGGAGATACGGTACCAATTGTGACTGTAATGCTATTTTTCCGACTTGCTTGGTGCATTATGGCAAATTTGTGACGTAATCACTGCACGTTATTTTAGGATTCGATTTATTTATAATTTTAAGGCCGCTGCAGGCAATGTTTTACATCGGTGTCGCTACACCCCACACAAGCTGTCAGGTTGTGATAGATCTACAGGAACAGGTATTTTAAACATTCCATCAGTGTGAAATTTTAACGATGCACAGGACATTTAATTGTAAGGAAAAACCTGAAACACCGTGCGGCATCTCATAACATAACCTTTCTGTGGCTTTGTTGAAAATTGGAGGTACATTTTAACACAAGTAACAATTCCAATGTGATATAAGTTGATTAAGGAAAAGGGTATTCTAACAGGGTTCAGAGAGCTTGGTTTCTAGAATTTCTAGGCTGATGGGCAATGTTTAACGAGGAATACCTCGGAATCCCTGATTGGTTACAGTATTGTCATGCTATTTATTTCGTGTTAAACAGTACACATCGGCCCATATTCTTGTCTTTTTTGCAAAATTTTAATCAAAAACTACAGGAATATGCTTGTTATTGGTATTTCTTTCGCGTATATTTATTTCAAAATTGTGGTGTTTTAAATGAAGGTAAACCACTAATACACCCAAAACTCAAAGAGATACTTCTAGACTTGTTGTCTCGTCTCATACTTTATTTAATCTTGTGTTTTATCCATTCTAAAATTTTGTCCTTATATATTCATTCTAGAATGGTGAGTCATATATTAATGCTGATTGCTCATAAAGTTGTACTTGTATCGACAACCAACTCAGTTGCAATGAAGACTATGAATGCAGTACTGATGCAACATGTAAAGTAGAAGAGGGTGTTCGAAAATGTTACTGTAATGACGGATTTGAAAGAGATGGTTAGAATTGAATCCATGCAGTATCACCAACAGGCTAGACCCTGCTGGATAGGACAACCTTATTGGCTCATGTTCTGGTGGCTTATTGCCTCCGTCTTGTACGACAACAAAAATATTCCACACGTACCATGCCCTTCAAACCCTATCACAATACCATTTTCCTAACTCAAGATATCTCCCTCTAAAGGTTGGTTATTTTTGTTAAAAAATACCTCGGCCGCTTTTCAACAAAGCCACAAAAAGTTATGTAATGTGGGCACATGGCTTCAAATTCCTTCTTTTTTCTTTATTATTGGGCATCCTGTTTCTCCTTTAAACCAACAATATTGCTTAATGTTGCCTGCAGGGGCATCAAAATTATATTAAATAAATTGAAAGCAAAGTAATATATGAAGTTAAAGAATTTTGTCTCCAGAATATGCCTTTAAAACAGAAACTACTGTACAAGTAGTCACTCGTATAGTAGTGGTGACTATTGAACCAACATACTGTTCTACAATCCACTTAGTTTAATCGATTCCGTTGAATAAGAAACCTTTCTAATACCGAATTAGTAGCAAAACTGAAACTCAAAGAAAATAAACCTTTCATCAAGTAAAGCGTTATGGGCTACTGTTTACTTAATCCTAGACAAATGAAAAACAATTTATTAGTGCGGTATAATCCGTTACGCTATCAAGCTTGTGAATATATGGCCATACCATTTGATGATATTGCAGAAGCACTCAAAATGCGAATATTGCCTCCCTGTTATTGAACGTACCAATTGAAGGAGATTGTTTGGGCACTGTAATTTCATGGCAATTTGGAAAGTTTAATATGCACCGCCTGGAGCTTACATGTCTGAATATTCAGTTGTGTATTACTAATGATCTGAGGCCAGCAGGTTGTTTAGTGAAATGATAACAGCCGGAGAACGTATAAAAGGAAGGCAGATCACAAGCGGGTATATGAACGTGGACTGAATGACATTTAATATGACAAAAAGGGTCAAATATCCAACAGGCCGGACATACACCGCACATAGTCTAGGCTACATGCTTGGCTTTTATTTAAAAGGTATGTCTTAAATATATTTGTTCAGCACCATACTTCATTGAAGACACCACAAATATAACAAAAATGATGAGTCTCAATTTTGGTCCTATTTTCTAAATTATGTTAACTTGCAGCATTTTACCCTCTTCCCGATACATTGTTGTGAGTTATTATATTTTATTGATAACTCTCAAAGTCCTTTACTAGACGTGTACCTCGGGAGGGGCAAGCAAACCAAACTTAAGGACCCAAACCTTGTCTTAATAGTTTGATATTTTTAGCCTTACTTGGGTCACTGGTCCCAGCAACAGCCGTTAAGGATAGGGTTTAACGGTCCGTCTAAGATCAGAAAAGAATTTTAATTTTGCAAAAAGCTTGTGAAAAGTTAACTCTTCCGTTTTTAAAATATGTGATATTCAAGATAAAAGCCTTGGAAAGTTTTTTTGGTTGCGGCGGAAGAGTTGGTATTCCATTACACTCTAAAAAATATTTAAACGATTTTGTTTAAAAATAAGGATACTCAAGAAAATGAGTATTTCTACTCAAAAAAAGTGAGTACTTCAACTGAATTTGTGCAAAACTTTACACAAATTGCTGAATATGTGCAAAATTTTACACATATTGAGTTGAAGCACTCACCTTTTTCGAGTAGAAATACTCATTTTCGTGAGTATCCTAATTTTTAAACAAAATCGTTTAAATATTTTTTAGAGTGTAGGAAAACTTCCAAGTTGTTAAAATTAAATCCCTTCTTTTTGTAAATGGGATCCAATTTAGCAGTAATTTAATTTAAACCCAGATTGCAATTGAAAACTAAAAATATAGCGCTGTGCATCTTATTATTGTATTTTTTTTTCAAATAATTGCTTAAAAGCACAATTTGCTGCAAGTGTAAGTTTTTTTACTTTTCTTTATTTAAAATGATTACTCAATTGCAGTGGGGTAGTCACAGGGGGGTCAGAACCTTCCATGGACCAACTTTGCAATGCAAAAAAGCAAAAAAAAACATTAAAAATGGCGGTTTTTTTCTCTCTATTCTTAGACTTGTCCCTCATGTTGTGCCCCGAACCAACCGTGACACAATCCTGGCAACGCGCATTGCCAAGAATTATTCCTACACTGCTACTTTTCATGTTGATAAATATAAGTACCCTTTCAAAGTTGATTGAAAAACGAGGTCAATGTTTTCTTTTACGTTTACTTACGATCTGAACTTGTTCGATTCACATCATATACCGATTTGTATGCATTTTCTCTTTTGCAGAGGGGAAATGTCCAAGGCCGTTGGAATACGAAACAGACAATTCTTATTTTTACAGATATCTTGAAATTCCTGTCGTTCCTAATTTCATTGATTTTGAGGCAAAAGCCAAAAACGATGTTCTCATCGCCCTTTCACTTGATAAAAGCGACTCTCACCTGTATGAAATAGTAATCAGTGGATGGAGAAACACGGCATCCGCCATAAGACGTTGTAAACCGTGCGCACAACCAGTCAAGGTTTCAACTACTCATTACCTCAATATAAACGAGTATCGAAGGTTCTGGGTCACTTTCGACAGCAACGGAACTATAGCTGTAGGAAGGGACGACGAATCCTCACCATTCATTAAATGGACTGACCCTTCTCCGTTAAATGTAGAGTATTTGGGATACTCAACATGTTGTGGAAGCCGGGGAGTATTTCGGTTCTGTGGGCTATTGTAAAATTCAAAGGGCATTATCGTTTGTTAGTCTAACTTCGAGGAAAAATAGAAAGGGGTGCAGTAGGTTTAAGTTACTTGGTAGAGTTTCCCTAAGTTTAACACTGGTTTCTTGCTTTATGAAATGTAAGCAGTGGCGGATGCGGGGGCGCACCCGGCGCCCCCCCCCCCCCCCCAAAAGTCCAAAGCTTATTTTCAATTTTCACTTAATACTTATAATGTTGTATTATTTTATAATTTCAAACTATGTTACTAAAATTATTACAAACTAATACCAATTCAGAGCATACACTTTCAAATTTTCCGATTAACTGTCAATAGAGTGATATCGAAGGTCTCAGCCCTAATTCGGACCATGCTTCATGTAGAATACAAATTTTTTTCTTACGATCCATCTGCTGTTTGGGTTCATCAGATGACGAGTTTTTAATTGAATGCAACTTTGTATTTTTTACAGCGATGTTGTTTCCCGATATGAAAAGATTGCAATGAATAATTCTGCCAGGCAACCAGGACTCAGTACGAATGTTTAGTCTTTTTCGGGGGTACGAAGTTGTGACAGTTTATCACAAAGTGGGATGGATTTGAATGTATTTGTCTGGTATTATACCTTGTAGTAATAATTATTCTGAATAATACACAATGGTGAAATTAAAAGCAAAGAAAAATGCTGCGTTATCACCTAAACACAGTTGCACATGTAAGAACGACCCCGGTTCATTTTTTGATATTTTACGGAAAACTGTGTTTGTTGTGTTGAGCTCAGCTCGAAATATGTTTGAAAAACATTCGTTCTTTGTGACTGTACATTTGTCAGAAATGCGTTCGATGTTTGACCTCTTTCTACCAGAAATGTATTCATTGAGTCTGATTTTGAGTTCTAGAGGAATGTTTGGCTTGTATTAATGTTTGTATTCTCTAAGTCGGTATTCCCTTTCCTGTCAGTCTCTCAGAGAAGAAAAATTATAAAAAAGATTAATTTTCATGAACATTAGAAATTAATTACGCCTCCATGCATTTTTAAGATATTTGAGAAAGAAAATTCAATCAACATTTGTACCTAACAGTTGCAAACATCAGCTGGATTGGATCCAGTCTAACTTTTTACAATTACTTTAGTGTACTGATTATAGGATCGATCAAAACTTGGGAAACGCTCTGTTCTAATATATGCAAAATGTGAAGGTGGTTTAGGAATGATCGAATTATGCTCTTTTGCTTATAGCTTAAAGTGTAAATGAGGGAGAAATTATTTTCAGGATGATTTTGCTTTTAGGAAATTTCAAGATGAAAATATGAGCAAAGTGTACAACTCCACTGAAGAGTGAGCAAGAGTTATGACCACAAAATCTAAAAGAAAGTTTACCCGTTGAAGCAACTCCACAACTGTAAAACAATGAGAAACATGCAATATTACAAGTCAGGGCCCCAATTGGGAACACCTAATAAACACGAGTTGGTCTCTGCTGGAGCCCAGTCGGGTCCAACTGAGCATGTTAATTGGGATAATTATAATAATTTTTAATGAAAGGTTGAGAGGGAACCAAAGAAGCTCTAAAAAAAATATGGGTAGTAACCTAGCAAAATAACATCTAAACATAATTAAAAAAGTCAAGGGGATAATTGCCCAAGACAAATTAAGGCATGAAAACAAATTTTCGGTCAATTAGGTAGGAAGGTCAGGCAAGCTCTACGACGAATATTATTAATTTTTATTTTATTTTAAAAATATAATAAAATTTTATTTTATTATATTATTTATTTTTTCAAGAAGATCCTCAGGCGTATTTTTTATCAGTAGTATGCCTTGTGGTTTCTGGTTGCTGTTGTTTGCTTATTAAACAATAAATAACACTAAAATCCTGCGAAAAGGCTACTAGTACTAACTTATGAACACTTTAAAAGGATGGTTCATTGAAGGATGAAGGCCGGTCATTAGGTCAAGGCATTCACATTTGGTTACTTTAATATACCCGTGCGGATACACGAAAAAAATTGTCGTTAATGTTTTAGAAAAAAAGCTACCTGTCAACAATGCCTTAGCGGGGTACAGGTCGTTCGCGAGAGCTCAAAGGCAGCTTCGCACGTCTTTCCTCGCTCACGCGGAGTTCGTACACTCTAAAATCAAAAGAGTAAACTTAGTCACTCTGTGATCGAGTGAAAAGTATAAATTCACTCCATAAGAGTGACAATTCACTCCAAGAGGAGTGAAGTTCCCTCCAAAAAGGGTGAAGTTCCCTCCAAAAAGAGTGAAGTTCACTCTTGATGGAGTGCCCACAGTGATCGCTCTTTAAAAAAAGCGCGATCATTGCAGGCACTCGTGGAAGAGTGAATTTTCACTCTTCCGCTAGTGAATTTCACTCTTTTTGGAGCGAATTTCATTCACTCTTTTTGGAGGGAACTTTACTCCTATTGGAGTGAATTATCACTCTAATAGAGTGAATTTACACTTTTCACTCGATAAAAGAGCGACTAAGTTCACTCTTTTGATTTTAGAGTGTAACTGGCGTAGCTAGTCGAAAATTCGGACACTAAGTCTGCCACGAGATATGCAACAGCCCGCCCTCGATCACGCCATTCACGTGCTGCATGACTTAACCGTCTGAAGAGGTATTCCAATGATTTCCTTGCGGGGTACGGTTCTCTGTGTGCAGTAAGGCTTTGAGTACGGGTATGTGCTGCATTAGGAAATGTGTGAAGTATACCTTTAGTCTTCGTGGCAGTTGTAGTTAAGTGGGCTCCTACTGAAAACAAAACAGGGCAGTGGAATGAACGTTCTCCGTGTAGGCTAGTTTATTTATACGCATGCGGAAACGCGTGTAGGTGCAATTGACCTTGTTGCCTAACAGGAAATGCTGAATTTCAAAACTTATCCATTCGGCTACCTGAAGTAAGGGCGTTTCTTTTTCTTCCGAACAGAATTGTGGTTCCTAAAAGGTGGCAGTTACATATCTCGGAGAATGTTTAAAACGTTTGAATTGACATGGTCATGTTTACCTAAACATTTTAATCTCAAAATTGAAAAATGTAAGGTGAGACCAATGCTAAACCCATTAACATGAATCATGTGACAACAACTAGTTGTGTGGAACACTCTATTAACACCAATGCTCGTATTATGGAACGATGTACCCACCTTACAGATCCTTATGGTATGAACATGTGTGCAACCATGTTTATATGAAATACCAGGTATGGGCCTTTGGGAGGTGAGATGATAGGATGTTAAAAAGCCTACTGGCATCGAGAACAAATAAGACTGGGCCTGAACAGGAACCCTGTGGGACACCACATTTCAAGCTGAAGTCTCTGGAAAATGAATCATTTATGCTAATACGATTTAGGAGATAGAAACGAAGCCAGGCGGCAGCCTGTCCACTAATGCCAAAGTCTAAAATATTAAGGAGTATTTAATAGTCAACAGTGTCGAACGCAGCACTAAGATCCAGCATCACCAGGAAATTGACATGCTTCTTATCCATATTCTGTAAAATGTCAGATGAAACCTTAACAAGTGCTGTCTCGGTGCTATGGAATGGTCGATATGCAGACTGGCAAGCATGAAGTAAACCATTGATGTTTGTATGGGCCATAATTTGTTCTACAACTGCTTTCTCTATCATCTTGGAGATAAACGAAAGGTTACTTATAGGCCTGTAATTAGCAAATGAAGTATCAAGACCAGGTTTCTTCAAAACAGGGCGAATAATGGCACACTTCCAAGGGTCAGGAATCTCACGAGTGAGGAAGGAAAGATTAATTATCTTTGTTATGACTGAGGCCAAAACATCTAAACATTTCTTGAAAAGAAAAGTTGGGATGGGGTCAAGGGAACAGGAGGAATTTGAACTAGACATTACAAGTCTATTGACATCATCAATGGTTAAAAGCTGGAATTTTGTAAACGATGGAATTTTACAAACCGTGTCTAAGCTGGAAAAAGAACTTGTTGTTGCATTAGTGTTATCAATTTCATTACGTATTAAATCAATCTTATCGACAAAGAATTCACCAAAATCACAAGCAAGTTGATAAGTGTCAGCAGTGTCCGGTAAAGAAGATGAATGATTATTACCAATAGTGACTTCATTAAATACCTTGAAGAGTTTTTTTTTTGGATTGTGAAAGTTTTCATTGATAAGTCCATTTTAATAATTGGTTTGACAATCAGCAAGCACAATCAGCACGTTTGATTTATAAAATGATTATAACGAACTTTCTAACGTGTGTAAGATAAATGTCCGTATAAACAAAAAGAATTTCGCATAATGCCGTACAGAAGACAGTGACATCAAACCCCAAGTCCGAATTTTCGATGGAAATCAAGTATTTCACCACTACGTATAAACCATTACGTTTTCGATTAGCATGGGCCAGATGAAGTCAAACGTTAACGTATTTTACATTAATTACACGGACATTCGCATGTTCACATCATTCCGGGCAATTATTCTAAATTAGAGCCAAATGTAGTTACTACACACTTGCTGCACTTTTGTCGGATAGGTTTGTCAATCCTCGGAGGCAGGTAGGAAATTGCAACACCAATGATAATATTGGGGGAGCAAACTTATTGCTCTGCCCTTCAAATAATTCAAAGAAATCTAAAATAACAAAAAACAACAAGCACAATAACCAAAATTTAATAAAATTATGGGATATGGGGGGCTCCCAGAAAACGTCACTTTGAGTGTATGTGCATGTCAGTGTGAGTGCGTATGTGTGTCTGGTTGTGTGTGTATGTAGGCCTACGAGTGAACTCGCTTTCACAGGGTGGATTGCTTGTAGATCATTCCGCTCCTGGACACGATACAGGGTTCAATAGTCTGTTGAAATATTTTTATCCCCCAATTGACATACCAGATCTACGTCCGTATTGTCCGTCGGATCAATCAGGCAGTCCATCCTTCCCCTGCATGGGCAACCAGAAACTAGCACAATGCCATGTCCATTGTAGTTACGGAACGTAACCACATTTTCTAGCATTCACAATTATTACACGCACGTTCGCACAGTAGGCCTACTGTTTCACACCAACAAAGTATGTTATTGTGCCAATAATGTGTTTACACGAAAATGGGGAACTGAAAAAAATTGAACGGCACTGCTACTGCGCACATCACTGGCGGTGAATTTTTAGAAAAGAATAATTTGAAGAAGATAAACTGGATGTTTTTCACTCTTTACACGTGTTTTAGCCATGCTTAAACAACAAAAATAGCTAGAAAGGGATTGATCGTATGTAATTGAATCAATGGAATTGGAAATTAAGGTAATTGAGACGCTAACCTAGGAAGTTCTTTTTTAATATGGAAGCAATTTAGAAAAAAATCACAGTCCACTTTTCACCCTTTGTATAGGTTAACGAGTTTCCCACCATACTTCATTCCGTTTTTAATTCACATTCTTTTAATTTTTCTCCTATTGAACACGCAAACGAAAAACATTTTTGTACCACATACATGACATGAAACATAATCAGAGATAAGAGACGAGACTAGGGAATGTAGCTTATACTTCAGGCAGTAATCCGTGATTGCTTTTAAGTCACAGCTCAGCCATTGTTTTAAGTTTAGAACATTCTGTAGGAATTCTTAAACAAATACAAAAGGAGACACTTTGCATTTTTAATATGATCTTATTCAGAGCCCTGTGAAAAATTAAGACTTTGTGTAACACCGGTAAAACCGTGGTCTTTGTGACGAATGACTGCCACTATGAAAAGTAAAAGAACCAAAATATATCTTCATTACCATTTGTTTTTGTTATTATGCAACAATTGCATAGTATTTCTTTTCCTTTTTTTTTTAAATACATATATTGCAGTGAAAATATTATTATTTAAAACACCTGTGGGCTCACACTTGTTGATAAATTATTATTAGTCCGATGCAGTCCGATGCAATTCTCTGGATCATTGCAGCATTGATGGACCGTTTAGCACACGAAATCAGGACAACGACGGGTGCAGTCTCCATGATTTTGCAAACGGAAACAGAGGCGTCTGGTTGTACAATTCACTGATGAAATGCCCCCATCACTGTACTGCATGCTATTATAGCTACAAGTTTTGCTGCTATGATTTCGAAACTAGAAGCGGATGTTTCAACGTTGGAACTGGTTCAAATCTGAACAGAGACTACAACGAAGGTAACGGACAGGACATATTTTGGGTTCAAATCTGAACGGAGACTACAACGGAGTTAACGAATAGGACATTTTCTGGGATCATAATCACTGCAATCTAAATTCTGCTGAAATGAAAATTCGTCCAACGTAATGAAGACAGGCTGTTAGCATACAGGTAAACTATATGATCTCTACGTTTCAACATGTTTAAAATTAGATAGTAAAACTGACATGTGTATAATGTCATAATCAGACTGGATTCTCTGTCCCCTTCTTGTACAGTTGTAATACGGTTTTGCCTTAAGCTTTAACTACATCTACTGAAGAGAAGGAAGATAAAAAATTTGAGAATGTTGCGATTTTGTCTCATTTCCAATTGTATTAGAATATTAGAATAAAATATGCAAATTAATGCCAACAGGGTATAAAGTGAAACACTTCAGTCAGTAGCGGAATCAATAGGTGTGGACATTTGTCTGCTCCCACAATTCACTCGTCACTCAGTCGATCATATCTTAAAAAGTACATCGCATTTATCCTGAGAGTAATTTATTTTTCACGCAGAGATATACTTAACGGTCAACCATTGAACACACAAGGGTCCCCCCCCCCCATCTGTTCCAGCGAGTCTTGAGCAATAGCCAGGACCTCATCTGCTAAAACAAACTGTATCTGCTTTCAGACCGTATTATCCATCCTGATGCATTCTAAAACTGATAAGCTTCTTGGGAGGTCGCTCCCTGGGTAACTTAAAGATTTTGCCTCATGGAACCCATACGCGGGTCCAAAAGCAGGTCTAAAACCTCATCTGCAAATCAAAATATACCTAACCGGAAGCTTCATTTTTTTTTATCCCGAGATGTGCTAAATCCTACGACTTTTTCATCTAGCAAAGTGGTAAAACTTAAGTGTTTCTTGGGCTTCGTTTCTGAAACCCACGTGGCTTTGCCCCTTGAACATAGGAGCTACGGTTGGTTTTAGGACCTCATCCGAAAAGACTTGCTCTTTGCCCTGTATTTTTTGGCTAATTCTCAGACAAAGTGTAAACAGTGCACAGGGCAGATTGAGAGGGAGTAAAAGAGGTGGTTATACATGTATTACAATTAACTGTTATTTTTTGTAGCTTTTTTTTTCTTTTTTGTAGTTTGTGAGATTACCAAAGTTACATAGAGCTTTGCCACTTAATGCCCTCTCCATGACCATGGCTTTGAGTAAGAAAGAAATATTCACACGTGAGTTATTCTTTACTCTCCTACCGTTATTATTACCGAAGGGAACTGAATAATTAAGCTGTTTTTTTTATCTTGTATTGATTTCATGTACCGTTTTTGGTGCTAGGTCTGGCCACTACTTAGTTAAATTTGAATAATGCTAACCAGGAAATGGAACAAATAACTCACTTGACCCCTTTTTCTTCGGAAAGTCTACAGAGTGCTTTCACGTGACGTCATAATTGCTTAGCCACGCCCACCGCAGTCCAAAAATCAGTCTTAAACTTAGACAGTACGATGGATCATTAGCGTCTTCTCCTTTTTGTCCGTCAAAAGGGGACCGGGCTTGTTTCGTCGGTGAAAGCACCCTCTCTAACTAGCTGATGTCCTCATTTGCAATTAAAAAAATGCGTGATGAACACATTGCACAATGCATTGGAATGCATTCCTTTAACTTCAATTGACTACCACTGAGAGTTAGGTCTACTGTTTTTAACTTTTGTGCATGAATAAGAAGAATGTTCATTTGGTTGCCTTTAAAATGATTCTGTTTTCACCTTGGTTGTAAGGAACTAAACAAATAGTCATATTATACACATCCGATACTGTTTTAAGTGTACCCCAAGACAAAAAATTCAAAAACATGTATTACAGAAAACTACATTCTAACAGTCCAACTCCCATCTCCATAGAACATTCCTGAGCTGAGATATGAAATTTGAAGTTTATTCACTCAAATTAAAATGGACATTGCCCAATAATTTGTGATGTCATTCTTGTACTACTCAAATAAAAATCTTTTTATTTCTTTGTTTTTCCGAATGTTACTGCGCCTTGTACCAAGGTGTGATAGCACTCTTACTCTTTTGAGGTGATGTAATTAATTAACCCCTCCTTGTGCAACATGCTATGCAAGCAAACAGGAAGTGTTCAAGGTCATAAAAACATTTTTTGTTTTATTTTAAAGGGACACAAAACATGTTATGTAAGTTTTTCAACAAGGAAGTCACCAATTATTGCGCAATGGACCAGTTTGGTCTAAGTGAATAAACTTCAATATTTCATATCTCAGCTTAGAAATGTCATATGAAGATGGGAGTTGAGCTGTTAGAATTCATCTTTCATGCTCTTAAATATATATATTTGATTTATTTTTACTTGACGTACACTTTAAGGAAGGCAAAAAATGGTTTTTGTAACCTGTGCTGAAATTGAAGTGTGGTCTCACCTTGCAGAATGTACTATTTTCCCTTCCTGTGCGTAGTCCCATCGCATGAAACGACAGCTGCGTTACCAGATTATTTAGCTCTTTTAAAGATATCCATGAAGACGATTACTTTCTCCCTCTCTCGATTTGTCAATTTCCACCTACGATGTGAGGCGATGTGACTCCCCGCTCCTACTACAGACAAATCTGATAAGCGCTCGTGTTGAGTGATTGCAAGCAGCATTAGTGGGGCCCATTAGCCTTAAATCGTCTTTATCATTGTCAACATGAATCTCAAGCCCTCACATTAAGTGAAATTGAGGGAATCGAGATACAACTTAGAGAACAGTACATCCATGGCACAGATAAGACAGGAAATAGAAAGATTAAAAGGTGATAGACCCCAGTTATTGCCTACTAAAATTAGACGTATTCGTCTTTAGAAGACAAAAAATGGGTAGTGGGTGACTTTCAAAAGTAGGAGAGGAGGATAAATGGTTAGGATGATTGACACACATTCAATGCTTACTTGCCTGTCGTAAAATCCACTGTTGTTCTTTGAGTACATGGCTTTTAGGGCGACTACTTATACTTGTATAAGATCATTAGTAAGGGTATGGTATTCCAGCAGCAAATTCTCTTTGAGACCCTTTTATATATATTCCGCCAGATCGGGTAAGTTTTTCAATTTCCAGGTGGGACCTTAATCCTTAAGAATACATGTTTTGTCACAACAAGGCCTGACACCATGTTTCAGGTGTTTCATTAAAGAAGTTACCACACTGCCTTTTTTGCAACATAACCTTTTTCGTGGCTTGGAGCTACCTATCCACCCCTTGAGGAAATTTGAAAGGGGGAGGAGAAACAGTGGTGACACTACGGGGGGCAAGAAAGGACATTCCCTCCCAGATTTGGGAGCTGGATCCCCCCACTCAGGAACGGGCGCTTTGGGCTCGGTTTCGGGCTGCGCCCGGAACTTTCCCCCAACATTATACTTTGCCAATACTCTGCCCTTTATTTTGATATTCTGGCGACGCCGCTGAAGAGAAATGGAAACGAAAATGAGCCTTTAATGTCATTACCGTTTTATGATTTTCCTTAGCACAACAAAATGAAAACAAAAAATGAAAAAAAAAAATGACAAACCTCGCAGTTATGGTATGGTTAATTTAACACAGTTTATGACAGAAGTTCTCCCGCCAAAAAGTCTTCCCGGAAGTCAGACACACCGGCCTTCTCTATGGTTAAATTTGTCTTTGGCATATGTTAAGGGCGCGCATACCAGCGTCGGTCCCTATAAAGGTACTCTATGTTTGGGCCCTTAACTTACCATACACCAAGTATAGGAATGTTCATACACCTAACATATAATTTGTGTTTCTTCAATAAAAAATTTAGAGATTAGAGGTCCCACAAATTTTAACACCAGCCGAGAATATATATATATATATATATATATATATATATATATATATATATATATATATATATATATATATATATATATATATATATATATATATTTATATATATATATATATATATATATATATATATAGGTCGAAAAGAGGTAGTAAAAAGTGCTTAAAAGGGTGCGGAAAACTCCACGACGTTTCGGGTATAAACCCTTCATCAGGTGGCAAAAGCCAAACTGGATGGAAAAGTGCACGTACAAATCGAACATGGTCGAAAAAAAGAGGAAAAAAGTAGACAAAAACCAGGTCCGGAAAAAAAATTAGGCTTACACAGTAAAAAAACCAGCACGAACGGGTAAGTGTAAAATGAGTAAAAGCTGGATCAATTCTGGTCAATTCTAACAATAAGGCCGTGTGGAGCGAAAGTACCTAGCCTCATGATCAGTCGGTTTTCAGCACTTAGGCGGTCAAGATCGGAGCCTCGGCACATTACAGCTGTCGTAACGGTTAAATGCTGTATAGAACAAGGTGAAGGGGGATTACAATGTGCAACCACAGAATATCCATGGAGATTCTGTTTGATGGACCTAAGGTGCTTGGTGACTCGATCCGCGAGGCGGCGCTTGGTCTCTCCCACATATGAGTTACATCTCCCACAAGCTAAAATATTAATTGCATTAGAGGAAATGCAGGAGAATCTTTGTTTGACAATGAAGCTATTGCCGTTGGGGCCTGAAATGTTGACTATTTGCCAACAGCTGGGCATGTATTACACCTCGGACGGTTACATGGAATGGTAGCAGCTTGCGGGTGGGAAGCCCGAACTAAATGGTTGGCTAAATTTTTCTCAACTCTAAAAGCAGTGATGGGGGTTCCGGGAAAACATCACGGGTTGAGGGGTCTTGTCGGAGCAACTCTACATTTTTGTAGATAGCGCGTAGAAAAGGACGGATCGAAGGGTGATATGAAGTCACAAAAAGAATACGTACATTGGTACCAGACTTGCTCTTTTTCCAAGGCTTCCTCTCTTCTGGTTCCTTGGATTCTGCGTAGGGCATTAGAGAGGATTTTTGCAGGGCACTGGCGTTTTTCAAAAAAAGGACAAAATTTCTTCAGAGGCAGTGGAGAAGTCAGAATTCTCCGAACAAATTCGTCTGGCTCGCAAGAGCTGGGGATAAGGGATAGATTTAGTGCAAGCTAGCTAATGTTTTGAGAATTAGTTCTCACACAAATTCCCCAAAATCTGGTTAGAAATAGGCAAATAATTCTATAACTTTCAAGTTTCAAGTGTATTCCGAAAAAGTAACTTTTGTAAGACTTTAACAACAAATGGTTCTGTGTAGCATATTTACAAACAATATATAGTTTCAAACTAAAACCTGAGTGCGAGTGTTCGTATCTGCCATAAGTTGTAAAAATATTTGTTTCGAGTCTCTGTGTCCTTCTCTGTACCAGTCTCTTTTATACGGAAAATGGTCGAAATTTCATCTCTGCAAACTTGAGGTTGCAGTTATTATGATACCAATAGAAATTTTGTCCATTTCCTCCATGCTAGTCACCGTTCAAACTGGAGCCACTACCAACGTTATTGCACCCGGCTCTTGTTTCAAAACGATCACAAAGTCTATCACTACAAAGGCACTCAGTACAAACATACGAGCAACCAGCCGTGTTGTGCCACCAGGCTCCTCAGTCTGTGTCCTTGAGCAAAGTGTTGAACGCTGCATCCATCGTTGTCCCTGTCCGAAGTAGCCATATTATTACCTGTTCAAACACAGAAGCCAAAATTTGCCGCCCTGAGTGTTGCTGAAAATGTCCAAATATGCAGATTGCCTGGACAAGTATAGCTAGATCTAGAATGCCGGTACCCTTTAAGCCAGATATAGTTAAAATATTGATGAGATTCCCATCACGTCCATTCTTTTTGATTTGTCATGTAGTAAACTTTCTCACTCCCGAGCCAAAAAACCATTTCCTGGCTCCACTGAACCAAACCCGTGTTTAAAATCATCCCAGTATCGATAAAAATTGGTGACACTATCAGTGCGACGTTGAAATATCTGAAAATCAAAATTCAATAGGATCTAGTTTAGAGTCGAGGAAAACTAAATAAATGCCGTGCTTCATCAAATCCTTGACTTTTCTCGCCCTACTGAGCCATATCAGCTGAGGGATTCTCATCAGCTTTACTCGTATAAGGTGTTGGAATCGCAAGCTAAAGTCAGAACTTTCTGCAACAGTATCACAAGATATGTTTGCACAGTTTTATAAGCAAAACAAGTCACAACCTCCTTTTTGTCCGCATTTACACAAATTCCGGTAACCATCGTTGCAGTAATAACAGTCTTGCTGTAACATTACTTGATAATAATATCCACCTTTTCAATATTTTCTCAGCACCTACATATGAATGAGGATGAGGCATTTGGTATCAACTACTATGCTTCCAGACATCATCTGTAATTGCCAACGAAGCCTTAGCGCCCATGCTGAACACTAATATTCATCGTTCATCTAGAAGGTTGTGCCAGGGTCCCTTCTTCTATACGACAATTAAAATATAAAAATGATTTGGACAGCACTTTGACAATATTAAATGATTCCGAACTAATGCCTCTACACAGCGAAAAAATACTGAAACAGGATGTAATAATGAAATCCTAATTTTCTAGAAAAGACCGGGTTATTATTCCAATTACACTCTTGCCTATGTTAAGTCTATCTAAACTTTCTATGCCAGCGACAGTCTCTACTTAGGGCCTGGCATTTTGGATCCTGGATACAAGTTGATCACAGCCGCTGGTTGATCCCAGCCACCGGCTCTTCACGGCCTACTCACATACTGTTTCTACACAGTACTGTATCCTCAAGCATGCAAAATTTTATCAATGACCATATTTTCCTTAATTTTTTATTATTTTTATTTCAATAACTCATTTTAGAAGAAATTTTGCCCAACTGAGCAACTAAGACATGAGAAAAATTGTCAAGCTCTGAAAGTTCTAAATTTTGCTGGACTTGTCTCCACTTACTGTACGTTTTTAATCTCGCCTATAGCTTATTAATGCCATACTAGCTTATACTGGCTACACTCGGAGCTCTAGTGCCGTAGTAACGTTACGCAGAGCAGGGAGTTGTTACATCCTCTTGCACGGTTCTCAATGGAAAGATAAAAGTAGTGTCTACATTAGGGTAGGGTTATAAATTTTTTGAACCAAGATGAAAGTTCCATTATGCAAAGAAATGTCATTTTTCTACATACTGATGCGTTTGTGAGATTGTACCATTTTCAATAACGTTACGGAGACAATCCCTGCTCCACTTACTTCTCTAGTTTTGTGTGAAACAACGCCGTGACTCCGAAAATTGTGTTATTTCAGAATTCATGAGTTGAGTTCACCTTTAGACTGAATATTCAAACCAAAGACATACTTGGTTACAGTGCTTCCTCAGATGAAATTCATAGGAAAAGTGAAACATCAACAATCCGACCTTTTTCAAGAGCCAATCTCGGGGACTCTTCACTAAGCACTTCCGGTTTAAGCACAACAATGAAAAAAAAATCGTTAAAACGGTCAAATATCGAAATCAGACTCCAATCTGTTTTAATTTAGAGATGATTTAACTTGTCAAATGATTATTAAGGCGGTATCTCAGAGCAAGCAAAAGTGATAAAAACCAGTGCACATTCGATCAAGGCAGGTGTTGAGTTTTTATTTTAAGTCATTGGTCAAGTTTGTAGAGATAAAAAATGCCCGACAATATTTAATTACATTTCACGGAAAAAATAACGAGGAGAATCTTCGTAAAGGTTACAGTGTTGAATATTAATTTTGTTCCAAAAAACAACCCTATTCTGGCACATAAATGAGTGCCATGACAATCAACTCTGTTTGATACGGAAAATAAGGTACTGGTTATAAGCAACATAGCTTAGTTTCTAGTTAGAAAGTAGGATATTTTTTTTTCATTTCAAAATGGTTTAATGTATCGTTCAAGGTATCGTTGCGAAGTATTGTCCAAATTTTTGTTTCCTTGCTTATTTCATCAAACAGTAGGGCCTATATGCAAGCGAAATTCGTGAAAAGGTGTTTCAAATTATTCATTCTAATATGCACTGGAAACATTGGAAGACGTGGTCGTTCGCGTTCTAACAGGTCATTTCCGTCATGAAAGCCACGTTAGATTACAAATTGTCCATTGTTCAAATGTAGCAAGGGTTGTGTCAGGGGGGATTTGGGGTACGGCATAAGGAAAAAGTCAAAGGATAGAGATAAAACCGCTATTTTAGGTGTTTTTTGCATTGAAAGGTTGGGTCATGGCGAGTTCTAACCCCCACCCCCCACCCTCATCTCGTGGCTACGTCACTGGGTCAAATAATCCTCCGGCATTGAAGAAAAATCGTTTCAGAGACAATCAAATTTCTGTTAACAACTTTCCACGCCTGTTTTCTCAATCAAAAATTAATCATTCCAATTTATAATATGACATGCTATAAATCCAGTAAACACCAATTTTCTGACCTGTTTCGGGGGGTGCCGTTCTTTCAATGTAGAACAACTTTATTTTAGGCAGAATAATCCAACTTACGGTACAACACCAAAGAATATGAAATTGCCAAGTCAAACAGAAATCATACCCCTAAAAGAAGTGTTTGTAATGCAGTGTTATTTTTTGGAACATTGCAAATATTTTTTTTCATATATTTCACAAAGCCGTCAAAAAGGAATGTATTTGTCAACAAAACACAAACAGACTGATGTGACATTTATTTGAACATGATCACTTTCCAAAAAACGATTCTGTCTCAAAAAAGTTCGTAGATTAAACTGAAAAAAAGTATTAAAATTAAGTTGATTTTTTATTTCTTGTTCAGTCCAGGAGTGTATTACCGCGCAGAACAGTTTCCTCCAGCGTCGTCCAAACACAACCATTTGTCTAGACAGGCTGGTTCGACAGATTTTGTTAGACAAAGATTAAGGCTACCGCTCAGTTTCTAATTGATTTAGGTCTGGCCCTTCACATCCCCTTTTCCAGTTGTGGCTCACCAGCTTGTTTCCCCCACTTCATTAATTGCTTGGCACCAAGAATAATGTCAGTGGGTGCCACAGTGTTCGGTATGACTAGGCCAGGAGTTAAATCCGGGAATGTCATTAGCATGTTATTCACAAGCAAATCTTGCATGTACCACAAAAGTGCAAATTTAAACAGTGCACAATATGTTGATGTCTAATCAGCCCGGGACTTATAAAACGTATATACTGTGCATTTTTCAAATGTTATGTGAGTCTTTAACTGTTTAAGGAACGTACAGGTTTATTTTTACGGATACCGTATTAATACTGAACTTCATTATTTCATACGGACAAGTTACCTAGACTTATTATTCGTTACATAACACAGGCCTTTCACGGATCGGATCATAAGTAGTAGACCAGTAGAACAGTAGAATGAGCGATACGTAGACCTACATAGGTAGTTCGTTCCTTTACATTGATCTACCTCGCTGCGAATCGATAATAACGTGGGGAATCATGCATTTAATGTCGGCTGTACATACCTATTTTGTAGGCGGCAGACGTACCTAAAAATATCCAGTTACCGACGCCATAAATCCGCCCTCTAACTTTGCAGAGGTACAAAAGAGCGGTTGGATGTACAAAATTTGTGCCCCTAAACGAGGATGAACTTGCTCAACTTTGGGACTCTAGGGATTCTGCAACCAACGTTGTTGATCTTTCAACAAGTGAAATAACGGCTATCTCACTCATAAACATCTGTTACTTGTAAATGTTTTTACACATCAGACTAGCTTTTCATGCTCACCTGGGGGCAAACTTATTAAAATCGGAAATGTTGGCCATTTTGAACGCCATCTTGGATTTGCAAATTTCCACAACTTGGTCTCTTGATGACTTTTTAGTATATTATACCACGTATCCCTGCATCTTTCCTGAAAAAGGCAGCTTATTATCGGTCATGTCTACCTTTAAACAAATGCTCCTGTACAATACACGACAATTAAGGTTACACCCTAATGAGTTTAATCCGTCTTGTCTTTCTGTTCGTCTATCTGCCTGTCTTTCAATGTATATTTCTATTCGAAGAATTATTAAATTACACGTAGAGACGCCCTGATTCGAAGGTAGGAAATCAGCGCCGGTGATATCACTCACCTTAATTAAAATCAAGCTGAAAAACATTTACGTTACCTGCCATTTTATTGCGATTTGTTGCGTTATTTGAATAAATATTGCTCAGTTATAGTTATAGCAGTGTTCAACCGATTGGTGCTATTGTACAGGTTGCGGAGAAAAATGGGAAAACAAAGACCACTTACCTAACCTGAAATGTAAGGAATTTTCAAAGACTCAGTTGAATTAAAAAAAATAAAGACTTCAATTCCTGATTCTTTTCTACTTTGCAACAGTTGTCTTTAAATGGATAGAAACATAGATAGCTTAATAATTAGAAGGCTACTACTGTTGGATTAACTTTAGTTACTAAAGGAAAGATGTTTGCTTTCCTGTGATGTTGAGCGAATATTGGAACGTAATTGTACTTTCGGCATTGACCATTTTTAAAATTAATATTTGCTTTTCCAAAATGATCGATTGCCTGTGTAAACATATTTGAAAGTCGACAATAGGCTTCAAGCCAGGCAACACTGTCATAGGCACAGTTTAAATGGATCTCAGACCTGGACTTTCTCAATTACGTTCTACCCGCACCGTATCTATTTTTAGTTCATAAAAATAAGCATCTATGTTAACAAAAGCTGTATATATGCGCCCGTATATGCGATTCAAGTAGTTCCGCTCGAGCTAAATGATTCGATTTGTTGTTAGTTAGTTGTCCGTAAAATTTTATGGGTGTGTGTCTCATACAGTTCTGTTCACAAAGAGACTCATTTTAATGAAAGCTAGATCCACATTTACAATAGCCACTCATTTTGGTGAGGCCCTTTCGTTTAAGGGACTAATTGCACCCCTTTGTGTGAATGTTTTAAGTAAAATTATGCCAGATACAATACCTTTATGGCGCCTCATTTAGTGTATCTTTATATCGGGATCGTATTACAACGAATGTTATCTATATGTATCTGAAAAAGTGGGTGTTACATCGGCATTCTTCAGATATGTAACATTAAATAGACACAAAATTGTTGAGCAATACCTTTTAATATTTAATGTATTTAAATAAAATTGTGCGCACGTCAAACATAGTTACGAAACAATGTATCTGGCTGGATATGGCCAGATAAAACCTTATTTGCATTATGTTAAGTTATATCTGGCTTGATTGAAACTTGATATAATATATCAAGGTACCTATATCTGGCTGATTATCTGTCTCGATATGGCCATATCAAGGCTGTATTTGACCAGGTTAAACCAGCCATCCAAATAGGTCTTAGATTTCATATACTCTCTAAGTTCGAGTCCTGTGGTTTTACATTCAAGTCTTACTCTTCAGTCTTCTTATAGCGGGCGCGGAATGCTATGGGCGTGTTCTGCAACCCCCACCCACAAGGGGAGGGGTTTTTTTTTCTAAAACTTACTTCCATTAAATATGTGCCGACATTTTTTGGCCGTCAAAGTAAATTTTTCTTTTTTTTAAATGGTCTCCTCGTAACAATTTCTTAAAAAGTAAAAAGGCGCTGGATACGCAATCAGGATCCTATTCCCTTCAACTGTAATGGGGTATCTTTCGTTTCTAATTGTGTCAACAGCAAGATGATTGTCATGCTACTGGTATGGTCAGCTTTTTTCATGTATCCATTAACTAACACTATTTTTTCGTCGTTCCACGGGTAGGAACAGGTCTGTCTTGGATATTTCCTTTTCTACTCGAAACCCGGAAAAAAGAGAGTGTACCAAATATTGAACGCTAGCGTAACAACACGTTTAAAGAGGTGGAATAGCGATAATAATTGTAATAACGGTGGAATGCTGGTATTAACATTCATAAGTGAAAACATTATTCCTGGCTTATGCAACGGCGAGTGTTTTGGTGTGTGGATGAAGCCAGCATTTCTTATTCTATGCCTCATAGCAACGCTAACAACCCATGCTACAATTTCGAATGATCTACGATGATTATCGAACTACGAAATTTGAATTTTTCCTAAATGAAATACTTTACCCCGTGCTAAGAAAAATCAAATTTGGGGTTCCAATCCAGACACGACGCCACCAAACCGTCGTCTTAGCTACAGTTAAACCCTTGTGAATTTCACTTCCATGAGTTTTGTCCTTTTGTAAAAAACCGCTGGACCATGATTGAGCATAGTTTTTCGTTTGCCTAAAGCAAATGTCTAGAAACGAAATGTGTAACAGGCACTTAAAATGTTGTACTTTTTTGTTCTTTTTTTTTATTGTATTTTTTTTTTAATTTATAAGTAGATAAAAGTAGATTCCACACTATTTCATTTCTAAATAATGGGTAACGAGCGTTGATGCTACACTAGCAACAAATTTTCATTTTTAAGATGATTAATTGATTTGGTGCATATAAAAGCACAAAGCACCGACAAATATAAAAGACAAGAATACCAATAAGGAAGCTCCGGACCAAAACAGAAATATAAGACATAAAATACTAGTGAAAGGAGATACAAACAGAGTACCAATGATAACCTCAAAAGCCTTAAAAAAGCTTATTTCCGTTGGAGTCTCTAAGAATGAGACATGAAACAGTTGCACAAGGAAGTGGAAGAAACATGGAATATTGCACTGGATGAAAGACACCGACACACAGTAATAAAGGCAATGCTTCCCCTAGAGATATTCCTCTGCTGAAGTTGATTTATTGGCAAGATGATTCTTGAAGCAAAAGTAAAACGGAAAAGATTTTTAATTTGCTTTAATGTGTTGGGAAAGTTCAATACCTGTAAAAGAAAAGGGTGCGATCAGAGGACCCTTGTCTTCTAGGGACAAGAGAGAATGGACTACCCCTTATACTGTGTTGATAGATATCCTTCATTCTAGTAAAACTGAATTGAAGATACTCGGGGCAGGTATCAATGTTCATTGTTCAATTTACTTTGACCGACATGGGTACGTGGACCCATATCCATATCTGTGCACAGGACATTATGTGTGCGACTGTTCAGAGAGCTAGACTGCCTAAATAAAAAAAAAAAAAAAAAGAATGTGACGGTCAATATAATCACCTGAGAGGTTTTCATCCATTACATTGCCAAGGTATTCCGTTGCAACAGACTGATAGTCGGTCGGTGTAGGCCTTCAAATGTTCTTAAAATCGACTTTCGTTGTACCCTTTTAATACCAAGGTTTAAAAGTTGACAGTCATAGAGGAACTTCTGGAGAATGTTTTTCACTATGTTTCTACGTCCATCACAAAATAAAAAATTACTCTATGTACTTTGGTACAAATGACCACTGGCCAACTAACCGTCTTTGGTGGGACAATAAACATCTATATATATAAGGACAAAAGTAGTGACCTCTACATAAAAGTTCTCCATTGATTTAGTACAGCTAAATTCATAAGCTTACCTTTTTATTTAGGAATCACTGCTTACAGCAAGGGCAAGTGAAAAGATGCCGAATTCTTGTGAGCTAAGGTGATGAACGACATGTAATGGTTTAAATGGAAACATCGCTCACATTCATGAATAAAATGCATGCATTTAACATTATGCCATACTTTTACTATCCTGCCCATAATATCTTTTACGGCCTATCCCCCAAACCCCTTTCTTACGAAATCCCCTTCCCTTATCTGCCTGGAACGTTATCAATGTCTGATGGTTCATTGCCTTTTTACGGGCAAATGCGAAGTATAGCAGACGCTTTATGGACTTGTTACAGTGTTTCCAATCAGTACCTTGTTTGTTTTGTTACTTTGTAAGTGTATGTAAATTAAAATGCATTAACCATGCCAACAAATAATTTATTCAAGGATGTCTTTGGATTCATTACACCTTGAGACATATTATTTGAGGGATATTTTTATCACATGGTCCTTGGAACGACTGTATGGGGTTCTCAGAAGTCTCCCCTATATGATGAATAATGTATAAGTAGGCGTATAAGTGGCTACAATGACACGGTAAGTGGGTATTTTGATCGTTCCTCCTCTTAGAAATCAAAGATTTATTAGTTTTTTTTCCAAATACATAATACAAAAATACGCTCCCGAAAAAGGAAGTCGAATCTTATGTATCAAATAAGAACCTCAAACTTTGCGAGTACCTGACTCATTTAGCGATTCAAAGTGATGTTTTTCTATCAGTTTCTGTAGATTAGAGTACAGGCTTTCACTCAATTCTAAAATTACGTAGTTTAATTTACGAATTTATTTGTAAACACCGGTAAACCCGAAGAAATATTTACTGTACAATATGTGTGCGCGTAGTGTATACAGTAAAGGTTCCCACATACTGTACAGCACAACAGCTCGTACACTCGTAACGTTGATTGACTATTGTAGTAGCTTAGTAGTACTATTTTAGGCCTAAACTGATCGAATACCATGTATTTCGTAGGTCACCATCACATTTACAATTGAGAGTACTGGAGTAGCTTTCTTCATGAAGTTTAAGATGCATTAGTGCAGTTATATTCAAGTCAAGCAACGAAGGTCGTGAGATTTCATGTGGACAATAGTATTGGTAATGTACAGCAGCCTACTGTAAATTAGTTTTATTAGGCATAAATCAATCATGCTTTTAGTACCATTTCCCAGCTGCTAGGCTACTGTAAGATTATATAAAGCAGACTTATTCTTAGATTAAATATATAGTTTAGCGTTAGGTTTCTGTTCACTCTAGCTTATTTAACTGTAGGGATTCTCTTTCACTGGGGCATACTGGCATGAAAAAGAGAAACTAAACCCTGTCTCCAAAAATGCCTTTTAATTGTACAGTTTGTCCATTTTGGTATGTACCGGTATTCAAGTCAAGCCATAATTAGAGCATCTCACTTATTCTGAGCGTAAAAAATTAATCGTGGACTTATTCTGAGAGTAAAAAATTAATCTTGGACTTGAATAAGGATTGTACATTGATATATTTAGATATTTCTCAGATTTCTTGCATGGGCCTTGTACATAGTGCACCTACTTACACAGTAACCTCAGTCATCTTTTTCACTTCTGTCAAGCCTATGGTTTGAGCCTGCAGAGAGTTTTGCAGTACTCAGAGGCTGCAAGATCTCTTTGCAGAATTAATTAGTCAACTATTACTTGTGCATGCACACTGCGCACAGTTAATGTTGTGACTTATATACAAATAGTAGGTTAGTTACATAGGACTCTTAATCCTGTTAAAAAAGTTGTGACATCTAATTTTTAATTGTTTATGAAATACTGTACTGTATGTTTAGCACACTAGTACAGTGCTAGTCTATTGGCTATATTCATTTAATTACCTAAATTTTACATGATGTTTTCAAACTGGAGATCAATTTATGATGTCTGTTGTGTATGCTATGTGGGAAATTTCAGTGCTTCTGTCACTCAGTGCTTCCAGTAATTTGTGTTCATTCAAACATACCTTTAAATTTCGTAACTTAGTTTTATCCTTCATGGATACTATGGCAATTTTACAGCAAAAGTTTGTGTGTTATATTCTGAAGAAAGTTATTGCACAGAAGTGAAACATAGCCACGTGATGTATGATACCATGTTTCATGATTTTGCTGGCACTTTAAATACTTCATGTCACTGGAATGTTTATCCCACGCATGCATGATCATTGCTCTGCGACGGTGTACATGTAAACTGGTATCCAGGCCTGTGTATCAAGAACAATGTAATGTATGTTCCTTTCATTTTATGTACTCTGGTTTTAAGTCCTAAGAGCTGACCTCAACGTGGTGCTAGAGTGGCAACTACTGCTTATCAGGAACTGACTGTGTCTGTTGACTTAAACACACAGTTCCATGTGCAGACTATGGTAGCCTGGCTGCTTTCTAAAATTATTTTTGTGCATGATCTTAAAGATATGAAAATTCTGTACATTCATGCCTGGACACTGTCAATTGTGTCGTCAATGGACTGGCCAATCTTTCTGATGTTCAGGAGGCTAACAAGCTTATTGGGCAACATATGTACATGTTTTCAATTCCTGCATTATTCTTTATATACTTGTAACATACTTGTAACATACTTGTAATGATGATATGGGGTCTGCTGTCAGTGATACAAGTTAATTATATAGGTTTCCATAGCATGAAGTCCAAAGTACTGCACTCTCTTAAGACCATCCTGGAGCATGCATGATTAACTTGGGGAAGTGGAGTACCACCTTCAAACTGCTTACACAATATAGTTCCCTTTCTTCCGACATTGCGGTGTCCGAGTCGGTCTAGTAGGGCCTGCAATTTATCATGCTCCTTGTCAAAAGCATTGCTACCCTGTGTAATTTGGCTGGAATTTACAATAAATGTTAATAATAATTAGCAACGTAGGCTGGTGGGTGCCTGGGTAATAGGTATGCCCATTCACACAGATCAGGTTTTTTTTTTTTAAATTTACATTTGACTGGAGGGCCACAATTTTCAATTAGGGTGATAAATGAACACTTAGCTTTAAACAAGTCTCAGCTGTCTTAGTTTAATGAGTTTCTTCCTTTTTGTGCAAGCAGATACAATTTTGTGCAGTAGGCATACAGCAGTTTGTATTTTGTTTGTTTACACTATTCATCATGCTTCAGTGGCTGCACAACCAGCTTACATGTGTCCAAAAAGATAAGCCTATTGTCCTGGTCTGCTGATGCAGCTCTGGTTGCAAACTTGGCTTGCACTGAATAAACAGTCTCTGCCTTTATGAATGAGGTTTTCAATGGGACTCTTTGTTTACATAGTGCTGGACATGGCAGCTACTATTGACAGAAAGCTGATAACAGGAAGTCGGGTTGACCTTGCTGTAACATCACTTTTTGAACAAAAAGTGGGGTGTCGGGTATAAATTGTATAGAGGCAACCTTATGCCTAATGCCCAGTTGTTACATTATGACATGTGAACAGTATACAGCCCACCACGCTATATTTATTGCCCTGACTTTCTTGTTAAATTTGTAACTGGCATTGGTTCAAATATTCACGAAGTGGCAAAGACCAAAACCAAAATCTGACGATAAAACAGTACATTGCGAGCGAGGGATTGTTCCTAAACGCTGTTTACGTAAATGGCTTTAAGTTAACGTTACATGTATGCAGATGACCATTAGTCATTTCGCGTAAATAGGCCTGCTATATGTGTATGTACTCTGGACGCCCCAGTCGATTCGCCGCTGGTTTTACAAAGTACCTGACTCATTTACGAGAGGTTTTGGTACAAAAGTGGTACCAATAGAAAGGAAACAAAATTTGTCTTCAGTTTAAGTAAAAACTGTGTAGTTTTAAGTAACATGCAAACAAATCTGGGCAATTTCACGGAACATTGAAAACCCATTTTAGACGTTCGATAAATCGGTAAAAAATTTTCACTTCTACTTATTCTCGTAATCAAAACTGTACACTGAGAGTATTTTTGATATTTTCTTCAGTAGTTTTTATGGATTTGATAATTTATTAGTCAGTAAATAATGAGATAATTGGCTTGTAAAATCATAACTTTTAGCTCATTAGTTTTCCCAGCACTATGACGTCATGGAACGTCATGCATAAAATGTAAGAGAAGGAAGCTCTTTTCGAGCAGTTGCGATGTGACTGAACCTAAATGTTTCAACTGAAACATGAATCGCCATTACGAATAAGCACTTGCTTTGCAGGGGACCACATGATCAGCCGAACGACATATGATACATGTTTTTTGTTGTTGACAATTACAGCTGGAATGAGAAGACAGATCTCTGATGAGGAGTCAAAATAAAAGACTGCGTGATTATTTCCTCTCTACCCAAGGCTTAAACCTCATTAGGCAAGACGATAGCTGTTACATCTCTTCTGATGTGGAAACGTATGCTTGAATTGTTGGTGATCATCCGATGCACTCACAAGTGATTCTGTTGAACTGTCATCGAACAATACTGAGAACACTAAGGAAGTTAAAAAATACTGTACTGTCATTCGTGAGGAAATTTTGATATTTTGAACTTCCAATAATATGCGTGAAATTCTGACAGTTTTTGGCTACGGCTGGAAATTACTAATAAAATAATTCTTCTGCAATCTAAACACGTCTATTTTCTACATCTAGTAGATAATATCATCCACTACTTGTTTTATTCAGTCAATTTTAACATCATTATAAACGTATCATTCACATATACTTTTCTAAAACTCGATCTTGTACCATAACACTTCTTTTCCCCTCACCTCCCACCGCTAATGTTTCACCTGTTAAAATTTTCAACACGGATGTATTTTTTTCTGGAATGCGCACACCTCCTCATTATAAAAAAGTCACTTGTTTGATGTAACTGTAGAACATCCCCCCTAACACGCGGAAGGGCAGTGTTCGATTCCCAGGTCGAGTCATACCAAAGAATCTAAAAATGAAAACTACTACCGTCTGGAAGTTGCTAAGTTGCGCAGATTTTCATTAATATCACTAGAACTGGTAAAGACCGCCTCCATTCGCGAGTATGAATGCCTTGCATTCTAGTTCTAAAAGGTGAAGCAGGTTGGATTTCATTATTTTCACCAATCCGACAGTAGATGTGGCAAGTGCATATGAGTTTGTGTCAAGAGAATACTGAAAAATTTCAAGTTTCACCTGACGGTTAAGTTTATTGTTCACCACTCATATGATACCAAACAAGCTGCGGTCTTCTTGAAGAGCCACGGTTGATGAAACCTTAACCACTTTCTGGGCACCTTTAAAGGTTTTGTTTTTAGCAGTTTGATTTCAGCAAAATAATCCACCTGCTCTGTCAGTAGCCATTCTTTTACAAATGTGAGAAATGCATCTTGTCCTTTGGCCTTTGCACCCAGTATGTAAACATACTCTTCTGGAACATGACCTGCAGTTAGGTGAACTAAGTCTTCACTGTCGTGTGAAAAGGGGTTGAGAAAACCGTTGAAAGTCTCCGTTATATTTGTTACGTCTTGCCAATTGAGCTGAAGACGGCTCTGGTCCTTGTGTTGCCATGTTGTGGTGTCAGGCATCCTTGCAAGACCTCTGCAGACGGCCACTGTAGCAGCTCTTTCGGGTGACGATTAAGTCCATCCTTCTACTGCTCCTGGATTCAAATTAAACCCAACGATACCCCAAGCTGACTTTGTATCACGGTTGAATGTCTGCTCTACTGCCATGTCACGTGCTACTTGCCCAAAATTGTATGCTTTGAAACGCTGAACAACAAATTCCCCTTCACACAATTTGTGATAAGTGAGGGGGGATCTTTGGTAAAGGCATCACCTGCAGCCAATGCACTGTACCATACCTCGTGTAGTTTGTGTGGTCATAGGCAAACATCCAAGGTAGCATTGATCTGATGGATGTTATAGGTAATCTGAATTCGCCAGTTCGTGTAGCTCTAATGAAGTTGAGAACCACTTGCATCATCTCCCAAAAAATGACCAGAAAGGAAACAGTGGAGTTGATTGAGAAATACAGAATTCTTTAATCTTCTGTATAAGCAAGTTAAAACTGTTGTCATCCAAGATTTCTACAACAATTGGTGGGTAAGCTGCTTAGCCAGTTAGGATTTGGGAGTTCGCCTTAAAAGTTCCGAATCTTTCTGTTTGAGAGACCTACCAAAGGAAAGAAAACGTAATCGGTGAAGAGCTTTCTACAAAATCCTAAAACTTCGAGTGGTACGGTTGTAATGTTTCTCTATCATGGCACTTTTGACGGACCCAGGAGCAGCTATAACACCAGACTCAATAAGTACATCTCTTTCGCCTGCATCATCGAACCTATGACACAAAGCATCACACAAGTTGTATGGAATAGCCCCAGACGGAGAATCACCTTGTTGAACGTTTGTGATTCCTTCCAAACTATCTGCAACGTGTTGCTGTTCACAGGCTGGTCTAGCGCGACAAATATCCCAACTTGTTCAAGCTTGGTACAGATTCCCATGGTCTAGCATACTGTACACAGTTGACAACTCAGTTGGGCCTAAACTGGATACATGGAAGATACCCAACTGAGCTTTGTGACCGTACACCACTCCCCTGTGAAGCATAAAAACCAGACCCACTAGGAACAGTTTGGACCCTAGAGTACTCTGTCTCCTGTAAGACAATTCGAGACATCGGCAGAAACATCAACATGAAGCCCTTCCTTTCACAAGCTTTCCCTAAACTTTTGTCTTCATACAGAATGGATATGTCCAATGGAAACACTTCAGGCCCCAACCTTTTTTCTGAAAGTAATTTAATTTTGACTGCTACTTTTCCTGAAATGATCTCTCTCTAGTTCTAACCTCTGGTTCATTTAACAGGACATTTGGTTTGTTGGAACATCGTTGTTTCAGAATGTCATTTGTGAAATAGTGTCATCAGTGTCATAGATTGTTCCATTGTTGAGATATCTAATCTTGAAATTTATTCATTGAAAACAAAATAGTCCCTTGGCAATAATTTGCGACCTTCTTATTGCCCAACTCACTTTATCTGCTTCGTCTCTCTTTGAGAGTGAATATATTTTCCTCGACCTTGACCGCTTCCAGTTTGCTTGCATAGCATGCTGTACAGAAAGGGCGTTATTAGTTTAATCTTTGCATAAGTGCCGTCACATTGGTACAAGGTGCAGTAATTTTCAGAAAAACAAAGAAATACAAAGACTGTTAGTTAATACATCAATGACATAAAACATTTTTTGCGCAATTCACCACTTTAAATTGAGTGAATAAAGATTAAACTTCAACCTTTTTAATCCAAGCTTCGGATTTTCCAGTCAAGATAGGAGTTGGACTGCTTGAATTCATTTTTCATACCCGAAGTATATTTTGTTTTAAACTTTTAACTTAAGTTACACTAAACTTTGAACGCCACAAGGCAACTAAGACATAATTTGTGTTATATAACTATTTTCAAGCAGGTTGCCATAAGTAGAAAATAGGGAGTTCATGTAACAATGACGGGTTACACTTTATACAATAAACCGCTACTGTTGGTACCCATGCCTCTATACGCAGTTTCAAGGACGGTTTAGTGGTGGTTTAGGTTGCACCCCCGTCCATACCACTTCACCTTCGGTGAACGACATGTTAAACGATTGTGAAAAATAAAACAAATCTTTATTGAATAATTGACTCATAACGTTCAAATTGAAGGTCTGTTATGGTTTTGAAATATAACATCCGGCAAGTTAATGTGGAAAAAACATCCCTTGCTACTACATGAATACCAGTTCCTGTCTTTTACCTTGTTGAAAAATTTAAAGGAAAATACTGCTCTGGCTATTTCCTTAATAATTTATAAAAAAAACTATGACGATTTCTGTAAAAGAATAAGTTCAGTTGAGTAAAGTAATGAGCTTTCTGCGAAGTTAAGTTATAAAGTGCAAACAGATCAATTCGCAATAATTTAAAATGCCTTCATGCAAAACATAAAGGACTTCAAAATGAAGTAACCTGTGTTTAAGTCATTTGCTCTTAGTGTCCGTAGTAGCTATAAATAGAAGGGCTTAAGGTCACAACAGGATTTAATTTGTCAAAGAGGTGATCATTCTTAGCATGTTGGTGAAATTTGCATTGAAATCTGATGTGTGGTTCTCAAGATATGAACAGGTAAATTTTCACATTTTCAACAAAATGTTAACTTGAAGTAAGCACATATGACATCACATCCCCACATTAAAGGGCAGTCTTTTGTTTTTCTTTAAACCTTGTACTGGATTTTCTCCTCAACAATACCATATTTTTAAAATGTGATTGCATAAGTGGCATGACAATTTTGCAAACTTTGCATCCGCCACAGGGAGGCCATACTCCTATTAACTTCAAGGTCAACACAACAATCTGATAAAACAAAGGGAAACAAAACATTTCTTGTCAATGTG
Source organism: Holothuria scabra (assembly GCA_037179385.1). NCBI lineage: Eukaryota > Metazoa > Echinodermata > Holothuroidea > Aspidochirotida > Holothuriidae > Holothuria > Holothuria scabra. Next base: position 21,137,253 of record CM074191.1, read on the forward strand.
AGGAAGTGATATAAGCTCTGCTGCCCTTAAACTCACTTTTGAACAGAAATCAACCGACTTCATTTACTGATATCTCAAGAAAAACATGTCCGATTTTAATGGAACTTTCACAGTACTGTGTAGATTTTGTTCCTCTTTTACCTATGAAAATTGAATTTTTGCTCATACTTCCCCGGAACTATTCGCGCTACTTGATTGAGGGAAAAAAGTTTTCAAGTGTTGTCTTTGAGGGCGTTTGTATTGTTTAAAGACTCCCATTCTTTACATAGAAAGTCGCAAAATAGTTTTATGAGCGTTTGATAAATGGGTTGACGTCAATCCAGCTACCTTTTATTGTGTTATCATTGTTTCACTGCGTCACAAGATACAATTGAACAAAGAGGTGATTCTAAGCACGATGAAAATCACAACTCTTATTCACTTTACCCTTAAACTTTGAATTTAGTGAGTCATGTCATGAATATCAACACGATAATTATTTTTAATACTTATGTCAATATTGTAAAAATCTAAACATGTACAAAGGAAAATCGAAACTGTATAAAAACGAAAAATAAATAGCTTTGTTAAAGAGGTATTTAAACTTGACAAACTATGTCATTGCATCATGGCACCCGCACCCAAAGAAACGTGTTTATAATTAAGTATTTTCTCCCAATTTGTTTAGACCTGTAAATTCTATACTTGTTCAGCAATTTAAAACACTAAATTTTAAACGTGTTTTGAAACGAAGTGTTTAGGAATTAGAGACACGGGTGTTTTGCATTTAAACATGTTTGCAAAATGAGGAAAACGCACTCGTTTCCTTAACACCTCTTAGATTGTATTGGTCAAGTGAATAATGGAAAGAAGTAAAGCGCCTGGGTTAACTTCATTTATGTAATTGCCCTTTTGTGCCATCGTATGAAGAATGAAGACCAAACTTTTAGATATTAATAATTATACTTTGAACAGCTTTAATTGTTTGCAGTGGTTTTACACTGTTCGCAGGTAATGGTTTGAATCATTGCAATAACGGGGGAAAGTTCAGCACATACGACCAAGACAATGAACAATGCAGCGTCCATCACTTTGCAGATGGACACAGGGGAGCCTGCAGGTACAACACGGTAGCTTGCTCTTATGTTTGTACGGAGTGCCAGACTTATAGTTATACATATTGTGATTATTTTGAAACAAGAAGTGGTTGCAATAACATTGGCACTGATTCAAATCTAAACGGTGACTACAACGGAGGTAGCGGAGAGAACATCTTCTGGTATTATAATGGTAACTGCAACCTCAACTCTGCCGAGATGAAAATTCGTCCATCGTCTGTATAACGCGGAAAATATCAGGCGTTTGTATTACCCTTTTCTGAAAGTAATGCGAGTAAAATGTGTAGCAAGGAAGCTGAGTTCTTGAGCAATTAGTGATTGACTGAATACGTAGGGCACACTAACTTAAACTTTTATTGTAAATACAAGACTAGTCTACATGGAAAAAATTTATCTGATTGAAAATATTTTCCGGATGTTTACTTTGATGACGTTTTTAATGTAAGCTCTTCCTCGGTTGTCATTAGACACTTGGTTAAGTTTAAAATAAACTGGTACGGCTATCAGCGAAAAAAGTGTGTGACTTTTCTCTGTGTCTGATTTATGTTGTAAAAACTCATCTAACTTAGCTTTTGATGGGCCTCAAACTGTGAGAAACAAAACCAGAGATATATGTTGTAGACGTTTTAATTGACACATGGTTATTACACAAGGCGACTGGATTACAATGGTTATTCTTAAAATTTATAGAAACGTCTGGAAATGGCTTTTATAAAAAAAAAAAAAAAGATCTGTTATAAATTAAAGCCTTCTTTAAAATAAGATATTGTGAGAGAGTGAGTTAACCATAAACCTGGTTATGATATCGAAGCAAAGAGACAGCAAACTAGAGTCAGTTCAACTTATAAAATATTTGGCAAATTTTTATAAGAAACGTTTTCTCTTACCAGAAAAATCGCAGCGATTCTTTACCGATAGAAAATGTTTATCTTACATGCTTTTCCACTCCAACGTATCCTTTATTGGGAGACATCATGGTCATTGGTCGAAAAACCAAGTATATCAATCATTAAACCAAGTTGATTTTAAGTAAATAATTTCCGTTTGTTGAAATTCCGACTTAAAAGATAAATAATTAGGGTACAAGAAAGTTATAAACTTGGTTTATCCATTCAGTAATCTTGATTTTGAAACGTTAGTATTCAGCATCCAAAAACAGGTTTATAGTGTCTTTGCCAGAACGCCAAAATTGGATGGTTGGCAAACTAAGGGCTAAGGACAATATTGGGGAGGCGAGGGGCGCAGCTCGAAAGTGAGTCCAAAGAACCCGCTCCTGGAGGTGGGGTGCAAGGGGTGAAATCCTTTAAGCTCAGCTTTGAGCGTATCTCTGGATAAAAAAATAAGTCAAGGGAGAGCTGCTTCATATAAACCGGAACCCTTACTAACCTACCTTGGGTGGAAGAGTGCAGGGACATGGAAAAATTTTTAAAGGGAAAGAACCTCTTCAAACAAGTAGCGTCGTCACTGCAGGTATATCAATTCTATGGACTTATCTTGAATCTCAAGTTTTAGAGTTTTAGCCACTCAATGATCTTGCCAGATATACTGTTTCTGAAGTTCGATAAACAAGGTATTCGTTTTACCGTTGTTCAGCTTGTTTTATTGAGTCGATGGGGCTGCCTTACTGTTTTGACAAAACATGTTATTCAAAACTTCGTTCGATATGAAACCTGACTGAACTTTTTCGATATATAATCCTTTATAAACATATTGACTGCTTAAAAAGATGATTGAGTACTTGTCTTGCATGTAAACAGGGCCTTCTTGACTGCGCGGTGTGGGAGTTGCAGCCTCCCAAAAGAAAAACACGTCAGACCAACGATAGTTCTAAAGTCTGACATCTCAGGTGGAATATTCTCATTTTCGATATAGCAAGTCTGTTTTTCTTCATTAGGAACCACACTAGACAACTCTGTAGAAAACCGTTTTCGGAAGGGGGATTTTTTGACATAGGTGGGGCGTTATTAGTTTAATCTTTGCATAAGTGCCGTCACATTGGTACAAGGTGCAGTCATTTTCAGATAAACAAAGAAATGCAAAGACTCTAAATAAATACGTCAATGGCATAACAACTTTAAATTGAGTGAATAAAGATTAAACTTCAACCTTTTTAATCCAAGCTTCGGATTTTCCAGTCAAGATAGGAGTTGGACTGCTTGAATTCATTTTTCATACCCGAAGTATATTTTTTTTTAAACTTTTAACTTAAGTTACACTAAACTTTGAACGCCACAAGGCAACTAAGACATAATTTGTTTTATATAACTATTTCAAACAGGTTGCCATAAGTAAAAAATGGGGGGTTCATGTAACAATGACGGGTTACACTTAATACAATAAACCGCTACTCTTGGTACCCATGCTTCTATACGCAGATTCAAGGACGGGTTAGTAGTGTTTTAGATTGCATCCCCGTCCATATCACTTCATCTTCGGTCAACAACATGTTAGACGATTGTGCAAAATAAAACAAATCTTTATTGATTAATTGACACATAGGTTCAAACTGAAGGTCTGTTATGGTTTTCAAATATAACATACGGCACACGTTAACGTGGAAAAACTTCCCTTGCTACTAAATGAATACTAGTTCCTGTTTCTTACCTTGTTGAACAATTTAAAGAAAAATACTGCTTTGGCTATTTCCTTAATGAATTATAAAAAAATTATGAAGATTTCTGTCAAAACATAACTTCAGTCGAGTAAAGCAATGAGGTTTCTGCGAAGTTACGTTAAAAAGTGCTAACAGTTCAATTTGCACTAATTTAAAATGCCTTCATGCAAAACATAAAGGACTTCAAAATGAAGTAACCTGTGTTTAAGTCATTTTCTCTTAGTGTCCGTAGTAGCTATAAATAGAAGGGCTTAAGGTCACAACAGGATTTAATTTGTCAAAGAGGTGATCATTCTTAGCATGTTGGTGAAATTTGCATTGAAATCTGATGTGTGGTTCTCAAGATATGAACAGGTAAATTTTCACATTTTCAACAAAATGTTAACTTGAAGTAAGCACATATGACATCACATCCCCACATTAAAGGGCAGTCTTTTGTTTTTCTTTAAACCTTGTACTGGATTTTCTCCTCAACAATACCATATTTTTAAAATGTGATTGCATAAGTGGCATGACAATTTTGCAAACTTTGCATCCGCCACAGGGAGGCCATACTCCTATTAACTTCAAGGTCAACACAACAATCTGATAAAACAAAGGGAAACAAAACATTTCTTGTCAATGTGAGGAAGTGATATAAGCTCTGCTGCTCTTAAACTCACTTTTGAACAGAAATCAACCGACTTCATTTACTGATATCTCAAGAAAAACATGTCCGATTTTAATGGAACTTTCACAGTACTGTGTAGATTTTGTTCCTCTTTTACCTATGAAAATTGAATTTTTGCTCATACTTCCCCGGAACTATTCGCGCTACTTGATTGAGGGAAAAAAGTTTTCAAGTGTTGTCTTTGAGGGCGTTTGTATTGTTTAAAGACTCCCATTCTTTACATAGAAAGTCGCAAAATAGTTTTATGAGCGTTTGATAAATGGGTTGACGTCAATCCAGCTACCTTTTATTGTGTTATCATTGTTTCACTGCGTCACAAGATACAATTGAACAAAGAGGTGATTCTAAGCACGATGAAAATCACAACTCTTATTCACTTTACCCTTAAACTTTGAATTTAGTGAGTCATGTCATGAATATCAACACGATAATTATTTTTAATACTTATGTCAATATTGTAAAAATCTAAACATGTACAAAGGAAAATCGAAACTGTATAAAAACGAAAAATAAATAGCTTTGTTAAAGAGGTATTTAAACTTGACAAACTATGTCATTGCATCATGGCACCCGCACCCAAAGAAACGTGTTTATAATTAAGTATTTTCTCCCAATTTGTTTAGACCTGTAAATTCTATACTTGTTCAGCAATTTAAAACACTAAATTTTAAACGTGTTTTGAAACGAAGTGTTTAGGAATTAGAGACACGGGTGTTTTGCATTTAAACATGTTTGCAAAATGAGGAAAACGCACTCGTTTCCTTAACACCTCTTAGATTGTATTGGTCAAGTGAATAATGGAAAGAAGTAAAGCGCCTGGGTTAACTTCATTTATGTAATTGCCCTTTTGTGCCATCGTATGAAGAATGAAGACCAAACTTTTAGACATTAATAATTATACTTTGAACAGCTTTAATTGTTTGCAGTGGTCTTACACTGTTTGCAGGTAATGGTTTGAATCATTGCAATAACGGGGGAAAGTTCAGCACATACGGCCAGGACAATGAACAATGCAGCGTCCATCACTTTGCAGATGGACACAGGGGAGCCTGCAGGTACAACACGGTAGCTTGCTCTTATGTTTGTACGGAGTGCCAGACTTATAGTTATACATATTGTGATTATTTTGAAACAAGAAGTGGTTGCAATAACATTGGCACTGATTCAAATCTAAACGGTGACTACAACGGAGGTAGCGGAGAGAACATCTTCTGGTATTATAATGGTAACTGCAACCTCAGCTCTGCCGAGATGAAAATTCGTCCATCGTCTGTATAACGCGGAAAATATCAGGCGTTTGTATTACCCTTTTCTGAAAGTAATGCGAGTAAAATGTGTAGCAAGGAAGCTGAGTTCTTGAGCAATTAGTGATTGACTGAATACGTAGGGCACACTAACTTAAACTTTTATTGTAAATACAAGACTAGTCTACATGGAAAAAATTTATCTGATTGAAAATATTTTCCGGATGTTTACTTTGATGACGTTTTTAATGTAAGCTCTTCCTCGGTTGTCATTAGACACTTGGTTAAGTTTAAAATAAACTGGTACGGCTATCAGCGAAAAAAGTGTGTGACTTCTCTCTGTGTCTGATTTATGTTGTAAAAACTCATCTAACTTAGCTTTTGATGGGCCTCAAACTGTGAGAAACAAAACCAGAGATATATGTTGTAGACGTTTTAATTGACACATGGTTATTACACAAGGCGACTGGATTACAATGGTTATTCTTAAAATTTATAGAAACTTCTGGAAATGGCTTTTATAAAAAAAAAAAAAAGATCTGTTATAAATTAAAGCCTTCTTTAAAATAAGATATTGTGAGAGAGTGAGTTAACCATAAACCTGGTTATGATATCGAAGCAAAGAGACAGCAAACTAGAGTCAGTTCAACTTATAAAATATTTGGCAAATTTTTATAAGAAACGTTTTCTCTTACCAGAAAAATCGCAGCGATTCTTTACCGATAGAAAATGTTTATCTTACATGCTTTTCCACTCCAACGTATCCTTTATTGGGAGACATCATGGTCATTGGTCGAAAAACCAAGTATATCAATCATTAAACCAAGTTGATTTTAAGTAAATAATTTCCGTTTGTTGAAATTCCGACTTAAAAGATAAATAATTAGGGTACAAGAAAGTTATAAACTTGGTTTATCCATTCAGTAATCTTGATTTTGAAACGTTAGTATCCAGCATCCAAAAACAGGTTTATAGTGTCTTTGCCAGAACGCCAAAATTGGATGGTTGGCAAACTAAGGGCTAAGGACAATATTGGGGAGGCGAGGGGCGCAGCTCGAAAGTGAGTCCAAAGAACCCGCTCCTGGAGGTGGGGTGCAAGGGGTGAAATCCTTTAAGCTCAGCTTTGAGCGTATCCCTGGATGAAAAAATAAGTCAAGTGAGAGCTGCTTCATGTAAACCGCAACCCTAACTGACCTACCTTGGGTGGGAGAGTGCCGGGGCAAGGAGAAAATTTTTAAAGGGAAAGAACCTCCTTAAAAAAAGTAGCGTAGTCACTGCAGGTATATCAATTCTATGCACTTATCTTGAATCTGGAGTTAAAGAGTTTTAGCGACTCAATGAACTCGCCAGATAGAATGTTTCTGGAGTTCAATAAACAAGGTATTCGTTTTACCGTTGTTCAGCTTGTTTTATTGAGTCGATGGGGCTGCCTTACTGTTTTGACAAAACATGTTATTCAAAACTTCGTTCGATATGAAACCTGACTGAACTTTTTCGATATATAATCCTTTATAAACATATTGACTGCTTAAAAAGATGATTGAGTACTTGTCTTGCATGTAAACAGGGCCTTCTTGACTGCGCGGTGTGGGAGTTGCAGCCTCCCAAAAAGAAAAACACGTCAGACCAACGATAGTTCTAAAGTCTGACATCTCAGGTGGAATATTCTCATTTTCGATATAGCAAGTCTGTTTTTCTTCATTAGGAACCACACTAGACAACTCTGTAGAAAACCGTTTTCGGAAGGGGGATTTTTTGACATAGGTGGGGCGTTATTAGTTTAATCTTTGCATAAGTGCCGTCACATTGGTACAAGGTGCAGTCATTTTCAGATAAACAAAGAAATGCAAAGACTCTAAATAAATACGTCAATGGCATAACAACTTTAAATTGAGTGAATAAAGATTAAACTTCAACCTTTTTAATCCAAGCTTCGGATTTTCCAGTCAAGATAGGAGTTGGACTGCTTGAATTCATTTTTCATACCCGAAGTATATTTTTTTTTAAACTTTTAACTTAAGTTACACTAAACTTTGAACGCCACAAGGCAACTAAGACATAATTTGTTTTAAATAACTATTTTCAAGCAGGTTGCCATAAGTAGAAAATAGGGAGTTCATGTAACAATGACGGGTTACACTTAATACAATAAACCGCTACTGTTGGTACCCATGCCTCTATACGCAGTTTCAAGGACGGTTTAGTGGTGGTTTAGGTTGCACCCCCGTCCATACCACTTCACCTTCGGTGAACGACATGTTAGACGATTGTGAAAAATAAAACAAATCTTTATTGAATAATTGACACATAACGTTCAAATTGAAGGTCTGTTATGGTTTTGAAATATAACATCCGGCAAGTTAATGTGGAAAAAACATCCCTTGCTACTACATGAATACCAGTTCCTGTCTTTTACCTTGTTGAAAAATTTAAAGGAAAATACTGCTCTGGCTATTTCCTTAATAATTTATAAAAAAAACTATGACGATTTCTGTAAAAGAATAAGTTCAGTTGGGTAAAGTAATGAGCTTTCTGCGAAGTTAAGTTATAAAGTGCAAACAGATCAATTCGCAATAATTTAAAATGCCTTCATGCAAAACATAAAGGACTTCAAAATGAAGTAACCTGTGTTTAAGTCATTTGCTCTTAGTGTCCGTAGTAGCTATAAATAGAAGGGCTTAAGGTCACAACAGGATTTAATTTGTCAAAGAGGTGATCATTCTTAGCATGTTGGTGAAATTTGCATTGAAATCTGATGTGTGGTTCTCAAGATATGAACAGGTAAATTTTCACATTTTCAACAAAATGTTAACTTGAAGTAAGCACATATGACATCACATCCCCACATTAAAGGGCAGTCTTTTGTTTTTCTTTAAACCTTGTACTGGATTTTCTCCTCAACAATACCATATTTTTAAAATGTGATTGCATAAGTGGCATGACAATTTTGCAAACTTTGCATCCGCCACAGGGAGGCCATACTCCTATTAACTTCAAGGTCAACACAACAATCTGATAAAACAAAGGGAAACAAAACATTTCTTGTCAATGTGAGGAAGTGATATAAGCTCTGCTGCTCTTAAACTCACTTTTGAACAGAAATCAACCGACTTCATTTACTGATATCTCAAGAAAAACATGTCCGATTTTAATGGAACTTTCACAGTACTGTGTAGATTTTGTTCCTCTTTTACCTATGAAAATTGAATTTTTGCTCATACTTCCCCGGAACTATTCGCGCTACTTGATTGAGGGAAAAAAGTTTTCAAGTGTTGTCTTTGAGGGCGTTTGTATTGTTTAAAGACTCCCATTCTTTACATAGAAAGTCGCAAAATAGTTTTATGAGCGTTTGATAAATGGGTTGACGTCAATCCAGCTACCTTTTATTGTGTTATCATTGTTTCACTGCGTCACAAGATACAATTGAACAAAGAGGTGATTCTAAGCACGATGAAAATCACAACTCTTATTCACTTTACCCTTAAACTTTGAATTTAGTGAGTCATGTCATGAATATCAACACGATAATTATTTTTAATACTTATGTCAATATTGTAAAAATCTAAACATGTACAAAGGAAAATCGAAACTGTATAAAAACGAAAAATAAATAGCTTTGTTAAAGAGGTATTTAAACTTGACAAACTATGTCATTGCATCATGGCACCCGCACCCAAAGAAACGTGTTTATAATTAAGTATTTTCTCCCAATTTGTTTAGACCTGTAAATTCTATACTTGTTCAGCAATTTAAAACACTAAATTTTAAACGTGTTTTGAAACGAAGTGTTTAGGAATTAGAGACACGGGTGTTTTGCATTTAAACATGTTTGCAAAATGAGGAAAACGCACTCGTTTCCTTAACACCTCTTAGATTGTATTGGTCAAGTGAATAATGGAAAGAAGTAAAGCGCCTGGGTTAACTTCATTTATGTAATTGCCCTTTTGTGCCATCGTATGAAGAATGAAGACCAAACTTTTAGACATTAATAATTATACTTTGAACAGCTTTAATTGTTTGCAGTGGTCTTACACTGTTTGCAGGTAATGGTTTGAATCATTGCAATAACGGGGGAAAGTTCAGCACATACGACCAGGACAATGAACAATGCAGCGTCCATCACTTTGCAGATGGACACAGGGGAGCCTGCAGGTACAACACGGTAGCTTGCTCTTATGTTTGTACGGAGTGCCAGACTTATAGTTATACATATTGTGATTATTTTGAAACAAGAAGTGGTTGCAATAACATTGGCACTGATTCAAATCTAAACGGTGACTACAACGGAGGTAGCGGAGAGAACATCTTCTGGTATTATAATGGTAACTGCAACCTCAGCTCTGCCGAGATGAAAATTCGTCCATCGTCTGTATAACGCGGAAAATATCAGGCGTTTGTATTACCCTTTTCTGAAAGTAATGCGAGTAAAATGTGTAGCAAGGAAGCTGAGTTCTTGAGCAATTAGTGATTGACTGAATACGTAGGGCACACTAACTTAAACTTTTATTGTAAATACAAGACTAGTCTACATGGAAAAAATTTATCTGATTGAAAATATTTTCCGGATGTTTACTTTGATGACGTTTTTAATGTAAGCTCTTCCTCGGTTGTCATTAGACACTTGGTTAAGTTTAAAATAAACTGGTACGGCTATCAGCGAAAAAAGTGTGTGACTTCTCTCTGTGTCTGATTTATGTTGTAAAAACTCATCTAACTTAGCTTTTGATGGGCCTCAAACTGTGAGAAACAAAACCAGAGATATATGTTGTAGACGTTTTAATTGACACATGGTTATTACACAAGGCGACTGGATTACAATGGTTATTCTTAAAATTTATAGAAACTTCTGGAAATGGCTTTTATAAAAAAAAAAAAGATCTGTTATAAATTAAAGCCTTCTTTAAAATAAGATATTGTGAGAGAGTGAGTTAACCATAAACCTGGTTATGATATCGAAGCAAAGAGACAGCAAACTAGAGTCAGTTCAACTTATAAAATATTTGGCAAATTTTTATAAGAAACGTTTTCTCTTACCAGAAAAATCGCAGCGATTCTTTACCGATAGAAAATGTTTATCTTACATGCTTTTCCACTCCAACGTATCCTTTATTGGGAGACATCATGGTCATTGGTCGAAAAACCAAGTATATCAATCATTAAACCAAGTTGATTTTAAGTAAATAATTTCCGTTTGTTGAAATTCCGACTTAAAAGATAAATAATTAGGGTACAAGAAAGTTATAAACTTGGTTTATCCATTCAGTAATCTTGATTTTGAAACGTTAGTATCCAGCATCCAAAAACAGGTTTATAGTGTCTTTGCCAGAACGCCAAAATTGGATGGTTGGCAAACTAAGGGCTAAGGACAATATTGGGGAGGCGAGGGGCGCAGCTCGAAAGTGAGTCCAAAGAACCCGCTCCTGGAGGTGGGGTGCAAGGGGTGAAATCCTTTAAGCTCAGCTTTGAGCGTATCTCTGGATAAAAAAAATAAGTCAAGGGAGAGCTGCTTCATATAAACCGGAACCCTTACTAACCTACCTTGGGTGGAAGAGTGCAGGGACATGGAAAAATTTTTAAAGGGAAAGAACCTCTTCAAACAAGTAGCGTCGTCACTGCAGGTATATCAATTCTATGGACTTATCTTGAATCTCAAGTTTTAGAGTTTTAGCCACTCAATGATCTTGCCAGATATACTGTTTCTGAAGTTCGATAAACAAGGTATTCGTTTTACCGTTGTTCAGCTTGTTTTATTGAGTCGATGGGGCTGCCTTACTGTTTTGACAAAACATGTTATTCAAAACTTCGTTCGATATGAAACCTGACTGAACTTTTTCGATATATAATCCTTTATAAACATATTGACTGCTTAAAAAGATGATTGAGTACTTGTCTTGCATGTAAACAGGGCCTTCTTGACTGCGCGGTGTGGGAGTTGCAGCCTCCCAAAAAGAAAAACACGTCAGACCAACGATAGTTCTAAAGTCTGACATCTCAGGTGGAATATTCTCATTTTCGATATAGCAAGTCTGTTTTTCTTCATTAGGAACCACACTAGACAACTCTGTAGAAAACCGTTTTCGGAAGGGGGATTTTTTGACATAGGTGGGGCCTTTTTTAAAACATGTTCAATGATACTTTGCGATCCTAATGTGCGAAATACAAATTAATACAAGATAACAATTCAAAACAACCTTACAATTTCTATCGATTTGAGAAGATAGGAATTTTGGCATTTTTGAAGTTTGTGTTGAGCAGGGGAATTCAAAAAGCTTTGTCATCGTCATCGCACCGACTTTGAGATATCGAAAACTTTGCTACGTCCTTTGTCATAATTTCAATTTGTAGACTCAAACTAGTCTCAAGTTTTGTGTCCTTTAAAGGGTTTGAACAAGAGGATCGTGTCAGCATTTGTGGTTGTAAATACGTAATGGTAGGCCCTTTTGGTTTTGACTAGGATCTCACACTTGAACACAAACAAATACACACGTTACCTAACACAAACTGAAGAATTTTAAGAGATGGACAGTTAATGCTCATAAATATTCATATTGTTGAGACAGTCGAATTTTCCCCCGATCTGAGGTAACCTCATTTGCCGATAAAACTGTTATTTGCCGAACTGATATCAGCCAATTTCCCAATTCCTTCACTAATTGCTTCAAGCGCTTCATTCGTATTAATAAAAAGATTATCAACAGCACCTCAAACGTATTTAAATTAAGCATCAATCCGATTATGAATGATTGTTTGTGTGCATGATAGGTCGGGAGGCGTGTCATCATGAAAAACTCAATGTTTATATTGATTCGCAGTTACTTTAAGAAAATAAAGTTACACCGGCACTGGTTAAGGCTGCAGAGTTCATCTTCAGCCTCTGTCTTTAGTTTCTTAGTTAGATGAGGTTTTTACGGCGCAGTTTCTGACTTATTGGTTATAGTCCCCGGGCCAGCCACGGCCTTTTGTCAGTGGTGGTTCACTGGCTTGTTTACCCTACTACATTGCTTATGCTAAACATCAATCATCAAGCTCTGCGCATAGTTTTGCAGTGATGTGTCCTTTGAACAAATATACTAAGAAATATTTATTGTTTGCTTTTAGAACTGTTTTTCCAAATTTTCGTGAGTTTTGGGTTTGAAAAAGGTCCCCCTCCTGTCGCATAGATTTCCAGCATTCCACAAAAGACATTTAAGCTGTATGTATGTACAGGTAGATAATTTTCGTTGACACTACCGCAAAATCTTAACTTTTCACTTTTTCCCGGGAAATTTTGAAGGGTTACTCTTTTGCCCGTTAAAATATGTTTTTACCCGGTTAAGATAAAGTTTTCGTACTTGCTCTTTGAGTGGAAAAGGGAGATTTCTCACAATTTTGTTATGAAAAAAAGCTTCGAATTTTGATCGAGGTGGTCTAATATAGATTATCATGAAAAAAAATCGCATGCATTTTGGAATGAAGTCATTTCTCGATTCTTTGCAAGGAAAAATAGTAATATGAAGCCTCTAAACCCGTAAAAAAAGGATATATCCTTGACAATTTTCAAAAGTACCTAATATGATTTCTGAACTTTACTTATAGTGGTGCTGAATGAGAATGCATTCCGGCGGAGAATTAATTTTTTCCAAATTCCTCCACAAATAGTTACCAAACGTTCCACAACTGTTCTCAGCCCAGGATTTTTCGTTTTGTAGGACTCTATGTGAGTGTTGTAGATCAGGCATGTAGTGAAGGAATGAAATTTTCTTCTGTAACGACCTTGGCTCATTCGGGAAATTCTGATGAAGACTCACCAACAGCTGCCAGAGGATGAGACACTGCAGGTCTCTACTAAAGAAGTAGGCCAATTACTTTTACTGATGGGACCTTTGGCACGTCTTTCCCTCTCCCAGTTAGCCTTAGCCTCCATGAGGACTGTAAGGGCACGACGTAAGAATGTACTACCCACTGTGAGATGGCCTTCCACTTACACACAGAACTCACTCTTAAACCTTCCTCTTCAGTACATAGACCTGTTTGCAGGTGAATTTAAGACTAAGCTTTAGCTGGAGGTAAAACGACTTGAAGCAGTAGTCAAGAGCGGTTTCTGTACGACCCGTTCTAATCAGCACAGACAGCCCCAGAGCCACAATCAGAGACCAAGCTTCCCTTCCTCAAAGGCGAAACCCCATAGTGGTAGAGGCCAACCACGTTGCAAACCTTCGTACCCCTACAAGTCATGGGGGTTGTCAAGACGAGTACAAGGCACCCCAAAAGCCTCACAAGCAAGAAGGGGTGGTCAGACTGATGGGGGCGTCAGGTGAGACGGGCCTTTGACCCTAGGCCCCTGGTGTGCCCATCCCGCCGAATCCACTCCAGAGGTGGGGGAGACTCCAAAGATACGCTTGTCAGTGGCGGGACATAGATCCGGTTCCTTGGGTTTTAAATGTGGTACAATCAGGACACTAGATCGAATTCTCAACCCCACCAACAAGGTTATAGCATCTTAGAACCACCCCAGCTCCGAAGAATCCGGTTTAACGCCAAGCTTTAGGGACGGAATTACTTGCCCTCATAGACAAAAAGGCCATCAGAATGGTGTCTGGAGAAAAGGATACTCTTTTCCAGTCATCCTTCTTCCTGACCCCAAAGAAAGATGCTTAATGGAGAACGATGCTAAATCTCCAGCCAATCAACAAAACATTCATAAAACCCAAAAGGTTCAGAATGGAAACCCTGTCTCTCTTACTCCCTCCCCTCTCTGAGCAAAGTTTCTTGGGCATCAAGCATAGACCCAAAAAGATGCTTATCTTCATATACCTGTGGCTGTCGCAAACCAACGCTTCCTCTCCTTCAGTTACAAAGGGGAAGAACTCAAATTCACAGAACCCCCCCCCCCCCGGGATGTCAACGGCTCCTCGAGTCTTTACAAGGGTAGCAAGTGCCACTCTGGCAGAACTCAGAAAACGGGAGGTGGTCCTTTACGTTACCTGGGCGATTGGCTAATTATTGGCAATTCCTCTGAGGCTGTGCAACACAGCAACAAAACTGTTACAGAACTCCTATAACATCTAGGTTGGGTGATAAACTTTACAAAGTCTTCCCTAGCCCCAACAACGAGAATTCAATACCTGAAAGCAATGCTTGACACAGTACAGGGACCAGCCTCCCCATCCGCCCAGTGGGTGACATGTCTAAGGGAGGTTCTCGACTTAATCCTTTCAGCCCAGACCTTTTCTGCCTTGGTCTGTCTCAGGTCCTTGGGCCTCATGACAAGCCTCGTAGACGTGGTAAACCGGTGCAAATTCAGGATGCGTCCCCGCCAATAGCACCTCCTAAGATTCAGCACAGCTTCAGCACAGAGGAACCTACAAGTGCAAGTTCCTCTCACAAACGAAATCCAGCCACACCTAACATGGTGGTCCAATACAGCCAACTGAACCAACGGAACACAGTTTTAAGACACCAGACCACAAACCCCTGTAACGACAGATGCCTCCTCATCGGGCTGGGGAGCCTGGTGGTAGGACCGAACAGCAGAACTGTGGCCCCCCTAGGAAGGGTAAACACACAAACGAGCTGGTTCTGCTAACTGTGTCAAAAGCTCTTTTGAAATTCGAGCCTCATCTCCGAAACCACCTGGTAACAGTTTTCTCGGACAACACCACAACGGTGTCATACATCAACCGCCAAGGGGGAACTCACTCGACATCCCTTTGAGTAGCAATGTGGCACCCCCTGCTGTGGTGTCAGGATCAGAACATAAACACTAAGAGCTTCTCACATATCAGGAAAGAGCAACACTCTAGCAGACGGGTTGTCCAGGAGGACAGTGGACAACAACGAGTGGTCACTCTCACCCCATTGGAGTGCTCCCCTCTTTCTGATCTTCGGGAGGCTCATGGTGGATCGCCTTGCCTGCCAGGACAATCAAAGGGCTAACAAAATTTTACACCAGGACGTTCCACCCTAAGACGTGGAAGATTGAAGCTTTCTCGATTTCATGGGACGGATTGGACGCTCATGCTTTCCCACCATTTCCACTGATTCATAAGGTACTGATCAAGATCAGGTCCTCCAGTACAAGGGTCCTACTAATTGCCCTATACTGGCTGAGGAGACCTTAATTCCCACGCGGCACCCAGACCTCCCTCACCCCCGCCTTGCTGCTTGAAAGCTTTCCAGTCTTCCCTTAGTTTTAAAGGCCTTTCACAAGAGAGAGGTTGGAAACTGCTCCTCATCAACGCTATGCTCCCGAGGCAGGGGTAATGCTACATCCCAGATTGCCGCAATATCTCAATTTAGGGCAGAGGTAAAAAAAAAAAAACAACCTGGAAGCCATTTAAGTCTTAAACAATCTTGCTTTCATTCAGTCACACATAGAACCCTTCCCGAATTCTTAACAAGTTTGCCCGAAAAGGAAAAACAGTCGTTTTACACACATATTATGAAAAATAAAAACGTAAGAACGCTTGGTCACATTTCTGGTAGCCTATAAAAACAAATCCCCAGTGGCGTAGCTACTGGGGGGGGGGCAACTTGCCCCCCCCCCCGGAAAAATTTTTGGGGAAATTTGATGAATCTTCTAATTATTTCAAAAATTTCACAAACATTTCTCAAAATTTTTGTTAGAATAAGAAATTGTGAGACATTTCTCATACATAATTCGTATTTTCATGCAACAAATTAACTCAGATTTCGTCAGTGTCTCATGAACCGGCCCAATTCGCGTTCCACTGAAATGTCCTCACCGCGTAGCAGATTGAATGTTCTCTTGTGCTTGTATACGCACGGGGGTTATGATTGTGCATTTCAGTGCACAGGAAGCTGCTATTCAGGTGATACTTTGGGAATTCAGTAAAAGGATGTGAAAACTGACAAGTCACTACCGTAGACCCCCGAGGTTGTTATGCTCTTCTACAAGCTAGCAGTAGCTGTACGATTTTACTCTGTGTACACAACGATGGATCGGGCTGAAACAATCCATGGCCAACGATAAACTAAAAGTTAATCTAGAAATTAGAATTAACGAGAACCGTTGGCACACTTAGATTTTGTTACTTAGCCTAATCCTTGGAGACTTACAAGCTAGTTCGGGAAAATATATAGCTTTCTGCTCACTTTGAGTGTAACAATAAATGGAAAATGAGTACCTTGTGGCCTTCTACACATAACAGACTGCTTTTCTCACAGGATATCCTGTGTGATCGAGCCACTATTAGGCCTCCTTAGTGTCGTGCGAAGAGGAGACCATTGGGCCATGCCCCCCTCACTGATGCCATTTTTTCTTTGTTCTTAAAAATACGTAGTATAACTTTATTAACACAGATTTTACTTCAAAAGATAGCATATGTGGCACCAGAATGCTTAAAAGGACACCCAATTTTTCAAAATTTTTCAAAGAGGAAGGATTGTCCTTGCAAGGTCTTTCAGTGATGCCAATTTTTTTTTAATTCCTACAAATAGACCTAGGCAAATTCTGTCAAATTCCAATTTTTACTTAAAAAGGTAGACTCTATTTCCCACTGGTGGCATCGATAAAAAAGACTACATGTTTAGATTCTCTTTACAAGTATAAATACGCTATTTTAACCATCTGAGGGGTCTGATTTTTCGAAATTTTCTTTACGCTCCGCGCCAGCCAATGGTGGCGCTTCGCTTGGTCTTTTGGAAAAAATTACATATTTGGAGTAAAATTAGCTCTTAACTCTCTGATCACTTTGCAGTTTGCGAACATATTTTGAAGTGAGCATTTTATTGCAAACGACAAAAGAAGAAAGCGACTGGCTAGATTCTTCGTATTAGCCTGGAAAATGCTATTTCCGGCCATCTAAGGGGTCTGATTTTTCCAAATTTTCTCTACGCTCCGCGCCAACCAATGGTGGCGCTCCGCTTAGATAATCTTTATGACAAAATAACATTTTACGACCAAAAAAACACAAATACCGATCAATGCTCTTTTATTTGGACTTCTAAAAGTGTGCAAATTTAATGACAAGTTTTACTTCGTAAGGTAGCATAAATGGCATAAGAGTGCATGTAAAGACACAAAAGTTTCAGTTTTATCCTCATGAACCACCACGATTCAACCTTTAACACTGTTCCTTTCAAATTCGAAAATCTCCATTTTGCATGTAGGCTACTTGAAAACGTCAAATTATTTCCGGACACCCCTCCCCTTAGACCATACTGAATGGTGTGCCCCTCCCCCTTCAGAGAAATCCAGCGTATGCCACCAGTGCACTGTACGCCACTGCTTTAGTACACACAAATAAACCAGATATTGTTTACCAAAATAATATACTTTGTTATTTCCGATTGCTCTATGTTATACTTTAAGATTAAAATGCAGGTAATTTTACAAAATGTCAAGGTAATGTTGTTATACTTGCAAGTTTGCATATTTTATATGAAATACATACACATTGACCGGGAAAGGTTTTGGGGAAATTTCATACCCCCCCCCCCCTGGAAAAAATCCTAGCTACGCCACTGCAAATCCCCACCAGTCTTCCTTCATAGTTTGGACATCATTTTGTCCAAAATTGTAGAAGTAGCAAAGAGTTGTGGAATGTTTTAAAAGCGAGATCACACAGGCGGACGGGATGATACCAAGGTGTAGACAAAGACCCAACGTTTCGGCCACCAAAAATTGTATGATGGTACATTTTACCTGGTTAATACTGATCGTGATGAATTTTGTTGTTTTCATATCGAAGCGAACATTTCATTGCAATGAAAAGTTCAAAGTAACGACTGTTGAGAGTCACAAGCCCGGGAAGAGTCTTTTCATACTTTTGCGGATTTTTTTTGTATTTTGTTTAATTGTCTACTCGCTCCGCGCTTACTAATTGCGGTGCTTCGCTTAGATTTTCAGTGTTGAAAGATTGCACAATTTTGCGAAATTTCCTCTGCCCACAACCTAGCACGAATCTCATAGTTGATTTTCGTAACTTTGTTGTTGTAAAAGAACTGAGAATAATATGGTTATTATCAACTATTTCCTCGACTAGTTTACCTACACGATTTCTTTTTTCTTCAAAGCAAATCGCTCATTATAAGCAGGAAGCTCCCTGTTTTAACCCGATACCTTTAAAAGGTACAAGTTTATATAAGGCAGGGTTATTATGAGAATAGCAGTAATCAAATAAAAAGATGGCTAAGGCTTTTTAATGGTCATATTTGGTATAACTTCTTTCGTCATGATGCTACTTTCGATATTTACTTCAAGCTGTGATCAATTTTTCACCACAGGCGATTTAACTTCAAAGTTATCAAATTTTCTCCAAGGGAGAGGCCGATATAAGCCTGGGAATACCATGCCTGGGTATGTGAGGGGCCTCATTTTTTCTGTAGGCTCCGGTTAGGGTGGCGCTCCGCTTAAATACTTGTTAGCCAAGTCTCTTCTCTGTAACTCTGAGACTGAGAGATATTAACCTGGCCATGTTTACATCTTTAATCTTTCACGCCTGCTCCGGCCTAACTTATAAGAGCCTGAAAGTTGCATTTCTTGCTAATTTGGGCGATATCTACCCTACCCTTGAGAAAATTCCTGCCACGGTCTTCAAGCAGACCTTTTGTACACTTACCGTACTGTCGCATAAAGTTGTACATAATAGTTCGTCAACTTCGTCTATCATTAGGAGCAACACGCTCAGTTGGTTGTTAAGGAAATAAATTGTTAAATTTGTGTAAATAAATTGTGTTGAATTTAGCATCATTTTGCATCCTCTCCATTTAAAATGTACAATTTATTCAAAGGGAGGTGGATTCCCTTTTTCTTAGATCCTTTCCTAGGACAGAAACTAGTACTACTTCTCTTCCAGGGTAATTTGTTGTGTGCATCTCGGCATGTTCTGTTGTGGAAAATTGTACAGAATTTTTTTTTGAAAACCAAACTCAGACAACTTATGAGAAAAGAGGCGCACGAAATGATTTGTTTGTAAGGTAGTCATACTGCCCGAAACTGGTGTCGTCCCGGCCTATATACACTGAATTACAGTAACCTGTGCAACAAATTTTAATTTCGATGGGGTGTAAAACTAGGTTTAATTTCAGCTGACCGCTTTGCAAATCCGCCTTTAATTTTCAGAGGGTGATTGTGCTGGAAACTTTTCACAACGAGATCCAAAGTCTTATCTTGTATTTAAATTTTAAATGTTTATCGATACCAGTTGGTTCCATGTTTGGTAAACACCTGGGCCGAATAAGACAGCGAGTCGGTTTCTTGCCAGGAGACAATAAAGGCTAAGTTCCTGTCCTTCATTTTGACACCCAACACATGAAGATGAAAAGATGAAATTACAGTAGCCATTTCATACATACTAAAGGGCGGGGAAGAACATGAAATTAAATAATTAGCATCTCTACAAGTACAACTAATACTTCCTTCCGTTGGAGGGTTTAGCAAAGAAAAGAAAGTTTATATTTTCAGTGTTGAATTTGAAAAGATAAATTCTGGAGTAATTACTATTTTAACTGAATGAAACCTTTGACGGTTGAATTTGCAAAACAGGACTGCCGATGGAAAGTTCACGGGCACGACATAATTGAAATGATTGTTGATTGAAGTTTTAAGTAAAACAATTGACAAGGTACGGGGCATTGCATTGGAATTTGTCTTCTATACGCAGAGTCCTTAAAAACAAGCCAGTGAGGCTGGTGAGTCACAACTGGAAAAAAGGCCGTGGGCGGCTTAACTTGAACCAATTGGTCGGAAACTTCGCCGTAAAACTATATATCTAACTAACTTACTAACACAGAGTCCTTAAAGGGTAGAAAAATGAAAAATGGTGTGATCTTTACATAGCTTTTGCGGTTAAAAACGATAAATAACACTCATTAACATTGCTAGTTCTCCTTGTAGGATGAAATTTTGTCTCTTGTTTTTCAGTAGCCACGACCTACTGGTTTCTGGGTCCAATCGTTTCACCTTACGGGAGCTTGTTCCTTGTCCCTTGTCAGAAAAAAGATCTCGCTCCTCTGCCGACCTGAATTTTCAGTAGGATCAACTTTTTATCCGGCAATATATAGGGACGTATGCCACCACTTGCGTACTGCTTACAACTAAACAGTTGTTAATGTGAGACCTTTTTCGCCTGAGATCGTTAGAAGAAGAACGTTATTATTGTAAGCCAAAGTGTGAAATCAAAAGAAGTTCCTGGAATCATGTGAACAGGTAGATATCGAAATTCGTTAAGTCAAAAGCACAAGATTTATTCAGTTAAACGATACTTCAATTTTTTTTTTTTTAAATTTGATACGATTCCACATTCTGTTTCGTTAGGTGATGGGTTAAGGTTCAGGGATATGCGTTTCCAGGAAACGCAAACAATGTTTTATTGCATCTCAAGGAAACAAAGCGGTGAGACATTTCGTAACGGTTATCATGGTTAATAAATTTTGTTGGATTGAGCTTCAAACGAGAACTCTAGTACCAGTGGCGTAGCTACTGGAAGGAGGGGGAAGGGGGCAAGTTGTCCCCCTGGAAAAAAATTGCCGAAATTTGATGAATTTCCTTATTCTTACAGAAGTTTCTCAAAATTTTTGTTAGAATGAGATATTGTGAGACATTCCTCATACATAATTCGTATTTTCATGCAACAAATTAACCCACATTTCGTCAGTGTCGCATGAACCGGCCCTACTCGCGTTCCAGAGGAACGTCCTCGCGGCGTAGCAGATTGAATGTTCTCGTGTATTCGCGAGGGTGTTATGATCAGTGCATTTCAGTGCACAGGAAGCTGTTATTCAGGAATTTAACAACAGCTGATACAGTACAACCAGGGAGGTGTTATTAACAACACCTCCCTGGTACAACTAACACTGAAAGGCTGTAAACCCGAATTTATCCCCTTGCACACATTCTCTGTGTTGTTCACTTTGGGAATTCAGTAAAAGGAATTGAAAACTGACAAGTCACTAACGTAGACCCCGAGGTTATATTGTCCTACAAGCTAGTAGCGGGAGTGGTTTAAACTATACCGATTTTACTCTGTGTACATAACGATGGATGGGGATGAAACAATCCATGGCCAACGATAGACTTAAAGTTAGTCTAGAAATTAGAATGAATGGGATCCATAGGCATACTCATATTTTGTTACTTAGCCTAATCCTTGGAGGCTTACAGGCTAGTTCGGGAAAATAGCTTTCTGCCCACTTGGGGTGTAACAACCAGAATGCAAAAATGCATTGAGGTTTCGATGATACATACATACTCTTTTCAATGAAATGCTACATTTCTTGTAACAACTGGTGACCCGAAGTGACCTTTGACTCCACATGTTAGTAACTGGTTTTTCTTTTAACCAAAGCATTTCTACAAATTTCATACTGTGCCTTAAGATATTTCGCAGACAAGCTGCTTACATCATACACATCAACATATCACGTTTGAAATGAATCAAAGTTTCCTACCTTGAGATATAGTGTAAACAAGGATTTCGGGGTTTGACCCCATATGACACCAAATGACATTCGACCTCCACGAAAATAAATCTGTTTTTTCTTCTTACATCATAACGCATCAACCTATCAAGTTTGAAATTAATCCAAGTTTCCTACCATGAAATATCGTGTAAACAAGGATTTGGGGGTTTGACTCCACGTGACCCTAAATGACCCTTGACCTCCATCAAAATAAATAGGATCCTTATTTACATCGTATCGCATCAACATATCAAGTTTGAAATGAATCCAACCTTCCTACCATGATGTATCATGTAAACAAGGATTTCAGGGTTTGACCCCATGTGACCCAAAATGACCTACGACCTCCACCAAATTTTTGGGGGGTTTTTCTTTACATCATAACGCATCAACATATCAAGTTTGAAATGGATCTAAGTTTCCTACCCTGGGATATAGTGTACACCAGATTTTCCGGGGTTTGACATCATGTGACCCCAAATGACCTTTGACCTCCCACAAAATTAATCGGGTTCTTTCTTATATCATAACGCATCAAACTACCAAGATTGAAATGAATCCAACTTTCCTACCATGCTGTATCATGTAAATAAGGATTTCTGGGTTTGACCCCACGTGACCCCAAATGACCTTTGACCTCCACCAAAATTGATTGAGTTGCCCCTTGCATCATAACAAATCAACATATCAAGTTTGAAAAAAATCAAAGTTTTCTTACCCTGAGATATACTGTAAACAAGGATTTCGGGGTTTGACCCCATGTGACATCAAATGACCTTTGACCTCCACGAAAATAAATCTGTTTTTTTTTTTCTTACATCATAACGCATCAACCTATCAAGTTTGAAATTAATCCAAGTTTCCTACCATGAGATATCGTGTAAACAAGGATTTGGGGGTTTGACCCCACGTGACCCCAAATGACCCTTGACCTCCACCAAAATAAATAGGAATCTTCTTTACATCGTATCGCATCAACATATCAAGTTTGAAATGAATCCAACCTTCCTACCGTAATGTATCATGTAAACAAGGATTTCAGGGTTTGACCCGCGTGACCCCAAATGACCTTTGACCTCTACCAAAATAAATTGGGTTCTTTTTCTTATCATAACACATCAACATATCAAGTCTGAAATGAATCTAAGTTTCCTACCTTGAGATATAGTGTAAACAAGATTTCAGGGTTTGACCCCATGTCACCCCAAATGACCTTTGACTTCCACGAAAATATATCCCCTTCTTTCCTACATCTTATCGCATCAACATATCAAGTTTGAAATGAATCAAAGTTTCCTACCATGAGATATCATGAAAACAAGTATTTCAGGGTTTGACCCCATGTGACCCCAAATGTCCTTCGACATCCACCAAAATCAATAGGGTTCTTTTTTACATCATTACGCATCAACTTATCAAGTTTGAAATTAATCCAAATTTGCTACCTTGAGATATAGTGTAAACAGGATTTCAGGGTTTGACCCCATGTCACCCCAAATGACCTTTGACCTCAACGAAAATATATCCCGTTCTTTCCTACATCTTAACGCATCAACATATCAAGTTTGAAATGAATCAAAGTTTCCGACCATGAGATATCGTTAAAACAAGTATTTCAGGGTTTGACCCGCGTGACCACAATGGACCTTTGACCTCCACCAAAATAAATTGGGTTCTTTCTCTTGTCATAACACATCAACATATCAAGTTTGAAATTAATCCAAATTTGCTACCTTGAGATATAGTGTAACCAGGATTTCAGGGTTTGACCCCATGTCACCCCAAATGACCTTTGACCTCAACGAAAATATATCCCGTTCTTTCCTACATCTTAACGCATCAACA
The DNA here is from genome assembly GCA_037179385.1 of Holothuria scabra. NCBI lineage: Eukaryota > Metazoa > Echinodermata > Holothuroidea > Aspidochirotida > Holothuriidae > Holothuria > Holothuria scabra. The sequence goes on from CM074191.1 coordinate 21,161,127, forward strand.
TACCAAGTTTGAAATGAATCAAAGTTTCCGACCATGAGATATCGTGAAAACAAGTATTTCAGGGTTTGACCCGCGTGACCACAAAGGACCTTTGACCTCCACCAAAATAAATAGTGTTCTTTCTCTCAGTAAGGGGTATCTGTGTACCAAGTTTGAGAACTGTCAGATTTTCCCTTCTCAAGATATCGAGTAAAGAAGCACAGTGTCACAAACACACACTTATACACACATACACACAGGGCACGCATATGAATTGGCGTGTACACACTACGAGTACAGGGCATACCTGTATTCAATGTCTTAGGGGGTACACAGAACTGTTCCCCGTTAGGAAATGGTCGGAATTCCCCTTCAGCTATTTATGTCACGCGGCACGTGAATGCCGCGAGCGAGGGCGGGCTCTTGCATATCACGTGACAGAGCTCATTGCAGTGTTCGAATTTTCGGGTACCTACGCCAGTGACGAGCTCCGCGTGAGCGAGGAGAGACGTGTGAGGCCTTAGCTCTCGTGAGCGGCTTGTACCCGGCAAGGTATCGTTTACAGGCTCACACATACACACACACACACACACACATACACACGCACGCCATCATGAATGCATGGGTTTCATCGAAACCAATAAACGGGTCCATGAGTACCTTGCAGCCTTCTACACTTAACAGACTGCTGTTCTAACAGGATATCCTGTGTGATCGAGCCACAATTAGACCTCCTTTCTGTGGCGTACGAAAGGGGGACCAGTGGGCCATGCCCCCCCCCCCCCTCCCCCCTCACCGATGCCATTTTCTCTTTGTTCTTAAAAACACGGAGTCAAACTTCAGTAACCCAAATTGTTCTTATATATAGCATATGTGGCACCAGGTTGCATATAAGGACACCCAATTTTTCAAAAATTTTCAAAGGGGAAGGATTGCCTCTGCAAGGCCCCTCAGTGAGATGCCAGTCTTTTTAATTCCTACAAAGAGGCAAGTTTTGTCAAATTCCAAATTTTACATAAAAAAGTGGACTCTGTATCCCACTGGTGGTATCGATTAAAGTAAAGACTACATGTTAAGATTCTCTTCTAAAGCATGAATACGCTATATTTGGCCATCTGGGGGGTCCTCATGATAAAATAACATTTTGTGGCCAAGAAAAACCACAAGCCTATACCTATCAATGCTTTTTCATTTTTACTCCTAAAAGTGTGCAAATTTAATGACAAGTTTTACTTCGTAAGGTAGCATAAATGGCATAAAAATGCACGTAAAGACACAAAAGTTTCAGTTTTATCCTCATGAACCACCATGCACGATTCAACTTTTAACACTGTTCCTGTCAAAGTCGAAAATCTTGCACCATTTTACATCTAGCCTTCTTGAAAAAGTCAAAAATTCCCGGACACCCCTCCCCTAAGACCATACTGAATGCTCCCCCCTCCCCTTCAGAAAAATCCTGCGTACGCCACTGCGTTTCTACATACAAATAAACCAGGCATTGTTATACTTTAAGATTAAAATGCAGGTAATATTACAAAATGACATGGTAATGTTGTTAAACTTGTAAATTTGCATATTTTATATGAAATACACATTGACCGGGAAAACTTTTGGGGAAATTTCATACCCATACCCCCCACCCCCTGGAAAAATCCTAGCTACGCCACTGTCTAGTACACAAAATATATGAAATGACAAACAACTTTATTTAATGGAGACTTTTACGTAGATCTACTGGTCAAAAGCAGCACTTGTTTGTTTTCATTTAAACAAGAACTCCCAATATTTCCCAGTGGTGAATCATGCAAAGCACGCATTGTTCCACGAAATGAAGTTGTGTCCTTGTATGATTAATCAGACAGTCATATCACAGCCATATTCTTGTAAAAACATTTCAAAAAGGCTATTTAATCCTGACTTGAATGATTTCCATACCTCAGTCATCGGAAGACTGGTATGCGGGATATCGTCATTGTTCTTTCTAGCCAAATATGACATGCAGACCAAGATAGGTTACATGAAAAGCCTCCATTTTAAAACAATCTTATCATGATTTAATGGAATCAATTTCCCAGATCATGAACGTTTATCTGGGGAATGGATTGAATGGATGGGGGGGGGGGGATTCCCAATAGCCTCGATCTTATTTCGTGTCCGTGACCGGAATCGTCTATAAAAATACATCCACATTAACGTCAGCACACACCCTCTTCTCACACACAAACACTCACTCACATGGAGACGCATATTCACAACTATAGTGAGATGGCGCTATTAACGAAATATTATAGTATGTTTTAAAAATAGGCTCAAAATGCAGCTTTCTAAAAGCCCTAAAATCATCTGTACACTACCATATTACATTTTGCTTATTCTTCCTGTTGTCTTTTTTAATCTCCCCGAAAAATGCAGGGGGGGGGGGGGGGCAAAACGATAAGCTTGCTACCAAAGAAGGTTGGTGAGACGATTTGTTCCATGCCCAAAAGCATCGACGCCCCTGACACAGACTGTAATATTTCTATTACCAACTTCGATATCCTAATCGAAATATTAAACATTGGGCTTTGTCATGTAACATGCTGAACAATCCAATAAAGACTAGTTTCGGTGACCCGCCTTAAAAAGGGGGTCATTCGTTCAATGTAGAGGAGATAAAACGACCTCATTTTAGCTAGGAATATTTGATGACAGAATCCACATTTATGGCTTAAGATTATTGAAAAATGTCAGAACGCATCCATTCTATGCCGTATTTGTAAAGATGGGAAAAATAAGAAATAGATTTAAATGGAGAAAATGGACACACATGTATGACAAATATAACAGTACTTGACATTTTAACTACATACTGAGGAAAGTGTCGTTCTTGAAACAATTAAGAAAATTGGTCTTGCTTCCTTTGATATCACAGAACATAAATTTTTCGTTAAACAAAAATCATAAGAAAAGTCTTACGTAATCGATGTTTTATTTAATTCTCTTGAAATGTGCAATTATTTTGTCATTCGTAAAAAGCCTTCAAAAACGAATATATTTGTCATCATAACATAGACAGACTGATGTCACGTCGTTTGAGCATCACTATCGACATTTTTTTTTTTTTTTTGTATCAGAACGTTTCAGTGTACAACGTATAGAGAGTATTACAGTGTACTTTTTTACATCGTTCGTTAATGGCGGGAGTGTACTTTTAACAACTGCAACAGTTCCTCCTAGCGTCGTCCAAACATTATTTGTTTATCACTTACAAATCAGAATGGGATACTAAGGAGATAAAGTGACATATGCAATCAAACCTTCAAAAAGGAGTCTTTCTCCAAATGTAAATATGATAGATCGTGTATCTTTCCTTTGTCTCGAAAACTTCAGAGGACTTTTTGTTTTGGCAGTATGGTAAATAATACTCATCAAAACAAGGTTATTATTTTAGAAAACTTATCACCGAAAGGTTTTGAAAAAAATGTAACACAAGAACTAATTTGTGGGATATAATGGCAAAATTAAAAATATCCATAGTTTAGACTTCATTTATTTAAAGAAAAGCGGTTTTCTTGCTATCCTTGATAATACTAACAATTAGGTGTATATAAGTGGAAATGAAAAGTAAAACTTGATAAAGCTTCGTTTGAATAAAGTTAAAATCCCTCTGAAAAATGTGGAAATTATGCTATTCGGTCGACTAAGCACCTTCATTGGAAAATCATTCTTTATTAATTTGTTGCTCTTACAGTCTTAGTGATGGACATTTTTGCTTTGACGAATAAATACTATCTTAGTTTTTCTTCACTTTTATGTTTCTTTTTCGGAAGGAAAGTTTTTCTTCAAGCCAAAAGGGAACTAAGACTTTATATTCACCTATAATTTTGAAATAACGGAGGTCCTTTAACTTACCATAAGGAACGTAAGACGCTAATAAATTTTAATTGTCCTAACCAATTGCTATTTGGTTATCACCTTCTTTCGCCAACAGTGCACAGATTTTTTCCATAAATGAAATTTTAATATTTAAATTATTCGTTTGACTAGGACCTTTCCCAGCATTATTAAAAGAGTACTGTCCCGTCGCCTTCAGCATGTCTAAATTTCCAGTTGAGTTGTTAGAAAAGGGAAAGGATGGTACGGCTTTGAAGTCCATCGAATCTATGACCTGAGTGTTCAATTAAAAAGCTTAATTTCCGAAATATTACTAATAGCTAATATTAAAAATAATTTTTGAAATGATAAAACGTAAGTCTTAGCCATTTAATGTTGAGTTAATAACAATTTTCCAAAGTCGACACAGTTCGTGGAATAAGAGACAGTTTTCCTTTTATTCCTTTTTAAACTTGTGTAAAGATAAAAAAAATTCTTCCCGTGAGGAGTGCTAACGAAACATAATTTTGAAGTGAAGCATATGAAGAAATAACTCAATTAAGATAGGTTTAGGTGTAGGGTAAAGAGGGCAAGGTGTCATTGAGTCAATTTGGAGGTAATGTCATGAAATGATTTAGATAATAGAAACTCTGGCAAATCAACTGTTTGGGATTCAAAATTATGAAAAGGAAAGATGTTATATTGCTACATACTATATTATTTTGATTATTTCATGATTGTTAATTTATTTTAAACATTTTTACCCACTATTTTAAGTTAGAAAACCCTTTAAAGCCATCTTTAAAGCTAAACAATTAAGCCCTGGTAACCTGGAACAAATTTAAGTAAATTCAAAAAAGGTGGGAGATAGAAGCAAGACTTCTAAAATACTTCAAAGAATGAAATAATAGTAATTTTTTTTAATTGCATTGTGTTTTTAATATGGGAATTGTGATTCATTAATTGATACGGAGATCTGATTAGTAATCATCATCACATGTAAAACTTCGTATGATAGTCACACAAATAAAATCAAAATCCTTGAAGAAAATATGCCAAAACGTGTTAAGGAGGAGACACAATAGTAATTTCTGACAAACGATAACATCTTGAAAACTTAGTTTAAAACATCCAAGTATTGGACTTTGATTGACAGGTTCCTCCGACTGTTTCTTTCGTTATACTATATTGATTCCCTATACTTAAGGGGATCAAATATTACTAAAATAATCCAAACATAGCTCGATCTCAGGTTTCTTTTACCGACAAAATTCATTCTCTAATCGCAATGTCTGGTTAAAGGACTGTCAATGATAGTTTAAAGAATGTGTCGACTGAATTGTAAAAATCATACATTTCATACGGAATGGGAAAGAAAAATAGAATAAGTAATATTTAAATGCGCGTGCCTCCTTACTGTCCCATGCATCTTAGGAAATCTTGTCATGGAATAGCAATTTTGAGAAAAAGGGCAATATTACCGTTGGAAATAAACATTGTTCCAAAGAGTCCATAGAAAGTCTTGACTCCTATCTACACCTCTCTAATATGACATACTCAGGGTCCATTTTAAGATACTGATTGGGAACCATGACCTCCCGTCCACTGCACGACTCGTATCAGTTAGCACATTTAGTCCACCTTTTTCCTAGCACCCTCCAGGTTTTCAACTTAATACATTGCATATCTTAAGACATTTAGGCCTAATACTGGTCGATCACTAGCTTCAGTCCAAATTCTAAGTAAAACCAGGTTGCCATTTTTTAATATGCGTGACCCTTGCTGGAAAGGAAGTACTTTACAAAAAATGGAAGATCGCAGCAGTTGAAGAGGTTTTAAACTTGTTCACTTTGTTAGCAGATTGACCCTTAGGCAAAACGAAAGCAGAGCCATGTCAGCCCAATTTTGTGTTGCTAGTTTCCATGATGCCTCTTTTGCATTTATAGTGTTATTGTGTGTTCAAAACATCTGACCTTCATAATGGTTTCTGGCTCTGGCTCGACTTCACACCTCTGCTTCCCCAGTACATACGGTAGTTACTCTAGATTACTTTGTCTGGTTTCACCAAAAAGGGGACCTTCTGCCGTTGTGCTTGGCGTTCAGAAAAAGCAATGGAACAGAGATAACAAGCCAGTTAACCACAGCTGGAAAAAAAGGCGTGGACGGCTCGACTTGAACCAATTGGTTGGAAACTGGACCGTAGAACTCTTACTAACTTACTAACAAAGCAATAAAAATAAATGATTTGCAACAGATCATTTAGCAAGGTAAACCCCCTCAAGGGTGTAGCGAAAGTGTGAAAGTGCAGCCACCCCTTTCTTGACATTAAAGAATGCTTTAATTAGAAGTTTCATTCTAACCATGTGCCTAGCATTGTCCTATTTCCACCAAACTGGGAGGCTAACATATTCTTGTGCTTTACGCTAAGTAATTGTGGTGCTCTGCTTAGATAAACTGGTATGTTGTAAACCCTTGCACCAAATCCATATACGGGCCATATATGGATCTTATATCTGGACCATATCTGATGCTGATGGGATTTATATCTGGACAAGGTAAAATATTCGGCAGATATAAACCCGATCTACGCCAGACCCAGATCTTATCCATATAAAACCCGATAAAGTTATATCTGGATCAAGTCTTTACATGGAAGAGATAAAGTCTTTTATCGACCAGATATGGTGGACCTTATATGAACAGAATATATTTCCATATATGGCCCATATCTGCTGTAAATATGAATCATATGTAAGACTTCAATAATAATTAACAAAATTATTATTATTATTATTATTATTATTATTATTATTATTATTATTATTATTATTATTATTATTATTATTATTATTATTATTATTTCTTGTTCTTTCTCAACTTCTATTTTGGTAGGTGTCTTCTTTTTACTCTGATCTCGGAGTCCTACCCGGACTCTGGGAGATCGAGTATCCTTCTGAGGATGTGGACGGTGCCTAGTAGTGCTGTCTTTGTAAGTTGTTGCACTTTGTGTTTGCCAGGTATGTGTTGTAAGTGTCTCTCTAGGTTGTTGGTGTTTGCTCCGAGTGCGCCGATTACTACGGGGATGACTTTTGCTTTTATGTTCCACAGTTTCTGTATTTCGAGTTTCAGGTCTTGGTACTTGTCTACTTTTTCATTTTCCTTCTCGACTATATGTGAGTCGTTGGGTATTGCCACATCTATTATTAGCCCTTCCTGTGTTTCTTTGTCTATGATTACCAAGTCTGGTCGGCGAGCCGTTATTACTCTATCAGTCCTGATTTCGAAGTCCCAGAGGATCTTAGCCTTGTCGTTCTCTTCTGTTGGGTTGGGTTTGTGTAGCCATGTGTTCGTTGTTGTTGGGATGCCGTAGTGCTGACATACTTCGTAGTGTATTGCGCCTGCTACATTGTTGTGCCTGGTCTTTTATTATTATTATTATTATTATTATTATTATTATTATTATTATTATTATTATTATTATTATTATTATTATTATTATTATTATTATTATTATTATTATTATTATTATTATTATTATTATTATTATTATTATTATTATTATTATTATTATTATTATTATTATTATTATTATTATTATTATTATTATTATTATTATTATTATTATTATTATTATTATTATTATTATTATTATTATTATTATTATTATTATTATTATTATTATTATTATTATTATTATTATTATTATTATTATTATTATTATTATTATTATTATTATTATTATTATTTGCATAGCTGGGCTGGCAAAGTTGAATCAAGTTATATTTGGCTTAATATGGCAAGACAAAACTTTATTTGCATATCTGGAAAGATATTTTATCAAGTTAAATCTGGCTTGATTTGACCAGATGAAACTTTTTTTGCATATCTGGAATTGCATCATATCAAGTTATACTTGGCTTGATATACCCATATAACACTTGAAATAATGAATCAATGTACTTATATCTGGTTGTATGTCGGACTTGATATGGCTTTAAAAAGTCTGTTTTTAGCCAGATATAGCCAGATATCCAAATAGCCCACAAGTTCAAATACGGTCAGTTCATATGTGGTTTTAAATAAATTCAAGTCTTTCCCCCTTCAGTCGTCTTACGACAGGCGGGGAATGTCATGGGCGTATTCTGCAATCCCAACTCACGAGGGGAGGCTTTTTCAGAAATTGTTACCATGCAATATTGTGACCCTCTACCTTGCCAGAGTCATCCCGGTTTCATAAAAAAACATTAAGGTACAAATAACAATGAAAAGAAGTGTCACATTCAACAAATTATATTCTAAAACTACAACAAAAACATTAAACCATTCTCATAATACGCATTTCGTGGGCGGATGTTCAAGGCAATTATCAACAACTATACTGGCCATGCTCAGTTCATTATTACAGTCATCGTAAAGCAAGTCCATGATATAAAATATTCTGTTGATGACGCGATGGCTACGTCAATCCCTTCATGGCGGTGGTTGATTGATATGAACAGATGAAGCTAAAGGTTGGAACCCGGGTTGAGCCGAGTAGGCTGGAGTAGGCTTCCCCTTTTTTCGTACTTTCTCAAAACAACAACAACAACAACAACAACAAAACAACATTCAAATATACATACTTATTTCGAACCAAAATTTAAAGAATACTCACATGATGAATTTTATACACCGTGACAGCACCCGAGCCTTTCTCCACGTGAACACTGGACGCCTCAGACTCTCTGTAGGCCTATATCAGTGTTGTAATCGAGTCACTTGATGTCGAGTCAAGAGTCACCTCGAGTCACAAGGTGTCGGGTCTCGAGTCACGTCGAGTCTTTAGCAATTCTAGTCGAGTCGAGTCATGTCGAGTCTTCCCTCAGCTCGAGTCGAGTCACTTCGAGTCTTTGGAAAGCTTGGAGTCGCCTCGAGTCATGTCGAGTCTTTAGCAATTCTAGTCGAGTCGAGTCATGTCGAGTCTTCCCTCAGCTCGAGTCGAGTCACTTCGAGTCTTTCGAAAGCTTGAGTGGTCTTGTGACTCGAGTCACCTTAGTCATAATGTGTTTATTTTCTTTGAGTCACTCCAAGTCACCTGATCTCTTACATGTTGTGTTGGCATCGAGTCCATGGTACGTGATGGGTTAATCTTTTGCAAATGCAGTCCAATTGCTAAGCGACTGCACACTTTTGTTGGAGGAGGGGGGCATAGGCGTACGAGGGTAATTTTCTATGAGGGGGCAAGAACATGTTTTGCCCGAATGTCAATGTTTATCATGCTTTGCCCATGTTCTGCCCAAATAGACCAACTCCTTTCCCCCGAATTGGGAGGGCGAGTGCCCCCCTGTAACCCCGCATTGTGCGCCTATGGGGGAGGGGTTAAGAAGGTGACTGATGTCAATTCCTGTACTTTCAAGTGAAATTTGACTTCACAACCCTAAATGTGAAGATTGGAATACACACATTATCTGTAAGTTAGTGCTATATTAACCTTTACATATTGAGCAATGACATAATTCATCTAATAATATGGTTGTCATACAAGAACACTCAGATATAATCAAGTACCTATTAAACTCCTACACTACACTATCAAGCCTTCATTGAGTCTCAAGCCATACATGTACAACACAAACTAGGCAATATATGCTTCCGCACATAACCTCATCATATAGACCTACGATACACCCAATTAATTAATCTTGTTGCGAACATATAAACACCATTGCTACCAGTTACACGACACTGAGGCCCAATGTTACGTAAACAAGTGATAATTATAATAGGTCTAAACTGTGATTCATCAGAAGCCACAGGTCACACAGGTGTCCCCGTAAACAAACTGATTTCGTTAATCAAAATCCTCGATACCAATAAAAGATATTAACAACTAAATAGGACTACATTGAAATGAAATTTTGTTCGTCACACCTTCAGCTACTTCAAGTCAAAATACCACATATTAGTACAGAGGCGAGGAGAATCAGTCATCTATCTGTGGAGCGTAGTATACTAGGCTAGACACTGAGGTCTAGGCCTAGGGAAATCGTAATGTTTACACTGGCACGGTGCCACTAGTACTACACATACAGGGCACTCAGCTTCGAGAAGTTTGTTGTACGCGTGAAATTGACGGCGCTACACATGTTAAGCAGAGCTGTATGTTAGGATCCCCCTATGTACAGATAGGAGCGCATAATGGATAAAGCAGTAATTAACGGAAGTTGGTTTGCGTCCGATGATGAAAACAAATTTTAGTTTCTGTTTTATTAATCTCGGGTGTGACTCGAGTCATTGTGGACAAAGACTCGAGTCAAGTCGAGTCATTCTCTTCTGTGACTCGAGTCATGTCGAGTCTTTCAAATTTTATTTTATGGTGACTCGAGTCACGTCGAGTCTTTGGCAAGTGGTGACTCGAGTCGGGTCGAGTCCCGTGAGTTTGGGACTCGAGTCAGACTCGAGTCACTGAAATCGTGACTCGAGTCAGACTCGAGTCACATCTTTGACTCGATTCATTACAACACTGGCCTATATACACTTTAATTTCTTCAAACATTGAAACTGAGTACTACTTCAGGTACATAAACTGATAAAGCAAGTAGATAAGCGCACCGGGCTTACTGTATAAGATACAAGTTATCCACAATACTTTGGAAAATTAATAAGGTCACACCCAGGCCTATGGCCAGAACTCCTAACTGCGCCTCAGTTAGCGTTGACTGACTGGCGTTTCAAATTAAAGTAAAATGCTCCCTACATGCAGACAGAAATGAGACTCCACACCTCTCCAAGCGTGTTCATACGGTAGCAATCAAATACAATAGAAAGCTTAACTTACTAGGATACTTGATGGTCTTAGTCACATATGAATAGACCAAACATACCATTGTCCGAAATAGCTGGAGAGGTTGCATACCTGTCACATAATACAATGCACAAATATAGGGCAATCTAAGTGGCAATTTACTGTCACAAATATGAGCCGACATATGTTGACCGTCAGCTTTGATGGTTCCTTTTATTAAATATTCTCCAAGGAAAAATTCTTAAAATGTCATGCTACCGATATTGTCAGTCCTTTTTTATTCATGTGATCATATATTGACACCATCCTTTTTTCGTCATTTAACATGAAGGGACATGTCTCTCTAGGGATTATATTATCATTTTCCATTTAAATCCCGGATAAAAGATGGCATAATAAACAGTTAACTCTACGGGAACAATACGTTTAAAGAAGTGGACAAGTATTAGTAGCTATAACTTTCAAAAAGGAGTCTGCGGTACGATGGTATTAACATTCAGTAGTGACGACGTGCCCGGCCTATGTAACGGGGGGGGGGGGGGGGGTGTTTTCAGTGCGTGGATGAAGCCAACATTCCTTTGCATACAATGCATAGCAACGTTTTCGACCCATACTACCATTTCAATAGAATCTACGATAATTTTCGAAACTACGAATGTTAAACTTACTCAGAAATGATGTATTTTACATTTACCCCCCCCCCATCCGGTTTTACGAAATTTGTTGTTCCAATCCATACGCCACATGCCAATAAGTAATTTCTCACAGTGACTGTAACCACTGCCTTCCGTTCTCATCAAGAGAGGCTCTCTTCTTACAACCCTTTGTTGAGGTTCGCTTCTGAAAGTTTTGTCCTTTTTAAAAAAATCTTGACCATGGTTGACCACAAATTTCGTTTGCTCAAAACAATGACAGTCTTTATTCATTTATAATCACTGAGTAACGACCATTTTGGACAATGCTACACTTGCAACGAATTTTCATTTTTAAAATGTAGTTACTCTCCCGTAACATATCAAATACGGTAATATTTTTTGATCATTTTCAATCGTCGTTCGAAGGATTTTCATTGACTAGAATCAAAATCCTCGTGACGGAATCTCTGAGTGCGTTGTTTCCACATATTCCCCTTAATCCACGTATGGGTTAAACGTTTACACAGAAACGCCTTATTTTACATTGTTTCTTTACTTAATCCGTGACTAGTCGAAACGACGGACCTTTTAACATGCCGTAGAGTTTACAACTCGGTAGGAAATTGAAGTCAAAATCTGGATCCCAATGTTCATATCTTTCATTCAGAAACCTCCCGTTTCACAATCAACATGAATAACCTTTTAGATATACGCAGGATTTTTGTGTTACTTTTTTCGTCGTGTCTTCTAAACATCGAAGTTTCATCAACGCAAGAAGGTAAGTGGTGCAAATATCTTTACATCTCGTGGCTTGAGATGATTCTCCGCTATCCTTATCACATTTTAAAAACTTCAAAGAAAAGTTTAAATCACTTTTAATTTTAAAGTAGTTAAAATTTTGCAGAAGTCTTAACGTTGATACGACCTATTTTTGGCAATAATAGACAAATGATGAAATCGCGCGTGAATTGTGTATTTGCTTTCAGTCTTTTACAAATATGACAAAACTGTTACAGAAAAATTTTCTTTACAAAGGTTTTCTTATTCAATACTATAAGTCATCAGCAACCGAAAAAGTAAGTTTAAATAGATCAAGTTGTTGATAATTGTTTTTAACATGATCATTACTCAAGTTGTTGATAATTGTTTTTAACATGATCAATAAACCAGTACTTATTTGCCAGTTACTGCGCTTTAGAAAAAGTCACATGTAGACGAAAGACACCAATCTCAGCAGTCGTACCCCTTGTTAGTAAAACGACTTTTAAACTGAATACGAACAATCTACGCTAATCTGCATACTGTGAGTAGGTCATGAACGGAACTTTTCTACGTGATAATTTTGTTAAAGATCTACCTTCTCTTTTGGAGAAGTGGGGAGGACAGTTACCGCTGTTTTCACAGAAGAAGAAAACTGGAAAAAGAAAGTCAATTGAGAGGTAGTCACGTCGATTTTTGTCTGTAGCCACACAAAAACATTTTTTGAATGTCAATGATCAGATAGTTTACAAAAAAGTCAATGATTTCATCTATGTTATGTCCACAATAGTGATTGATTGTTTGACAGCAAGGTATGGCTGACTGAATTGTATCCTACCGGAGCAAACTTAGGAAAGGGGCAGAAACAAATTGTATAATCTAAGATAAGTTTTGAGTCTTTTAACATCCAAAACGTTTTTCTGTGTCCATGATTAAGGTCATTTTTATTTTCAGAATTATACAAATTCAGCTTAAGATACTATTACCTAGGCCTATATAAGAGTCACTGATCTACTGCACATGGAATTAAAAACTTCGCTTCTCATACTAATTTTTTTTATGAGAATGTACTCCTTAGCTAGTTTTGTTTTGGGGGAGGGGGATTAAACCACTGTATAAATATAAAGAAAGTTGGTTTAAGTAATGAAAATGGTGTTCAAAAGGCGAATCTCCTTCGTGTTTCGGAAAAAGAATTTTCAAAGTGTCATATAATTTTAAATGTATGTCTCATAACTCTTTCGTTTTGTATAACAAAAGACTGCATTTGACTCTAGATGAACACCATTCACACTTTAAAGTGCTTAACCGTATCACCAAAAGTAAATGCAAACATCTACTTTTGTGTGTATTTCAACGTTTGACATTTTATGAGCATACTGAGGACCGAATATATAGCACTTATTAACTGCAAAGTTCTAGAAATGACATCAGCAATTCGACATTGAAAATGTTTTCAAATGACGCAAAATGTCTGGTTTGGAATAGGTTAATCAGTTGATGATGGTTGACCAAGATTATTAATTCTAAGACAGTCATTGTGAACAGTACACCTCTAAAAAGAATTTAAAAAATTAACTTATGTCTCAGAATAAATTTAGTGTCCTTGAATCCATTTTCCATTTCAACATAAAACGGGAGGCCCTATTACAAACACACTGCGAATTATCGCTGCACGATGGGGAACACGTAAACTAACTTTCTCATATTAGGATCTTTATATAACGAATACCAATGTAGAGGTGTCGCACCGCCAGCACACTAGTGTATACATAATTCTGGATCTATTTCGGAATCTTTCACAGAAGTGTGGGGTGAGGTGGGAGAGAATCCAGCAGTACGTTGGAACACTTTTCTAGTCTCCTCGCTAGGAGTAAAGGGAAGATGCTATTTAGAAGGGGCGGTTCCTTTCTTACACTCAAAAAACGTTGGTTAAAAGAATTTTACAAACACTGGTCACGTGAGTCAAATACCTGAAATTGGTTAAATTTACTCAATAATTGTTGATTAATGGGTAATTCAAGAAAGTTTTGTACCACTTAATTGGGTAGCCAGCCTGTGGGTTAACCAAATGAACAACACATTTTGGGGGAAAACTTAACCCAATTTCAGTATTTGACATACGCGAATTTTTTAACCACCTTTTTCAGAGTGCAGCATTCGCTTTTGCCACAAACCAAACACTCTTAAAATGTTGGGCAAATTTTGCATGCACGTTTCTTCATAATGTTTCATGTTTTCCTTCTTTATGCTGTATTGCACAACTGAGAGGCATGATTTTCAAGAAATCACCATTAGCAGCTTCAATTCATTTCAATTAGACCTGCATTAGGTGAAATTTAGAATGCTCCATTCGGATGGAAGGCATATTAACCCGGTGTTCCGATAAACTTCATAGCGTTTATACATCGACTTTCCTCTTATTGTCTTAAAAAATTTGCCACAGTGTACGTGAACGTTCTGCAAAATATTTAATGTGAATGTAAATTATTAGAAATAGCAGTTATATTAAAAACCATTAATTGGCGGTAGGTTTAACCACCGTTGGGTAAAGAAATTCACATAATAATTTAACCAACGTCGGTCAAAAAATTCTCGGTTATTTTGCCCAATATTGGGCAAACTTTAATCAATATCAACATTGCCCAGAGGGTTTACCGAACTTTTTAAGAGTGTAGGCGTAGGAAACGGGGCAGTCTATCACAAGAAAGGGCGAAAACACAGGTTTTTCTCACTACTTAAAATATAAACTGTGATACCCACACTTGATTATGTAGTGGACTTTTTGCCACTCATTGAAGGTTTGGTATTGACAGCCGCCACACCCGTAGATTTTTTTTTTTTTTGTTTGCAATTCTTTAATTGTCTAAATATTGTTGTCACATGCATATGCGTACGCGGCAAGGGGTAAACTGCCTCTAAATTCTTCATGACTTGAATTTCAAGCAATAGTTAGGAAAATATTCGGCAGCTAATTGTGTCTTAAAAAATTAACATAAATTGAAGTACACAGAAAGTAGTAAATCACTTTTATCATTTCATCTTTTCACCCAAATTTTAGTCAAATTTAATACCATGAATTTGATGGGATTCTGCCGATCCTGTAGTTTTCTCATGACCAAGTTAAAAAACTTCATTTTTTACTTTGATCTTTGCAATTCTTGGTGTCCAAATGTTATCATTCATATGCCTTGCAACTTTGCCAGGTAAACAGCCGCCACACCCGTAGATTTGTTTTTGCAATCCTTCAATTGACTAACTATTATTATCACATGCATATACGTACTCGGCAGGGGGAAACTACCCCTAATTATTCATGACCTGAATTTCAAGCAATAGTTTGGAAAATATTCGGCAGCTTTTTGAGTCTTAAAAAATTGACATGATTATAAGTACGCAGAAAGTTTTCAAGCGTGCCTGAAAAATGTAAAAAGATTAACCTAGGAGTAAAATCCATCTTAGTTACAGTAAATTTTTCATTAAAAATCAAAGAGATTGTAGAATGCACATAATTATCTATCTTTGCATTCATCCAACGGTTGTACTGTTATTTATAATTTGCTGTTTGTAGTTTGCCGAGAGGATTTTTATTGAATGAAAATGTTACAGCAGACGGAAGATAAAAATGAAGACTGCTTAGCTGCAACTTGCAAGTCTTAGAAATGCCATTTACGGCTGCCTTACTGGTCGCGAGTTTTCGTAATTTTCTACTCGCTCGGTGCCAGCTGAAGGCGCCGTCGGCTTAGATAGTCTTTCTGGCAAGACTACATATTTCAAACAATCATTTGCTCCCTTTATTCAGTTGCTCTCATATACCTATCATCAGCTACATTGCAATCTTGCCAGTCATGTGGTCCGTGTAGATAATTCTTTAGTTACTAGAGTGTCAAACTGTTATAAATATTCATTTTCAGAGGGCATGGAGTAGTGGAAGTGTGCTCTAGTGTTACATGGCTGGCAAAAACGAAGGATTTAACTGTAATTAGTGTACAGTTTCATTTGAAAAAATGAGTTCTGGCATACAATTTTTTTAAATCGCTTATCGTGGTAAGAAAAAGCGAAAAATTATGTATGTTATCTTTCACTACTTGCAGACGTTTACCGAAATTAAGCTAATGATCTTCAAAAAAGCAGTATCATCTTCTAAAGTGGTAGTCTTTTACGATTCCTCCTGAAATATCGGTCTGTCTAATTCACAGGACAATGTTGATTCTTTGTTGGCAAAGTTTGTATCAACGCATTGATACTCCTGCTCGTATTCATACAGATTATTCAGGTTTACATGCGGTATAATTGAATCAACTGAAAAAAGTAGACAAAGGAATTAGATACCCTGCTCTCTAATCCCCGCTATAAAGTAATATTCTCTTTACGATGGGATGAATCTTAAAAAAATTAGCATAAGTATCCGATAACTTGCCTTCTAAATAACAGCTGTCTGACCAGACTCACATAAAAAAAATTGCACAAGATATTCTCCATTTTATTGCTATTGCTAAAAAATCTCTTTCAAACAGGCTTTGATGTTGCAAAAATTACAACCTTAGACCTCCCTTACTTACCCTTTTCCTTAATGGGATCCATTGTTGTGCCTGTGTTAAGATGCTTTAAAGGAACATTTTGGTGTTTAACTGAGCAAAATATTAGCTTTGGATTTCACCTTAACACAATTTATATGCAAGCGGTGACATTAAAGCTCTCTTTCTATGAAAACACTTTCAGTAGACATGCTATTTAAAACAATTATTTCAACAACGTTCATCTGACCTCTCTCTTTGTTTTCGTCAAAAACTTTCGCCTTTTAGTGCCGCATGTATAAACTGACGATTTTTCAATGCAGTAATAAGCAATACATACAACTTGCAACTTAAGTACGCTAAAATTCATATCCATCCTTGCAATGCTCATCTGGTATTCAGTTAAGCTGAATATTTGTAATGGTTTACGACAGGGCGTTTGTTCAAAAGGTACTTTATTTAAACACTCACGGAACGATGCCCTGTACGGCAAAAATGCTCCTACATAATTAACGTTTATAATAACCAAAGACAATTATAAGGTTTTACCTTACTGAACTTGTTTTAATTTTCCTCCGTGTAGACTCATCTCACTTCTTTTACCATCAGCCGGATTATCCAAGAGATTGTAAAGAAGTTCGTGACCAATGTTCGAGTGAAAGCTTAAGTGGTGTTTATACAATCAAGCCTGATGGGTATCCACAACCCTTTGAAGTTTTCTGTAACAACGACATTGCAGCTGGTGGATGGACAGTAAGATAATTTGAGTAACTTTGCGGCAAACATATAAATATTATGCAATATCGAAACACACTGGAGATGAATACCAGTACACGCTAATATTTTTATATCTAAATTGTTTATTCCCTTAACGTTTCAGAGGGTACGTGAGAAAGCATTCCATGAAAAAGTTTCATCAAAATTGTTCGGAAGAATAAAATAAAGCAGTACGTCTTCTAAAAAATTAATAAGTGCATGCATTACGGTTCTAGATTTCATCTTTGTTTCCTCTCCGCCGGGTAAGAACAACCATTGAACCTGGTAAAAAAGAATAGTCCTAGATTATACTTGTATCCATTACTGTGAATACAAGAATGTTTTCACTATATTAACAATATGGAAGGGGCAAATGACCCATCTGATTGAAAGAATATCAGCCAAAGGTTCAACGTAATTTTTTTCCGTAAGAACAAGTTGACATACCAAGTATAGATTCACCTATTTAAAATCGTGCGTTTATACTTCGTGAATGTAGGTTATTCAACGCCAGACTAATGGTTCCTTGACGTTTCAAAGGGACTGGGAAAATTATAAATGTGGATTTGGCTTCTTGTCAAGTGAATTTTGGATCGGCAACGAAAAGTTATCGTATCTAACAAACCAAGCAGTCTACGAACTACGTGTTGACATAGTGTTGTCGAACGGGTCATCTTTCTACATTGACTACAACTCTTTCCGAATCCGCGATGAATGGAGTAATTATGCACTGGTATCTGCTAACAAGTTTCGGAGCAATTGGAGTAAGTATGACAATTGTGGAAACTGTAAGTTCCACTGCGGTAAATTGTTCTGAACTCTATTGAGTTGTATTTTGTGAGGATTTTGATAATTTATTTATATGAATCACGTCATCAGTCATTATTAGCCTTTCCGTATCTCTGTATTTGTTATCCTTACTTTTCCCAGTGAATTACAATACTCCTGATTCTGGAGGATGATTTGCAATAAGTGCAGTAAATTGAATTATTGTCTCAAATTGATATAAGCTGTTTTAATTCCAGGTTGCATCGTGTCTTACTGTCCTCTTAGCACGAACCGCGAGAGCTGTACTTGTCAGAGTGTCTGTACAGATCCTATAGGGCAGACAGATTGCTATACTGATTGCGTTGAAGCTTGCGCATCTAAGGGATGTTTTGTGAATGAAACGAATTCATTTATTTCGGTAAGATATGCGATTTGCTTTACATTTGGCACTTATAAGACAACTAGGTATTCAGCGCAAATAAAATGAAATCAAGCGGTTGGTATTTATATATCATTGCTTCCATCTTCTAAAGAAAATTGATTGATCTTGGTTTCCTCTTTATTCATTGTAGAATGGTGAGTCATATGTCAACGCTGATTGCTCACAAAATTGTACTTGTATCGACAACCAACTCAGTTGTAACGCAGACTACGAATGCAGCAGTGATGCAACATGTAAAGTAGAAGACGGTGTTCGAAAATGCTACTGTGATGACGGATTTGAAAGAGATGGTGAGATGTGTACCAAAAATACTTTTAAAGATTTTTACAAAGCATACTACGCCGATCATAGTACTTATGGACTCTATGCAGTATTACCAACAGGCTAGAACCTGTTGGGGAGGAGCGCCTTTCAAAACAGAAACTACCGTGACAGCATTACTCGTAGCCTACTACTGTACTAGTACCCTGAGAAAAACAGTAATATATTCACATCTGTTCAATGAACAATGTTACCTTTCTATTACCTACTTATTAGCAAACATGGAACCAGTGAAAATGATTTTTTTCTTTTGAGGTTACTAAGGCAAATTCAAAGCTTCATACTTGACAATTGACAAATTACTTACCTAGTACGGTTTAATCCGTTATGCCATCAAGCTTGGAGTACATGTCCATAGTAGGGATGCACCGGTTCCAAAATTTTGGATACGGCCGGAACCGGATTTTTCAATGCAAATGAACAACGTGAAATTAAGAAAAGCAGAGAAACTCTGGGATAGGACTGGTCTTCTTTGTAACATTATGTTTGTGAAGAACTAATAGGACATGTCTATAAATTTAATTCAAGTGTTGTACAAGTGTGTTCATCTAATTTTTTAACCAAAACTTCACACTGCACATTACACTGTCCAACACATTAACAGTAAAAGAGTGCAGTACTAAACAGGAGATGAATCAGTCGCTTACCTAGAGAGAAAATGCTTTTACAGTATAAAGATCCATTGTTTAGACTTAAAAGAGTTTGGTAGCATCTCTGGACTAAACACATATTTGTGGGAAAGCCAGATGTCACTTCGTAGGATGCTTCTCTAATACAACTTCAAAAGTGTGTTCCGTGGTTTTAGCATTATACATCCACCATTATACTGCAGTTTTACAGGAACGTTCACGATATGACTTGGAATATGGCTCCCTCCTTCATTTGGAAGCGTTTTTCAGTACAGGATCGGGTAGATGATATATGTCTCTTGTGCAAAACAAGTCCAAAACACAGTCCAAAATACAGTCGCAAGGAAAGGAAACTTCGAACCAGCGACAAGATGTGCAACCACCACTGAAACAAAGAAAAGTGACACTCATGGGACATCATTCAACTCTGAAAGAACGCTTGGATAACAATAATTATTTAATTAATGACCACCGTGCCAGTTATATTCACATGAAGATAATAGAAATGATTGCCATGGGTAATCGGCCTTTCTCTGTTGTTGAACGCATGGATATTATTAAACTGGTGGGACATCTTCAATTACTTGCGCTTCCAAGTAGAAGATATTTTTCAGAAGTCATGCTTCCAAAGTGTTTGATGACTTGAACGCTTAGCTGAAAATTGAACTTCTTTCTTCAAAATGCAGCCTTTATATCATTCACTTCAGATATCTGGACAAGTCAGCATTCAAACGAATCATTTGTTTCCTTAACAGCTCACTGGATAGATTCTGACTTTCGGCGTAAATATGCTGTTCTTCACGCAAAACATTTTCTCGGGTCACGCACAGGAGAAAACATTGAACAGATGAATCGTAGGATGTTGTTTGACTGGGAGGTCATTGACACAAGACAGCATATTCTTGTGCGTGCCGCTGCTGCCAATGACTTTGGTTACTCGACTAGCGGATATAAACAGTGTTCATTGTTTTTGCACAAATTAGGCCTTGTAATACGAGAGAGCATTTCTGACCAGAGAGCAATCATTGACTTGTGCGTTAAGGTGTAACATGCCAAAATGACCAAAAATTCTACAAACTAAGCAAATACATTTTCTAGAGATTCTTGGTTTAATGGAAAGATCTAGAAAACCTCTAATGTAGACTTGTCCAACTTGAGATGTTTAGTAGGATGAAAAAGACCCTCATCCGATTTTTACGGAATATAGCACTATAGTACATTAATGTTATGTGCATTCAATATCCTAGTATAACAGGGCGCAAAGGGCTAGGGTACTGTAATTCCATGTGACATTCGAGGTACATGGACTGAAGGCTTATTTTTATTGGTGCGGAAGATATTCCTTTGAAAACACGTCCAAATTGTTGAATTGGACCTCTTTTTTTGAATGGGTGATCCAATTAAAGGGTACCTCAAGTCAAAAATTTCAAAATGATATGTTTAAAATCACGAAAAAAGGATTCTATCAGTCCAACTACCATTTTCATAGGACATTCCTGAGCTGAAATATAAATTGTTGAAATTAATTCCCCCAACTTAAAAGGTTACATTGCTCAATAATTTTTGATGTCATTGTTGTACTACTCAAATTACAAACTTTGCATTTCTTTGTTTTTCTGAACGCTACTGCACCTTGCGTGGTAGCACTCTTACTCTTATGGGGTGATATAATTAATTAAGCCCTCTCTGTGCAACATGCTTTGCAAGCAAACAGGAAGTGGTCAATGTCATGAAAATATTTCTTAATTTTAAAGGGAAGCAAAGCAGAAAATTTGAGTTGTAAAACAAAAAGTCACAAATTATTGCGCAATGGACCAATTTGTTTAAGTGAATAAACATTTTATATATCACCTCAGGAATGTCCTATGAAGATAGGAGTTGGACTGTTAGAATTCACTTTTTATCCTGTTTAATAAATACAATTTTTTTTACTTAAGGTACACTTTAAGTACTAAATGACAAATAACCCAGATTAGGATTATAAACTAAAAATATAGCGCTGTTCAGTTAATTATTGTGGGCAAATTACTCTGCTTGTTAAAATCCCAATCTACTTCATCTGCGGAAAGTGTTTTGACTTTTTTTTATTTCAACTAATAACTCCATTGCGAAGACTAATTCTGATACTGTTACTTTTCATGATGATAAATATAATTACACTTTCACATTTGTTGGGGAAACGTGGTCAATGTTTCCTTTATAGGTGCGTTGACAACCTGTACTTATGAGATTCACATCATATACCGATTTTTTATGCATTTCTGTTTTGGCAGAAGGGAAGTGTCTACGGCCGTTGGAATACGAAACAGATACTTCTTACTATTACAGATATCTTGAAATTCCTGTTGTTCCTAATTTCATTGAGTTTGAGGCAAAAGCCAACAACGACGTCCACATCGCTCTTTCACCTGGTCAAAGCGACTCTCACTTGTATGAAATAGTAATCGGTGGATGGAGAAATACGCAATCCGTCATAAGACGTTGTAAACAGTGCGAAAACCAAGTCACGGTTTCAACTGTTCGTTACCTCAGTGCAAACGAGTATCGAAGGTTCTGGGTTACTTTCGACAGCAACGGAACTATAGCTTTAGGAAGGAACAACGAATCATTACCATTCATGGAATGGACTGACTCTACGCCGTTAAATGTACAGTATTTGGGATACTCAACTTGTTGTGGAAGCAGTGGAGAGTTTCGGTTCTGTGGACTATTGTAAAATGCAAAGGGCATTATCGTTAGTTAGTCTAACTTCGAAAGAAAACAAAAATGGGTGCAGTAAGATAAGTTAAACTTATCAAAAAAGTCTTATTTCTTAGAACCAGTATGTCACCACCAATAGAAAGTGACGTAATTTAGCAACTAACACAATGTGAGGTGCGTTTAAGTTTAGATTTTTCTTTCTCATCATTACATGCATTACATGCATTGAAAGAAAAAGGACTGGTAATATGCGACTTTTATGACTAAAATACACCTTGCCTTGCAGAACGTTTGAAATTTCATTTTTCCCGGGATGTTCAATTTTTAAAGCGTTGCCTTTATTTAAGTAAACGTAATAATTAATTTGATCAGGTAGTTGAAGACTTTTCCATATTCGTTTTGATTCAATGCAATAGAATACAAGCCATTACCGATGGAATCCAACCGTCATTTTGTTTCTGTCGTCAGCTCTCTAGTGACCTCTAACTTGCCCCCCACTGTCGAGGACCTTAGTTCACCGTCGGGAAAACGGTTTCATTATCCTTTTGAAGCCAAAATTATTACATTAAAGAAAATTCTGCCAAGCGTATTTATTTCATACAATGTGACATTCTGTGTTGAAGTATGGCTTGTTCATTAAACCCAGGTACTGTTCGTAACAACTCCCTGATTTAACATCACCCCTCAATGGCAATGAGGCATCCCGTTGTACACGACACGCAGTCGAGAGGTTGGGAGTTTGAGTCCTGACCGGGTCATACGGAAGACTCTAAAATCGGGACCTACTGTCCAGTGTGCTTTGTGCTCAGGATAAACAGTGACGAGGAAAAACAAGCCAGTGAGCGGCCAACTGGGTAAAAGGTCGTGACCGGTTCGACATAAAAACCAATTTGTTAGAAACTGAGCCATAAAACCCCATTTAACCTGCAGTCCTAACCCATTTTGCACGAATTTAAGTGACGCCAAAAAAGTTACTAGGGAGATGAAAAAAAATTCTTTGTCCAATTAATTTGACTTAGGAACTGTTTAAGGCAACAATTTCCGAAGGATGTGTCAGGTTAATTTCATGGAGAAGGGATTGGATAATTTCATTTCATGTTGAAACTTTTTTATGCAAAATGCATTAAATTTGTCGATCCGTTCTAATATGCCGTATGTCGAGCGTTTACAGATGTTAAAGGAAATTTTGATTAATCACAGCGTCATAGACATGTTAATTGTGCTGTACAAACTGTTATGGGCATAGGAGAACGATGTGGAGGGTAGGCGGTTGACTGCCCAAATTGTTGCAAAATTCGGCAATCTGGAAAAGTTCCGGTAACCGTTTGATTCTAAAAACGAAATTGACATGCCGTGTTAAAAACTACACAGGAAACTCTTAAGCGTGCCCGGAATCTTAAATGAATGTCCGAAAAAACAAAATATCATAGTCAGGGTAACATTTCCATGAACTTCAAATTTAATTTTCAAAATTCGCAACACATTCTAGCTGCTGATACGCAGAAGTGTTCCTGAGTTCCAATGGTCTTGTGCAACATAAAGCGTGACATAGGAGTCGCATCGGAATTTTTTCTCGAAAAATAAATAGTATTTTATACTTGGGTCGAAATATGCATAATAAGTGAAATAGGGTACAAAAAATCGCGACACATTCGTGCAGATTATTAAACTATCCCCTTAATTCCTGTTTTTTTTATTTGTCTTTTATTTTGTTTCGCTGTAATGTCCTAAACAAATATACAAATTCGTATGTGGTCAAAATAATCATACGTAATATATAGGTAATATTAAAATGAAAGAACATAGTCAAAGTAAAATTTTCATGTAAAATCAAAGAAAGAAAAAAATGCAAAACTTTGCAACACATCCGGGTAGTCTAAGGAGAAAGCAATTTTTTCTCAGCCCACTTCATGCCCTCAGTTGACCAAAACTGGGACTGAAATATAATTTCATGTTTGAGAGAAAGTTTGGGGGACATTTTCATTTGTTACACGGACACACGGGAAAGTGAAGGGACGGTATATCCAGTTCCCAAAATTTTGGCCTAAAAAGTCAAAAACCATACTCTGACGTGCCACATTTCTTGATGACATTCCTCAACTCATATCCCTCTCCAAGAGTGTCTATCAAGAATGAATACCATCATGACTTAAGGCTTTGTCCCTTCTTGACACCAAAGATGGCTATCTTTTGCACTTCATCAGGCAAATCTCTGATCATCTTGCACTTTTATATTATTTTTTATTGATCCAATTTCATTGCATAAGGAAAGTTCAAAGGAGCGATCGCTTGACTCCTGTTAACAAGCCCGAGGAATACCATTTCCAGTATTCAAATTTCTTAACACCAACCGTTGAAGCCCGTTCTTTCGGGCAGGATTACGAAACAGTGACTGGTTAGATTCTGCTTGCAGTCGTGGGGAATGCTATTTCTAGTTGCCTTAGGGGATGCGGTTGTTGGACGCTCTGTTTTACCTGAAGGCGGCGTTAGATCGTCTTTCAGGCAGGTTTACAAAGTAGCGACTGTTTAGTTTCTGCTTGTGAAATGCCGACTCTTTTAGGGATCGCACAATTTTTCAAAATTTTCTGAACTCTCCACGCCAAATGAGCTTTTGTGTTGAGGTAGGACCTGAAACGATCAAAGTGAGAGAAAACTTTGGTACTATTCTCAGCCTAACCAAACAGGAACATAGCTTAAAGGTGTTATGGAAGTTTGAAAACATCTGACATTTATGAATACGTAACTCGACATTATAAATGATGCGGTGGATGAGCAAAGCAAATAGCCAATTCCAGTTTGAACAATCTGGTATGTTTTTATTGTTGCCTAACAGTTAAGAGTCCGGTCTTCTAGGTTAAGACTTCCTATATTTGTCTCAAAAGGACTTACTTTTCTTATACTACATATACTAGAACAAAGTTAGCGATTTTCAGGGAGTAAACTTTGGCTAGATTCTTCGTCATTAGCTTTCCGAGAAAACCGAAGGAGAGCGCTCTCTCGAGAAGTTTAAAACTGCACATTTTCCGTCTTCAAGATCAGAATATGTTGAAATATCATTTGAAAGAGAGAGTACAAATGTTATTTTCAAAATATAGTGGAACCTTTCTTGTTTTCCTTTCATCTTCAATAAAATGCTATGACGAAAACTGCGTCATTGCTCTGCTTGTCTATTCATTACATGTACGTACTTTCGCATCACTTACGTATGTGCATGCCCGATGCATTGCATTGTGTTGGATCTTGTTTCGCAGTGCTGCAACATGCTAGGTACCATCATGCATTTCAAGATGGCTGACTGATCAACAGGTGTACTGGGACAAGATTCGTAGCATAAACACAACGTGATTGAACGTCTTTAGGAAATTAAATTAATTCATCAAAACAACTATGTCGGTCAGTATATTTCCTGAATAATTTGTCAGCATTTGATGTTTGTTACGAACTTCGTGGATGATTTTGGGACACATTTGTGACCATTCGCCCAACGTTCAGTCTGGGTGACCTAAAATCTCCCGGTATTTTTTGTGCCTTTTGACCGATAATTTTGCCTGAATTGGTTGTATGATAACTTTGCGAGGTAAATCTGTTAAGTATCACGGTTTTCTTGATCGAAACTGAAATTATACAAAATCAAAAACCATTCTCTTTCCAAATGTAGCGGGGTTTCCATTAGCGGCCAAAATTCAAAATTTTGTGACGCCATTAGAGCTTAGCATATTTCTGTGACCTCGAGGTCGGCTTCCCAAATGCTCTCGGGTGATTTCAATTTTATTTCAATCGTCTATATAGAAATCATTAGTGAAGACAGAGCATAAAGGGGAAATTACCTCCTCCCACGTTTTATCAATAGGAGGATAAAATATGTGACCCAGACGAAGACCCTTTTCCGACGTTTGATTTTGTTCTCAAAAAAGAAAGTCTTCAACACAGTTCTCAATTTTTTTAACTTTCGCTTAATAGATAGTGGGCCCATTTTTTTTTTAATTTTCCTTTTGCAATAGCTCCTGACTGTTAAAGAACTTATTAGCCAAAAATTCATAGCCTCTCTCAATGGGCAGCCTTTTTTCGTTCGAAGTACCGTTCGGTGAGTAATCTCAGAAGAGCGTTAAATTTGTCCTCTTTTCAACTTGATGCCCCTCTCAATAGGGAACTTAAGCTGGTCGGAAACATTCTTGTGACCACATTCAAGAAATTTCACGGAAGTGTAGAGACAAAACAACTTTTCATGTCGATCCTATACCTTTTGCACTACAATGGTTTTTTTTTTTTTCAAATCAAACTTGACCTTTTACTTCTCGTGGAATTATAGAAAATAACAATAGCGGGACTGCGGGAGACAGTTGTCTCACTACCCCACTAGATAAAGAAAATAATCACATATTCATGTCCTTTGGACAGGTCTACATCTTACGAGTTACCATTGCCTTGCATTCTCGACATCGTAATGGTTAAAATTTATAGTCAAAAGACCTTAATATGAGTTTTACATGTTACTTAAATTTACCTATATTTAAGTAACAGTGCACTATAGAAAGTTTCGAAAAACAAAAAGCGACTTCCACTTGAATCTGTTACCGACATTTTACAGTAATCGAAGTAAGTTTTCAACGAAGTTATAACCAGGCATTGGTTGTCAAAATTTGTGTGTGTTAAGTGTTAAAAGTTCCTTCGCTAACGTTATAAAATTTTCTTCTCATAACTTATCAACAAAGGCATTAAAACACCAACTCCTTCACTGGGAAGTTCTGGAAAATATGAAGTTTTCAGGCATAGGAGTAATTTACGTTGGCGATATAAATTGGCGTCCTACGCCGACTTTCCATCCGACTGACAAACCCGTTTACAAGGTTGGTTGTTCATGCTCCTCCCCCTTTAATTTGTCGTAATCTTCAGGGCCTGCGACGTTCATTGTGAGCGGACGAGTAGTGGACTCATTTACTCATTTTCTATTAATACCGTTCGAGACGGTCCCTGTACTTTTGTGGGTAATCTTCGGCCTGACTCACAAGTTACATTCTTACTTCAATGTTGTTCCAAGTTTAAAAGCAGAAGTTAAGAGCTTTAGTAGAAAAATTGCAGATGTCGATGAGGAAGCCAAACTTTTTTGTTGCATATCTTGGAACGTTTTGATATGGAAAGTAGCATTCTCTACATCTTAGCCATAATTAAAGTTACCATACAGTTCAAAAGACTATCTGCAAACGGTACATTTACCTTATGTTCATCCCCGCCTTTTACTTTTGACACCCCAGATAACCTACCGGGTAATACCCCAAAACGGACATCCCGCGGGGCTTAAGGTATGTCCAGCCTTTCATATTTGCCGAATTCTCTAAAGAGTGGGGAGTGCGGGACAAATTTCAAGCGGGGTACTGAACATAATGCTTGGTAAAATGAAACATATAGCTTTTGAAGTAACTCTCCCTTTCTCACTTCTGTGTTGACGAATTTCATAGAGATGAATATGCAATGTGTACAATTCTTTCAGATAGGACCGTCGTTAACATGAACAAAATATACTCTCAGGTTGACGAAACTCGTCCCCCGGGGTTCATATGACACAGTCCATTCTTTCTCATTGACTGAGAAATCACAAACTTGACTTTTGTAAAGTCAAACATATCGTAAGTCTTGTTGCTCTTAATGTTGTCTCCCTTCTGGCAAATATTCGGATCATCGAATGTGAACAGAACACTGCGGTCAGCAGTCCATTAGCTCGTTGCGTAGGAGAGGTAAAATCGCAGAGAGGTGTACTAAAGGGACACAAAGAGTTCCTTCAGAGTTTTTTGCTTAGTCGTTTGACGAAATTTTACACCCTTCAGGCCCAGTTTTTCTCAATCATTTCTACCAATTGTAAGTGAGATGTAGGACGAATTCGAAATAGAACAAAGCTATTCTTCATTCTTTATTTAAAGCGAAATTTCAAACAAAAGTTTCAGTTTTTATATGTGAAAGAGGAACAAAAATTTACGCAAACTCCCATTCAAATGGAACATGTATTTATCGAGATTTCAGTAACGAATGAAGTCACTAGCTTTGTATTCCTAATTGAGCTGAGGGCAGCAGGGATATTATCACTTCCTCAAGGCATGCTTTGTTTCCCTTCGTTTTTAGAATGTTGTGTTGACCTTGAAGTAAGTAGGGATGAGATTTCCCTATGGGGAATGCAAAGTCTGTGTTAAAGTTCTCATGCCACATTCTGATAATATGGGATTGTTAAGGCGAAAATTGGTTGTGAAGTTGAAAGAAAAAAAGGTTGTCCATTTGTTTGAGGATATTAAGTCATATGTGCTTTTGCTTCAATTTCACTTTTTTGTTGGGTATGTGACAACTTAACTTGCTCTTATCTTAAGAACAAAACATCACATTTAATGCAAATGCCACCGAAAAGCTTCGAATAAGTACCCCTTTCACATATCAAAACTTGATATGACGTAACACTCTTCTTTTAGTTACCTTTGTCCTTGCTTGGTCAAAAAACACTTTTCAAAACATGATGAAATCCAGCCCGATGCTCTCCAGATAGCACCTTCCGGTTGCTTAAGTGAAGTGTAAATAATGCTTACAGCTCCCACTTACCACTCTGCTCATTGACTGACTACACTGAGATAACAACACAAAGCTTCCTTATGTAGTCACATTATGTCTTTATGGAGAAGAGTCTTATGGCACCCTATCTGCAATTTCATGGTCCACTGGACCAGGGAGTCTTTTTCTTAATGCACGATTAATGAAGTGGAAATACCCTGAAAAAACCTCAGAATCAGGATTTTGGGAGCATCGGAGGGGTTAACTTAATGAATAGTGAATTTTCCCATATCCTATCTATTATACATCTTGGCTGAAGTACATCTAGATAGAAATTTGCCAACTACTCTGAACATTTTCAAAGTAGAATACTTTGAAAAGGATTCTTTTCGTTGCGGTCAGGAAGCAAGCGACTCACTGGCAGTAAGTTATTCATACATTAACCATGCAATGCAAAATGCTCACTTTTTATGTTGTGTGGGATTTTTGGAATAGCAGATCTTTCAAAAGAAATAATGCGTTACAGGGTGTAGGTATTTATTTCAAGTGTAGTGTATTAGACTATGACACAGTCTTTTTGACACAGCAAATGGTCGAATTTTCATCTCTGCAAACTTGAGGTAACAGAAGTGATAATTATTCGAATACATGTTTTCTCCATTACCTCCTTCGTAGTCACCGTTTAGGTTGGATTCAGCACCAATGTTATTTCACCCGGTTCTTGTTTCGAAATAATCACAACGTCTGTCACTATAATAGCATTCGGTACAAGCATTAGAGCAAGCAGCCGTGTTACGCCACCAGACTCTCCTGTGTCCTTGTGCAAAGTGTTGAACGTTGCATCCATGAGTCAATTTTTACAGACGTTGTGAGGTAAGAAGTCACATGCAATCCGTAACTGAAAAGATAACTACGTTTTCGTAGCCTAATCTCATAAGTTTGAGTAAGTTGCTAGTCATGTAGGTTAACCTTGAGCTGACAACTGTTATGTAACATCTGTTCCTAAGCTCCCAGGTTACGTTGTGATGTAGCAGTTTTCAACAACCACACGTTGTTCGTGTTTTACAAAGTAACATGTGTCTTACAGCATTGTGTTTTCTCATTGCAAATTTGACAATAGATTTATTAACCATTTGTTTGAGAACTTTAAGAGATAAAAGCATCATGACAGTCGGAAAAAAAACACATCGCCTCAACCACTCTAAAGAAATTTGGGCCTCTCAGATGTAACAACTCGTTGGTGTGTGAAAGGCCTACGGTTTAGCACGGGCGTAGATCCTGGGAGGCAGGGACAATCGTTCCACAGACGAAAATATCTGGGCAAATAAATCGTTTTGCTCCTCCCCCACTATTATAGGCAGACATAAAAAGAAAAAGGCAACATAGGCAAAACATAACATTGTGGTATGCACATGACTGCAGGGCGTCGAGAAAACGTCAATTTGACCTATGTTAAAGTAATGATACTGCATTTATAATGCGTATTCTATCTATGAATTGTGAATAAGCGTGCTAATGCAAGTGTATATACAGTACATATGTACGTTCGCGTTTCTGTGGGTGGATATTGCTAAGGATATTGATAAGGAACGTAAGCAATAAATCAAAACGTAATCACCATTCCTTGAAGCTATCAATTGTTTATTTCCTGTTATAGTTATCGCTTACAGTGTACAGAAGTTGTTGGTTCTATAGAAGGATGCTTTGAATAACATGTTTGCTATGGGGAAAGACTCATTAAACATACAAAATGAAACTTTGCAGGGCATTCTTTCAAGTCACTTGAGTGGTACAGAGGGCAAGGAGTCGATTAGTAAATTTCGAGGTAATGTCATGGTATATTAAAGAAAATAAAGATTCTGATAAATCAAGTTGCCTTTTTGTGGATGCATGTGACCCTAACTTGAAGGGAAGTACTTTGTTAAAGAAAAATGAGGACATCACAACGGCTGCAGAGGTGTTAAACTTGTTGAATTCAAAGGCAGATCTGGCTAATAATTGGGCAAAAAATTGTTTTAAAAAAACAGGAACATGTCGTCTCATTTTTGAATTCCTAGCTCCTATGATCTTTTTAGTGCATTCATCTTGCTATTTTACTGTCAAAATATAGTATTCTACTGAGAGGGGATGTGAAGTTGGCTCGGTCCCACATTTCTGTCACCTCAGTCACATAGTAACTGTCCATTACCCTGTCTTCTCTGACCATAAAACGTCCTGCGGAGATGCCCAGTCAGATAAACTGTTCCAGGTGTGTATACATCAGTGTTACGATCGTATTGAGTTCATAGACAACTCGAAAACGATCTCTGGAGATGATTACCTCATATTTATTCTGGTTAACTGATCGTAGGTCTCACTGATAGGTAGCCATGTACATCATCTGGCTCGAGGGCGCTATGCAACAATATAGGTTCAAGCTATCAGTCATTGAATGCGTGCAACATTTATAACAATCATTACATCTCCCCTTTTTTAAAACACACACTTCACTGTAGTACTATTTATAATCAGTCACTTCTTCAATAAAAACTACAGGGTTTCTATTAGACGCTGAGGCTTATGAATGACACGGGATGATCTACGGTGGTTTGGGGTATCCTAACTAAATTTTTCTTGACCCTCCTGGGGATGCGGGTTGTTTGTCTCACTCTGGGAGTCTGCCTGTTGTGGACTACCCCTGTAAGTAGAGGGTGTTTGATTCGTTTTCCTCTCTTTGAGGCAAACCACTTGAACTTCCAGGTAGGCTGATTATTTGAATGACAATCCGATTACGACGGACTAAAGCCCCCTTTTTTGTTTGTACCAAGAATGATCTAGGAGCTACCTTCTGTTTCAAAATCCCTTTTTCATCCCAACACTTTCCACTTGATGAAAGTCTCACTGTGTCACCAGTACTAACCATGGGTAGGCTTTTTGCCTTCAAGTCATGATAATACTTTTGCCTTCTTTTTTGATTTTGTTTGTGCTTGACAATTTTGATTTCTTTGGGTGACAACAGGTCTTCATGTGTCGGAAGGTCTGAACGCAATCTCCTATTCATTAACAACTGTGCTGGGGACTTTCCACAAGCCAGCGGAGTAGACCAAAATATTAAAAGTCCCATACTAATATCTTGTGCACTGTATTTACACTTTTTAAATATGTTCTTTACTGTTTGAACAGAACGTTCAATAAAGCCATTTGACTTAGCATATAATGGACTACTAGAGGTTG
This sequence comes from Holothuria scabra, assembly GCA_037179385.1. Classification (NCBI taxonomy): domain Eukaryota; kingdom Metazoa; phylum Echinodermata; class Holothuroidea; order Aspidochirotida; family Holothuriidae; genus Holothuria; species Holothuria scabra. The sequence continues at coordinate 21,193,007 of CM074191.1, forward strand.
ATGTCAAGCTAATCACCTCTGGGTAATTTGAGTAATAGTCAGTAACCAGGATATACCCCTTATTCTCCCATGTGAACAAGTGTGCGCCCACCTTTTGCCAAGGTAACTTGGTCACTTCATGCGGTAATAATGGCTCTCTCTCTGTTGCTTGTTCTGAAATTTTTGACAAGTTTCATATTTTGTGACCATCTGTTTGATATCCTCATTAATGCCAGGCCAATAAAATGCTTCACGAGCACGAGATTTGCATTTCTCTATGCCCTGATGTCCTTCATGTATTTTAAATAGCGTCTCTCTACGGAGAGACTGCGGAATTACTATTCTTTTCCCTTTGAATACAACCCCATTAACAACACTAAGCTCATTTTGAATGGTCCAGTATGGCATAACTAACATGGCACACTCAATTTTTGCAGAGGGCCATCCCTTGAGGCACATTTCAGCAAGCACTTTTGTTGTTTCATCTGACAATGATTCAGATTTGATCTGATTTAGTCTATTAGAAGACATAGGTATTGCTTCCTTCATAATATGAGTTAGATATTCCTTGATATCCTGTTCTATGTTTCCTTGAGCAGCTGTGTGATCAGTCGCTCTTGAAAGAGTATCCGCTGCATACATGATCTTACCAGGTGTGAAAAATACACCTAAGTCATACTTTTGCAACCTTATTAACATTCTCTGAATTCTGAGGGGACAATCATTCAATGCCTTTGTGAACAATGGAACTAGGGGTTTATGATCAGTATCCACACTGACTTTTTGACCATATACAAATTGGTGGAAACGTTCACAAGCATAAGTAATTGCCAAAAGCTCCTTTTCAATTTGAGCATATTTTGTTTCAGCCTCCGTCATTTCCCTTGAGGCATATGCTACAGGTTGCCAACTATCATATTTCTGCAGTAGAACGGCACCTAAAACTGAACTTGAAGCATCTGATGATATTCTTACTTCTTTACAAGGATCGTAGAACTTAAGTAAGGTTTCTGTTGAAAGCAACTCTTTCAACCCAGACGAAGCTTGCTCCTGTGTTGGGGTCCAATCCCATTCTATGTCTCGGTTTAACAAGATCCTAAGAGATGCTGTCTTAGTCGACAAATCAGGGACAAATTTTGCCAAGTAGTTTACCATTCCCATTAGCCTTTGTAAGTCTTTCTTACACTAAGGCCTTGGCATGTTGACAATTGCGGACACTTTTTCCGGGTCTGGCTTTACACCATCACTAGAGAGAATATCTCCTATAAACTTAAGTTGGGTACTCCCAAATTGACATTTCTCTCTATTTAGTTTGAGATTTGCTTTCCTTGTGACTTCTAACACTTGCTTCTAACGGGAGTCATGTTCCTCTTTTGTGTTTCCAGAGACAACAATGTCATCCATACTGGTATTAACCCCGCTAATACCTTGGAACAATGAACTGATGGTTTTGTAATACCGCACCAAATGGTAGTCGCAAAAAGTGATACCTCCCAAATGGGGTTATGAACGCAAAAATGTTTGCACTACTATCATTAAGGCGTAATTGCCAGAAACTTGACGACGCATCAATTTTGCAGAAGAATTTGGCATCAGCGAACTCTGCCATGATTTCATCACGGGAGGGTAACTTGTAATGTTCCCTCTGGATGTGTTTGTTTAAATCCCTGGGATCCAGACACACCCTGATTTTATCTATTATGACTAATGAGCTAACCCACTCTGTAGTTTCATCTACCTTTTGGATTACTTCCATGGCTTCCATTCTTACGCTGATCTCTAATTTTGAAAGGTATTTTTCGACAGGCATGTACTACTGACTGTGCATTTTCCTTAAGTTTGATTTTATGCACACCAGGAAGGCATCCCAGCCCTTGGAATACATCACCGTACTCCTCTAATAATTTGAGATAATTTGGGCCATCATTGTCAGTTTCTATTGACAAAACTCTTTTTACAACTCTAAGTTTGTCACACGTAGTCAATCCTAAGATAGGCTGTACCTGTACTTCCTGAGGTACCACTACAAATGATGTATACACTGATGTATTCTTATACTTTACTGTAGCCATGCATTTACCAATGTTTGGTATCTCAGCCCCACCATAACCTTTAATCTTGGTGTTTGTTTTATGGAGCACTGGTTTACCCTTAAGTTTCCTAAAGTCAATTTCAGGCAATACATTTACTTCTGCCCCGGTGTCCAATTTGAATGGTATTACTGTATTGTTCACAGTGATTGGTACAATCCATTGCTTTTCATCTTTGTTTTCTCCATTAATTGAATAGAAAACAAATTCTTCTCCTAGTAATTTCTCTTGATGTTTTTCTTCCACTACATCTACCTTGATTCTAGATCTGCAACACTTGGCAAAATGCCCAATCTTATGGCATTTTTTACAGGATTTCCCTTCAGCTGGACCCTGGCCATAAGGGTGATGTCTTCCACATTTGCCACACTGACTCCTTTGGGAGAACTTAGAGCTATTTTTGGCTGTTTCTTTTTGCCGTGACTTTCCTTTAGCCCCGTAACCAACTGAATGAACAGGCTGTGCTTTATTTGTTGACTGTTGGCCTACTAATTCTTTTGCTCTGGACTTAGTCGTCTCTGTGGCTCGGCACATATTAACTGCTTTTGTGAGAGTCAAGTCATCTTCTCGGAGAAGCCTTTCCCTTAATGCGTTATCTGGTATACTGTCATGAGACTAGCTGTCTTAGTCTCGCGTTGTATAGTTATTTTCATGATATTATATTCCATAATGGTTATTATAAGAACTTGCATTATCAATGGTGCCGTGCGCACTGAATTATTAGTGACGTCATAACTCCGCTGCCAGCGCAACCACCGAGCGTATACCCATTGCGGGACAGAGGTTCCAAAGATAAGATACAGCACGGAAGTCTAATTACCATCCTATACACACCTCCCATATCTGAATATAAACTTTTCTCACAGTTTATTATTATCCACGTTGAGACATATTATCGTGACTTCATCATAAACAATATTCTAACTCCGTTCCTCCCTGAGGATTCCCAGAGACTGTTTCCCGCTGTATTCACACCCACTTTCTGTTGTCATTTTGTGGATTTCTAAAAGCCTTCGGCTTCAGTACCCGTTCTACTCTGTTCACCGTGACTTTGTTCCAGTGACCTTTGGGTACCTTCGCATTTTAACATTAGTCTTGCTGGTTTTTCGTTAATTATACACCCGCCAGTCCTTTCGACACCGTATTACTCATCTATACGATTTCATTACCATGATGGACATCTTCATAATTATCTTTGGATTGTGAATGGACATCTTCTAAATGATTCTTGAACTGTGAATGGACGTCTCCTTAGTTTTGGTAACCAACATTCCGGAGACCCAGTTCTTACTCTTCGCGTCATCCTACGGGTTCTACGCCATCGACCAACAGATCCAGGTTACGACGACCACGGCCTACCAATTTGAGATAAGTTAATCTATTCTTAATCTGGCGCCTTTAAGATTTAAGATCATTTTGTTGTATATGTTTTTCTTCTGTATGTATTCATATTAATTACGTAGAAGGTAGAATAGATCAATATATAGTTCGTAAAACTACGAATCTGGTCTACTTCCTATCTCATCTCTTGCGTACTGACAACCTCGATATCTTTCTGCCGGGATTCGATTTATTTCCCTTCAATCCCGTAACAGAAATTGGGGGCCTATCCAAGGAATTCGACAAATCTTTTAATTTTCAATAGTATCAATTTAGTTCGATTTGATACTTTTCAGAACGAATTCGCAAAGTTTCGTATTCGAGGAAGTTTGCTTTTTCTCATTTCACATTGTCGAGTTTGTCAGCACCAGGATGTCCACGTTTAAGATTGATGAGTTTTTACTCTCACCCTCAATAGAGGTTATTGATTCTCTGAAAAAGTCAGAACTGCGTAAATTGTGCGATCATTTCCAAATATCGGAACAATCAAACATGCGTAAAAATGATATTAAGAAATTACTGATTGATTGCATGATTAGTAAAGGGCAACTTGAAAAAGGAACCCCTACCGAAAACCCCTCTGTTAGCGATAATGCGCTCCAAATTCGTAGATTGGAATTAGAATTCCAAGAGAGGGAAAGAGAAAGGGAGTTTATGCTTAAGGAAATGGCTTTAGAGAAAGAGAGAGAAATTTCTCTAAAACGATTAGAACTTAATCTCCCATTAGATCATTAAGTAGATGGCAATGCCAAACCCTTCGAAGTAAGCAAACACCTTAGGTTGGTTCCGACTTTCAATGAAGAAGAGGTTGAAAATTTTTTCGACCATTTCGAAAAATTGGCAACTCAGATGAAATGGCCCGCCGAAAAGTGGACCTTGCTAATTCAAGGTTCATTCTTTGGAAAAGCCCAACAAGTTTACTCCTCTTTACCAGTTACCGAGTGTAGCGATTACAAATCTGTTAAAAAGGCAGTGCTTAATGCATACGAACTAGTGCCCGAGGCTTACCGGCAAAAGTTCAGAAACTACCGTAAAACAGAGCATCAAACTCATCTAGAGTTTGCCCGTAAGAAGACTGCATTGTTTAATCGATGGTGCGCTTCCCTCAAAATTGAAAACTTCAAACAATTAAAAGAATTAATTCTCATTGAGGAACTTAAGAGATGCATACCCTCGGAAATAAGAACTTATCTTGATGAGCGCAAGGTGGTTGAATTAAAAGATGCAGCGAAAAAGGCTGACGATTACGCTCTTACCCATCGTACTTATCACAATTCCAAGGATACCTCTAAACGGGGTAACTCTCAAGTTCCCAACTCTATCCCTTCTCCTTCGTCCTCTAAACACGAGAGTACCCCAAAGTCCAATCGACCAAAGGGTGATTCAGTAGGCAAAACTACTGAGCCTATCGATGCCCCTGCTTGTGCGTACTGTCGCGCAAAAGGACATCTTATCGGAGATTGTGAAAAACTTAAAAGGAAAAGGCAAAGAGAACTTCCTGGTTCCTCAAATGCTCTTGCCGTATCTAGGGAAAGCATAAACCCTCCTAGTGAAGCAGTTATAGTCTCCAAACCTAATCTTAGTAACAAACCGCTTGACGGTGAAATTAATGACAAATACAAGCCTTTCGTCTCTGAGGGGCAGGTCTCTCTTGGTACTTCCCAACCACCCGTAACAATCAAAATGTTTCGGGACACTGGCGCTAATCAAACGCTTATTTTAAAGGACTCTTTGCCCTTCTCTGAAGACACGTATACGGGATCGGACATTTTGGTAGAAGGAGTACCAAGTGGGGATGGTATTTACGTCAATGTCCCCCTTCACAAAATTCATTTGCATTCCGACTTAGTGTCGGGGCATATTACTGTAGCTATTTTGCCTACCCTCCCTGTTAAAGGGGTCCCCTGTTTGTTAGGAAATGATTCAGCTGGGGAAAAGGTCTCCGTTAACCCCATCGTAGTAAAACAACCGGTTCCCGCTAGTCAGTTTTCAGAGTTGGAAGAAAACTTTCCACATGTGTTTTCCGCATGCGCAGTCACTCGAGCGATGACAAAGAAGCTCGAGTTACAAAATTCCGGTCTCCAAATAGAGACTTCGCTATCAAATTCTCGCCCGATTCGCGCGAAAAAGAGATCAAGGGCACCCGAGGAAGCTCCGGATATTGACCTCGGGGAAACGTTCATGGCCAAGTTGGATGAACCAACCGATTCGGGTAAGACAAACTGCCAAACCGCTCCCCCAAAGCCTGTCAAAATTGACAGAGATAATCTCAAATCAGAACAATTGAAAGACCCTGAAATAAAGGCGCTAATTGATAATGCCCTCCCTGAGGAAGATATTGGTGACAGCCCGATTGGCTTCTACTTGAAAAATGGCATTCTGATGCGAAAGTACCGGCCACAGAATGCCACGTCAGATGACGAATGGCGAACCTTCCATCAAGTGGTAGTTCCGCCGGTTTACAGAAACGAAATACTAAGTGTTGCCCACGATACGCCGTTCGGAGGTCATTTAGGGATGTACAAAACTTATACACGCGTACTTAATCATTTTTATTGGCCTAGAATGAAGTCTGATGTGTCGGCTTTCTGTAAAACATGTCACACCTGTCAAATGGTGGGTAAACCCCACCAGAAAATTCCGCCGGCCCCATTGCGACCTATTTCAGCTTTCCAAGAACCTTTTAGCAAGATGATAATTGACTGCGTAGGCCCTTTTCCTAAAACTAAATCGGGTCACGAATATTTACTCACCATCATGTGCTCATCAACAAGGTTTCCGGAGGCAATCCCCTTGAGAAACATTAAGGCAAAGACAAAAAGCAATGCCTTACTTAAGTTCTTTACCACGTTTGAATTACCAAAATTTGTTCAATCTGATCAAGGGTCAAATTTTATGTCTTCTTTATTTCAACAAGTTTTGTATGAGTTAGGTATTCATCAAATAAGTTCCAGTGCGTATCACCCCGAAAGTCAGGGTGCACTGGAAAGATTCCATCAGACACTTAAGACAATGATGAAAACGTATTGTTATGAAAATGAAAAGGAATGGGACGAAGGTATTCATTTTCTGTTGTTTGCCGCACGCGAGTCTATTCAGGATTCTTTGGGATTCAGTCCCTTTCAATTAGTATTGGGCACGAAGTGCGCGGTCCACCTAAGGTATTAAAGGAGAAGTGGTTGGCTGACTCGACCGATGTTAATCTCCTCGATTACGTCACAAAGTTTAAAACTCGTTTGATAAATGCTTATAAAGTAGCAAGAGAAAATCTTGGACATGCTCAACAGAGGATGAAAACCTTGTATGACAAGAATTCTGAGAACAGAGAGTTCTCCTCGGGTGATCAAGTTTTAGTGCTATTGCCTGTTTCAGGGCAAGCATTACGGGCAAAATATTTTGGACCTTATACCATACATGAAAAGGTCAGTGATACAAATTATATTGTTTTAACGCCAGACAGGCGAAAAGAGAAGAGATTATGCCTTGTTAATATGATTAAGAGATATTATACCAGGCAGAATGAGGATGAGAGTACTAAAGAGACTTCAAATTATGCTAACGATGTTGGTTATTCCTCATCTATCGAGGTAGCGATCTCCAAACCTCTCTATCCAAATGCAGCAGAGGAAGACCAACAATTAATTGCTGCGGAGGCAGATATACCAGGAGTGAGTGCAAAGTTGAATAATTCCCATGTAATGTCGAATCTTGAGACTAAGGTAGGTCATTAACCTCCTGACCATCAACTTAAAATAATAACTTTGATTCGGAAATACCCCGATTTATTTACTGACGTGCCGAGAAGAACCCACCTCGTCAGTCATCATGTTGATGTGGGAGACGCCACCCCAATTAAACAGCATCCCTTTAGATTAAGTCCCATTAAGAGGGAAATAATGGAAAAAGAGATACGGTACATGCTCGAAAATGACATTAAAACGAGTGATAGTCCGTGGAGCAGTCCCTGTATCCTTATTCCGAAAACAAATGGGGAATATAGATTTTGCACCGACTTCAGAAAAGTTAATGCAGTCACTCGCACAGATTCATATCCTATCCCTAGAATAGATGACTGCATCGATCAAATAGGGCAATCCAAATTTGTCAGTAAGTTTGACCTTCTCAAAGGTTACTGGGAAATCCCCTTGTCAGAATCGGGCAAAGAAATTTCGGCTTTTGCCACACCGACAGCTTTGTACCGGTACAAGGTCATGGCCTTTGGCATGAAAAATTCAGGAGCAACATTTCAACGTTTCGTAAATGGTCTCGTGAGAGACATTGAAGGTTGCGGGGTGTATATAGATGACATTATTGTCTATAGTAACGATTGGTCAAGTCATATGAGACAACTTCGTTCCCTGTTTGAAAAGCTTGACGACGCTAATTTGACAGTAAATCTCGTAAAGAGTGAGGTTGCGCAAGCTCATGTAATTTTTCTCGGGCATGTAGTGGGACAAGGCCAAGTCAAGCCTATTCAAGCCAAGGTAGAGGCGATTGCCAATTTTCCAGTACCGGATGCTAAGAAACATTTAATGCGGTTTTTAGGCATGGCCGGGTATTATCGCCGTTACTGCCCAAATTTTTCTGACGTAGTCGCTCCCCTCACTAACTTATTGAGCAAAACGGTTAAATTTTCTTGGAACGAATCTTGCCAACAGGCTTTTGAAAAAATTAAAGCGCTCCTTATGAGTTCCCCTGTTCTCATAGCGCCAAATTATGACAAGCCGTTTAAGCTAGCAGTGGATGCTAGCGACTTGGGAATTTGGTCGGTATTATTCCAAGAGGGTGGCGATGGTTTAGACCACCCCGTCTGCTACTTTTCCAAAAAGTTCAACAAACATCAGGTTAGTTATTCTACCGTAGCCGTGTTGCTAAGCTTGCAGAATTTTGATGTGTACCTGGGAACGACTGCGTTTCCCATTAAAGTAATGACAGACCACAATCCCCTCACGTTTGTTCATAAAATGAAGAACCACAATAAAAGATTATTGCGGTGGACCTTGATATTCCAAGAGTATAATTTGGAAATCACTCACATCCGTGGAAAGGATAATATTTTTGCAGACGCCCTGTCACGAACATAAATGTATTCATCATTTTATTCTTGTAAATAGCCACTCTGTGATTGGTGGCGCACTTCTACTGTATTCATATCCTGAGTATTCTCGATGTTTTAAATGAATCATGTATACTATGTCAAGTTTAACTTTCTTTTGAATGTATTCTTTTAGTACTCGGAAAATACTTATTGAAAAGTTCTGTCGTTTCATTCCCCAACTTTTCTCTTAAAGAGGGGGAGTGTCATGAGACTAGCTATCTTAGTCTCGCGTTGTATAGTTATTTTTATGATATTATATCCCATAATGGTTATTTTAAGAACTTCCATTATCAATGGTGCCGTGCGCACTGAATTATCCGTGACGTCATAACTCCGCTGCCAGCGCAACCGCCGAGCGTATACCCATTGCGGGACAGAGGTTCCAAAGATAAGATACAGCACGGAAGTCTAATTACCCTGTGAGAAGAATCCTATACACACCTCTCATATCTGAATATAAACTTTTCTCACAGTTTATTATTATCCACGTTGAGACATATTATCGTGACTTCATCATAAACAATATTCTAACTCCGTACCTCCCTGAGGATTCCCAGAGACTGTTTCCCGCTGTATTCACACCCACTTTCTGTTGTCATTTTGTGGATTTCTAAAAGCCTTCGGCTTCAGTACCCGTTCTACTCTGTTCACCGTGACTTTGTTCCAGTGACCTGGGTACCTTCGCATTTTAACATTAGTCTTGCTAGTTTTTCGTTAATTATACACCCGCCAGTCCTTTCGACACCGTATTACTCATCTATACGATTTCATTACCATGATGGACATCTTCATAATTATCTTTGGATCGTGAATGGACATCTTCTAAATGATTCTTGAACTGTGAATGGACGTCTCCTTAGTTTTGGTAACCAACCTTCCGGAGACCCAGTTCTTACTCTTCGCGTCATCCTACGGGTTCTACGCCATCGACCAACAGATCCAGGTTACGACGACCACGGCCGACCAATTTGAGATAAGTTAATCTATACTTAATCTGGCGCCTTTAAGATTTAAGATCATTTTGTTGTATATGTTTTTCTTCTGTATGTATTCATATTAATTACGTAGAAGGTAGAATAGATCAATATATAGTTCGTAAAACTACGAATCTGGTCTACTGCCTATCTCATCTCTTGCGTACTGACAACCTCGATATCTTTCTGCCGGGATTCGATTTATTTCCCTTCAATCACGTAACATATACCACATATGATTCTATTACGTATTAATGAATCTGATAATTCCCCAAACTCACAGGTTTCGCTTTCGTCTTAAGCTCAGTCATGTACTGATCAATGGTTTCGTTAGGCCTTTGAGGGCATGTGAAAAATTTATGACGCTCATAGGTTCAGTTTGACTTTGGGTTACAGTGTGATTCAAATTTTTCCATGACGACACTCCATTTCAAATTGGTTGGTGCCCCTGATGTATCATTCTCAAATTTCAAGGTATTATAGAGTTCTAGCGCCTTTTCGCCAATTACGTGAAGGAGCAGAGAAGTTTGAATCTTGTCTTCCTTCTTATCATATCCAGTTGCGGTCATATACAGCTCTAATCGATGTTTAAACTTCTTCCAATTGTCCGCAGTATTACCTTCTAGACGTAATGCCGGGGGTGGTGTCAAGGTATCCATCCTGCTGAATTGTAAACAAAGTTCACTACAAGAATTTCCTACTTTTCTGCCTCTGGAGTCATATAGAATTGTTGGCACACAATCCACAACCTATAAGTTACCACTACGTAGGCTATGTATAGGCTTGCTCATCTTAACGTCAAGCCATCTACTGTACACCGTAGCCTATTATCACTTTGGATACATTACAGTGTAGTGTTATAGTCTATGCAGTCTCCAGGTGAAATAGTGTGTATTCACGTGTAGCAACTCGCAGGTAATAATATGCTAGATTTTACCCTTCATCTGTCCCGATTCTTGTCAATATCGTCAAATCCCATTCTCTGACACCATGTTACGATCGTATTGACTTCATAGACAACTTGGACACGATCTCTGGAGATAATTACTTCATATTTATTCTGGTTAACTCATCGTAGGTCTCACTGATAGGTAGCCATGTTTATCATCTAGCTCGAGGGTGCTATACAACAATATAGGTTCAAGCTATCAGTCGTTGAATGCATGCAACATTTATAACAATCATTACAATCAGGTGAAGGGACAACCACCATAAAGCGTCTTTACGGTTAAACTTTTTAATTTTCACTCTTATCATAAGCTTAGTATTCCGCTATTTCTTTTTTTTTTTTCATTTTCAATGAATAGGCCTGTCAAGTAGAGTATCCAACGATCTGGAAGGCATTATTTGAAACATTATTGAGCATTGCGCCAAATAATGGTGTCGCTCCGCTTATGCAGTCTCCAAAATGTAACGATGTCATATCATATGCGCTTGTTTTAAGTCCATTTTTGTTGAAAATATGACATTATAATCTGCTCATATCTGAATAACTATTTAGTAAATATCAAAGCAAATTCAACAAAAACGTAAGACCCTCTAAGTTGACCTCAAAACCATCTTTTGATGACTAAAAGTATATGACAAAAATGAATTATATCTTTCTGAGCTGGTTAGATTGATTTTACATTAATATGAATGTGTTGTACAGTGGAAGTGGAAAGGTAAAGCTGAAATGCGGTTTCAAATAAGGTTCAAGTTAAAGTTTGGTTTCAAATAAAGTGAGAAAACGGCCCGATTCCTACACTTTAGCCAGCATTTTACGACAGCTGTAATTTAGATATACAGTGGACAATTCTACAACCCAAATTTACAAGTGGAGTTTTTCTAAGAATTATTTCTATAAAATATGGACTTACAGATGGTCTACGTCAAGTTGACCGTATATAGCCCCTTTTGCTTAACGGTCACCAAAGAAAACGCCCTGAAGATACCATCAGAATACCATTAGGATCTTCGCTAATCAAGCTTTTATGAGTTATCTAACGTATCTTCTAATGATGTAAACAGGAAGATTAACTGTCATGCTACTGGTATCACTAATGTCTTTTTTCATTCACGGTTCCATTTATGAAAATCCTTCTTGTTTTATTTTACGTGGAGTAATATGTCTCTCTGGGAATTATAAAATCCTTTCAATTCAAATTTCGGATAAAAAGGTTCAAAATAAATATATAATTTAAATGTAACAACCCGCTTGGAAACTGGGATAGCGATAGTAGCTAGAACTTTCAAAAGACCCTCGAGGAAGACTGGTATTAACATTCGGCTGTGCATAAGAGAATTATGTCTAAATTAAAGGGGTACGTTTATCAGTGCTTTTATTAGTCCTACATTTGTTCTCATAAGATGCCTAGCCTTTAACTTGTGGAACCATTCCCATCGACCCATGATAAATTTCGAACCAACGACTCTGTAACTCTACTTCACATAAGTGATATACTTCAAGGCTAATGCAACTATATTTGTCGTTAATTTGACTCGGCAAAAGTTATTGACTACAAAATGTACAGAAATATTTTTATCAGATCGTGAAAACTGTATCTCAATGTTCCTAAGATGCAAAATTTTAAAGCAATGCAAGTTTTCCATGAGGTAAAGCGCGTTATGGGGAATCTGTGATACCATCGGAGGTTTTGGAGAACATGGTGTGGAATATTTTTGTGTTCCTTTCGAGAATCAAGTCACAAGTCATTGGAAAATGCATTTACAGGCCAGACATCACCAACGGTAACAAATAGCTTCTAACGTACATGTTCATATCGCAGAAACAACATAGACTGTGCTCTTTAGACAAGCTGTCCCTAAGTTCACTTATTCAAGTTTTGTCATTTTGAAAACCGCTGGACGATATTTGATCATGGTTTTTCGCGTGTATTTACTTGCGTGAATGTTCTAAGTGGCCCTGCATTTTTATTTGTATACAAAACCTCCGTTCCTTAGGCACACGGTCCATTACAGATTTCGTCCCCTAGAAGCAAAGACAAAATTGCCTTCGCCTGCTTAAGGGATGATATGTCCAGATGTAACATTTTTGCGGTTAACTCACTTGCAGGTTTGGTGGAATTATAGAAAATTTTTTGGAAACCAAATTTGTAACAGAACAATGGTCAGTTCTTGTATTACATGCAGGGTAAATATTTGCGCCGACTAAGCAAACAATCTCTTGTGGTTAAGTGACGTCAAAAAATGGGCCAGTTCGTTCCCTGGTCGGCCAGTTCGTTCCGCCTTCCTGAAAGCGGACAGACTTTCTCATGCATTACTGTATAGGGGAAACATGTATATTATCTTCATCGTATTGCTCTTTTCTAAACCTATGCGGAGTCTCAGTGTGTCTGGCTCAAATAAGCAGTAACAGCATTTCTCTCTGTGATAGCACAACTCCCAGTGTTATTTTCTTTAACCTCTTAAACTGATTCTAAGACACTTGATCACCTTTGACCGTCATTCGATGGATCTATTGATAGGAATCAAAATCCTCGTGACGGAATTTCTGAATAGGTCGTTTTCACAAATTCTCTTTGACTAGCAAGATTTACTATTAAGTAGAAACGTCTGTGTCTTAATTAATTCCGTTACCAACTGAAACGACGGAACTTTTAATGTACCGTAGAATTAACTAATCGGTAAGAAATTCTAGTCAAAGTCTGGACCCCAGTGTTCATATCTTTCATTCACAAACCTCTCGTTTTACTGTCAACATGAATAACTTTCTACATATAAGCAAGATTTTCATGTTTCTCTTTTCATCGTGCCTTCTAAGCACCGAAGTTTCATCAACGCAAGAGGGTAAGTGCTATGAATATTTTTCCTGTATGAGTAGGGGAAAACTGCTGTAATACTGTTTGGACACTGTTCTCAAAAAAAAAAAAAAAAAAAAAGAAATCAATAATTTTTCGGCATTTTCTGCTTCAAATGGTTAAGTGAATATGCCGACTGTAGTTCAGCTAATTGTGCAACTTTTTTATATTATGAATAGCGTAGGTAAATAAACTTATTTGAACAAGTTCAAACAGGGGATTATAATTATTGAAAAAGAATCACGAAAGGACTCTCGATGCAACGAAACGTGTAAAACCTTTCAGAGAACTTTTTCTTCTACTATTGACGCGAGGTAAGTAAGAAATCTAGGTAGATCCTTGAAATACATGCTCTTCAAATAAAGTAACTTTTCAACTGTTGGCCACAACACTTTTCCCAGTTTTATCCTAACCAAACTTAAAAGCCGTAAAAAACACTTTAATTCCAAAGTGACTGAACTTTTGTACATGCCTTTTAGCTGATAGCAATCTCTTTGAGTATTGCAGACAAAAGTTGAAACAGAGCGTGAATTGTCCATTTTGTTTGCAGCTTCTTAAGAATGAGATAAAACTGTTCGCAATAAGAAAGCTGTTAAAGGGGTGTCCTAATTCAACACTGTCGGTCATCAACAACCGAAAAAAACTTTAAATAGAAGTTTTGTGGGCATTATTTTCATATCGTGTCAGTTAAGGCCTATTTTCTAAGTTCTAGAAAACAGTTCTAACACTAAGAGCTCATGTTGATGATAGAAAACACTCTCAGACAGTCGCAGGAAAAACAAATTCTAGACTATACTGTAGGAAAGACCGGAACGAGACATCTTACCCTGAATTTTAAATTTTTCAAAGATCGATCTTCTCTTCTAAAGAGGTGTGAAAGTTTCCACTGTTACTAAAGAAGGAAATCAGAAAAGGAGGAAGAAAATCAGTTGAAAATTTCTCCCGGCGATAACTGTCTGTAGCGACGCACAAAAAAACGAGCTTCAGTGATCAGGGACATATCCACAAAGAAGTTATTGTAGGATTTAATGTGTGTTATACCAACAACAATGCATGATTGTTTGAAAATAAAAGTGACATGATTAAATTGTTTTCAACAGTGGCAAAGTTAGCAAAAGGTCAGAGATGAATTAGATAATCGATGATGCACTTTGTCATAAGCAGGCGCGAACTTCTTGGTATTTTGGAAATGTTTTTTAAGGTAAAATGTAGTTATAAAATATGACTGTGACGAATGCAACTAACATAACTCTTTTATAAACTGCAATTATGCATGTACCACAAACGGCTGAACTTTAGTCTAGATGAACACCAATGAAACTTTTGAGTCTTCGATCGTTTCACTAAAATTAAATGAAAATCTCTACAAATGTGGATATTTGCAACGTTTGAGATTTTATGAGCATACAGAGTGGTTGCGCACGTCATATACATAGTTCCTTTTTAGTGCAAAGTTTTAGGAATAGTATCAGCAATTCTACCTTGGGAACTTTTTGAAAGAAGAAAAATGCCTGGTTAATAAGGTAGTGAGTTAGTTAGTTAGCTAGATGAAGTTTAACGGCCCAGTTTCTAACATATTGGTTCAAGTCGAGCCGGCCACGGCCTTTTTCCAGATGTGGCTCTCTGGCTATTCTTCCCTACTCTATTGCCAATGCTGAGTATCACGCACAACGGCAGTAGGTTCCATTTTTAGAGTCCTTGGCATGACCCGCCCTGAGAATCGAACCCTGGCCCTCCGCGTGAGAGGCGGGTGCTCTATAAGCACGCGGTCTGATGGACGAAAAATTGACTTAGGTAATTAGTCGCAAGATGGTGAAGCTCGAATGGAATCTTCTGGTAAGGTAAATAGAAACAATTCCACGGTATGTCTATACTAATTGACCTAAACTCCATTAATCTTAGAACGGGGGGAATTCGTTACAAAAACACTGCGAAGTGCCGCAGTTCAATGAGAGACGCGTGAACTAAATTGTCAATTGGGATCTTTATCTAAAGTATAATGATTGAAGTAAAAGTATTTTACGCCACAGTGTACGTCCCAGTCACAGTGTACATAATGCTTGACACCGTGTTTTTAGGAGTCCAGGGAATTTGTATTTATCAAGAGCCACTACATGCTTTGTATTCCCTTGCTCATTCCTTGAATGTACTTGTTTTGTCTAGCAATTAAAGATTCAATGGGGTTTAAATTGTCACCATCTCATCTTGAAACTTAATTTGCAACGCTTAACGTCAAACAGCTCTAATAACAGTACATACGTTTCTGTATCATGTCAACCATGTACTCAATATCTTTACCTAATTGCGAAGTTTGCTTAAATTGAGATGATTTTCTACAACATTATCCAATCTTCTTCTTACATGGTAGACATTTAAGATTCCTCTTGAAATGTCTTTCGGTTTATTTTATTAGATAGTGTTAATTTTCATTTCAATGTATTTTTACTCCTGCCAATATTCATACGTGTTTCTAATAAGGTGTATCTGTGGGACATTATCCAATGAAAAAAGACAACAGGAATATCCTACACGCTAATCGCCTCTAGTAAATAATTGTTCTGTAAGGTATGATATGGAACTTACAAGCATAAATATCCATTAAGTAGCAACTGGAAAAAAGGCCCTTAGACGGCTCGACTCCAACCGATTGATCAAAACTGGCCATTTAACTCTGTACCAACTTACCTAACCGATAACTAGCCTTTTAAACAACCGGTACTTACAGAAATTAACATAAAGAAGGAGAACATGTTATCCTCTAATTCATTGCCTTTGTTAAGGAATTCTTTTCAATTTTTACCATTTTAGGCCAGCAGTTGAATAAAACTTGAACTTTAGACCTCCCCTACGCACCTAACATCTACCGTTAATTAATATTTCTTAGTGCATCTTTGTAGAAATGCTTTAATTAAACATTTTGGTGTTAAAGTGTTAAAATTCGGACACTTGTGGTTGTGGGATTATGATGTTTTTATTACGGATTTGTGCTTCAAGTAGCCTAAACAGAGTTCGCGGAAGCTCCCTACCCTTTGTTGTTGAAATGGGTTCAGTGTAATGTCCGTTTTGACAGCTCAATCCTTTTTTGGTAAAAATGGCCAATTATTTGATACGTTTCCTCTATGAAACGTTACAGGAAGTTCATTGCTAACGTCTAGCAGGGATTTGATATAAGCTAGGTAGTAGTTCAGATTCCATCATCCATGTGCCTGTGTGTCTTACACAAAAACCGCACACACTTAGTGCATTTCGATATTTCGCTAGTGTGACATATTGACTATTCATTTGTAATCATATGGGCGCGGATTAAGTAGCTTATAATCAGGAAGCGCTTTTTAAAAAGGGCTAGCAAACTGTTCAGCACTCTGCGGTTTTTTCTCTAAGTGCTCTTTCTGTCATGGTTAATTAAATTATGAAAGCTTTCAACAGTGAGAAACAAAAGAATACAGAATCACGTTAATGCCGGTAATTGATGCATCGTAAAATATTAGTTTGAGCCATTCTAATCTGGTGCTGAACTTTTTCTTCGTTTTCCTATGTAATTACTGGCATCCATTCCAACGATGTATTTTTATCAAATTAGAAAAAATGTCGATAACTGCTTGAAACGTTAAACTCAAACATACTTCAACACACGATAAACTTTCTATGCTGAAAAAATATAATAGGTAACTATATATTCTGCATCTTAATGAACTTATTTACATTTTCTCCTTGAAAGATGCATCCTACTTCTTTTACCATCAACCGGAATATCCAAGAGATTGTAGAGAAGCTCGTAATCAATGTTCATCTGATACTTTAAGTGGTGTTTATACAATCAAACCAGATGGATATACAAAACCCTTTGAAGTTTACTGTAACAATGAAATTTCTGAAGGTGGATGGACGGTAAGATTTACTAATTTAATTCAAAGTGCCCTTAGAATGTACTTAAAACAACCAGTGTAGCCTTCGGTACCCTCTCGGTTATTTTGCAATAGATTTTTAACTTGTTTTCAGGACCATATATTAAGTACAGATGCAATTTAGTAACATGGAAAGTATAGCTATTTATAGGTACAAGTGAGCTGCACAGTTGCCAAGCAACTTTATGAACTTTTTTCTTTCAACACTTATCCTTGTCACTTAGCTAAAGGATTGGTCGGTCCAAACCGATTAAAAATTTTTTAAAGAATACATATGTCATCAGGGAGTTATAAGATACCTGGCGTAATTTTGAAGATAAATGAAATGGCGCTTTTACCAGGTTAAGTACCTTAGAAGCAGTATTTTGTAAAACAATCGAATTGGGAGTGACAAAAAAAAAACATGAAAAAACGACTTAAATTTTGGCGTTTGGCCACCTTTTTGAGAGATAGCATGTCTCGGATGACAACAACATTTAAACCCAATTAATGTTGTCGTTAATAAAATTAAATTTTATCCGTATGTCTAACACTTAAATAATGTTTCCTTCACACTTTTAACAATTAGGTTATTCAACGCAGAACGGACGGTTCTCTGACTTTTGGAAGAAGTTGGGAAGATTATAAAAATGGATTTGGCTTCTTGTCAGGTGAATTTTGGATTGGTCACGACAAGTTATCTTATTTAACAAATCAAGCAGTTTACGAGTTACGTATTGACATAGTGTTGTCGAACGGATCATCTTTCTACGTTACATACAAATCATTTCAAATCAGCGATGAAATGAGAAACTATGAAATAGCATCTACTGACGTGTTCCGCAGTAATTGGAGTAAGTATGTCAGTTAATTTTCTGTAGTCATCCTTTCTCAATGTAAGTGGAAAGATTTTGGAAGATCTGGGCGTTGTTTGACGTTGTTTTGTTTGCAATTTTGTCTCAAGAGCTATTTTGTTAAGGAAACCCTTTGCTTCGGGAAGATTTATTAAGAGCGAGAAAGATATTTTGCCGACTGTTTTACTTCGTAATGGAGAACTATTACATGTTTCAAAAAAGCTACCGCGGCCTGCTGCTGAACAACGCATGTAACTAAGGTTCATCCTTTAAATGGAAAGTTTAAACCACAATACAGGCCTTAAAAATGGTTGAGTAAACTTTACCCATGGCTGGGTCAGTTTGTCACCGCCTAACCGTTTGAATATGGGACTACCAGCGTTGCTAAAATAATTGGTGTAAAATTAATTGTCCCTAAGAAGAAGGTAATTTTGTTATCAACTTGGGTACTTTCTTACCAAACAGCTTTGTCGTGGCACACAGACCCAATCATAGGTAAAGGCTTACCCAACTGTTTAAGACTAGGGAATGTGGTAACTTTCCTTCAAAGTTTATAATGACGGGACGGCTTGAGGGATTTTGTAAGTCTTAGAAATCTTCTAAAACCAGGGTAATAATTTACCCCATTTTCCTCTGAGGGGGATCATGTGATGTTGTGAAAATCTTCCATTTAAATTACTGAACTTGCCAATACGTCACCTGAAAGCAGACTTCATACGTTAAAATTTGCCATCGTTGTCTTATTAAAAACTTTCCACCTCATGCCTCTTATTCTAGAGGATAAGATCTAGTAGCTGCTTTTACTTTAAACCTTATCTACAAATTGATTTTACTCCAGGTTGCATTGCTTCGACGTGTCCTCTAAACATGATTCGCGGGAGCTGCACTTGTCAAAGTTTTTGTACAGATCCAATACGGCGGGCGGACTGCTATACTGACTGTGTAGAAAACTGTGTGCCCGAGGGTTGCCTTGTGGCTGAAACAAACTCATACATTTCGGTAAGAAATCACCTTAGCATGTCACTCTCTGGTTTAAGTTTCCCTAAAGGGTTAGCTAACTACACACAAAACTTTACATTAAACTGCTTAAATCTCAAGATTTATTTCTTACTACAACGCATACATACCATGACTGTTTGATCGTCTACTTCCATGTAATCTTAATTGATTTTTACTTCAAACGTTAATCATAACTACACTTAAAACAGTGAAGAGAAATTACTGAAATACGATCTCCTCTCATATTTCCCTTGTACGTTTCTATCTGATTCATTCTAAAATGTTGACTAATTCGTTCATTCTGAATTTGTTCTTCTTATACATTCATTATAAAATGGTGAGTCATATGTTAACGCTGACTGCTCACAAAATTGTACTTGTATCAACAACCAGTTCAGTTGTAACACACAATACGAATGCAGTACTGATGCAACATGTAAAACAGAAGACGGTGTTCGAAAATGCTACTTTAATGAAGGCTTTGATGGAAATGGTGAAATCTGTACCAGAAATGCTTTCACAGATTGCTATGAAGCATACCAAGCTGGTCGTACAACGGATGGTGTCTATACACTACTTCCAAGAGGCTGGACCAGACCCAGCTTTACTGTATTCTGTGATATGACGACTGATGGTGGCGGATGGACTGTAAGTTTGATTCTTCCAATTTATTGACCAATATTTGGTCCTTACATATGTGTATTTGTTGTTTGCCTGCAATCATGCTGACAAAGGCCTTATTGGCTTTGGTTGTAAAACACTTTTGTTGCGGTCAAATGAAGAGACGCGAACATAATATTAATCCTGATAACATTATGAAAAATAAGCTTTCCACGACCGCATCCTACTTACAAAAAGAAAAACTGTGATATTTGTATTGGTGAATAAAAACGTTATGGTGACTTAAACTTTAAACCATTATCACTATTGTTACTTTCACTAGGTGTTTCAACGGCGTGGTGATGGTGAAACCGATTTTTACAGAGGCTGGAATGACTACAAAGAAGGGTTTGGTTCTCAAAACAGTAGTAAAGACTTCTGGCTTGGAAATGATAAAATCTATTACCTGACAAACCAGAAAGACTACAAATTACGTGTGGACATCGTTACCTCTGGTGGTTCATCGAAGTATGCAGAGTACGCTTCATTTCGAATTGATAATGAAAGTTCTAAATATCGCTTGAATATTAGCAGTTATACCGGAAACGCTGGTAGGTTAATTTTGTGTATCTCTTCATCTGTAACTATCATGGTTGAAGCGGATGTTGCATTTTATGGGGGGCAAGCAGTACCTTAAAGTGGGACTGCCATGATAAAGTTTCCAGAATTCATTCCAAACGTTAGAAATATTGTGTGTGGTCCCATAAGGTCTAGCACACTCTAAAAAAGTGGGGCAAAAATAACACCAACACTGGTCACGTATGTAACGATAGGCCTACTGAAATTGGGTAAAATTTATCCTTTGATGTTGTGTTTAGAAGTGAGCGATGAGATAACACTTTCTTGGGTAATCCACCACTTGGATGACTGATTACTGAAAAAATACCCAATCTCAATATTGATATATACGTTATTAAAGGTTGGTGAACATCTTATCCAACTGTTTTGAGAGTGTATAGCTCCTTAATGTGGAAACCTATGGCAACTCAGATGTAAAATTTTATGTAACGCAATGAAGTATGGCACTTGAGATAAATACAACTCCTTTATACCCATGCAAATTGTGCTACTCTGGGTTTCGTTGCCTCAACGCTGTTTATCGGAACGGTTTATGGTGTTTTCAATTTCGTACCGATTCACACACGTTCAGCCGTCGTTCTGGTCCACCCATTTACAGGTTAGATGACAGCGAAAATAAACCAAAACGGTGTAAATTAATTTACACAAAAAAGCTTTAAATGAAAGATCAGATGTGATTTCGAAATAAAAAAAATACCTGGCGAAAAACCGGACGCAGTGACACAAGTAAACATGAAAAACACTATTTACTACTTAAATATTTATTCTCTTTCTTCATGTTTGACATTTAAAATAAAAAAAAAAAACATTTTTGCTCATCCGTGAATGTATTACGAAAAGTTTAGACTTTTCTGCAAAAATAACTTCAGTTAAGGAAAGCCATGAGTCAGTCTCCTTTTGGGTAAATTTGAATATTGTTATAACTCAATTTTCGTGTACTGCCAAGACCCTCCTGCAATAAAATCAAAGCTTTTGTTGTGAGATTACCTGTGCTTTAGACTCCTGCCTCTTTTACCCAAGGTTATTTTTAATGCACTTACGCCCCTTGAGTGAGGAATTGAGCTTTCAACCCCTTGTCTTTGGGGGCATTTTTATTTTTTAAGACTTCAGACCTTAGATGTAACGTCCCAAGATAGCTTTCTAAGTTTGAAAAGCAGGCTGAAATCAATTAACACATTTGTTTTGTTATTGTTATTCCGCTTAACCTCAACGATACAATTGAAAAAACAGGTGATTCTTCGCAGGATGAAAATTACAACTTCTATTCACTTTACATTTGAACTTTGTATATTAAAAAGTGATGTCATAAAGTTCATAACGATAGATATCAATAACAAAAAAGTCACAACATCTACTTGGAATAATTACAATTAAAAAAATATTACGTGCACATATATTGAAGCATTGTAATTGTTAAAAATTGAAAAATTGATTCATAGCATGGCACTTATAGTCATGAATAATTGAAAAAAGTAAGCTATCTGGGTAAAATTAAATTATGCAATTGCCTGTTTATATCATCTTATATGGAATGAACATCAAACTTGCAGATATCAATTCTTTGAGCAGCTATAACTGTTTGAAGTGGTTTTTCAATGTTCGCAGGTAATTATTTGAATAGTTGCAATAACGGGGGACAGTTCAGCACATACGATGAGGACAATGACCAATGCGGCGTCCAAAACTTTGCAGACGGACACAGGGGGGCCTGGTGGTACAATACGATAGCCTGCTCTCATCTTTGTACGGAGTGCTATTATAGTTATACATATTGCCATTATTTTGAAACGAGAAGCGGATGCAATAACGTTGGCACCAATTCAAATCTAAACGGTGACTACAACGGAGGCAACGGCGATAACATCTTTTGGGCTAATTATTATTATTATTATTACTGTAACCTCAACTCTGCCGAGATGAAAATTCGTCCATCTTCTGTGTAACTTGAAAAACATTAGGGGTTGTGTTACCGTTTTCCGAAAGTAATTACGTGTCAAAGGACCTGAGTAATTGCCCAATCAGTAAAAGAGTATATTAAAAGAGGACATTGGCATACACCTTTACTGTATACATTCAAGCATGGAAATAATTTATTTGATTACTACGTTCATTAAATTAACCCCAGGACGTATTAGGTTGCTTCATTGATGATTGCGAGACACTTAATCAAGCTATATAAAATAAACACGCCCGGTTATCAGCTGGCATAAATGAGAAAAGTGACTTCTCTTTGAGTCTGATTTATGTTGTTTGAAACAACCTAACTGGGCTTTTGATGGGCTTTTAATTGTGAAAATACGGTGAAATACGTTGTTCACTTAAGCAGTCCGGGAGAATCCCCCTTTTCGGAGACACACAAAGTTTTCGTAAATGTAGGCTTTTTGTACAACTTGAAATATAAATATTCAAGACCTTATTCTTGTAACAGCCGTTGTTTCTAACTCACCCAGCCGATGATTCGTCATATACCAGTGTGGTTATAACAAAGGGAACACACAACACGATGTTTCTCGTAAGACCATTTGAAACCTTTCAATACCGACGTTTGGTGTGAAAAGATAATCAAAACCGGTCACCGACAATTCATCCTCAGTGAATGATCCTCATTGTCGTAAGTTTATCCTGTGTTTCAATTCAATTGTCTTAAACGGTCAGTAAAGTGAAACAAGGATAGCCTATATACGCTGTGTAATGTGAAGCGTACATCCGCGGGCTTACACATCGTCTGTGCTCCTTGTTAGCTAAGTTTGAGCTTCCCGCGCTCAAGCAAGTTCGTAGGAGCTGATTATATCCAAACTCCGTAACTGTACTTGGAGGTTTAAGAGAAAATGGGAACCCCGCTCATGTAGTCTAATTTACAGGGTTGCCAGACTAAGACTTACGAGTGCGCGCTTTATCGCAGTGCTGACACCAAATACCGATCATGCACAATAAGGATGTGTGAGTTTAGGCTGTACAGCGTCTATTGAGGGTCACCGGTCAGTGTCATTACTTTAATAGAAATTTTCTCAAAAGGCATACGGTGGACTATTAAAAAGTGCACGGAAAAGTTGTAGATAAAATCTTTGGCAGCAAGACCATCTCGGTTTTGAAATATCCTAAGCAGGAACTAATTTTCAAGAAAGGTGTCAAAGGTAAAACCTCATGTTCTGTATTATGCACACCGAGCAGCTTTGTGGGTAAATTTAAAAAAAAAAATTGTCTCCATTATAGGAGACAATTCAAGTCTCCGAAAAGGGAGACTCTCCCGGACTTTTAAGCGATTGTTTCATACTTATCCTCCATACGAATAGTACTGGAGTCCAATGCGTGCCACATAAGTCGAAAAATTATAGAGATGTTCTGTCTGCCCCAGATGTACCGAAAATGCGTTTTATAATTTAACAAAAATCATTTTCAAATCTGCTTCAAGTCAAGATATTGTGAAATAGTGATTGCTAACCTCAAACCTTGTGATGATATTTCGAACTATAGTCAGTTCGAAATATCTTAGGCATTAAAATATTTGAGCGGCAACGTCGACTTTAACTAGGCAGTTATCTTGGATTTCGAATAAAAGAGCATTCGACGTCAAAGAACCTGGTATTGACTGGCTGATAAACCTTTTTTTCATCCGGTGGTTAGCTGGTTTGCCGATTTGATGAGTCTAGTTTAAATCTTTTTGTTTAAACAAACCATGTGTATCGAAAACTTCTTTCATTGATCGATAAACCTCATTCAACATTATCGGTTTATGTACCGTATGTTTAACGTATGGGCTGATTAACCAGGTTTTTCATTTAGTAGATTACTGTGTATTTGTCTGGTCATATAAATATTGAAAAACAGTAACCAGTTGAACATATTTTATTTCCGTTATGGTCTCGAATCCGGTTAACTTAAGACTGACCGGTTTGAAAATCCGGCTGTGATTCTAACACTCCTAAAAGACCCGGATCAATTTTGATCCAATCCGGATCAAATTTGATCCGAATTCCTAGTCCCAGGGGCACCTATCCGTCCCGGATGGATATGACTCGGAATTCCGGTTAAAAAATAAATGACCTCCTTCCTGATTAAAATTGATCCGGATTCCGTTTCCCTGGGGCACCTATTTCATCAGCATTATGACCCTCTCCTGGATCAAATCTGATTCGGATTCTGCATCCTGGAGTACCTACTCCATCTGGATATGACTCGGATTTTTGGAAACCAATGACTCCATCCAGGTTCAAATCTGAATGAATTCCAGATGATATCCCGGTGGATCCTATTTGATCGAGATGAAAGCAACTTTAAATTATTTGTAAGAATAAGTGACAATGTTTTATATTAACTTTGATCAAAATTTGAGGTCACAAATCACCGTTTCTTTCTCCAATCATGTGGACCTCTTCTACAATAAATTCACATTTTCAATCTATTTTTTCAGAAGGAACCAAAGTGGCTATTCAACTAGCAGTCAATTATAGTGTTTAGTTCAACAATGAAAATACGAAACAATAACAACTACAAATATTAGGCTGGTTGACAATGTATTTTGGAACACACTGCAAAACATATATCCAATTTTCAACAACAAAAAATGTGCTACATGAAAAGCAGTAAGCCTAAAATGTGTTCATTCACTCTTGTTTACATAATTACTATGATCTCTGAAGGACGCTATGAAACGAAAGGCTACTTTAAGGAAGCAGTAAATTCCAGCAATGTTGATAAATGTAAATCTCAAAAAGGTAGCATGACAATAAAAAGAGCCTTTGTTGAGGTAGCAACGTTTGTACATGTTACATAAAAAAAAAATTATGGTAAGTCTGATATACTGTAATTCGCTTAATCAAGAATGCATTCCACAGATGCGTAATACAATGTTGATTTTCATACTGAACTTCCAGTCTTTTACTTCAAAATTCATATGCTGCCACTGAAAAATTTCCAAGGCCTACTTTAAATGGTCACTGAAGAAAATGGTACACTGACTACTCATTTCTGATCCAGTAACTAAGGCAACAACTCAGAACTCAGAATAGGGTAATGCCCTTTAAAAACAGGAAATCTTTCTATCTAATAGAAAGATATTAGATTAGATATTAAGAGCTGAAAGGCATCAGGTTAGATATAAAGGTCGTACTGTACATAAAGAAGTGACAGAAAATGGACTTTGAGTCCCAACTTTTCCATCACCCACTAGCGTGGTATTATCAGATAGGGTGGTTGGGAAGGGGATAGTAGCTGCACTATGGCATTATACAGTGGTAGCACCAGTATATCAAAGGGCATAGGAAGGCAAAGGAAATGTTGGATTTTAAAAATTTGTTTAAGCCACAAGATTTTTGCAAGAGGGGTTCAAGAGTCCAACTTAGCGCCTCTCGTGGAGGTCCAATGGCCGTAGGAGGTCTAGGGAGTAGAAAGTTTGATAATGTTAAACATAGTTTGTACCCACTGAGTGTATATATTCCAGTGGCAGTCTCGGTTAACGCCTGATATGTTTCCCCATACAATTAAGTAAAACTTAAAGGGCAGAAGTATTCCCTCGAAAAGAAGCTCGATAATGGATCATACGAGTTTTCCATTGACTGAACACTTCTTTGACGTCATTCATGATTGACAGTAGTCTCCGTCTCAATTCAAAACGAAGGCTATACTCATTGGTGGATATTGGTCGCATGATATTGTTTAAAAATTTTAAACGCACGGTGGTATGTACTGTACACACACATGCACTCATACACAATCTCAACGGTACGTCTTTACATTAAGGTGGGCACTGCACTGCAGTACAGTAGTCAGTATATATTGCATTCATGGAACGTTCGAGGAAGCAAGTTACCGCACTAACAGAACCTGAAATAACATCTATCGCTAGACAGAAACTTTCGTGTGCTGTGAAAATGATAGTGACAGAAGTACAAAACTGACCCTATCTGCTCGGAAAAAGCATAGAAAGACAACCGATAAGAAGTGCAGGTTGACCAAGTTGCGTTCTCCGAATCGTTCGTAGCGTCCGTGGAAGGAAGACAGCGGTAGCCGAGAATTCCCTCAATTTGCTGCCCATCTACACTGTACTGAATTTCATCGAAGTAACTGTGGTCATAGAACCTGACAGCAAAGGGTGAGTTAGTCCTTTATTATAGGCCTATACTCGAAACTCTTCATATTTAAGGGGGTTCCATCGAAGAACAACATGAATACAAGCCTAGGTCAGAGGTCAGTTGTTATACATACAAAAATATTGTAGGCCTAGGCCAGAATTAGTACTAAATTAGCCTATAAACCTAGTAGTAGCCTGACTAGTAACGTTAGAAGTTAGTACTTTGGTCCTAATAAAGCGTAGCCTAAGCTAGAAAGAGTAACTCTACTTACTTTTGTTGCTTACAGTCTAGTAGGCCAATACAGGGCACACAAAATCACAAAAATGGCTGATTTTTTGTTTGCCTTCAGGTACGTTTGTAGCCAAATGCCTAAATGTAGTAGGCCTAATGTACTAAATTCTGTTATCCAGTAGCTTAGGCCAATAGGTTCACCTTTCCAGACACTATTTCACATGAATACCAACATTTATTTGCTTTTCTGAAATGGCAATGTCATATATATCTATCAGTAAACATATTACACTTTCATATTTTAGCCACTTCAGATGCATATTACACATTGCGAACCATCACTAGGCCGGCAGAAAATACCGGAAAGGGTCATTAAGGGTTTCATCGTGGAAAATATAGACTGCTCTCCCACTGTATATTATGGGAGAGCATGCCGTATGAATGAGCTAGACCTAATATCATGTACATAAATACTGTTCCATTTTGAAGCCCAATGATGTCCAGCAGTGGACCATTCTAATCATCTTCATCCGACTGATGTATTAAGTCCTTGATATGGGTTCTATATAACAGCCTTTGCCGATTTGATGCACCGGCAAGGTTCTGCACATCCTAGATAATACACTATAAACAAACAGTATGCGGAAGCGTCAAAAATACACCAACAGTAGGCAAGTTGTGCTGGGTCATTCGTGGTGTGACCTTTAGTTTCCCATCCATGATTATTTCGTGAAGGTAAATTTTATTCTGATTGGAGTGACTCCCTCCATATGTGCGATTGTTAGCCTTTTTCCGTATGTATGTTTGTTAGCTGGGGTGGGACCATCATTTTTTCGCTTCTCAAAGGACAGCCAGGATCCCGTATCGTCTGCTTTAGACCCAGCTCTTTCATAGGTGCTGTAAAGTTGACAAGTGAATTACTCGCATTTGATGAGCTGTTGCATCACTCAAAGGTAGTTCCATTCCAAGCCTCATATGCTTTGCTCACTAGCAAAGACTTTCAATGCCTGCGTCTTAAATGATCTTGACAGATTGTAACCGGCTGAAAGGGCACTAGATGAAGGCGCGGCAGCCTATAGACTGATAGACAAGTAAGCCAGTAAAATGGGATTTAACGACTCACCTATCCAGTAATGGGAAAAGCACTTCAATTTTAAATTATTTCATGAAATATGTGTGTAACAGAAATTAGACAATAGTCCAAAGGCTGCGTTATATCTTTTCGATTTAAATTATCTAAGTATTGATTTTGAAGTATACAGGCTGCCAGAAAGCGAAAATTCTGTTTGATTCAAGAAAAGGCAAAATATTTTTTCCCTTAGTTTTTTATGCCTTCTCATAGAAGACATTCTTCATTCTATCTACAGGTCACCTGCTTGGTGTTTTTATGAAAATTAGTTTTGAGTAATCTCTGCTTGAAAATTGTATTTAATTTAAAGAAATGTTTTCGAAACACTCACCGTCCTGAGCTGGTGTGCCATTCATTCTGTGAATGTGCAATAGAAGCAAAAAGAAAATCTTGTCTGCTCCCCCCCCCCCAAATAGACCTCATCTTGAGGGCAAGAGCAGATGTCAACTGGTCTACAATCACTTGTAACAATATCTTTTGAATTTTTCTCACCAGCATATCAATACCTGTCTTGTTTCCAAAGTTATCCAACGTACTTACGGTAAAGGAGAGACTGCAGTTGCAGTTAAAAGTATATCATTCTTTAATGGAAAACGCCAATTGAAAGTATACGAAAGATCAACGTTACGTATGGCAGATGAGGGACATTACAAAATACCGTAATGAGGATTTTGTAGTGTACTACTAGCTTTAAATTAAATTCATGGTTTAACCACTTCCACGGGACGGTTCTGTCAACATCTACTTTGAGAAAACGTGTGTCTTTTGTGATAGACGAATAAGTTCAAGTTTGTGTTTGACTAGACGATTTTATCTGCTGCAAGGTTATTACATCAGAGACTGATGCCCACACTTTATTACCATACCTACTTGATTTCGGATTCCCCTCAAGAGAAAGTTTGTCATTGTATTTCGTAATATAGAGTCCCTTACTCTCATTCACATCCCCATGGAGTGAGATCAGTGCTGTGCTAGATGTAGGGACTTTAAAACCAATTCCAATAAGCTCAACGGGTGTTTGATTAGATTAGAATGACAGAAATAAAGAATCTCTTGGGCACCTGAATTAGTCTTTTCATAAAAATGCTATCAGTCAGAGAATGCAACGCAATGTAAAATAAAATGCTTACACTTTTCAAACTTTAAGTTTTTGTGGTTCGACTCAGTGTAACTCGAAATTTTGTCAAAACTGTTCTGGAGAGGAGACTATAATCCAAAAAACTACACCCGAAACATACTTCCTTCACCTGGAAGGGAGATTTCCTGTGGCTTTCAATTCTATGTTTAACTGCCGGTATCAAGGTTACAAGGTTTCAGACTCTGTTGACATTAAATGACCTTTCATCTCTACCTAAACCATCAATGTTCTTCCTCCCAAGATGACAAATCTATGTATTAATTGCGGAAAGTAACGGTCATTCCTAGTTTGAAACAGTGTCAAAAATATCTATCTATTCACACCTCCATCCAAATGCTTAAATAAATGTCGTTTTTACACGTACTCCATATCAATTTATTGGCAGGACATGAGAATAGCACATGAATACCTTGAAAGGAGGGCCCCTGTCACCAAGTGACAGACCTCAACGAAGCTACGCCAGTTACCATGTCCGAGAGAAGGAATGGGCGTACAAGGCTCTACTTATCGAGAGAAGTCATCACCAGCTAAGTCAGTGCTGGTGAGTTAACACACACATAACCATCGCATGGAATCTATTCCTGCCTTCTTTAAGAAATAAAAAATGAAACTCTGTGCATACTTCCAGCACCCCTCCTACTCGGACCCTAGCCGCTCTCGGGCCAATAGATTGTTTCAGACATGCATGAATTTATTGCTTAATACAACACATTTTGAAAATAATTTTACACCTGCCTTCACTTGGCATGTCAACATTTAATGACCATTCATTAGGATTTTTTCTCTCGGGTTAGGTGTTGCGTCTCCCTCTTTTCCTCAAATTTACTAATAAGTCATGGAATTTTCGTATCCGTTCATGTCTTTCCATTAATTTTCTTGGCCTCTTCCTTCTTCCCACACAGTCCCGAGTCCCTTTTTTAACCATTCCTATCGATATTTGAACCGAACTCCCGCCGACAAGCAGGAGCGTAGATTTGTTTTGTGGAGGGAGGGACGAGCAAATATTTTCCCACAGCCAGTAGAGCCATAGATCGTGTCCCGGACTGGAATCATCTATAATCTACCCAAACAAAAGTGAGCGCATGCGTATATACACACAAACAAACAAACATTCATACACTCTGACATTCACAAGCACATGCACTCAATTTGACTTTTTCAGGCAGCCCTAAAGTCACCGTATACTACAATGTTTTATTTTGTATATTCTGTTCGTTGCTTTTTAATCTGCCTGAATCCTAGGGGGACCAAACGATATGTTCGTCTCTCATATTTTCATTGGGGATGAAAATTGCCTTTGCTTGCAAGGCAAGCTTCCATCTCTACATCCTCCAATTCAAACATTATAATTTTATTCAGAACCCTATTTAATTTGTTGCTAAGGCCTGTCCACACAGGATGCATTGCGTTCCGTTCCGGATACGACACAGTTTTTACGCATTCTTCCGGATACGTCAAGACGCATGCCGGTCTGTACAGGATGTGTTCACACTACGTCAATTTCGATGCGTCACTTTGAGATGCAGTGTCAGTGGTGTAGCTAGGATTTTTTCCAGGGGGGCAAAGGTACGAAACTTCCCCAAAATTTTTCCCGGCCAATGTGTATGTATTTCATATAAAAAATGCAAATTTACAAGTATAACAACATTACCATGCCATTATGTAATATTACCTGCATTTTTAATCTTAAAGTACAACATAGAGCAGTTGGAAATAACAGCTCTTAATATATTATTTTGGTCAACAATATCTGGTTTATTTGTATGTACTAACGCAGTGGCGTACCCAGGATTTCTCTGAAGGAGGTGGGGGCATGCAGTATGGTCTAAGGAGAGGGGTGTCCGGAAATTTTTTGACGTTTTCAAGGAGACTAGATCCAAAATGGTGCAAGATTTTCGACTTTAACAGGAACAGTGTAAAAAGTTGAATCATGGTGGTTCATGGGGATAAAACTGAAACTTTTGTGTCTTTACATGCATTCTTATGCCATTTTTGCTACCTTACGAAGTAAAGCTATTCATTAAATTTGCACACCTTTATGAGTCAAAATAGAAGAGTATTCGGTAAAGGATTTGTGGTATTTCTTGGCCACAAAACGTTATTTTGTTATAAAGATTATCGAAGCGGAGCGCCACCATTAGTTGGCGCGGAGCGCAGAGAAAATTTCGAAAAATCAGACCCCTCAGATGGCCGGAAATAGCATTTTCCAGACTTATACGAAGAATCTACCCAGCCATTATCTTCTTTTGTCGTTTGCAAATAAGATCATTCCTTCAAAATATGTTCGCAAACTGCAAAGTGGGGGTAATCTGACCCAAAAATGTAATTTTGCCCAAAGGACTGAGCGTAACGCCACCATTGGTTGGTGCGGTGCGTAAAAAAATCGAAAAATCAGGCCCCTCAGATAGTCAAAAATAGCGTATTCATGCTGGTAAAGAGAATCTAAGCATGTAGTGTTTATTTTTATCGATGCCACCAGTTGGAAACAGAGTCTACCTTTAAACGTAAAAATTGGAATTTGACAGAATTTGCCTATTTGTAGGAATTAAAAAATTGGCATCACTGAGGGACGTACAGACACAGACAATCCTTCTCCTTTGAAATTGTTTGAAAAATTGGGTGTCCTTATAGGCAACCTGGGGCCACATATGCTATCTTTTGAAGTAAAATCTGTGTTTCTTAAGTGTAACTACTTATTTTTAAGAACAAAGAAAAAATGTCATCTGTGAGGGGGGCATGGCCAAATGCTCCCCTCCTCGTACGCCACTAAAAGGAGACCTAATAGTGGCTTGATCACACAGGATATCCTGTTAGAACACAGTCTGTTAAGTGAAGAAGGCTACAAGGTACTCATGGACCCGTTCATTGTTACACCCCAAGTGAGCAGAAAGCTTTTTCCCAAACTAGCCTGTAAGCCTCCAAGGATTAGGCTAAGTAACAAAATCTAAGTGTGTCAATGGATCCCGTTCATTCTAATTTCTAGACTAACTCTGAGTTTATCGTTGGCCATGGATTGTTTCAGCCCCATCCATCGTTATGTAGACAGAGTAAAATCGTTATAGCTCTTACTAGCTTGCAGGACAATATAATAAACTGGGGGGGGGGGGAGTTAGTGACTTGTCAGTTTTCACATCCTTTTACTGAATTCCCAAAGTGTACAACGCAGAGACTGTGTTCAAGGGGATAAGTTCGGTTTTACAGCCTTTCAGTGTTAGTTGTTCTGTATCAGCTGTTGTTAAATTCCTGAATAACAGCTTTATGTGCACTGAAATGCAATGATCATAACAACCGCACCTATACAAGAGAACATTCAATCTGCTAAGCGGCGAGGACATTTCTGTGGAACGCGAGTAGGGCCGGTTATGCGACACTGACAAAATCTCAAACATGGGTTAATTTGTTGCATGAAAATTCGAATTATTTATGAGAAATGTCTCAGAATTTTTTATTCTAACAAAAATTTTTGTTAGAGTAAGAACATTCATCAAATTTCCCCAATTTCAACAAATTTCCCCAAATTATTTTCCTGCCCCCCCCCCCCCCCAGTAGCTACGCCACTGTGCAGTGTGTAGTTTCCAATGACAATGCATGTTGATTGACAAAAAGTGTATTAAGATCGTTGGAAAGTTCACAGCAAACCTGTTAAAGTCGCCGTCACTCACGATATTCGATATGACTACCATGAGCGACTCTAGCAGTGACGACTGCCTAGCCATTGCGGCTCTCATTCTCCACAGACGAGAAGGGATTGATCCCATAAGCCCCCGAAGCTACTCCACTGATTATATACACTATATTGTATACGTATATTTTCTCGTGTGCCGTGAAATGTTCCTGTGCAGCCATGTCTAGTGTCCAGACTTCCTTTGCCTACCGTCCCAACAAGAATACAACTGTTTTTCCACTACCGAAGTCAATAATATCGCAAGGGTAGTGGGTACCCAAGAATCATAGGCCTACGTATACATTTCCAATGTTGTGAAAAAATGCCCCAAAATGAGCTTTTCTACTTATTTTACAGGCGTTTCATTGTGATTTTAAGCATAACCATAGTACCATATTGCATCCATATCCCGTTAAATTGCATTTCATGAAAGAAAAACAAGAAAGAAATCAAAGTTGACGCATGTTCCCGTACGTCAACTCTGTTTCTGAACGCACATGGACCTTGCCAAAATTTGACGCATCCAGCCGGATACGTCAATTTTTTTTCCCGCATCGATCGTGAGGCAACGCACCGCGTCCTGTGTGGACGGCTCCATTGATTTACGTGCAGAGTGATAAAAGTGACGTGTCGTGTCCTATCCGGAACAGAACGCAACGCATCCTGTGTGGACAGGCCTTTTTCCTCTCCTTTACATATTAAATTCTTCCCCTATCTTTCCACTCACCCCCCCCCCCTCTCATTTACATAAGGAGTGCTACACTTCCCAACTTTTCTATTAAGTGAGTTGAATAGGAGTATTTTCTTTGTCTTCTGAATCTCGTTTTGCACAAGTACTTGAAAGGTGGGAGTGTTATTTTCGTACACATATCTCAAGGCATTTGACAACAACATTTGTGTTAAAATGGTCATATTTCCCTGCCATTTTTAACATCAAAGGTAACGAATATATGAAAAGGAGAGAGCTGAGCCCATTTACACAAATCATCTGTTAACATCTAGTTTGTACTGAACAGTCACTTTAATTAAAATCCATCCTCTTTTTTATGAAAAGAACACCCAATTTAAAGATCTCCCTGCTTTTTGCCCGCTCAATCGTTTGCAATTGCGTGTGAAATGAGGAATTTCACAATTAACTGATCCGCAGGGCAATGACTAATGACCGTTATTTTTCAAAGGAGTTTTGGTAGCTTGCTCCCAATTTTGCATGACACAGAGCGTTAGCAGTAGATATCGCGATTCCTTTGAAATAAGAAACGGATGCAATTATAAAAAATTGTGAGTGATTCAATGAAACTTATTTTGAAACAAGTAATGTTCACAAGTTTCTTCCAACCCTTACAAGTTACTTTTATTTTATTTAAGGACCTACATGTCCCAAATCGATATCGTTTAAAATTAATCAAATTGTTTCATGATCCTTTCAGGACCCTTCCAGAAATAGGATAGGCTACCGCAGTAACTTAAAATGGAATTACTGCATTAAAATTTTAGTGAGATGGCAGGCCTAACGACTTGCCATGCCCAATTACATACAATGTATCTCACATGTACCCAGTCAACAGCTGGGCAGTGGAAAAAAATCATAAAGAGGTGTCCCAAGTAGGAGTCAAACCTGCTATATACTTGGACCACAATCAAGTCAAACACCTTATCGATATCCTACTGTCCTATGCTCTTGTCCGATGGCCTGACAAACAACTAACAGCCAGTTGGACAGTTACTAGAATTATTATCCTCTGGCAACTCCTACAGTATCATCAATATAACTTTTGTAAAGTCAAGGTCGAAGTCCGGTATACCGAGAAACCAAGCGTCCCCTCGTGGACCGAGTCGTTGAACACATTAGGTCCATCAAACAATATCTCCAGGAATATCAATAGAGGAGAATGGCCTACTCTGCAAAAATTCAGTGACGTGTTTACTTGAAAAGATAGTTTCCATAGAATAGCCGTAATTTTTATAAAATCTGGCGATCAGATATGGGTAAAATGAGGAGGGCGGTGTTGCCTCCAAACATATTGAACAGGTGTCTCATTTTCGCTTATGTGAAAACTCCGCTTAGATTCTAAAACGAACGTCGTAGTGAACAAGTCAAAGTACCGCCCACTTTTTGTATGAATTTACTTGACAGTCTGTATCTTAATTGAAACTTAACGTCTTATATGAAACGAAATCGAATGGAAATCATTTTACTAATATGATTCCAAAGAAAGTATTAGGGGAGGAAACCTAAAATGCTTGCAAATGCAACTCTGAGCCTTTTTCCTGCCCTCTTTCTGACTCTGGTGCTTTGGAGGAGTCCATTTTTTTTTTTTTTTTTTTTTTTTTTTTTATAGAAGCTTAATATCTAGCCTTAGTAAAAATGTTTAATATTGAATCGAATTGAAAGCATAATAAATGTATTACTACATTTTAAACAAAATGTGGTTTATGAAATTAAACAATGATAATTTTTTTAAACAACGGATTCTGTACAGTGTTAATATTCAGTGGGAAACTATCTATTCCCCTTCTAAATAGTGGAGGAATCTAATGATATGAATAAACATACCCACTGCTTCGTAGAAACCAATTCACAAGGGGTTTTTTAACCGAGAAAGTACGGTGGGGAAAAGTGTGCAACGGATATTTTTGATCGGTGAAAGATGTTGTTAAGACATGGATTGACAAAATTATGAGTGAACAAAGTGGATACAAT
This sequence comes from Holothuria scabra, assembly GCA_037179385.1. Taxonomy (NCBI): domain Eukaryota; kingdom Metazoa; phylum Echinodermata; class Holothuroidea; order Aspidochirotida; family Holothuriidae; genus Holothuria; species Holothuria scabra. The sequence goes on from CM074191.1 coordinate 21,228,238, forward strand.
TGACATAATTTCTGTGGAAACCTGAAAAGTTCGTTGTCCTCAATTAATTTGCTATTGAATTAATACAGAACCTTAGCTGTTTTTTTTTTTTTTCTGGCCTGGTACGGTGGCCCTTCAGTGAGTTTTGTATGGACAAGTTAACTTTATATGAGCTAAGGCATAATGAGCGATGTATTAATGGCTGAACAACTGTATTAATTGAAGTGGCATACAGTATTAACGATTTCTATGAAACCCTTATAGATACACTGTGGTAGAAAATCTACGAAAAAGTGGGGGCGCTCTCAAAATGAGACAAAACTGTTCAATATGGTTGTAGATTTGTTGCTAGGGGTGTAATATCAGGTAACCTAAAAGGTTTTATGTTAATTTTTTTTTCTGCTTGTCACCTTGGTAACAAGCTACAGCATGATCTGCTTTTGCTAAACGCGTTTCGACCGCAAAGGCAACAAGCAGTTTCGGAAATAGTTTTGTAAGAGGTGGATGTTTCCTGAAAATTAATTTCGGAAACAAGATCTGATATAAAGTCTTCCGAGTAATTCCACCGTATGGGATTCTCACCTTTAATGAAGCCCTTGAAACAACTTAAGGTGTGATAAGAATTGCTGGATAAACATGAAAACGTATCGCTTGGTTTCGAGTAGGCGCGGGTGTCAAAACTATTCCTTATGAAGATATTGATGTCAAGGTAACTAGTTTTTGAGTATGATGACTCATAAGTCAATTCCAAGGTACGGCGCATGGCATTGCTATGATCCACAAAGGTTTTAAATTTCAGTTCAGAACAATCTCAACCAAAGAATGATATGTTTTTAGGTGGGTATTATTTCCCTAAAAAGATGAAAAGTGATATCGGGAATTTCATGCGATGATTCAGGGCCCATTGCTACACCTACTGTTTGTATGTAGTAGGATGTGTCAAATTTGAAACAATTTCGTTTAATAATGAGCTCTAAAATCTTACGTATAGAGGCGGTTGATATTTTCGGTATAGAATATAGTCCGCCGTTAGATTTGCCGTATGCCTCGGTACATGCGTAATCGCGTCATCTTGAGGTATGTTGGTATATATACTAACTATATCAAGTGCAACCAAGAGAATATGGTCGGGCAGTTTTAGATTTTCAATTAGGGTGAGAATGTGATTGGCATCCTTCACATAGGTTGGTTGAAGTTGTACCAAACTTAAGGAAGGAGAAAAAAATCTAAAATTTCTGAATTTGCTGAGTAGGTCCACCACAGTCAGAGATAATGGGCTAATCGATAAAAGTGGTTCCCTCGTGTGGCTTTTTGTGGACCTTTGGTAGTAGGTAGAAAAGTGGTGTAGGATATAGTATGGTTACTAGGGCTGAGGTAATTGCATACGTCTTCTGTAATTTCTTCATTATGGAAGAGGTCACAGACGAGAGTTTTTACCATAGTAATGGTTTCTATGGTGAGGTCGGGTGTGTTAGTACTGCGGGCCCGATGATTTCCTGAGTGCTTCCTTTTCTAGCCACTCTTGTTAAAAATTACGATGCCTCTGCCTTTGTCAAATTTCTAAATGACACTTGTTTTGTGTATCTTATAGTCATTCTTGCTCGCTGAATATTACGTTGTTTAGATAATCGTTTACATTTTCTCCGTCATTTTGTGACGGTAGCCTGCTTAATGACCGTAGGCCACGTCCCTTATCTATGGAAGTCAGTGGCGTAGCCACATGGGGGTGGGGGTTAGAACCCCCCATGACCCAACCTTGCAATGCAAAAACACCTAAAATAGCGCTTTTCTCTGTATCCTTTGACTTTACCCTCATATCGTCCCCCTCCCCCCTCCAAGACACCAAAACTCTCCCTTTGACGCAATTCTGTCCATTAGCCTGACGGAAGTAGTTGAAATCCTTTGAAATTGGCAGGTAATGACTCGGCACAGTAAGGCCAAGTCTGACCGAGCAACAAGCTTGTCCAAATGTTTCACCTCTATTGGCTGACATGCGTAATTAAATGTTTCACATATACAGATAGATATTTTCCCTTGCAACGGTTATGTATCAAAAGTAGAAGCCCCGTCAAAATACCAATACCACATTCCGCATATCAACTTGAAAGATGCATATACCTTCACAGTGCCTGTTTTGAAAACATTTCTGTGCATCTTTAGAAAATCCCAATGATCCTCCATGTCAGTCGAGGGAATTGTTAGCCTCGTCCACCTATCACAACTCCTGCGCCACTGATTCGTGTTCTTTCCTTAATGTATTTTTCTTACTGCCTTTGAGAAATAATCTGAGAAGAATCAAACGTTAGAATATTCCTCTAATAAAAACAACAAAAACACTTACTTACTGCTTATTTTCGGTTTCAGCAGTAGTTTATACTTTATGTTGATGCTTTAGACATGAAGTCGCCTTCGTTCGCGGTTTGAATGATCCCAATCACCAAGAATGAAAATCCTTTTGACGGAGACTTTAAAGTATCATTTTAACATTTATTGAGCAATAACACGTCGAAAAAAATCCAGAAAAAAAATTGTGACAAGAAATCTTAATATACAAAACCCACTGTAGACGGATTAAAATCACTAACGACTAGTTTAAATGGTTTAATGCATATTTTTTGGCGTTATCTTGATCCGGTAGGCTTAATCAGTTTACATGTCTGAACATCCTTAGGCACGTGTAAATGATGGTTTATTGTTAAATTTTGGGGTAAAACTATATGGAATACAAAAATATTTAAGATAATAGCCCCCTTAATTTACAGTTTTTATGAAAACAAGTAGACAGTTTTAATATGCCCATACCTTTTTCAGTTTATTGACTAAGTGAAAACTTCTTCTACCTCAAAAAAATTAATCGAAAAATAAACAACAAGGTCAACAATGGGGCAATTTTGCTTCTGGACAACCATATGCCATCTTTCAATTTTCTCGTACGCATTATTAACCTAAATCTTACTTTAATGTTACTTTAATATTCTTTTAAAGTAATAAATATTCCAAAAGCAGTGATTTGTCCTAAACATTCGTTCAAGAGACTTTCGAACAAATTTAAGTTAAAGAAACGCACTCATCACTAAATCCCTCCACATGTTCCCAAATTTTCCCACTTGTCACTGAGTGCACATTAAGAAGTAAGAAAAAACAAAATCGAAATAGAGAAAGACAGTTAGGTCGTTAAATATAAACACTTATTAAAATCATAGAAAGGTCCACTTACAATAAACTTACCATTAATTAAGAAGTGGTAATCACACTTCTTACATTGCATGTGAGTTGTAAAATTCCCCAAATTCATTGAGTAACTGCTCCGGCCTGTCTTACATGTTTGGAAACGCAGCAGCGTCATTAATGTACTTGAAACAGAACAACTGGAATACAAGTAAATAATTGGAAGTCTGTTTCAAAATTGTAGGACGACTCTTAAAAAGAAAAGTGAGTCCGGTTTAGACAATACCAAAGTTCTAAGACAGCTGTATGGTGAGCAAACTTTAAAAAAAATATGACATTAACTCACTTCATCTCAATTGGAATGAAAATGTGTGTTTACAGACAGCTTTAAAATAGTTTAAATTTTCCAATTTTCCCCTTCGTGTTCTTGGAAATTGTTGATGGAAATTTAAAAAAAAAATAAACCCTAAAAATTGAAAAACATATTACTTCTTATCTGCAATGTTAATTTAAAATACGTCAGATTCCAGGAAGTTACCAATTTGTCACTGGTTTAAATATGAAAATAGAAAACTTCACTAAAATTATTACTGTACGGTACATCTATTTTCCGAAAGAGTGCGTTTCGGACTTTCCCAATGGAGGAAAATGAAAACAACAAAACTACCTTATTGCTGTACTCTCATTTCCTTTTGACAACACTATGAGTACAGAGACAATGAAGTTCAGTTTCAAAAGCCAGGACAGGTTGGGAAATCCATCTTATTGTCGCTGTTTCTGATCTTTTTTCAAAAGTCTATTCAATAATTCACGATGCAATTAGGAAAAAACGAAGCAATTTCAAACATGCTTGAAAGAAATAACTCAAAACATTTCAAGTGTTTTTTGTATTTTTCTTAGGTTTTATGTATATGTTGGGTATTTTAGACTTTAAAATGCATTTTAGAACATCTGCTTCTTCTAACTCGATGCTTTTGTTTAATAGAAAACATTTACTTTGACCAAGTGTAAATTTATTTAAGGAATTTTAAATAAAAAAGGATATTTATGAAGACGCTTTATTACTATTTAACTTAAAGAAGTCCCTTTTGCTTAAATTGTAACGTCTTACCTAATCAGCACTAAAGTGGCAGCAACATTTATTGTGAAACGTACATTTAACGGTAAGGTAAGCTGTTATTATGTCTCTGCCTTTTACTTATGTTTTATAATTTTGATTATTATGACGTATGTTATTTCTTTTCTATAAGATAGACAGGTAGCATTTCTCCATAGCGCTGCTAAGTATGGCCTTACCTGATGCTCCGTAAATTATTTTGCATGAAACTTTATCTAGGCCTTCTTAAATTGGTATTTTCCCATTTTGCCGTTTTATACGGTGAAACTCGATGATTCGTAAAACGTAAGTTAGCGCCTTTATGTCGTTTTTATTATGATACTTCTTAACATGCCTACGTGATATTATTAGATAGCTTCTTAATGCCGTTTTAATTACGTTACCTGATGATAGGTACAACTAATGTAGTTACTGACAGTTATTAGAATCTTATTAGATTCTTTTAAACTTCACACGAATTAGCCAAAACAACAAGTTTACTTCCTTTCAACCTGACCTGTTGATTATACAAATTCTCCTGAAGATATTCGTTTTTAATGTTTTACAGTGCTTAAAGATTTCAAGATATCAACAACTGCCTTAAACTAGAAAAAAATTAACAGACTCTGACAGATTCTAGGCGATTATGTTGTATGAATCATAATGAACTCATTTACATTTTTTTCTTAAAAGATGCATGTTACCTCTTTCACCATCAACCGGAATACTCAAGAGATTGTAAAGAAGCGCGTGAAAAATGTTCGTCTAATAGTTTACGTGGTGTTTATACAATCAAACCAGACGGGAATAAACAACCATTTGAAGTTTACTGTATCAACGACGTTGGATCTAGTGGATGGACAGTAAGCTAATTCAGTTTTCAATACCTGAAAATGTACTAAACGCAGTGGAGTTGCTAGTTTACAATAACTACTTTTCTTTTTGTATTTAGAACAAGATATAAGTACATGTTCATTCTATTTACAGGAAAAGTGTCATTGTTTTATAGTTGAAAGTGGACTTAACAGGTGCCGAACAGCTTCGTAAGCTTTTGCCTCAGAAATTTTTCTTGTGACCTGAATATTGGTCCAGACGGACAGATTTTTCCCTAAAGAATATTAATGTGATAAAACCAGGGAACCAGACACTCCTTGGTGAACGTTTGCCAACAAATAAAATGTTGGGTACACTATTTTCGGAATTTCAAAAGCAACATCCAAAACATTAGTCGGGGAGACATCATAAAAAAACAATTAAAGTTAAAGCTTTTGGACAGCTATCTTGAGTGATGACGCGTTTGGGATGACAATGACATTTTAGAATCAATGAAAAGTTGTTATCAATGATATGGAATTTTCTCCATATCTCTAACAATTAGGTTATTCAACGCAGAACCGATGGCTTTGTGACGTTTGGACGGCATTGGGAAGAATACAAAAGTGGATTTGGCTTCTTATCGGGTAACTTTTGGATCGGTAACGACAAGTTATCTTATTTAACAAATCAAGCAGTTTACGAGCTCTGGATTGATATAGTGTTATCTAACTGGTCGGCTTTCTTCTTTTCATACAAATCTTTCCGCATCAGCGACGAAATGAGTAACTATGCATTATTATCAACTGGGGCGTTCCGTAGTAATTTGAGTATAAGTGTATCTATCAATTTTCTAAGCCATCGTTTCCATAAAATAAGGAATAATTATACCAGTGTTAACAGACATATGTTTAAAATTTGGACCTTTTTTGACGTTGTTTTGTATGTGATGTCGTCTTAATTAAAGTACCATTTTGGTGAGGGAACCCGTTGCTCTGAGAAGAATAATAAAGGTAAAAGAGAAAAATGCTTACTGTTTCACTTTGCAACGGAGATCCATTGCAGGTTTCAATTACTTTGCAATGGAGATCTATTACATTGACTGTTACCTGCTGCTGAAGGACGAATTCATTTAAGGTTTATGTTTTAAAATGGAAAAGTTAATATTCAAATAGTGCACTTTAAAAACAGTTGGGTTAGCTTTGACAGATGGTTGGGTCTCTGTGCCACACCTAGACTGTTGGTTAAGGAACTGTCCAGCGTTAGTAAAATAGTAGTAGTGATGAATTAATTGTCATAAGAAGAGGTGTGGCACACAGACCCAATCATAGGTAGGCTAAAAAATTGAACATGTAAATATGTCGCTTGAGAGCAGACTTTCTAGGTTCTAAATTTGTCATCGTTGTTTGTTTTTCGAATTTCGACATCATTCCTCTTAATGTGGAAGATGAGATCTAGTAGCCGCTTTTACTTTACGTCTTTTCTACCTAATTGATTTTACTCCAGGTTGCATTGCTTCGTCTTGTCCTCTTAACATGATTCGCGGTAGCTGCACTTGTCAAAGGTTGTGTACAGATCCAATACGACAGACGGACTGCTATGCTGACTGTGTAGAAGCATGTGTGCCCGAGGGTTGCCTTGTGGCTGAAACAAACTCATACATTTCGGTAAGAAATCACCTTAAAGCATTTCACTCGACGGTGTAAGTTTCCCAACTGCTTTAAGTTAACTACATACATAAGTATACATTGAACGTAGTACTTGAAGCTCTACATTTCATTATGTATTGCAGTGCATAGATACTGTAACTGCTTGATCGTATACTTACCTTACTTACTTCAAAGTCGTGAAGTTTTCATTAACGTAAATAATGACCGTACTAAAAACGGTAAAGAGAAACTACTACATTTGTGATCTCTTTCTATACTTTCATCGAACCTCTATTATATTCATCCCGAAAATTATGACTTAATTATTCATTTTAATTTTTTCCTTCTAATATATTCATTCTAGAATGGCGAGTCATATGTTAACGCTGAGTGCTCCCAAAATTGTACTTGTATCAATTGCCAACTCAGTTGTAACACAGACTATGAATGCAGTACTGATGCAACATGTAAAGTAGAAGACAATTTTAGAAAATGCTACTGCAATCACGGCTTTGAAGGAAATGGTGAGATATGTAACAGAAATGCTTTCAGAGACTGTCACGATGCACACCTAGCTGGTCGTAGAACGGATGGAGTCTATACGGTACTACCAACAGGTTGGACCGGATCCAGCTTTACCGTGTTCTGTGATATGACTACTGATGGAGGAGGGTGGACTGTAAGTTTGCTGAATGTACATATATGCTTTGAAATAAATTTATAAAAAGTGTTTCTTCTATTCCAGAAGGCGCGATAAATTAAGTTTTGTTTCAATCTTATACGTCGAACAGGTACTTTGTGTATGATCAATATGCATCTACATCACATGCATAAGAGTGACTGTAAAACGATACCCTCCCTATTAACAAATTCCCTTTAAACGTCTTAATCTAGTATGCAAACTTTATTTATTTTGAATAAGGTCTTCCAAAGGCGAATTGATGGTGTCACCGATTTTTACAGAGGTTGGGGTGAATACAGAGACGGATTTGGTTCCCAAAACGCCACTAAAGACATCTGGCTTGGGAATGAAAAAATCTACTACCTTACAAATCAAATAGACTACAGACTACGAGTTAATATTGTGACCTCAAGTGGCTCTTCAAAGTATGCAGATTACGACTTCTTTCGAATTGATGATGAAAGTACTTAATTCCGTTTAAGACTGGGGAGCTATACCGGAACCGCTGGTAGGTTAATTTTTGTATCTTTTGATCTACACGTACAAGTGCACTACTGAATATCTCATAAAGCTGGTAAAGTTAAGAATTAACCCCTGTACTTAATATCAGGAGTGAACATACTTATAACATAACGAGGGATATGTTAAGATGGTGCTCCGTGGATTTTACGGCAAAGCGAGTTTCAATTCAATTAGATACTTCGTTTGCAACGTCAGTGGTTAAAAATATCATGATCGATCATTATTAAAATTTAGTCGTAAAAAACGAATGGCTTTTATCACCAAATAATTGTTACTGATTTCTGATCACAAAATAAAATAAAACAAAACATGCTACCCACAATATAGAGGAAATAAACGAGTATCCAATCTTATCTCATGCACCTTTGATTCGTATTCTTTTAATTTTCTTCGTGTTGACCACGCAAACGAAAAACATGTTTGTACCATATAGATGACATGAAACATTATCATGGCAGCGAGCTGCTACTTGGATGGAGAAAGAACGCTTTTAAATGAGATTTACGCCGTCAAGGTCACTCACTAATCTTTCTTTTGTATCGTTCTTGGCATTTCTATTATGCGTGTATTGGATTATTAAGGAGACACAAAAAGGCATTTGCCGTCTGCTACCGTAAGAGTAGGACCGGCAGGGTTTTTGCACTGCCAGCATTGTCATTCGTCAGGTAAATAAAGGTTAAACTCGGTCTTTCGAAGTTCGAAGACGCGTATGAAATAATATCACGGCGGTTGTATGAAGAACTGTGAACAAAAATTTACATCTGGCTTGCTGGAAACATGGGGAAACATCTAAACTTGTAAAAAAAATCAGACTTTTACCCCTAGAGCTTACATGCATGTCAGCCTTCTAGATGAAATGGCCAATTGACCCATTTGTTTTCAGTTACACAGTCGTTTCGAGTGTGATTTCATCTCCTTGTAAACTTTTGGCGGAACAGATGTACCGCCAAAGCATTGTTCTGCATGAGTCACTTGTCTAAGGATTAGTTCCTATGATTGAGATGGTGTTCCAGGAATGATATTAAAGCGACGCCTGGATTAAGGAAAGGACATACCTTTGTGGCAATTATACAGCTTATCTTCATTCCTTTAAGTGGTTCTTAAAGAATTAGCATAAACTGAAATTTCCGTTGCATCTCCTTCCAAATAACAGCTCCCTCATCAGAGATAAGAGAGGAGACTGTGGAATGATGCACAGTGTCCCGTGATTGTAGAAGATAGCTTTTAAGTCACAGCTCAGCCATTGGGTTAAGGTTTAAACATTCTGTAAGGATTCAAAAACAATATGAGGTACTCTGCATTTTTTTTATGATGTAAATCGAAGTGCTCTGAAAATTGACATCTTGCAAAGAGGACAGTTAACCGTGGCCTGAGTGACGAATGACTGCCACGATGAAAAGAAAAAGAACCAAAATATATATTCGTTATCTTTTGCTTTTGTTATTGTGAAAAAGGAACATAGTGGGTTTTTGGTGAAACTTATTACAAAAATGAATGATATAAAAAACAAAAGACGTAGCCAAACTTCCCCTATTTCTGAATATAGACGTTATACAACTTCCGATTTTGTCCTACGCAATGAGGACAATTTTGTTGTTGCTTTTTGAAACTGTTTCGATGTAAAGAAAAAAAGCAGCAATTGATCTTATTACATCTCCCAAAAGGATCTATATGAAATAAGAAAATTAAAAAGGCATCCACAATTTTTCCAACTTTTTGCATAATCGTACCCATTTTTTGTTGAGATGGTATAGACGAAAATTAAAAAAATATTTTTATTGCAGTGAAAAGAATATCTATGGTCTCACACTTGTTAATGAATTAATTTTTGTCCGATGCAGGTGATTCTCTGCATCATTGCAGCATTGATGGACAGTTTAGCACACGAGATCAGGACAACGACGGGTGCAGCACCCATGATTTTGCAAACGGGAACAGAGGCGCCTGGTGGTATAATTCACAGAAATGCTCCCATCACTGCACTGCATGCTATTATAGCTACAAGCATTACTGCTATGATTTCGAAAGTAGAAGCGGATGTTTCAACGTTGGAGTTGGTTCCAATCTGAACGGAGACTACAACGGAGATAACGGACAGGACATTTTCTGGGATCATAATCACTGCAATCTCAATTCTGCTGAAATGAAAATTCGTCCAGCGTTATAAGGAGAGGCTTAAAGCATACAGGGAAGCGACATGAGAAGGGGTAATCCCCACGTTTAAACATGTTTTAGGACTATATCAGATAGTAAAAGTGATATGTGTAAAATGTCATAATTACACTGGATTTTCTGCCCCCTTCTTGTGCAGTTGTAGTACCGCTTTGCCTTAAGCTTTAACTACATCTACTGAAGAAATTGAAGAGAAAAAATTTCGAGACTGCTGGAGATTTTTTTGTTTCATTTCCATTTGTATTTGTTAGAATAAAATATGAAAATTTATGCCAACAGGGTATAAAGTGAAACACTTCAAGCAGCAATGGAAACAATAGGTGTGGGCATTTGTGTTCTCCCACAATTCACTCGTCACTCCGTCGATCATATCCTAACCAAATACACTGCATTTATCCTGAGTGTAATCTATTTTTCACGCAGAGCTATACTTAACGGTCAACCCTTGACCCCACAAGGGTTGTAACCCATATGGTCCAACGGGTCTTGAGCAATAACCTGGAACTAATCTGCTAAAAACAAATTCTATCTGCTTTCAGACAGTATTCTCCATATTGGGGCATACTAAACTTGTGTACTTCTGGGGACGTCGCTCCATGGGTAACTTAAGGATTTTGCCTCATGGAACCCATAAGCGGGTCCATAAGCAGGTCTACAAACCCATTTGCAAATCAAAATATACCTAACCGGAAACTTCATTTTTTACCCCGAGATGTGCTAAATCCTGTGACTTTTTCACGTAGCACACTGCTTAAACTGATCTGTTTCTGGGCTTCGTTTCTGAAACCCACTGTGGCTTTGCCCCTGCACCTTACCATAAGAGCTACGGTTGGTTTAAGGACCTCATTCAAGAAAACGTACTCTTTTCGCTGTATTTTTGGCTACTTCTCCGACAAAGTGTAAACATTGTACAGGGCAGATTGAGTGGGAATATAAGCGGGTGGTTATACACGTATCACAATCAACTGTTATATTTTGTAGCTCTTTTCTTTTATGTAGTGCGTGAGATTACCAAAGTTACATAGAGCTTTGCTACTTTATTGCCTCTTCATGACCATCGCTCTGAATACGAAAAAATTACCCGTGAGTTATTCTTTACACTCCAATCGTTATCTTGTTTAGACTATATACACGGTTTTTGGTGCCAGGTCTGGCCACTACTTAGTTATATTTAAATAATACTTACAAGGAAATGGAACAAATAACTCACTTGACTTTTTTTTCGGAACCTTTACAAAGTGCTTTCACGTAAGGTCATAATTGGTTAACCACGGACACTGCCGTCCAAAAATCAGTGTTTTACTTAAACAGTATAATGAATCATCAGCTGCCCCTCAGTTCGCTGTACTAGCTGCGTACTATCACTCTATTTGTCGGTCAAAAGGGGGCGGGGCTTGTTTCGTCAGTAAAGGAACTCTCAAGCTTGATGTCCTCATTTGCAGTTAAACAAAATGCGGGATGGACACATTTCACACTGCATTGCAATGTATCCGTGCAACTCCAATTGCCTACCTCTAGGAGCTCGGTCTACTATTTTTTAATTTTTTTGTGTGTGAATAAAAAGAACGTGCATTTGATTGCCCGTAATTTTTTTCCCCACCTTGATTGTTAGGAACTAAACAAACAGTCATATTAAACACATCCGATACTGTTTGAAGGAGGTGAAAAATGGTTTTTGTAATCTGTGCTGAAACTTAAGTGTGGTCATACCTTGCAGAATGCACAATTTTTCCCTTACTGTGCGTAGTGCAATTGCATGAAATGACACATGCATTGCCAGATTATTTACCCTTTTAAAGATATCCATGGAGATGTTGAGTTCCTATTAAAAGCCAAGTTCGATTTGCTTTTAAGGGGAAGTTTAAGCAAAAATTTAATTTTCATATGTGAAAGAGGAACAAAATCTACACAGTGTAGTAAAAGTTGAATTCAATCGGACATGTATTTTTTAGAGATATCAGTAAATGAAGTCAGTAGATTTGTGTCCAAAAGTGAGTTTGAGGGCAGCAGAGCTTATATCACTTCCTCACATTGACAATGAATGCTTTGTTCCCTTTTGTTTTATCATACTGTTGTGTTAACCTTGAAGTTAATAGGAGTCCGACCTCCCTGTGGGGGATGCAAAGTTGGTAAAATTCTCATGCTACTTACACAACCACATTTTAAAAATATGGGATTGCTTCAAGTTTACTTTTTGTTGAAAATGTGAAAACTTTACGTGCTCATATCTTCGGAACCACACATCGGATTTCAATGCAAATTTCACCGAAATGCTCAGAATAAGTGCCCCTCTAACATACCAAATCCTGTTGTGACCTTAAACCCTTCTTCTAAGCTTGTTGGATTTTTTTGTGTACATTAAATTTTTTTGTGTACATCATTTAATTATTGCATGTGTTATGAGCAAGGAATGCTACAATTATTTGCCTGAGAGGCTGTAGTATGTTTCGTTGGTTATATGAATTTGAATGGCTTTGTTTGCATTCTTCATTATTGTTTTCATTCAGCTGGCGTGACACCGTTTAATGATATGTTAATTTATTAGTGTTGTACTATGCGTATAGTAAGACTTGCTATTGTGTAAGCCCTCCTGTCGGACGAAGTACGTGCATGCTTTTTAGTCAACTGCTGAAGGCACCAGCTGTTCCTGCACCAGTGACAGAACTTTTCACCCGTATCTCGTTTTCCGTTTGACCGCCTGTTTTCCGTTTCTGCATGGTCTGTTCCTTCCCTGTCTGCGACACCTCACCACACCCTAGCCTCGGTTGACAACACTTGCGTGACAGCGGCCTATTGCTCGCCCTGACAACTCCCTTCTCACGTGACGGGGCCGGACTCCAAATCGCTTTAACCAGGCACTAGTTCTACCAGACGACAGGATCATCCATCCGAAGGTACGTCCATGCGCGCCTAAGTTAAGTTTAACTCATTTGTAAGTACCGGCACCCAGTGGCGTAGTTACGGGGGAGGGGCAGGGGGCAAGTTGCCCCCTGGGGAATTATTTGTGGAAATTTGATGGATTTTCTTATTCTAACAGAAATTTCTCAAAATGTTTGTTAGAATGAGAAATTGTGAGACATTTCTCATACATAATTCGTAATTTCATGCAACAAATTAACCCACATTTCGTCAGTGTCGCATGAACCAGCCCTACTCGCGTTCCACAGGAACGTCCTCTCCGCGTAGCAGATTGAATGTTCTCGTGTATACGCGCGGGTCTTATGACCAGTGCATTTCAGTGCACAGGAAGCTGTTATTCAGAAATTTAACAACAGCTTACGCTTCCGTAAACAGCTGATAAAGTACAACGAACACTGAAAGGGTGTAAACCCAACCTTATCCCTTTGTACACAATCTCTGCGTTGTACACTTTGGGAATTCACGATGGAAGTGAAAACTGACAAGTCACTAACGTAAGCCCCCGAGGTTATATTGTACTACAACAGGGTTTTCCAACCTTTCGCAGCGGTGGGCCACATGTAGTGGTTGTGATGGACTAGGGGCCGCATTCTATACTCGTTTTTTTTTTTCAATTTTTCCCGATGCCCAAGGCAACAAAAGGCAATCATTGCGCGTAGGGAACACTGATTCATTTTTCGTTTTTGATTGAACAAATAAATAAATTTTAGCAAAAATTGATGGTATTGGGCAGAATATTCGGACAAAGTTTTTTTTTATATTCAACCTGAATCATTCTCAATCCGCCCCTGTGGACAACACTCCAATGTAGCTACATATAGCAGACATTTGAAATGAATTATTTCATTCAAAAGTAAGCATGCCATATAGTGGGCGGCGAAGCCTAAAGTAGTCATCAATGAATCTGCTTATTGAATAATTTTCCAATATAGATTATTTCTGACGGACCGGACGGAACATTTTCGCGGGCCTGACCGTGACCCGCCGGCCGTAGGTTGGACAACCCTATCCTACAAACAAGTAGCGGGAGGGGTTTAAACTTTACCGATTTTACTCTGTGTACATAACGATGGATGGGGCTGAAACAATCCATGGCCAACGATAAAGTTATGGCTAGTCTAGAAATTAGAATGAACGGGATCCATAGGCATACTTATATTTTGTTACTTAGCCTAATCCTTGGAGGCTTACAGGCTAGCTCCGGAAAATAGCTTTCTGCTCACTTGGGTGTAACAGTAAACGGATCCACGGGTACCTTGCAGCCTTCTACACTTAACAGACTGCTGTTCTAACAGGATATCCTGTGTGACGGAGCCACTATTAGGCCTCCTTTCAGTTGCGTACGAAGGGGGACCATTGGGCTATGTTCTTAAAAATACGGAGTCAACCTTTAGTAACACAGATTTAAACAAACATACACTATAGATGGAACAGCTTCAGTCATATTAAAGTTTAAAACAACTAACACTTTAATAATAATAACGCCATATCTTATGCTCTCACAAACATCACCACAAATCTCCACATTACCAGCATTAAGATATAAAGGAGAAGACACCGATAGAACACAAGACAAGCGGATGTCATGACCAGTTGCCACGGCGGGTCACAGGTCATGACATCCACTGCCAAAGAGTGGCGCTGTTCCATCATAATTACTGTTTAAACAAACATACACTATAGATGGAACAGCTTCAATCATATTAAAGTTTAAAACAACTAACACTTTAATAATAATAATGCCAAATGGGAGAGTAAAATGAACAAAACGAGTTGAAAATCCAAACATCACTCTGCCAACAAAATCTACAAGTCTTTTTTCATTAGTTATGGTTGAACATGTTGTTGAGAAAATTACTTGGAGTCTTACTATGCACATAGTGATCAAAAAAGACTGCAGGGCACTCCCAACGACCTATTTTCCTAGCGACATCTGGATCACACCCTGTTGCAATAGCGACTGTTGCAGCCGTTGGTCGAAAAGATTTAGCACTAAATCCACGTCCTGCGAGACCAGCGAGGGTGATCGCTGTATTTAACTGTTCACCGACGGTTCCTGCAGTAATAGCTGAGAAAGGTTTCTTGAGGCTTACAAAAAGCGGGTCATTGTCGCATAACAGCCTATGAACTTGAGATTTTTTAATGTATTCTGCAAGACAGCTTACCGGATCTACAGCCAGATTGTCAGCTGGTGGTATGGTTACTGAAAAACCCTTCCTGTGCAGGTCATTTTTTGTCCCAAAAAGAGTCACTGTAAGTGTTCCTTCCTCATGAAAACTAAGCTGATCTCTACGAAGAATCAGGCGTTCACATTGCCCGGATTCCTTGAAGAAAACGGCTTTGGGGGCCAGGTCAGAAGGTCGTGCCATAATTGCAAAAGCTAACAGAGTGATTGCTTTTAAGCGTAACCTTTTTAAATCTAAGTTTACATTTTCACCCCATGATTCAAACAGCTTAACAAAAGGTTGCATAGGCATCACTGATGAACGTTTCATTGGTGCTGAAGTATTACTTTTCTCCAATGCTACAAGGAGTCTACGAATTTCGATTGCCTCCATAGGGTTGGTTAACTCGGGCATTGTCTGATACAGCGCTGTTAAGGCGGCAGAAGTACAGCGCAATATAGAACGCGGTTTGGACGATGAATCAGCCGTCATACATAAAAGCTCGGCAACAACAGCAGTGTCCTGCGGAGGGTAATCAACACCCAGGCTTTTACAAAGTTCGCGAAACCGATCAATTTGCCGGTCATATACCCGTAAAGTGGAAGGCGCCCAACCCAAAACAGTCTGTTCACTGGCTCGCTGAGACCAATTCATTTTTCGTAGGTGGGAGCCCCAGATATCCGCCAGGCCATGAGTCGCCACCTGACATTTTTCAGTGGCTCCGCGCTTGGTGTAACGGACCATATTGTTCTGTTGGATGTTGGTAGCAGTATGGGTGGCGCTATTGACATTACCTGAAGTTTTTTAAACCAAATCTGAGCTGGCCAATGTGGTGTTATAACTGTTGCAATAGCTTTTTGTTGGACAATAGTCTCTATAACCTTTGGTATCATGCGAAACGGGGGGTTGACAAAATTGTTTTCTTCCCCCCAGTTGTTTTGTGCGAGTGCATCCACTGCCTCTGCTTTGGGGTCGAAAAACCGACTGTTGTAGCGGGGTAGCTGGGTGTTGAGAATGGTTGCGAATCGATCGACAGTATGTGGACCCCATTTTCTGTCCAGCCAATAAAACAAAGCTGTGTGAAGTTTCCATTCGTAGCGAGGATTCAGTCTCGATAGGGCATCTGCTACTATATTCTCGCGTCCTGCAAGGTATTTCGCTGTTAAATGAATGTTGTAACGAAAGGCGAGCCCCCAAATTGCTGTTGCTATGTCCGAAAGATCTTGGGCTGGGCCTCCCATGTGATTTAAGTACGCCACAGTACTGATATTGTCTGACACGATTGCGAGGGACTTCCCTTTGATGATTGAGAGAAATGAGTGAAGACCCATCATATAGCTCGCGATAGTTTGAGTGCATGTTGCTCAACCTTGCATTCCAAAAACCCGCTGCTTGTTTCTCTAGCAACGATGCTCCCCACCCGGTGGAAGAAGCATCCGTAAACATTTGAAGTTCCACTGGTCTTGGGGCTATGGGTCTGTGATTCCAGTCGTTCAACGCTCTGCACCACCATTTTAAGTCTTTGACCGCTTGTCCCGTGAGAAGTAATTGGTCCTGCCAAGACACTTTTGTGGCAAGGACTCTGTAAACATTTCGGAGAAGTAACTTTGCAGGGAGGATAACTTGCGTCATTGCTACACATTGTCCGGCTATTCTGGCGAGTGCTCTTGCTTGAATCCTTCGCTTTCTAAGTGCCCTTTGTATATCCCTGCGAAGTTTGCGTGTTTTTTCCTTTTGGATACATACACTTGGAGTTTCCATTTTAGTAGATATAATATAGCCAATCCACACTTTAGCATCCCCAGGTTGCAAATAAGATTTCTCAAAATTTATTGTCCATCCCAGTTCTTGGAGGGACTTAATCATGAAATCCCTATTACAAACAATTTTTTCAGCTTCTGCAGCGAGAAGCCAATCATCAACATATAATGCAACACGCAAACCAGAAATACGAAAGAATTTAACTACTGGCCTGAGGGTTTTCGCAAAAAAATAGGGCGAAACACTCAAGCCAAAAGGCAGCCTCTTCCAACAATAATAAGACTTGTTCCATTTAAAACCTAGGAAAGTCTGGTGCAACTCACTAACAGGTATATGGAAGAGGCCATCTTTGAGATCAACAGTAACTAACTGGTCCTGTTTTTGCACAAGTGAATAAATCACGTCAATTTTTTCATTTGAAAACTTAGGTGCATCAATAAAAGAATTAACATATCTGAGGTCAGTAACAAGCCTCCATTTATTTTTACCTTTCTTGGGAACAACATTAAGTGGAGAAACAACTTTAGGAATATCCGTGTAATGGGTTATAATGTTCTCAGAAAGCAACCTCTTAATTTCACTGTTCAAAAAACTTATTTGTGATGTATTGAATCTTCGATTAATGAAATGAAGTTGGGGTGGCTCAGAGGTGAACGGAAGTGAAACGCCATATTCATGCCAATGTAAAACGTTTGGAAAAGCCCCAATTTCGCGCCCCTCTTTTAGGTTATGTTTTAACACCATAATACACAAAGCATAGGCCAGCTATTAAGCATCGTCCCCACCATAATGGGGTTGTGAAGGTGGGTAGTTGGTAGTCAATGAATGGAACACATCCGTCCTGCCTCTTCTGCCACCTCTACTATTATACCCAAGATTACGATATGAAGCTCTGCCCCTGAAAGGGTATGGCCGAGACCTAGAACTATTATAATTGTACGACGTA
This sequence comes from Holothuria scabra, assembly GCA_037179385.1. Taxonomy (NCBI): domain Eukaryota; kingdom Metazoa; phylum Echinodermata; class Holothuroidea; order Aspidochirotida; family Holothuriidae; genus Holothuria; species Holothuria scabra. The sequence continues at coordinate 21,246,110 of CM074191.1, forward strand.
GGCCTAGGCTTACGAGAAATTGCGGAAAGCTCTGCCGCTAACTTAAGCTGTGAAACCCCTTGTTCTGAAAAACATGCATTGTTCTTTTGAAAACTACGGAATAGTTTTGAGGTATCCTCATCAAACTGTGATGCAACTAAAATGGCCTCATATTCACGCTGATTGTAATGCAAGTGGGCTTTGAAAATAGTCATAAGCTGATCCAGGAATGCAGGATGTATCGACTGTGTTTTCTCAAAATCCCAGTAAGCCAACTGTAACACCTTTAGGCCTGTTTCTATGTAGCGACTACTTTTTTGCACTTGGTAATATAATGCACGCTCAGTTTTACGCTGTGCGCCTGATGGGCATTGGCCTTCACAAAGTTTTAATGCCGGGTCTAATTGAACTCTACTGACGGAGTCTCTCAGGGAAGAAAATTCTTTTTGAATGTCTGAGCTTTCAAATGTGGTAACATTTATATCCGTTTCAGACTTTGGCTGTTCATATTTGGATGACTTATCATTTTCCACGGCCTGCCGAGAAGCGCCGTTTATAATTATTATTTTCTCCCTTATTGTCGATACAGAATTACCTTCGGCCTGCTCGCAAGCGCCGTCTTTAACGTTAGGGTCTGTAGTAGCACAACCAGAGGTACTTATATCAGCCTGTGTTTCATCGTCTTTTTCTGTGACCTTAAGTTCCAAGTTGATCAATCTTTCTTGAATATCTTTTAAAATGGCTGTTAAATGTTGATTTTCGCCAGCCTCAAGTTCTGCCGATGACATTTTCGGACGATGAAAGGAGATTTTAACGGCCGTAGCCGGTTCTTGTGGCGATGATTGCGCGATAGAACACAAGACAAGCGGATGTCATGACCAGTTGCCACGGCGGGTCACAGGTCATGACATCCACTGCCAAAGAGTGGCGCTGTTCCATCATAATTACTGTGTACTTCAAAAGATAGCATATTTCAAAGGGGAACGATTGCCTCTGCAAGGCCCGTCAGTGATGCCATTTTTTTTATTCCTACAAATAGGCAAGTTCTGTCAAATTCCAATTTTTACTAAAAAAGGTGGACTCTGTATCGCAATGGTGGAATCGATTAAAATAAAGACTACATGTTTAGATTCTCTTCACAAGCATGAATACGCTATTTTTGGCCACCTGAGGGGTCTGATTTTTCGAAATATCATTTACGCCCCACGCCAACCAATGGTAGGGCTTCGCTCAGTCTTTCGGGCAAAATTACATTTTAAGGGTCAAATTAGCTCTTAACTCTCTGATCACTTTGCAGTTTGCGAACGTATTTTGAAGTGAGCATTTTATTGCAAACGACAAAAGAAGATAGCGACTCGTTAGATTCTTCGTATAGTTCAGGAGAATGCTATTTCCGGCCATCTGAGGGGTTGTTTGATTTTTCAAAATTTTTACGCTCGGCGCCAACCAATGGTGGCGCTCCGCTTAGATAATCTTTATGATAAAATAACGTTTTGTGGCCAAAAAAACCACAATCCTGTACCGATCAATGGTCTTCTATTTTGACTCCAAAAAGTGTGCAAATTTTATGGCAGGTTTTACTTCGTAAGGTAGCATAAATGGCATACGAATGCATGTAAAGACACCAAAGTTTCAGTTTTGTCCTCATGAACAAAGACGATTCAACTTTTAACACTGCTCCTGTCAAGGTCGAAAATCTTGCACCATTTTGAATCTAGACTCCTTGGAAACGTTAAAAATTTCCGGACACCCCTCCTCTTAGACCACACTGCATGCCCTCCCCCCCCCCCCCAGAGAAATTCTGCGTACGCCATTGCGTTACTACATACAAATAAACCAGATATTTTTTACCAAAATAATATACGTTGTTATTTCCGATCGCTCTATATTATACTTTAAGATTAAAATGCAAGTTATATTACAAAATGACATGGTAATGTTGTTATACTTGTAAATCTGCATATTTTATATGGAAAACATACACATTGACCGGGAAAAGTTTTGGGGAAATTTCATACCTTAGCCCCCCTGGAAAAAATCCTAGCTACGCCACTGCCGGTACCCTTTTATTATGTTGTAAAATGCTATTCTGTCAAGTTGTTTTCAAGACCCGAAGGAGTTAAATTTTAGATTTTTTTGAAACCAAGACTCATTCTCTCCTTCATTGGTCTGCTTCCTTGAATTTCCTAAAATTACGTTCGATTGGGGTTTCTCTTACATCTGAACTTCACTCGTTTAAATTCCTTTCGTTTTCAATGTGAACTTCGTAACACATGAAACAATAAGAAGTACAGATATCTAAAATTGCTTTTAGGCGTTACTTCCATATCTGTGTATTAGTAATGATCGTTTAACCACACAGCATTATTTTAATGAGTGGCGAAAGATTTCAGTTAAAGCTCTAAGTTACAGATGTAAGTTACAGTTGCAGTTATATTTGGTTGCGTGTCAGTACATTTTGAATCTAGACTCCTTGGAAACGTTAAAAATTTCCGGACACCCCTCCTCTTAGACCACACTGCATGCCCTCCCCCCCCCCCCCCCAGAGAAATCCTGCGTACGCCATTGCGTTACTACATACAAATAAACCAGATATTTTTTACCAAAATAATATACGTTGTTATTTCCGATCGCTCTATATTATACTTTAAGATTAAAATGCAAGTTATATTACAAAATGACATGGTAATGTTGTTATACTTGTAAATCTGCATATTTTATATGGAAAACATACACATTGACCGGGAAAAGTTTTGGGGAAATTTCATACCTTAGCCCCCCTGATTTGATTGATGGAAACACACGCTTGGTTACGACATTTGGACAAACGTAACAAGGAATCCGTTAATTAAAAACGTAACTTCATCTTCTATGATACTGCAAGTCTTTAGTTTTTCAATGGCCTATTAACTATAGCCACACATGTTTGGTAAAAGTATGACATTACGTCGGCTTATCAGTAATTTCATTTCACGTAAAAGGTAAACTTTGAATTTCCCTTGGAAATAGATGCTGTGGAGCTTAAAATTGCAGATATGAACTAAATTGACTTTGTTACATATTTGTTAGAGATTACAAAGCTTGAACCCTTCTGATGAGCAGCCCTAATACATCCGTCAATAGAGGTAAAACAATCCACAAAAAAAAGATATATTTGAGGGATCTGGATATAAAGAACGTCTTTAAAGCCGGTTCCTCAAGGGTATTTATTTAATTAACAAAATGAGTAAAATAAACACATGAAAGTGTAACATTTGCAATTGCGCTTATCTGTTACTTAGACTCTTTCATAATGTAGTTAACAATGTTTGATTGTCACGTGGTATAATATATGAAAGTAATTTATATTCCTTCAATCACATTTCCTCAATCTTTCCTACCAATTCTAATTAGTACAGTAAAGAAATCTTAATTGCCACACTTGATTGAGTAACTTTCCCTTTTTTTTCAAAATAGCTTGTCATACATAGTGATAAGCTTTCTAAACTGTTTTGAGGATTAGTTCTCCAGCAAATGCCTTCAAATCTAATGAGAAGTAGGCAAATAATACCATCACTTTCAAGTGTATTTCGAAAAAGTAACTTTCGTAAACACTTTAACAACAAATGGTTCTATGTAGGATATTTGCAAACAATATATCGTTTCAAACTAAAACCCGGGTTCGAGTGTTCATATCTGCCATAAGTTGTAAAAAATATTTGTTTCTGTCCTACTCATGATGGTCGAAATTTCATCTCTGCAAACTTGAGGTTGCAGTTATTATGATTCCAATAGATATTTTGTCCATTACCCCCATGGTAGTCGCCGTTTAGACTGGAGCCAGTACCAGTGTTATTGCACCCGGTTCTTGTTTCAACACGATCACAAAGTCTGTCACTATAAAGGCACTCGGTACAAGCATACGAGCAGCCAGCCGTGTTGTGCCACCAGGCTCCTCTATGTCCTTGAGCAAAGTGTTGAACGCTGCATCCATCGTTGTCCCTGTCACGTGTGCTGAACTGTCCACCACTTTCGCAAGTAGCCAGATTATAACCTGTTTAAACAAAACAGTCAAAATTTTTAGCCTAGAGTATTTAGGAAAATGTCCAAATATGTAGATTGCCTGAACAAGTTTAAGAAGACCTGGAATGCCGGTACACGTTCAGCCAGATATAGTTAAAAGTTGATGAGATTCCCATCACGCCACCTTATGGCACAGGCTTTTTTTAATTTAAGATTTTAAAAAGTGTTCAGGTTTGATCAACTTTTCAGAACAAAAAACCTTAAGTACAGCCCTACATACATACAAGATCAAAGAACGAAGCAATTATTTCAAAAACTGTTCGTCCTGGGAATGCTTACGACGAAATCGTATTTTTCATCTTTATACATCTACCAACCCAACTACCGTCACCCCTTGCATGGAAACTATACTTTACTCCTTCAACATCTGTATGAATTCAAGTGAGTAGCCACACACTAATGCTTTGTAAGTCGTTGATAAATGTGGCTCATATATTTACCATCCTTAGCATAATTTCTATTAATTGCATCATCACAGGATAACTCTTTTAATATATTTCCTTCGTTATTTCATGTTTTAAAATAACTCTGATAGACAAATAAACTTCATGTACAATTTGCAATGTCTCAGAAATTCAATTTTGACAATTTAAAAGAACGGCGGCAGTTATCTGTTGCATAAATGGTTAGCTAAGGCTTCCCTATAAAGCAATATTCTTCGCCTTTCGATAATGGTTTTCCAACTGGATTAATACAAACGAATTCAAAAAAAGGTTGGCAATTTTTTACTGAAATGGTGAAATATAAGACGTGCGTCACAATAATTGGGAACTGCAAAGAAACCTAAAAATTTACCCCCACGGTCTGTTGTCACACTCAACAATCTACGAAATTAGATTCTCAATGAGTCAAGTCTAAGATGAAATGATCAATTTACAATGTTCCGCGGCACAATCCATTCTTTTAAGAGATATTATGATATTTTCTACAACTTTGGTAGTTCCATGCTGAATATGAGGTGAAATACTCGATGTGCGGAAAATGTAATGATTCTCGAATGTAAAATAACCGACATGATTTAGAAAAGTTCCTTCTACTCAACCCTAAGACGTGTGAATATCAAGCAATCAAAAGTAAATAAACTAAGACTTTATAATGGACAACGATTTTATTATTTTAAGGAGATGCATATTCAAAACAATACTAGGAAAAGCTTGGTCAGATTTGACAGTTTTTAAATCGCAAGATTATCTAACTTCTATACAATACTTCATTCCTAAATGGTTGAAACAGCAAATTTAAAAAAAAAAAATCAAAACATTACACAACACCTTTTAAATTCCGTTACATCTGGTAAGAAGATTGCTGGCTAGATGTCTTGGATTATTTCGCACTAATGCACAAACATGGGGGTTTGTGTTATGTACCTGACACCTACTCTGGTACAGCTTATTTCCATCATCTTGCAGTTGACAGGTTAAGCACGTAATGTTTTTAAGATAAGTATTTACAATACACGCAGTTAAGTTTATCTTGAAAATATTCAAATTATCATGGAAAAGGAGAAAAATGAAGTATATAAAACTTGTATAGATTGCTTTCCCTTATGGTAGTGAAATGAGACACCATAGTGGTACGCAAATACTACTTTCTAAAGTCAAATGAGTTAACTTAGTTTCTCTTTGATAGAGTGTAAAGTGTAAATTCACTCCAAGAAGAGTGAAATTCACTCCAAGAAGAGTGAAATACCCTCTTAACGTGCGAAGTTTCAATTTTGATGGAATGCTTTCAGCGATCACTCTTGAAAAGAGAGTGATCATTGCAGGCACTCGTGGAAGAGTAAATTTTTCCTATAGTAAATATCGATCTTCCTGGAGCGGATTTCATCTCTATGTGAGTGAATTAACACTTTTCACTCTATTAGAGAGTGACCAAGTTCAGTCTATCAGTGTTTAATTGAAGAGTGTAAACAACGTTTGCCGTTATTTACATGCGATAGTTTGGATTATTCCGATCTTTGAAAAGTTGGGAGGTCTTTTCACTTTTTAAACTCATAAATTGTTCATACTAACGCATGAATCGGAAACATCCATTATATGAATATACAGTAGCTACTACGTAATAATACATGAGAACATACCTGCATTGTCGCTATATCCTGCAGTGCTGAGACGGTAATTGGAATTTTCATTGCTTAGTGTGAAGGATGTCCATTCTGCGTACTTGAGTGTATTATCAGATCTGCGAATGTCTAACCGAAGCTTGTAAGTTTTTTGATTTGTCATATAGTAAACTTTTTCATTCCCGAGCCAAAAATCGTTTCCTAACTCCACTGAACCAAACCCGTGTTTAAAATCATTCCAGTACCGGTAAAAGTCGGTGACACCATCAGTGCGACGTTGAAATATTTGGAAATCAAAATTTAGAACGTCTTGAAACGTTGTAAAAAAAATTTAAATTCGATTGAAATTGAAACACTTGCACAAATTAGTTTGAAAAATCATTGATTCGGTGATTCCTAGGCGTACAATCAGGAACATTTCCCAGATTACTAATTTAATATTTAGGCTTGTAGATCAGTGGCGTCACCAAGGGGGGTCCAGTTGGGACGCCCCCTGAAAAATCGCGTTTTTGAGATTGGATTCTCCTTTTGACAAAAAAGGCAGTAATTTCCATCTTCTTCAACCGAAAATATCGAAAAAATACCTGGAAAATGCCATTTCCAGCTTCTGAAAGGTTGCGTTTTTCAAAAATGTGTGCACACTTCCGACTTCGCCAACTGAAGATGGCGCATAGCTCAGATAACCGTTCAAGCAGGATTAAGCCTACATTTTTCCTTAAGAGTATCACATCTTACTGCCCATCAACTGCTTTCTCTTTTTCTTTCAAGTTCTGCTTCTTCAAAATGTAAGCCGGATTCGCTCTTGATAGTAGTTTCACTAGTTTTGTTACCAATAAAATCTTATTTGAAGTTGCCTTGAAAGTAATTTTAGACCAGTTTAAAGACGATAAAATTACTCGTAAATTACGACCTTAATACCTCACAACCCCTTAAAACCCAGGAGCTTCCGCGGGCTTCGCCCCCTGGACCCCCACCGAGACACACATTGAACTGCCCATCATTCTCTTCTCAATAGTTCATCTCCTCCTTTTTCAAAATGGCAGCCGGATCTGCTCTTTGTAGTTGAATCACTGTTTCTTTTACCAAAAGTCTTACTGGAAATTGCCCTGGAGGTAATTTTGAGACCAGTGTTAAGTCAATAGAAGAACAGTTAAATAGCGACTTTAATACCTCACAAACACGCTAAGACCCAGGAGCTCCCGGGGGGGCTTTGCCCCTCTACACCACCACCCGCTGAGCCTCGCATTTCGCTCTTGGTGGCGCCTACGGCCCCATAAATGAAGTCTAGCAGTTTCCCCCTTCACAGTTGTTGTGTCCCAGTACCCCCTCCCCCAGAATGAAAAGTCTGGTGACGCCACTGATGTAGATAAGAAAACGAAAGATATAAAGTAAAAAATCTTTTGACTGCTAAGCCTTGTTTAGTAAAAATTCCGACATTTTCTTCATTAAAAAGGAAGCACGAATTATTGAATGACAAAATTTTGGTAAAGTTAAAATATTTAAAACTTAAAGTCCATCCTCCACCAGCAGTTGTTATGTCACATGATACATTAAACGGAGATCCAGACCACCCTGTTGGTAGTATTGTGTAAACGCCATTTTGTCGTTGACCAGCAACATATGCATCGCAGCAGTCTGTGTACAAAGCAGCGGAGGTCTGCCCATCACCGCCATTACCAGAACTGCAGTAACACTTACGTATATTGTATTTCTCTGAACAGGTTGCGTCAGAGCTGCACTCGTAGTCAGGATTACATCCAATTTGATTACCGATGCAAGTACTCTCACTGCAGTCAAAATTGATATATGACTCGCCACTCTGTAATTAAGTTATATAAACAAAATAATTATATCGTTATGTAAAGGAATTAGTAAATAAAACACTGAAACCAGAGAATTGCAACTCCCTGCTGAAACTGTTTCAATCCGACCCAGAGATTCGTCTTTTGAACACTTCTCTTAAATAGGTCCGATCGATCATGCACGAACCGAACGGTTGTGAAATATTCAATTAGTGTCGTTGCAGGGAGGTATCGCTTCTGGTCATTCTAGTCATCGTAGTTAATTAAGTGGTCAAATTATGGACTTAAGTCCGTTCATCACATTGGATCAAATATGAACCTATTTCTCAAAATATGTTCATTCAAGTTACCAAAATATACGCATTTTTCTCCCTCTAAAGGCACTTGGCGGGTACAAAACTTTCAACACATTCCTCATGACAATCGGTCATTGCAATAGGATCATTACATGTCTGCTGACACGAACATTCTCTATGTGTTGTTGCTGGGGGACATGTGGACACGTCACAACCTGCAGTTTAATAAAATAATTCTAGTTGTTGTATATGTTCATACATCAAGCAAACGTCACCATCAAAATAACTACCTTCTAGCAGAGAGTTGTTCCTGACAACTCCCTGCTTCAAGTTACTTAACGTATGTTCTAAAGGTCGCGTGACATCAAACTGACCAAAATTGGATATTCGATTTGAAAAATGACCACCTTACAGGGCAATTTCTGATTTGCACTTACTCATTAGTAAACATTAGCTCAATATGCAAATCTTGTGATGTAACGGGGAAGACATGCCATATATGGCTAATTTTATCCTTTCTTTTAAAATCTTTATTTCAAGGACAGTTGCAACATTAATTTGTTCTTAGGGTTATATTTTTGAACGTTTAAATTATGTTCATGAAAATCATTAGTATCAATTACATAACCTATCTGATGAGTAGTTAAGGTTTAATTAATGTAGGGTTAACAAAAAGAAATGTCAGCATTGTGCAACACTCCCTATCATTATTTTTACATGAGCAATAAGTTTTACTCAACTTCCTGACAGGCGTGAACCTCATCTAGACTCCTGAGAGCTTGTATTGTTATCGTTGTTTTCATTTTCTGATTAAAACACACTCTAATGTAACTTACTGTCCATCCACCTGATGCAATGCAAACAAACGGTTGTAAATATCCATCTGTGTGATTGAATAAACACCATAGAACTATCAGCCGAGCATTGGTCACGAACTTCTTTACAATCTCTTGGATATTTCGGTTGTTGGTAAAAGAAGTAAGATGAATCTACGAAAGGGAAAATAAATTCGGACTCATTAAATGCAATACGATTTACTGGTGGTGAAAAATAACTTACAGTCAGTCCGCTTAATGCATCATTGTCCATAGTGAAGTTAAAAAGGCTGTCACGTCCACCTGATTTGATAGACTAGTATAAGCACCACTTAAACTATCAAACAAACATTGGTGGCAAATTTCTTTACAATCTCTTGTTTAGTTAGTTAGTTAGTTAGTTAGTTAGTTAGTTAGTTAGTTAGTTAGTTAGTTAGTTAGTTAGTTAGTTAGTTAGTTAGTTAGTTAGTTAGTTAGTTAGTTAGTTAGTTAGTTAGTTAGTTAGTTAGTTAGTTAGTTAGTTAGTTAGTTAGTTAGTAAGTTAGTTAGTTAGTTAGTTAGTTAGTTAGTTAGTTAGTTAGTTGGTTAGTTGGTTAGTTAGTTAGTTAGTTAGTTAGTTAGTTAGTTAGTTAGTTAGTTAGTTAGTTAGTTAGTTAGTTAGGTGGTTAGTTAATTGGTTAGTTAGTTGGTTGGTTAGTTAGTTAGTTAGTTAGTTAGTTGGTTAGTTAGTTAGTTGGTTAGTTAGTTAGTTAGTTAGTTGGTTGGTTAGTTAGTTAGTTAGTTAGTTAGTTAGTTAGTTAGTTAGTTGGTTAGTTAGTTAGTTAGTTAGTTAGTTAGTTAGTTAGTTAGTTAGTTAGTTAGTTAGTTAGTTAGTTAGTTAGTTAGTTAGTTAGTTAGTTGGTTAGTTAGTTAGTTAGTTAGTTAGTTAGTTAGTTAGTTAGTTAGTTAGTTAGTTAGTTAGTTAGTTAGTTAGTTAGTTGGTTAGTTAGTTAGTTAGTTAGTTAGTTAGTTAGTTAGTTAGTTAGTTAGTTAGTTAGTTAGTTGGTTAGTTAGTTAGTTAGTTAGTTAGTTAGTTAGTTAGTTAGTTAGTTAGTTAGTTAGTTAGTTAGTTAGTTAGTTAGTTAGTTAGTTAGTTAGTTAGTTAGTTAGTTAGTTAGTTAGTTAGTTAGTTAGTTAGTTAGTTAGTTAGTTAGTTAGTTAGTTAGTTAGTTAGTTAGTTAGTTAGTTAGTTAGTTAGTTAGTTAGTTAGTTAGTTAGTTAGTTAGTTAGTTAGTTAGTTAGTTTAGTTAGTTAGTTAGTTATAGAAAGAGTTTAACGGCCTAGTTTTCCACCGATTGATTCAAGTCTAACAGTGTCTTGGACATTTCGGTTGATCGTTAAAAACGTATGATGAACCTTAATCATAACGTTCCCATAAATCTTTAACTGATGGAAATTTTCCTTACAATTGATTCAAAATGGAGTTACAAACATAATCAAAACACTCTCAGTAAAGAGCATGCTGTGTAATATGAACTTTCGCGGTTCATTGCATTTTGTTAACTTGCTGTCAATCAAAGAGATGTGTCAACTGAAGATTACCGTGGACTACTACAAAAGTTTTAGTTTGGGGTGAAAGGATTTGTCAGTTGAAAAACATATGCATTCTCATTGTTTTCAAATTTTCAAAATGAGAAACTAAATGAGATTCTTTGCTTAAGAAACAAAACGATCTCTATTTGATTGTTCATGTTCATCTTTGACAGGAAAATTTTGTGTGAAATATTAAATTACCAGCCAGCTATTAACAGTACAAGGGAACTGCTAATTCAACACAAGTTACAAGGCCTGCATTCCCATTGTATTGCGCAACTGCATGGTATGACACTAAAGTCGAGACGAGAACTTAACCAGTTAAAGTTAAGAGTAAAATTGTTGATTGGTAATATTCACACTACCTAGTGTGCACTTTATAGCCCACTACCAACACTACGTACATATTCAAATACATTGTTAATAACATCTAGATTGCAGTTTCCAGTTAGTTCGGAAAAAACTGTTAATTTGTAAGCAGGAATTGAACATAGTTCAAGCAGCGTTGGTAACTGGAGAAGAACTGGAAGTCATTTTCAGTTAGCTTAACTAAGAAATTTTCACATCATTCAGCAAAGGAAAGAGGTTATTTAATGTACCCTCGCTGTAAAAGGAAAAACATTTTAATGTTCACTGAGAAAATTAATTGAAAAAAGAAATTGAACATATGAAATGGTCGTCAGAGAATTTGGACTTACCCATGGACTAAAAACATCGTAAAAAGGTAGGGTTATATGCATTTGCAGGAATTCACAATAAGAGACCTTTACATAACTGCAAAACAATTGTAATGAAATCACGGTCTTCCTATGCATGGACATAGCATACCGTTTGGTACATTGTTGCTATCGTACGTGTGAGAATAGGCGAACAAGATGGCTGTCTGCTATGGTTTTGAGTGAAAGTGACTTGCTCAAGTAAATCAACAGATTTTGTAAGAAAGTTTAAAGGTAAAGAGCAGTCCTCCAAACTTATTTTGATGAAAGAGCTAAATAGCACAGTTTTCATCTTATTTCTCCTCAAAGTATCATTCATTACATTTTATGAGTAGACTATTGTATATTCAAGGTAAACCAAGCAGTTATTTCAAGTAAATTTCAAATTTGAAGTGAAAAAGGTTGTCACATGACTCCCAACAGCCAATCATGAAACTGGACAGTCTACTACACTAATTCAGTTCGGGATGACTGCTCCGGCCCTTTAAATATTTTCGAAATAATACGAGGTTAGATCAAACTCACTAAACGTATTGCAGGAAAATGATGTCGTTTCTCGTTCGAATTAAACTTAAAAAAAAAATTAATACAGAGCCGTCGTCAAATCATACAAATTACAGTTTCACGACGGCCGTCTTGGTGTGCCTTTTTTGCCTCAGGCTGTGGCGACAATCTGCAGATAGGACGTACACGTTACATGCTCTGTCCATGTATATAGAAAGTCCGTTAATGCCAAAAAAAAAAATAAAACATTGACCACTTTGGTTCCGTTAGGTTTATGTCAAAATTAAGTTTCAACACGGTGTCTACCTTCTGGTAAGAAATCATGAAGAAGTCACAAAACGTTTCTGAAGTGAAATTGTCCATATAAAATAATCCCTTTTCAAGTTTCCTGCACTTGTTAAATATTCTTAATATCTGTTATTTAATATAAACTGAAAAAAATTAAGACAGCCTAAAGCAATGTGGGAAACAGCTCATATTCAAATTTTTCTCATGCAATAACAACAAAAAGGAAAAGTAACAATACACTCCAAATGCTTTACGAAAGTAATAATTTGCAGTTTAAACAACCTGCTTGCTTCAAAACATCGATGGAAATCTTGAATAAAAAATCTAGTTCGCCACTCTCATTTTAAGTGACTGTTTGAATACAGATTGTTTGATTAAAAGAAAACCAAGTATGATATTCTTTGTAAGTCCTTTCATTCTAAGAAATTTTGCAATCTACCTACAATCAACCTGCTTTGTGATCTTATGAAAACTTCTTTCAGCAATATGCTTGACAATTGTATAGAGGCTTTTCACATGACGTCATAATACTCTCCCACGGCCATTTTGGAGTACATGTAACTACGTAGTAAATCACACTGGGAGCGCTTGCTCGTTGAATGTGTACACACCGTGCATACCACAATGCACTCTGTGCACTGCGTTCGGCACAAAGCCACGTGTATTTGGCATAAATGTCCTCCAGCATGGAGGTTCCGTGACGTAATTGCAAAGTTTCTATAATTGTATTCAGCTAAAAGAGATAATATCTTGGAAGCACTCACCATCTCGGGTTGACGTGCTTTGTATACCGCAAATACACGATAGAAGCACAGCGAAAATCCTGGCTGTTCGCCGGAGAGAGCTCATCTTGAGTGTAAGAACAGACGTCGACTGGTGTCAAACACAAGCAATTTTAAAACTTATACTAAGGATCTTGCCACCATTTCATCGATAAGTCGCGTATTGAGAGCTACATGTCACACTAACGGAAGAGAGGAAAACAGTGATTTCATTTCATAATTAAACAACGTTTAACAAAAGACTGTGACTTGAAGCATAAGATAGAAAAAGTTATAGTACGGCAGTGAAGGACATTGAAAGATACCTTCAAGAGGATTTAGGATTGGTAATATAAAAATTTATTAATAAACTCCCCTTGCTGAACGGCTGTGTCAACATATATTAAATAGATTTGGGTTAATGACGTGTTTGGGTTACGTCTTTGGTGAGAATAGCCTAGATGTATAATTTTACATAGTTTGAGTTTGGCGGAGGGATTGTTTCAAGGAAAGAGTTACAAAACCATAGTTCGCTAAACCGGACCACACAGCTTGTTACGTGCTTGAAAACTAACTGAACAAAGTCCCCAAAAGACTAGAACTGAAGATGAACACAAAGGGCAAAAATCTAATATCCAGTTAACTACACGGAGGATCGGGCAACACTGACAACTCTAGTGTCAGACTTCCACCAAAATTTGCCCAAGGTCTGAAATTCGGACAGGGGCATGGAGAAGTTCGGACAGCCATTTTCGTTATAAAGAACCTAATATTACAGAAAAATCGCAATTTGGCCGGAATTCTTCAAATTTAATATTTGTTCAAAGAATACACAGGCATCACAGTTACGGTATACTTTGCCTTAGAAGATTCTTTGCGACGCCATCGTGCAGCTTATAATTAGAAGCAATAATAATTTTAAGGCCTATTTGGCATAAACAGGCAAGGCATTTTGTTCGAAACGGCAAATTCCGGGGGGGGGGGGGGCGGTGAAGCTCAAAATTCGTTTTGCCAACAGGCTTTAGTTAGTAATTCCTTCCACTAAGTTAAAAGTTTGGTTTCTCCTCTTTTTACGACTTAGGGGCAAAATCAGTAAATTGAATTTATAGCCATGGGGCTGATTTTAAAAAACATTGAACATAGTCTGATAGTGACCATCGCTAAATCGCACCAGGGATCTGTTATTTGCTCAATGATCACCCTGTACCTAACGTGAGCGCGGATTAATTTTAATCTTATCAGGGAACTGTTTTTCACATGGTGTCACTAAAACACTAATCCACAAAACAATGTGAGAAAAATCAGACTTCCTCGACCAACAAGAATGATCAATAAAATTTCTGCAATCTCCTAGTCCATGAGAAAGATTTTCAGAAGAAATTATAGTTACCAACACATATTATTGGATCTGGCCCTACTTTAGCTACAGTATGCTATTGCGTGCCGCCTTGACCTCCACCACAACTAACGGGGATTATGAACTCAGTATAAGCCATCCACATGCTGAGTATGGGTATCATCAAAACCCCCTATTAATACTCCGTGATCAAGCCAGGCAAGTTTCACTTAAGAGCTATTTTCACGTGTTTGGAAACGGACACGCGGACTCGAACTGAAAAAGAGCACGATAAAGCATTAACGAAAATGACGTTAACCCCGTGGACGGATACTATATACATTGCAAACTTACAAGCAAGTAATTACTAAAAATATAAGGGCTGATGATGATCTACCGTGACAATGGCACTCCTAGCGTCAGGCCGCCCGCGACCATGAAGCTGCCTCCGCCAACGTTATCACGGATACTCTGTGCCATGTATTTTGTTCAAGTCCTCCCGACTCCCTGGCAGAGAGTCGTTTGGGGAAACCAAAGGAACCACAAAAGCATGCACCTAAGATATTCTCAGTACAAACTGAGTAAATTAAATAATCGTAGGCCTCTGACAACATTGTGTAGTATCAGGAACCGATCAAATTTTCGGGGCTTCTGGTTATTGTGGCGAGCCTGCTTCCACGGAAGTTCCCATAAAAGACTTGTAAACTAAATAAATATTGAACGTGTTATTTTAAATGCCCAAGGTATCGTTTTGAAAGGAATAATGGTTGTGTGCTTATTTGGACAACACGTCTGAAAAATTGTTTATTAGCGATGGCCTCAATCGTTTCCCCAACAAGCAGTAGTGAGGTAGGGGCCCTTCTGGGGAGTTGCTTATCATATAACTCGCATAATCAAATGGTCATGTTGTCACTTCTGGGGCACTGCCTTATATCCTGGCGGAAAATGATTTTTCACTTAGAAAAAATACGATTGCCTTAATGCTTTTTAGGGTGTACGTTACCTGCAAATACTACGCTCCCCCAATATTTACTCTTCCTTCCTCTTAGTACATTAATTGTCTGCTATAGTGGTCTAGTGCATCATCGACTGCCTTTTAGCTACAGTTTAATGCCCACCGTAACCACAGCTACTGATAAGGCCGCTCTCTGTGAGGAATGACTCTGATTGGGCGTGTAAGTTGTGAACCTTGTGCCACGAGATAAGTGTTTAAGATACCCCCCATCTCCGGTTTTCAAAAAAAAAAAATACGCTCCATTGACGGTGCCTCGGTCGACCTATACGCTGCAATAGTTTATTACACAAGAGGAACACAAAATAATGAATGGAGAGAGGTAGGATCATGATACCAAAAATGTACCTTTTGGTAAATGGGGTAGGGTGAGGTGCATAGTCCAAAAATTGCTCCGCCCTCATTCCTGCCCACCTCCCCCCCCCCCCCCCCTCAACTTTCATACTGCTTCCTACTCCACTGACCTAAGCCCCAAAAAGACAACGAATCACCATTAAGATGAGGAAAGATGAATTTCTGGCTTGAGCTATGCAAACATTAACGATAGCGTTCTGAATAATGGTGGTTTTCAAGAAAATTTTAGGAGTTTCTTTGAAGAACCTGCCCTCACGTGAGCAAAGTCAAACATATTGCCTGGTCTACTGATAAGTATTGTGATTAAATATGCCTATGTTAATCCTATGGATAAGAGCTCCGTGGCAAAATTGCGGAAATTTCCCCAATCTGGGGACAGCCTAATTCTCTGACGGACTCAGAAATTTGATGGGAGAAAGAAACCAGTAAGCAAAAGATTAAATTGCACAGTCATTCTAGAAAAACGTAGTTAGAAATTACACAAATTAAGTACGTCCCCACTTTAGAAACATATCACATTGATTAAAAATACAGGTTTAATTTCGACCTAAACATTATATATTGAATTCCTAAACATTTTGTGTTTACATGAGAGGAATTAACATTCCGTTAGCTCATTTGAAAAATTTGAAGTAAAAGAGTGGGGGGGGGGGGGGAATAAGAAAACAGTTTTATCAGGAAAACTGTAATATTCTTTGCTGGAATGAATGGTTCAGAAGCTTATAAATTGCGGGCCTAGAGCCATGAAAAGTGCTTGGCTGTGATAAAGTAAAACGTAAGGTGTCCATCGTATCAATGTATTCCTGTACAAACACGCAAGGTCACTTTAAGTGTTCTATATAGCGAAGCTAATATTTTCTTTCATGAATTTACAAAAATAAATTATTGGCCTAATAACCATTTTCGCTGAGCTGAATTAAAGACTTTGGTTGCTAAATTGCACAACAGGACTTCCCGTGGAAAATTCACGGACACGACATATTTGAAACAGTTATGGTGCAGTTTTATTAAAACTATTGTCAAGGAACAAGCATTGCCATAGGAGTTGATAAGCTATTGAAAGTGCCTTAAAAGGGCAGAAAGTGAAAGATTGTGTGATCCTAGCTTAGCTCTTGCAGCAAAAAAAAATATATGTATATGAATGTATCATAGCCCTTGCGGTATAAAAAATGTTTTCTTTGTAAAAATCATATTTTGTCTTTTTTTCAGTAGTGACTAAATCTGCACTGGTTTTTTCCCTATCTCCACACCCTAAGGGAGCTTGTCCCTTGTCCCTTGTTAGAAAATTATATGGCTCAGTTTTCGACCTGAATTATGCCAAGTATGACTAACCGGAAATCAATGTAGTAACAATTGTCACCAATTGCGTATTGCGTACCGTCATAAACTTGAATGTTCATGTGCTACCTTTCATCATCAGTGATCATCCTCAGGAGATATTTAACCTTGCCATCACAACCGTAAAATGGAAGAACTTGTTTGAATCTACCAGTGGCGTACGCAGGATTTCTCTGAAGGGAAGGCGGCAAGCATTACGTTGAGTGATCGCCGGCGTGGGAAGGGGTCTAAGGACCCCCTCCCCTTTGAAAATTTGTGGGCTTTTCAAGATGCAAAATGGTGCAAGATTTTCTACTTTGACAGGAAAAGTGTTAAAATTTGAATTGTGGTGGCTCCTGAGGATAAACCTGAAAATTCTGTGTCTTTCCCTGCAATGTAATGCCATTTACGCTACTTTTCAAAGTAAAATTTGTTTTTAAATTTGGATATTTTTATGAGCCAACATGAAGGAACATCGATTGACATAAGCGAACGGGAGCATTTCAGTTTGCTGTTTTACTCTTGGTCACAAAACGTCATTTTATTGTAAAGACTATCTAAGGGGAGCGCCACCATTGGTTGGCGCCGAACGTATAGAAAATTTCGAAAGATCAGACCCCCAGATGGTCGGCAAGAGCATTTTCCAGACTTGTACGAAGAATCTAACGAGTAGTTATCTTCCTTTGTAGTTTGCAATAAAATGCTCACTTCAAAATGAGTTTCGAAAAACTGCAAAATGATCGCGGAGCGTAAAGAAAATTTGGAAAAATTGCGACCCCTCATATGGCCGAAAATTCTTGCTTGGAAAGAGAATCTAAACAATCTTTATGTTTAGCTTTTTTTTGCGATAACAAAAAAATATGAGCAGCATGCTAAGTGATCAGAATATCTCTACATACAATGTCATACCACTATTATAAAAAAAGTCTTGATTCTTCCCGGGGAAACTATACAAGGGAATTGAAAATATGTTGATCTTTCCATGATATGACTTTTGGCTAAATTCAAGATCCTCTGAATTGAAGAAATTGTCCGTGACTGCTCGAACTCCCGCCAGTTAATGATTTTACCCTTAACATTTCTTGCATGATAAATTGCAAACTATTGGTCACTGCACCTGAACTGTCCGCTTCCATGCCCATGTCACTTACATCTATGCCGACCGCGGAAGGAGCCCAAGGGATGAGCCCTCCCTTTAAAGAATTCTCATAAAGATAGATGTCCTCAGAGGCAATCGGTGCCCCCAGGTTGTTACAGAGTCAACCTTTTTCAAGTAAAATCTGGAATTTTACAAAATTTGCCCATTTTAATGATTTAAAAAATGGCATCAGTGAGGGGCCTTGCACAGACAATCCTTCCCCTTTGAAAATTTTTGAGAAATTAGGTGTCCTAATATGCAATATGGTGCCACGTTTGCTACCCTTTTAAGTAAAGTCTTAAAAGGGTATGCTACCCTTTTATGTAAAGTAGATCTACGAATTTGTAGGATCTAAAAAATAGCATCTGTGAGTTGGGGCCATGACCCAATGCCCCCCCCCCCCCCTCTTCGTACGCTACTGGAATGTATACACATGCAGACTTTGAATAGTATGTTACGTTATTTTAAAAATAGTTGACTTAGATAGTAAATGCCAGCTTTGCTTAGAATGTGTATTAATCTTTGTAGAAATGTATTAAAACTTACCGCCTTGTAAGTAATTTAACTTTAGTCCAGAAATGATTAAAAACCTTTGTACTAAGCATCTGGGCAGCAAAGAAGGTATTCATTCCAAGCTGTTAGTGAATAGGTGGATATCGTAAGTCTTTTGGTAAAATACACAAGAAGTATTAAGTATCGATATTTCCATGTGTACATCTCTTTGAATAAGACCGGTAATTTATTCGGTTTAAGATGGTGATGACAGTGCAGTTTACTGGCGAAGTTTGCGGAGGTCAAAATGTCCCTTCACGTGTGATTGCATCTCAAGGGAAAATAAAGATTTTTTTTTTAAACATTTTGTACTCGCCTAAAATTTAAAATCACGGAGATCATTTACTGTTTGATAAGGCACATAAGAAATTAATCAAAACGTAGTCATCATTCCTCGATGACATCAATTGTTAATTTTCCTACTGTAGCTTTCGCTATCAATGTACAGATGAAGTAGAGAAATGAAATTTAAACTTTTGAATTACATGTTTGACTGGGATCCGCCCCTGCATTACGGATTCCTTGTCGCTTGAAAATATTGAAATTTGCAGGAATAATTTAAAAAGGCAAATAATGCTGCTTCTTTGAAGTCCATCGGATCTGTCGGGTCAAATGAAAAGCTTAATTTTCCGCATATCATTATGAATATTAAATTGTTTTTTTGCGAAGTTAAAATGAACATCTCATCCATGCAATTTTAAATTGCTAATGAATATTTATATAGGTTTGGGCTACGTGAAATGAGGAGGAATTTTCATTTAAATCCTTGTGAAACTTACAATGTTATAAAACTGTTGTTCCCGTTATGAGTATCAAAGAAACATAGTATGAAGTATTGGGAATAGACCAAGTTATAACATCAAGATTCATTACAGATACAAAATGAAAATTTGTAGGGCATTCCTTCAAGTCACTTGGAAGGTTAGGAGGGCAAGGAGTCAATTAATAAATTTCGAGGTAATGTCATGGTATATTATAGATAATAAAAGTTCTGATTGATCAAGTTGCCATTTTGTGGATGCGTGTGACACGTGCTTGGAAGGAAGTATTTTGTGACAGAAAAAAGGAGAACATCACAACGGCTTGAGGGATTTTAAACTTGTTGAATTCAAAGGCAGATCTGGTTAATAATTTAGCAAAACTTATTTAAAACAAAAACAGAAACATGTCATCTCTTGTTTGTATTCCTAGTTCCTATTATCCTTTTTTGTGCATTCATCTTGCTATTGTGCCATCAAAATATGACATTTCACTGGTAGGGAATCTAACATTGACTCGGTTCCACACTTCTGCTAAGTCAGCCACATAGTAACTATCCATTGCCTTGTCTGGTCTGACCATAAAACGCCCTGCGGAGATGCACAGCTACATTAACCGTCCCAGGGGTGTATACATAGGGCGAATGGGCAACCACCATAAAGCGTCTTTACGATAATATTTAACTTTTTAATTAACACTCTTGTAATATGCTTACTATTCCGATATTTTTTGCAGTGAATATACCTGTCAAGTACAGTATTCAGCGATCTGGAAGGCATTTAGTTCAAACAATCTTGCGCATTGCGCCAAATAATGGTGTTGCTCCGCTTATGTAGTCTCCAAAATGTAAGGATTTCATATATGCCCTTCTTTCAAGTCCATTTTTGATGAAATTGTCATATAATAATCTGCTCATATCTGGATAACTACTCATTTGATATCAATGCAAATTCAACAAAGACGTACGACCCCTCTAAAATGTCAAAATTTTAAATTGGCCTAAAAGCCATCTTTTGTGACTAAAAGTATATGACAAAAATGGAATATATCTTTCTGAGCTGGTTAGATTGCTTAGATATCATCACTAATGTGTGGCACAGTGACAGTTTCATAAAAAGGTAAAGCTCAAATGCGGTTTCAACGGTGAAGTTAAAGTTTGGTTCCAAATAAATTGAGAAAAGGGTCCGGGTTCTACCCTTAAGTCAGCATTTTACGACAGCTGTAACTGAGGAATACCGTGGACAATTCCACAACCGCAACTCACAAGTGGAGTTTCTTCTGAGAATTATTTCTCTAAAATATGGACCGACAGATGGTCTACGTCAACTTATATAGTCCCCTTTGTTTAACGGTCACCAAAGAACCGCAATTAAAAAATCCTGAAGATATCAACAGGATACCATCAGGATCTTCGCTACTCCAGCTTTTCTGAGTTATCTAACGTAATTTCTAATGATGTAAACAGGAGGATTAATTGTCATGCTACTGGTATCGTTAATGTCTTTTTACATTCACGGAAAATCTTTCTTGTTTCATTTTACATGAAGTAGCATGTCTCTCTGGTAATTTCAAAATCCTTTTAAATTCAGATTTGTTAGTTACTGCTATTATTAGAACCACATTTGTTCTCCTAAGATACCTAGCAACATCTTTAACTTGTGCAACCATTCCTATTGACCCATGATAAATTGCGAACCAGCGACTCTTTAACTCTACTTCACATAAGTGATATACTTCAAGGCTAATGCAACTATATTTGTTGTTAATTAAAGGAATATTTGACGCGGCAAAAGTTATTGACCACAAAATGTGCAGAAATATTTTCTTTTTCACACTGTGAAAACTGTTTCTCATTGTTCCTACGATACAATTTTTTAAAGCAATTCAACTTTTCCATGAGGTTAAGTGCATTATGGGGATTTTGTGATATCATCGGAGGTTTGGGAGAACACGGGGCGGAATATTTTTGTGTTTCTTTCGAGAATCAAGTCACAAGTCATTGGAAAATGCATTTACAGACCAGACATCACCAATGGCAACAACTTACTTCTTACGTACATATTCATATCGGAGAAACAACATGAACTGTGTCACTGTGCTCTTTAGAAAAGCTCTCCATAAATTCAATTATTCAAGTTTTGTCATTTTGAAAAAACCGCTGGACGATATTTGATCATGGTTTTTCGCGTGTATTTACTCCCCTGGGTGTTCGAAATGGCCCTGCATTTTTAAATTGTATACAAAACCTCCCTGCTTTAGGCAAACATTTATTACTGCGCAGAGGAAACATGCATATTACCTTCATCGTATTGCTCTTTTCTAAACGTATGTGGAGTCTCAATGTGACTGGCTCAAAAAAGCAGTGATAGCTTTTCTCTCTGCGGTAGCACAACCCCCAGTGTTATTTTCTCTTTCAATCTCACTCTGATGCTAAGATACTTTATCACCTTTCACCGTCATTCGATGGATCTTTTGATAGGAATCAAAATCCTCGTGACGGAATCTCTGAATAGGTCGTTTTCACATATGCCCATTGACTCTGCAACACGGACAGTAAAGTATACGTTGCGGCTGACAAAACCAACAATTTTTACAAATTAGAACCTGAACAGTATAACAAGCTGGTACAACTAAACGTAAACAAAGCATACAAAAAAGCACCGCCCAACACACGCAATCAAATCACTTCAGCTGACAAAATTATAGCTTCAAAACTTGAAATTAGTGACAGAGTCGACGTCACAAGCGAAAAACAAGCATTTATTACACTAAAAGACCACAAAACGAACTTCAACAACAAACCCACATGTAGACTTATCAACCCATCAAAATCAGAACTAGGGAAGATTAGCAAACAAATACTACAACGGATAAATTCAGAAATCAAACAATCCACAGGTTACAACCAATGGAAGAACACAAGTGAAGTCATAGACTGGTTTAGTGAAATACACGACAAACACAAACAATCGTTCATTGCTTTTGACATTTGTGAGTTTTACCCCTCAATTACTGCCGACCTCCTCAACGCGGCTCTAGAATTTGCATCAAACTACACAGACATACCAGCACTCGAAAGGCATATTATCTTCCACACGAAGAAAACTATGCTGTTCAACGTTGAAACACCGTGGTGCAAGCGTACCGAATCTTTATTCGATGTCACCATGGGTAGTTTCGACGGTGCTGAAGCTTGTGAACTAATAGGATTGTACCTCCTATCAAAACTTCAGCACATTAACATGAATGTCGGCCTATACAGAGACGACGGTGTGGCTGTTTGCAAAGCAACACCAAGGCAAACAGAAAAATTAAAGAAAGAAATATGCAAGATATTCTCAAAAAACAAGCTTAAAATAGAAATTGAAGCAAACAAAAAATAGTGAACTTCTTAGACCTTACCCTTGATCTTAGCACAAGCACATACAAGCCATACATGAAACCCAACAACACCCCTCTCTATGTGCACAAACAGAGCAACCACCCTTCACGTATCATAAAGAACATCCCAGAAAGCATCAACAGGAGACTATCCAACATTTCTTCCGACGAAAACACATTCAACACATCATCGCCCGTATACCAAGAAGCATTACAAAGAAGTGGCTATGGGTACAACCTTAAGTACGAGACCCAGTCCCCTAGCACAAGTCATTCCAAGGGAGCCCCGAAACGGAGACGAAATAGGAACATAACATGGTTCAACCCCCCGTATAGTGATAGTGTCACAACCAACATTGGCAAGAAATTCTTTAACCTCTTGGACAGCTGCTTCCCACCTGGGCACAAATAACATACTTTACTCAACAGAAACACGGTGAAACTGAGTTACAGCTGCATGGCAAACATAAACCAAATTATATCAGCGCACAACAAATACATACTGGCGAAACAGGAAGTACAACCAGAAACGCGAAGCAACTGCAATTGCAGAAAGCAAAGCGAGTGTCCATTGGAAGGCAACTGCCTCACGAACAACATTGTGTACCAAGCAACTGTAACACGCCACGACAACCACAACGAAGAAACATACATTGGTCTAACAGAGAACACATTCAAAACAAGATACGCCGCCCACAAGTCTAGCTTTAAACACAAAGACAAAAGAAACGCAACTGCACTCAGTGAATACATCTGGAAACTAAAGGATTCAAATGTAGAATACTCCGTAAAATGGAAACTCATGAACAAAGCCCGAGCATACTCTACATCCTCTAAAACTTGTAATCTCTGTCTGGAAGAAAAGTTCTTCATTATGCTCAAACCTTCCTTAGCAACTCTAAATAAAAGAAACGAACTGATAAGCTCTTGTAGACACAGGAACAAACATCTGCTGTGTAATTATTCTAATAGATAATGTATCTTGGCTCGCTATACACCATTCTTGCCTGTTCACAACGAACACGGAACGAACACGTGCTTTAAAACGGACACGTTCAAAAGCAGCGAACACATACGTAGTTAACGTTATTGACATCATTCTACTTCAGGCTTCTGAGGAGTGAGGACCTACTTTATTGGCCCTTACGAAACAGTTCTGCAAAGCTATGTTGTAAGAAGTTATTGCAACCTTTCAATATTACAGCTCCCTTCACGGGGTTGAGCCCTTTACCATTGCCTGGTTGACATTATTAATTGTTATTTTTTACTATTACGGTTATATATATATATATATATATATATATATATATATATATATATATATTGTCTCTATTTAGCAAAGTTTTAGAAATAGTATCAGAAATTTTACCTTGGGAATTCCTTGAAAGAAGGAAAATGCTTGGTTAGTTAGTTCTTTAGATGGAATTTTACGGCTCAGTTTCTAACCTATTGGTTCAAGTCGAGCATGTCAAGGTTTTTTTTTCCACGTGTGGCTCACTGCCTTGTCTCCCGCCGTACACCATTGCTTAAGCGGAGCATCACGCCCAACGGCAGTACGTTGCATCTTTAGAGTCTTTGGTATGACTTGACCTGGGAATCAAATCCGGGCCTTCCGCGTGAGAGGTGGATGCTCTAGACGGAGCACGCGGTCTGACCGATAATTGACTTAGGTAAATAATTGCAAGATAGTGAATCTCGAATGTTAACTTCTGATTAGGTAGCCTTAATGAAATCAATTTCACCTTATGTCTATACTTGAAGTAACCTAAACTCCATTTACTCTCTTGGCATAAAACTTAGAACGAGGGACGCCTTTTCAATCTCGTTGCGAAATGCCGCGGCACAATGACAGACGTTGAACTAAATTAACAATTGATATCTTTACCTAAAGAATAATGAAGTATTTAACGCTACAGTGTACGTCCGAGTCACAGTGTACATAAAGCTTGATACCTAAGTTTTAGGAGTCCAGGGAATTAATATTCAGAAAGAGCCACTACATCTTTTGCATTCGTTTACTCATGCTTCCAATGTTACTTGTTTTGTCTAGCAATCCTTACCTTGAAACTAAACTTACAACGCTTAACGCCAAACAACTCTTATAACAGTCCACACTTTCCTATATCATGTCATATGTACCTAATTACGAAATCTGCTGAAATTAAGATGATTTTCTACAAAATTGTTCAATCTTCTTCTTACATGATAGTCTTTAAAGATTCCTCTTGAAATGTCTTTCGGTTTAATTTATTAGACAGTGTTAATTCTCGGTCGGTAACTTTTGGATCAATGTATTTTTAGTTCTGCCAATATTCATATGTTTTTCTAAATTATCTGGGGTATCATCCAATGAAAAAAGAACAGAGGAATAACCTACACGCTAACCGTCTCTAGTAAATGAATCTTCTCTAAAGTATGATGTGGAACTGAAAAGCATAAATATCCATTTAGTCGCAACTGACAAAAAGCCCTTGGAGGGCTCGACTTAAGCCGATTGGTTTAAACTGTCCGTTTAACTATATACCAAATTACCTAATCGATAACCAGCCTTTTAAATAGCCGTTATCTGAAGAGACTTACATAAAGGAGGAGTATATGATATCTTCTCATTCATTGCTCTTCTTTAGAATTTCTTCTCCATTTTTATTTTTTAGGCCAGCAGTTGATTAAAACTTGAACTTTAGACCTCCTTTACGTACCTAATACTCATCATTAATTAATATCTCTTGGTGAATCTTTGTAGAAATTCGTTATTGTTTAATTGAACATTTTGGTGATTAACTAATCAAATTCGGACACTTGTGGTTGTGGGATTATGATGCTTCTTTTAGGGAGTAGTGCTTTAGATAGCCAAAACGAACAGAAATTCCGGAGACTTCCTACCCTTTGATGTTGAAATGGGTTCAGTGTAATGTCCGGTTTCACGGCTCATTTTTTTGTGTAACAAATGGCAAAAGATTTAATAAGTTTCCTCTATGAAACGGTATAGGACAGTAAATCGCTAACGTCTAGCAGGGATTTGATTTATATAAGCTAGGTAGTGGTTCAGATTCCATTATCCATGTGCCTGTGTGTCTTACACAAAAACCGCATTCAGTTAGTGCACCGCGACATTTAGCTCGTGTGACAAATTGACCATTCATTTGTAAACACTTGGGCGTGGATTAAGTAGCTTTTAATGAAAAAGCGTTTTTCAAAAGAGCTCGCAAACTTTTCAGTACTTTGTGTGTTTTTATCTAAGTACTTTTTCTGCCATGGTTAATCAACTATTCAACTATAAAAGTTTACAAACGTGAAAAGCCAAAGAATATGGAATCACGTTAATGCTGTTATATGCGGAGATACGTGATGCAACGTAAAATATTAGTATATATCATTCTAACCTGATGTTTGACTTTGTTCTCTTTTTTCTGGGTAATTACTGACGGTCCTTTCCAAAAATGTATTTTATCAAATTAGAAAAGAAACTTCTTAAAACTTAAACATAATTCAACACACCAAAAACTTTCTTTGATGAAGAAAAAAGATTCTGGGTGACTATATGTTCTGCATGTCTATGAACGTACTTACATTTTCTCCTTGAAAGGTGCTTCCTACTACTTTTACCATCAACCGGAATATCCAAGAGATTGTAGAGAAGCTCGTGATCAATGTTCGTCTGACAGTTTAAGTGGTGTTTATACAATCAAACCAGATGGGTATCCAACACCTTTTGAAGTTTACTGTAACAATGAAATTCTGATGGGGGGTGGACGGTAAGAATTGATAATTTAATTTAAAGTGCCCTTAGAATGTACTTAAGACAACCAATTGAGCCTTCGGTACCTTCTCGGCTATTTCGCAATAGAATTTGTACTTGTTTTTCGAACCATTTTAGTTACATGGAACGTATAATCATTCATAGGTAAAAGTGAGCTGTACAGTTGCCAAACATTTTGATAGGCTTTTTTTCGTTCAGCAGTTATACTTGTGACTTAGCTAGAGGATTGGCCGGTTCAAACGGATAAATACTTTTTTGAAAGAGAAGACATATGTAATCAGGCAGTTATAAGGTACCTGGTGTAATTTTGACGATAAATAAAATGGCGTTTTGACCTTGTTAAGAAATTTAAAAGCACTATTTTATGGAACAATCGAATTAGAAGTGACATAAGAAATCATGAAAAAACGATTTAAATTTTGGCGTTTGGCAGCTTTTTTGAGAGATGAAACTTTTCGGATGGCAACAAAATATAAACCCAATGAATGTTGTCTTAAATAAAATGAGATTTTATCCGTATCTCTAACACATTAATGTTTTATTCATATTTTTAACACTCAGGTTCTTCAACGAAGAACGGACGGCTTTGTGACCTTCGGACGAAACTGGGAAGCGTACAAAACTGGATTTGGCTTCTTGTCAAGTGAATTTTGGATAGGTCACGACAAGCTATATTATTTAACAAATCACGCAGTTAACGAGCTACGTTTTGACATGGTGTTGTCGAACGGTTCATCTTTCTACGTTACATACAAATCATTTCGAATCAGCGATGAAATGAGAAACTATGCAATAGTATATGCTGACGTGTTCCACAGTAATTGGAGTAAGTATGTCAATTAATTTTCTGTACCCATCGTTTTCTCAATGCAAGGGGGAAGAATTTGGAAGGTTTGGACGTTTTGACGTTGTTTTGTTTGCAAATTTTATCTCAAGAGCTATATTGGTAAAGAAACCCTTAACTTCGGGAAGATTTATTAAGGTGAGCGAGAAAAAAATTTTGCCGAATGTTTAACTTCGTAATGGAGAACTATTACAGCTTTCAATTAGTCTACGGCGGCCTGCTGCTGAACAACGCATGTAACTAAGGTTCATCCTTTAAATGAAAAGGTTTAAACCACAATACAGCCCTTAAGAAATGGTTGGGTAAACTTTACCCATGGCTGGATCAGTCTGCCACCGCCTAATCTTTTAAGTATGGGACTACTAACGTTGCAAAAATAAAATGTCATGTAAACACGTCTTATTTACAATTTTTGACATCATGCCTCTTTTTCTAGAGGATAAGACCTAGTGGCTGTTTTCACTTTAAGCCTTATCTACAAATTGATTTTACTCCAGAGTGCATTGCTTCGACGTGTCCTCTAAACATGATTCGCGGGAGCTGCACTTGTCACAGTTTGTGTACAGATCCAATACGGCAGACCGACTGCTATGCTGACTGTGTGGAAACCTGTGTGCCCGAGGGTTTCCTTGTGGCTGAAACAAACTCATATATTTCGGTAAGAAATCACCTTAGCTTGTTACTTTCTGGTTTAAGTCTACCTTAAGCCTAAGCTTATTACACACAAAACTTTACATTGAACTTAGTGCTTAAATCTCAAGATTTTATTTCTTACTACAGCGCATACATACCATGACTGTTTGATCGTCTACTTCCATATTACTTATTTTACATTGTTGTCTTACTGTTCATTTTATTGTTTTAAGCTCTTACTCAAAATTTCCACTGTATTTTATGATATCGTTGGCTGATTTAAATAAATATCTAATATCTAAAATATCTTCCATGTACGCTTAATTGATTTTAACTTCAAACTTCTTTCAAAATCGTGAAGTTTTGTGGAACGTTAATCATAACTTCACTTAAAACAGTAGAGAGAAATTACTGAAATATGATCTCCTCTCATATTTCTCTTGTACTTTTCTTTTTGATCCATTCTTAAATGTTGACTAATTTGTTCATTCTGAATTTTTTCTGCTTTTACATTCATCATAGAATGGTTAGTCATATGTTAACGCTGACTGCTCACAAAATTGTACTTGTGTTGACAACCAACTCAGTCACAATGCAGACTACGAATGCAGCACTGATGCAACATGTAAGCAAAAGACGGTGTTCGAAAATGTTACTGTATTGAAGGCTTTGATGGAAATGGTGAAATCTGTACCAGAAATGCTTTCACAGATTGCTATGAAGCATACCAAGTTGGTCGTAGAACGGATGGTGTCTATACACTACTACCAAGAGGCTGGACCGGACCCAGCTTTACTATATTCTGTGATATGACGACTGATGTTGGCGGATGGACTGTAAGTTTGATTCTTCCAATTTATTGACCAATATTTGATGCTTACATATGTGTATTTGTTGTTTGCATGCAATCGCACTGACAAAGACCTTCTTGGCCTTGGTTGTAAAACACTTTTGTGGCAGTCAAATAAAGAGACCCAAGCATGATATTAACACTGATCACAGTATGAAAAAAGCCTTCCACGACCGCATCCTACTTACAAAAAGAAAAACTGTGACATTTCTATTGGTGAAAAAAATTGTTATGTTGACTTAAACTTGAAACCATTATCACTATTGTTAATTTCATCAGGCCTTTCAACGGCGTGGTGATGGTGAAACCGATTTTTACAGAGGCTGGAATGACTACAAAGAAGGGTTTGGTTCTCAAAACAGTAGTAAAGACTTCTGGCTTGGGAATGAAAAAATCTATTACTTGACAAACCAGAAAGATTCAAATTACGTGTGGACATTGTCACCTCTGGTGGTTCAACGAAGTATGGTTAATTTTGTGTATCTCTTCATTTGTAATTATCATAGTTGAAGCGGATGTTGCATTAGTACCTTAAAGTGGTCCTGATATGATAAAGTTTGCCGGAGTTTTCAGAATTTATTCCAAACGTTAGAAAAAATTTGTGTGATCCAATAGGTCTAGCAAACTCTAAAAGCAGTCGGACAATATTACCATCAACACTGGTCACGTATGTGACAATAGGCCTACTGAAATTGGGTAAAATTTGTTCAATATTGTTGTGTTTACGGAGTGAATGATGTGGTAAGATAACACTTTCTTTGGCAATCCACCATTTGTCTGACTAATTACTGGAAAAAATACCCAATTTCATTATCGATATATACGTTATTAGAGGTTGGTGAAAATTTTGCCCAACTGTTTTGAGATTGTATAGTACCTTGGGACAGTTCAGCACACACGACCAGGACAATGACCAATGCAGCGTCCATAACTTTGCAGATGGACACATGGAAGCCTGGTGGTACAACACGGTAGCCTGCTCTTATCTTTGTACGGAGTGCTGGTATAGTTATACATATTGCAATTATTTTGAAATAAGAAGTGGATGTGGAGAAGCGGATGCAATAACGTTGGCACTGGCTCAAATCTAAACGGTGACTACAACGGCGGCAACGGAGAGAACATCTTCTAGTATTTTAATATTTACTGCAACTCTGCTGAGGTGAAAATTCGTCCATCGTCGGTATAAATCGAAAAATATCAGGCGTTTGTAACACCGTTCTCGAAAAGTAGTTCGATTACAGTGTGTAACAAAGAAGATGAGTTCTTGATAAATTACTGATTGAATGAATAAGTAGCGCACACTAACTTAAACTTACTATTGTAAATACACGTCTGGAAATAATCTATTTGATTGAAAATATTTACCGGGTGTTAACTTTGATGACGTTTTTAAACTTCTTTTCCGGTTGTCATCAGACACTTGGTCAAATTTAAAATAAACTCGTACGGGTACGGTTATCAGCGAACAAGAGCATATCGAAAAGTTTTGTACAAAAACGATCATTTGCTCATTCTATATCAAAATTTTTTAAACGTTCTAATTAAGATAACATAAATCGATTATGCTTTGGAATGATATGTCAAGGTGAGAGGAACTCATGAATTGCCGATTTTCATTCGAAAAACATGATTTTTGACGATTTCAAAATGTTGTGACGTCATAACTTGGGGAATTTTCCCCAAATAATGGGCCATTCTATGCCTTGACTTCACGCGTTTTACGTCAAAAATATAGATCCAAATAAAACCAATTCTTCTCCTCCTGTTACTGTGACATGCAACTCCCAGAAACGCGTTTAGCCGTGTCAATGTATTCGTGGCTAAAAGTTTTAATCCTCTAAACTGTGTAAAATTGGGATGAAAACGCCTTTTTAGCCCACAGACATCAAATCCCAAAATTAATGATTTACGACAAAATTAAGGGGTTTGTCCAGTCAAAAAAGCATTCACTAGATGTGCAATAGTATGAACATCACAAATCCAGTTTTGCCAGACCTTAAAACACAACCCCGAATACTACATAAAGCGAAAAACCTAAAAATGCAAAATGCGCCGCCCGCACACTGTAACGCACTTTTGGGAGGTTTATGATCGAAATTTTTCGATATGTTGGTGACTTCTCTCTGTGTCTGATTTATGTTGTAAAACCTTATCTAAATAAGCTTTTGATGGGCGTCAAACTGTGAGAAACAAAACCCGAGAAATACATTATTGACATTGATCGATACATGGTTATCCTTCATAAAAATGCAAATGTATTACAATGGTTATTATTTAAATTTACAGAAATGTTTGATCGGCCAAAGGTGTCTGGAAATGCCTTTAAAAAAACAAAATCTGTAATAAATTAAAGCCCTCTTTTAAATAAGATATTGTGAGAAAGTGAGTAAACTATAAACCTGGTTATGATATCGAAGCAAAGAGAGACAACAAACTAGAGTCAATTCAACTTATAAAATATTTGGTAAATTTATGTAAGAAACGTTTTCTCTTACCAGAAAAAACGCAGCGATTCTTTATGGAAAGGAAATGTTTATGTTACGGGACTTTTCCACTCGAATGTATCCTTTATTGGTAGACATCATGGTCATTGGTCGAAAATATATCAATCATTAAACCAAGTTGATTTTCAGTAAATAATTTCTGTTTGTTGAAATTCCGACTTAAATAGGGTATATGAAAGTAATAAACTTGCTTTATCCATTCAGTCATCTTGGTTTTAAAACGTTAGTATCCAGCATCCATAAACAGGTTTATGGTGTCGGCGCCAGAACGTCAAAACTGGGTGGTGGGCAATCTAAAGGCTAAGGACAATTTTGGGGAGGCGACGGGCGCAGCTCAAAACCTAGCGCAAAGAACCCGCTTCTGTGGATGTCCAAGAGGCGAAGGACGCTCAGCTTTGAGGTTTTAGCATATCTGTGGATAAAAAAAAGTCTAGGGAGAACTGTATCATATATTTTTAGGTGAACCGAAATCCTAAGTGACCTACCTTGAATTAGAGAAGTGCGGAAGCAAGGAGAAAATGTGAAAAGGAAAAATACCCCCTTAAACAAGTACAGTCGCTACTGAGAGTTTATCATCTCCATGAACCTCTTTTGTAGCTATAGTTCCAAAATCTGACAACTTTGTTTCATATCATGTTCAGTCTAGCACTTTTTTTCACTGAGTCTATGTCGAATTGTCCAACTAGATCAAGTGCCGTAGAGTTTTTTTTAGTTGCTTCATTATTTCAGTTAGAACCATGGACAGTTCTGGAGACAACCGTTTGCGGAGGAAATTAGTTTTCACCCCATGGGGGGAATCTTTTGCCATGATGCATTTTGATCCCTATTTGGAAATTGCCAATCAAGGAAGATAACTTTCAAAACAACCTTGCAATTTTTATTCCTTAGAAATTTATGCATTTTTAAAATGTCTGTAGATAGAGGAACAAGATGCTCCGTCATCGCCATCGCACCGATTTTGAGATATCGAGCAATTTCGCTACATCCGTTGCCATAAGCTTACTTTATGGACTCAACACAGTCGCAAGTTTTGTACCCTTTTCTCACATAAAGGTGTGGAAAAAGAAGATCGTGCCAGCATTTGTGTTAATTGTAAAAACGTTAGTAAAGGCCCATGTTGTTTCGTCCTTTGGGTCTTCACTAGGATCTCACATTTGAACAAAAACGCATATACACGTATATTAAACAAATCGACGAATGTGAAGGGAAGAACTGTACATAAATATTCACACCGTTGAGAAAGGAAAATTTCCTCTCGATCTGAGGAAACCTCATTTTCCTCGAAATCTGCCGAACTGAGAGACAACTCCAAGCGCTCGCTCCATTCTGATGATGATGTAATAATTCTCAATTGATTGTTCGTGTGCATGATAGGGTGGGAGGCCTGTCATTATGAAGGGACTCAGCATTTGTTTTGATTCCCGCTTCTGACCATTAATTTAAGGAAATAAAGTTACACAGTAGGGGTTATGGTTAAGGCACTAAAGTTTATCTCAACCCTCTCTCTTTAGTTCGTTAGTTAATTGAATGAGGTTTTATCGCGCAGTTTCCGACTAATTGGTGACAGTCCCCTGACCGGCCATGGCCTTTTCTCAGCTGTGGCTCACTAGCTTGTTTCCCTACTTCATTGTTTAGGCTGAACAGCAAGCACCGAACTCTGTCTACAGTTTAACAGTGATTTATCCTTTGAACGAATATACTGAGAAATATTTATTATTTGCTATCAAAACTACTGCTCAATTTTTCTGCATTTTGGGTTTGACAAATGGCCCCTCTCCTCCCCCATCGATTGCCAGTTTTCCTCCATATTTAAGCTATATTTATGTACAGCTAGGACCAAGAATTAATTTTAGCCGAGTTCCTTCACAAATAGTTAAAAAACGGTCAACATTTTTGAATGCTCCGCGCGCTTCAGAACCTTCAACTCACTCTTTGTTGTCATACACATCACCCGGGAGCTTTAGAGTTTACGACGAGAACGTCACTTACAACGCAGTTACATCACCCCCTGTTTTCCCATGCCCTTTCACTTGATGTACTATCATTTCGCGTTGCGCTCAAAACGGCATAATTACAATTGACGTCACTTTGTTGCAGATATAAGGTCCGCGTCGTGATATTTAAGCTCACTAATAAACTTTGTGATAGCAACTAAAGCAGATGCATAACATCAAAAGTCCAAAGCATTTCACAAATAATTTGGAAAAAGAATTGCCTCACCACCTCAAGATTTGCAGATGGGTTTTTTTTTTTTTTTTTTTCTTTTTGTAGAATTATTGTTTCACCCTCTTTTACCACTTAAAATTCATAATAAACTCATGCTCCCTTATATCGTACTTGTGTGGAAGAAAAATCAACTAAATGTGTTCATTCTGAATCCGAACGTGCTTTGACAGGTACTTGGGTTACACAGGAGGTACAGAGGGCTTTAGCGAAAGGTTATGTTATAAATGGGTTGTTGTCGTTTGGCACTTTGAGGAAAGGGCACAGTGTGACCGTGACACAAAACAAGGGGGACTATTCATGGATTACGTCAACACGTTTCTCAAGGTTAAGCAGGAAACTTCAGGGTAGCCCGACTGGTGTGTCACCGAGGCGGATCGGCAGCAATATTTGACCGAATACGCTGCAAACTGCAAACGAAGGAGTCACACTGGAACATTCTAAAATTAACAAGAACCTTGGATTGAGAGCAACTAATGTTAAAAAGCTTCTGGGGAAAATTTGGTCAACGTGAGGACTTGGTGAAAAACTGAAATAGTTAAGGAGCTGAGTCGATTGTATGATCTGATGAAAGCTCACGGTGAAACGAAAGTAAAAGACCTTCGTTTTATCAATGACGACATTTAAGAATTTCATTGTAAAGACAAGGAAAATTTGTCCTATACAAATTCACGCTTGAATGTCGTCATCGCAGCATTCACCACATGTCACGCTCGTTTGCGTATGATGTCATCGACCGTGTAGACGATAGAGTATTATATTTTGACACTGACAGTGTTATATACATATCTCGTCCAGGTGAATGGGATCCCCTACTGGTGACTACTTAGGCGATCTATCGAATGAAATAAGTCCAAAGGATGTCAATTTCATTAAGTCTTTTGTCACGGGTGGACCAAAAATTTATGCCTACACACTCGATGCTGGCAAGACCGTGTGTAAAGTACGTGGCATCGTGGCATACCAGAATGCCGTAAAGGTCAATTATGATACTTTATTGCAAATGGTGCAGAACATTCATTCCCCTCAGCCTATAGCCGTGTCTGTTCACAACCCACGAAAAGAAAACAAGAGATGTCATTTCAAAGCAAATTGTGAATAAACCCATGACAAATGATTATAGGGTCGTATATCGCAAGCGGGTCATCCTGAACGATTTAAAAACTTTCCCTTATGGTTTTAACTTGCAGAAAAATTATTGAATGATTAAATGAAGACGAACGTTTGTCTTTCAGAACATTATTTTAAGCTATTCACTTTTTTAACACACCAGATAAAAGAAAAACATGATTTACTAAGCTTTACTCAAATGTAAGAAAGTGAAAATTACACAATAAAAGTGATAATAAGAAGGAAACAAAACAAAACAAAAAAAAAACAGAAGAAGAAAACAGCAATACAACAAAGAACGGTGAAAATTATTGTTTGTTTATTTTTTGTGTGGCTGTCGTCGGTTTGAAATGAAGTTAGTCAATTGGCCTAAGTGAAGATCTTATATTATGGTATGCCTGAATATTAAAATGATTCCCACTTAATTTTTTGTCTTTTACTAGATTTCCCATTCCCTTTACGTTTGGGCCTTTAGTATCTATGGGCCTGGGTAATAGTGAAGTAAAGTCCCTGCGATTCCCTTTCTCCCTAATCTGATGCATGGTTTGGCGTCTCAACAAGTTTCCCACATACGCCTCAGGTAAGTTTAACTTTACAAGTCCATGAATAAACTGTTGCCAACCAATAGGACTGAAATCGTTGCGAGATTGCATTACATCTAGAATTAAATCTGTCTTTAGATCTGTTAGATCCATGAATAGTTTCTCCCTAATAAAGCAGTTCTTCCTTTGCGTTCCAATCAATAGCGGGTTCCCGTTCGAATTCTCAATGGTCGCTAGTCCTTTCAATCGGTTTTTAAGTTTTACTCTTCAAAGATTTCGGGAAGTTTGCCAGTAAAAGATCAGACTTCATGGCTCGTGTTTCATTGAGAATGGGGGCGGCATCAAAGTAGAGTGATAAAGAACGAACAGAGTTTAGTTTTCCAGCGGAGACACATTCATCGTGGAAGCCTCGGACGATCCTTGGGGACTCGGCCAGGAAGGTTGAGCATTCATCCGTAGGCGTTGGTGGTACTACGGAATCAGTCTCCGCTTCAATTTTAAGTCTCTTATTGACACGTAGATCAAGTGGCACTGCATTAAGTCTCCGCAACTTTCTTAAATTAGACGCAATCGTAGTAAAAATGTTTTCGGCCATATAGTGCAATATAATCAGAAGGGTGTAAAATTGTCCAAAAACACTGGAAACGATGAAGGAGTAGAAGACAAGTTCTGCAGAAACACAACGTAACACAAATGGAAGTATAATGTTCACTGCAGTTAAAATTTTTCAAAGTCTACAAACTGAGAATATGTCAAGCCAAGAGAGCTGCGTTGCTGATCGTTTGAAATCTGAAAGTAGAATGAGCTTCCAAGGCATGGTCATTAGGTCCTTAGATGGTGCACTTGGTTACGATCAGTAAGAATAGTGATCGGTGGCAGTTAGGGGTTTCTTCACAGGAGTCTGCATTTTTATGTTTTTCTTTAAATCGAGTACTTTTCATAGGATTTTCTTGACGCTACCTTTCCTTTTGAAGTTATAATTGGGCCCACAGATGTTGCAAGTAACTCCCTTATTTTTTAATGTTTTTCTTTACCTTTAAATGGTATTCAAACCTTAAAGCTCCTTACGACTTAATAATAGTAATAGTCTTCTTTTTTAACATCTTGCAGGTTCACAGGCGCCCATTTTGTCTATTTTTTTTTATTAAAATTGAGGATTTGTAATTTTGTTTTCTATGGGCTTGTCCTTCAATTTGCTAATTACCTTGAAACTTGGGCCTATTGAATTTTCTAGTGGCTTCACTGACCATTTTACTCAAAACGTGAAAAAACACTTCATGAAAACCAAGTTCTGACTCGATCACACCAAAGCAGTCCGCTTGTATGAAAAACGTTACTTCAGTGAGGGAGCTAAGGTGAAGCGCCCATACTTCCACCCAATGAAAAACTTCATTGTCAATGACGTCGTAATTTTTAACATACAAAACAGATACACATTTCCTTGGCAATTGAGGTCCTCCTTTTACCCAGTCACAATCAACTCACTCTATGACGCATTTAAATTCCCATTCGCCCTATAAAGTTTTAATCCCCTATTAGTCTATAAGGTTTTTAATCCCCTAAAAGTGGTCTATCCCCACTGGACTACTGCTTATATTCGACAAAATGTGTAATTCTTTACCTCTCTGCCCACGGGGTCCTCGCTTCCCCTGACCAAGCTTTCTTACGGAAGGGGGGAATCGCCGTGCCTCCGACTCGATATATTCAGACATTAAATCACACCCGAATCATCCTAGTCGGTACCAACATTCCACAAAACATAACAACAGGCAACTTTTCCCGTCAAACTGTCCAATTACTTTAGACTACACCTCCCCACCTTTATATTTTCACATGGATCCCTCACAGATTAAGGGTGAAAACAATAAGATACTCACAGCTGCCTTTCCCTGTAGAAGGCCTTGAATTGTACGCTCGGTGACGGACGGAAAACAAGTTTACCTCGTAAACTACAAGTAAGGTTATAGACCGACCGTGTACCTGTAGTTTAAAGCCCTCAGTGGCCCTCAAAAGTCCTCAGCGACCCTGAATACCGGCAACGGCTACACGACGACTTACTTCCCGCATCGAGACGTCCGCCCTTTTGCAAGATCCTACGGCAACTGACTGTCTCCACCCAGTTCAACCCACCCGTTCGATTCACTAGGTACGAGAAATATGCTGAGCATGGCAGGCATGTACGCACACCCTTTCATTCTTTCAATCACCCTTGAAAAGACATGAATATTCAAAATTAGAAGTACAGAATAAAATATCCTCGACCTCTGAACACATCTGTGAAAGGGACAAGTTCCCGTAAGGTGAAACGATAGGACCTAGAAGCCAGTATGTAAGGCTACTGACAAACAAGAGCACAAAATTCCGTTTTACATAGAAAACTTCATTTTTGGTTTTAGCTTATTGTAACCGCAAGGGCCATGCTAATTTAAAAAAAATGTTTTGTAATCTTTTTTACCGCAAAAGGTATATAAGAATCATGCCATCTTTTATTTTTACCCTTCAAGTACTCTGCCTAAAGATGATCATTTCCTATGCAATGCCCAATATTGATCTACCTAAACTACACCAAATTGTTTCAAATATGTCGTGTCCGTGAACTTTATCGGTAGTCTTCATCGAAGGTTTCATGCAGTTAAAATGGTATCGGTAATGATTCCCTTGAATTTATCTTTGCAAATTCAATACTGAATATGTGCACTTTCCTTTCTTTGCTCAACCCTCCAACAGAAGGAAGCATTCGTTTTAATATGCTGGTAGTGATGTTAATTATTTTTATTCCCCGCCCTTCAGTAAGTATGACATCGCTAACCTTTACATGTTCTTGTGGTCAGTGTCAAAATTAAAGACAGAAACGTAGTCGAACCTTATTGTCTTTTGGCAAGAAACCGACTAGCTTGTCTAATTTGTCTCACGTGTTTATCAAACATGGAGCCAACTGGTATCGATAAACATTTAAAAATTACACAAATTAGGAATTTTTACTTCGTTGTGAACAGTTTCTTGCACAATTGCTCTTATGATAATTAAAGCCGAATTCAAACCGGTCAGCTAAAATTTAACCAAACTTGACTTTTCAACGAAAATAAGACTAGATGTTCTTACAACTGAATGGAGGAGCCACTGCACTAGTTTCGGGCAGTATGAACAGATGAATACCTAACAAAAATGCATTTCAACCCCCTTTTTTCTCATGACTTTCCTTTCCTCAAGTTATGTGTACAATTGTGTTCACAACAAAACATGTCGAGCTACATCCAAAAAGTTTCACGACAAGAGAAGGAATAGTTTTATGTCCGGGGGAAGGGTCTAAGAAGAAGGGAATCCCCACTCTTTTAAAATGGAGAGGATGCAAAATGATAATTCATTCAACACTTTTCAGTGGAGCATACTTCACTTTGCCATTGGTTATTCCCATAAGCATTTGACAAACTAAGCGTTTGGCTCTTACTGATAAAGAATCATTGTGCTCAGGTTGAAGCGACAGTATGGTAAGTGTAAAAAAGTTCTGCCGAAGACAGTGGCAATTTTCTAGAAAATTAGTGCCTGCTTAGAACATATCAAACCGAGATATTCTTGTTGCCAAAATTTTATCTACAACAATTCCGTGCACTTTTTAATAGTCTACCGTGTGTCGTTTGAGAACATATCGATTAAAGTAATGACACTTACCGATGACCATCATTATTAGACGCTGCACAGTCGCCTAAACTCACACATCCTTATTGTGCATGATCGGTATTTGGTGCCAGCACTCCGATAAAGCGTGCACTCGTAAGTCTTAGTTTGGCAACCCTGTAAGTTAGGCTACATAGACGGGGTTCCAATTTTCTCTTAAAACTCCACGCGTACAGTTACGAAATTTAGATATTCTCAGCTTCTAAGAATTTGTTTGAGCGTAAGAAGCTCAAACCTAGCTAACAAGAATCACAGACGATGTGTAAACCGCGGGTATGATTGCTACACATTAAACAGCGTATATAGACTATCCTTGTTTCACGTTACCCTAAACTGACGGTTTAAGACCATTGAATATGAATTGAAACACGAGATAAATTTACTACAATGAGAATCATTCACTGAGGTATTTTACGATAGGACTATATTCGAAGATTGACACCTCTATTAGCATTCCAAGCCATTTCACACTGATGCACACAGACACATGCACACACAAACGCACACACACGCGCACACACACACTCAGACCACACAAACACACACCACTTATACTATTTTGTTTGTTTGTTAACTTAACGTCCAATGAAGAGGTCTCTAAAGTTGGGGCCACTGAATGCATTTCTTCATGAACTAGTTCTTCTCCATCTCCATTGGTAAAAGCCGATCTAGTAACAAAGCCTGATGCTCGATAATCTCGGATAACTCGGACTCTTTTAACATTTTTTCCAACGTATCTGTAACGGAACGAAAGATTTTGTAAATAAAAGGAGGTTTGATGGACAAATTAGGTTTAGAGGAGTCGAAAGGAAGCCTATTTTAAACATTCTGGTGAAATTGTCAATGTGAGGAAGTGATATAACCTCTATCGCCCTGAAGCTGATTTTTCGAGAAATTCATGGCCGTTTTGAAATGGAGTTTTAGTGAATTGTAGAGATTGGGTTCTTCTTCACATTCGAAGATTATTATTTTTGGGGGGCTTAAACTTTCCCTTTACACACACACACACCCAAGTGTGTGGGTGTGTTACTTAACAGGCTGTTTTACTTAACATTAACTTCAACTCACCCTCTTCTTCGACCGATATCGCTCCTCCCAAGGTAACAGGAGAACCCTCCGTCTCTAGCCAGCACATGCGTTGGAAGAACATTTCCCGTTGTTCTTCTTTTAAATTTTGATGATTTTGGATGATATAAAACTATATTTTCTGTAGGTTCTACAACAGGGGTGGGCAACCTTTCTGATTAAACCGACCAGATTTGAGGAATGAAAAACTGATCGGGCCGCACTGAACCAACGACATGCTGCTCATTTCAAA
This sequence comes from Holothuria scabra, assembly GCA_037179385.1. Taxonomy (NCBI): domain Eukaryota; kingdom Metazoa; phylum Echinodermata; class Holothuroidea; order Aspidochirotida; family Holothuriidae; genus Holothuria; species Holothuria scabra. The sequence continues at coordinate 21,286,278 of CM074191.1, forward strand.
CCTTTTAATTCTGAGGACTTTGAAGCAATATAAACCTTTAGATACATAAAATAAAATTTCAGTGCAGTAATGTTGTTAAATAATGTTGATCTTAGATTAAGATGTTGTCATTTCGAGATCAATAAGGAGTGCTTACTTAAATTGTAGTGTTCTTTGTTAGCACCTCAGTAACAAAGCCACATTTAAAAGTAGCTGCTATAGTAGGCCTACTAATTACGAAAATCAGTCATAGGCGTAAAGTACTCTTCCAGTTTGGAGACGGAACAGTTTTGACCCAACTTCATTGCAGTTCAGTCGCATCAAATAGCTCAACAAACCACTGATGCGCGCGAAGCGCGCCAAAAGTTTTGCACATTTTTCGAACCTTTGATTAAAAGAAATTCCCAAACTCGGTAGAAAATTCGGGCAATAATTCCACTTATATTCCATCTCTGCAGGAAAACACCTATTTTGTGAAATATTTTTTGTCTTTTCCTACCCGAATTTTTGATTTGAGAAATTGAGGGCGGCGGGGATCTTCCCCTGCCTCGCCTCGTGCGCTTATGATTTCAGTTTGCGATAAGGCCCTACTGCTAAGTTCAAGTAAACTCACTGGAAAATTCGGAATTTCACAGCCAAATTTGTGTTTTAGTTAATAGTAGAGACCCATCAAGAACACAAATCTTGTCGATTCATTTCACGGCAACCCTGTTACCATGGTAAAAATTTCTATCACCACAACGAGTTTTGCAAAATAAGGGGGATATTATCACCCCATGATAATATTGTCGGATGTAAAGCGTGTCACAAAAGCTTATCGCAAAAGGAGGGAATTAGACCGCTTGTTCCATAGTTATAATTACACTGACAGACGAACTGTACTAGCTAGAACCTTCTAATGGCGTTTAGGCCTAAATGTCGACGTCAAATCAAAATCGAGGTTTTGCAGTTACGTTGCATAATGGGGAACGTCTTTAGCGAAATTGAAAGCAAATCTATAGTTCGTTTGTTATGATGTATAAAATAGACTGACATTTTTCTTTTTCTTTAGAAATCTCGCGGGCAGCAAAACAATCACTGGCGAGCCGCATTCGGACCGTGGGCCTTAGGTTGCCCACCCCTTTTCTACAATGAATCGCTTTGATACAAAAATTGTCGATGGTGGTGTTCAAACGTGTCAAACGTGACATCGGTCTGTCTATGTTATGATGACATATACATTCGTTTTTGAAGGCTTTGTTACATATGAGAAATATGTAATTTCAAATGAAAAGAGAACTAAATATAATATCGATTAAAGAACACATTTTTGTTATGATTTTGTTTGACGGGAATAATATCTTTGGTGTGAAAAGGAGCAAGACTCTTTTGTAATTGTTTCAAAAATGAAACATCCCTTAGTATTTAATTATCATGTAAAGGGCTATCATTTCAGTCATACCTGAAAAGAAGTAGCTATACGCTCTGATTTTGTCCAAAGGGTGGTGTTTATGATATCCAAATGAAAGACAATCCCCATTTAAAGTTAGTTTCTTATTTTCCATTCGTTATTAACACGGCATGTAACGGATGCGTTTTAATATTTCTTAAATAACCTTGAGCCAGAGATGAGGATTTGATCATTTAATGTTCTCAACTAAAATAAGGTCGTTAAATCTTTTCTATATTGAAAGAATGACACCCCTTTCTAGGAAGGGCCACCCGTAACTAGTCTCCGTTTGATTGTTTAGCATTTCATGTAACAAAGCTCAAAGGTTTATGTTTCGTTTAGGAAGTTGGTGATGGACTGATAAAAAATGATTGTGGGTGCCAGGGGCGTCGATCTTGGAGGCAGGGAGGCAAATCTTCCCACCAACCTTCTTGGGGAGCAAACTTATCGTTTTGCACCCCTGCATTATTCGGGGAGATTAAAAAGACAACGGGCAGAATTAACAAAAGTAATATGGTAGTGTACAGGTGACTTAAGAGCTTTTAGAAAGTTGCATTTTGAGCCTATTATAAAACAATATTTCTTTTATTGCGCCATCTAACTATGTTTTTGCGAATAAGCGTGTCAATGTCAGTGAGTATTCGTGTTTGTGTGTAATTGGAGGGTGTGTGCTCGCGTTAGTGTGGATGGATTGCCTATAGAAGAGTCTGATCACGGCCACGATCTAAGGCTCCGCCTGTTGGAAAATTTTGGCCCCCATAATCCATGAACCAGATCTACGCCCCTGTTCTGGGATATTGGTTCCATTCAATCATGGTAAGATTGTTTTAGCATAAACGCTTTAACACAACCTTTTACGGTTGTCATGCAAGATTTGGCTAGCTGGAACGATAACGATCCTGCATACTAGTCTTCCAGTGACCTTGGTGTGGGAGTCATTAAGTTCGCATTTGGATTAAATAACCAAATGGGAACGTTTTTGCTATAACGTGGCTATGATATGACTTTCTTGTTAATTAAACAAGGACATGATTTGATTTCATGGAACAACGCATGACTCACCATTGAGAAAGTTTGGGAGTTCGTGCTCAAGTGATTACGAATGAGTGCTGCCTCTGAACAGCAGATCTACTTCAAGTCTCTATTAACATAGCTGCTTGTTTTTTCATATATTTGGTGTACTGGAGTTGGCGTTTGAACTTCAATCTAACCAGCAAAATGTATTTACCACGATTACCGTCACACAACTTCTCATTGATTTTTCCACATTGTTGGACATTTTGACCTCTGCAAACTTCACGCATGCCATTGAAGCTCCACCCATCTTCTAACAAGACAGAATATGGGATCGTATCAAAGCTAATACAAATTTTAAAAGGTCGTGTTACTTAATAAATCGTGTACTTTCTTCTTAAAGAATTTCGATATCCACCTTTTAACTTACAGCTGCGCATGGAATGAATACCTCCCTTGCAGTAGCTACACACATGGCACAACAGGTTTGAATCATTTCTGAATCAAAATTTACTTACAAATGTTCACACATTTCCGAATGTTTATTTATATTCTAAACTACGATTACTTTCGTTATCTACCAGGACCAATATAGTTAAAAAAAACTAGTATTATTATGTATTATCTGCATCTCTTTTTATTCCAGGAACTTTTTTCATTTCACAGTTTTGCTTCAGTTTCAGTTTTATTCTTAGTTCATCCTCAATATGAGGTATAAGAGACATAGGTTATTATAAAAGATACATAACACACAGTTTGTAACAAACAACATAAGGCATCAAAATAAGGGAAAAAGATAAGGAAAAAGGAAAAGGAAAAAAAAAAAAAAGACGTGAAATTACAAACTTAGAAACCTACAAATGACGTCAGATCAGAATAAGACATGGAGTGCAATTCGATAGTAAGGAACATCTACAACAGTATAACTCAGAGAGTAGTTCAGGCTTCAAATCTGATTGGTAAAGTTCATTGATGGGATGTTTTAGAAACTTTGAATTATTTTCCCGCAAAATATACTTAAATTTACTAAGGACTTAATGTTACCTTTTTGGAAAAGCTGCCTCATTTTTAAGGCACTGGCATTTCTTCTAAAGTAGGGCTTAAAATAGTTACATCTCTCTACTGATAATTTTGGGTATTCAAAAATGTAATGAAATTCATCACCTAGCTTATCCTGAGAACAAAGGGTACAAATTCTATCATTGAATAAAATATTCTGGTATCTTCCTGTTACTGAGGGAATTTTACTATTACTACAACGAAGTCTGCATAAGTTTATACGATTAGTAGCTGAGAGGGTAGTTAGGTATTTTTCAAGTTTCAAATCCGTTTTAAATATTCTATAATTGTTACATTGACTATTATCCTGAACTTCGGTGGACCATTCTTGCTGGGAAATATCACTTAATCTTAGTTTAACGGTTTTTTTCAACCAAGGGTAATTTACGGTAGGGGATCTCATAGAACCTGCAATTGACACATTATCATGGTTGTTCCATACAAATGGCATTTCAACTCTATTAAATATGTCATGTACCTTTTTAATCCAGGGCTGTCTAGTCTAACGTTCTTTTTCTGAGGATTCCCAATGATAAATGATCGCATGCTGACAAAGGTTTGGCTGTATGCAGTACCGACAGGGTGACATTCGTCCCTATAGATTGTAGGATTAGCAGTTGATCATACTTGTCGTAATTCAGATCGGGAGCGGAGCGAGATCTTTTTCTTACAAGGGACTGTCACGGGTTCGTTTTGGAATTAAACATTGCATGATGGTGAGAGCGTTGACACGACAGAAAGAATACAAAATCTCTTAGATATCACTTATAACTACAAATAATTATATTACAAAAAATGGCTTCTTAAGCCTTCAGTCTTGCAGTAACTTGAACAAACATAATCAATCAAAACATTCGTTAACTTAGGTACTTAAAGTCGTTACCCTGATTTTCCTTGAGGGGTAATACAGACACGTGGGCTGGCGCGCGGTACTGTGTGAATAAGTTAATACATATATATTCGTCAGTCGTCACTTTTCAGCCACCGAGTTCATATACATGCAGTACAGCCTCGGGAGTGAAATGTTACATACAGTCTAGCCTCGGGAGTCCGGCCAGGCCAGCATGTCGTTGGTTCAGTGCGGCCCGATCAATTTTTAATTCCTCAAAACTGGTCGGTTCAATCAGAAAGGTTGCCCACCCCTGTTGTAGAACATACAGAAAATATAGTTTTATTTTTTTTTTTACATTGTTCGTTCCTTAAGAGAGTGTACATCTTCACAACTAGAACAGTTCCCCTAGCGTCGTCCAAACATTTGTTTATTACTTACAAACAATAATTAGAAACTTAGTAGAAAAGGTGTCATTTGCAACCAAAACTTTAAAAAGGTGCCTTCCTCCAAATGTAAATAGAATGGATAGCGTATTTTTCCTTTGTCTAGAAAACTTAAGAGGAGATTTTGTTCAGGCAGTATGGAAAATAATACTAATCGTAACAAAGCAATTGTTTTAGAAAACTGATCACAGAAAGGTTTTATTAAAACAAGTAAAATAGGAGCTTCTTGGTGGCATATCACGGCAAAATTGACTATTCGTAGTCTAGATATTATTGGTGAGAAACTTTGCTTCCTTCATATCCTTAATAATACTAACCATAAGGTGTATAAAAGTGGAAATGAAAAGTACAACCTGACAAAGCCTCGTTTTGATAAAGGATAAATTCCTCTAAAAAATGTGGATATTATGTTCTTCGGTCGACTGAGCGCCTTTATTGCGATATCGTTCTTCTTTATTATTTTTTTGTTTCTAACAGTCTAAAGGAAGGACATTATTTGTTTTGACGAATATAATACAAACATAGGTTTACTTCCATTTTGTTAAGTCCTAAGTTTTTCTTTAAGCTAAAAGGAAACTAACACTTTATATTCACCTATAATTTTTAATTCAATAACTTACTACTAGGAACATATGAAGCTAATGTTATCGTCGTAACTATTTGAGTGATCACTTTCTACAGCCAACAGTGCACATTTTTCAATAGAGGAATGGAATTAAAATATTTAAATTATTTGTTTGACTGGGACCTTCCCCAAAATTATTGATAGAGAACTTTCCCGTCGCCTTCAAAATGTTGAATTTCCAGTTGAGTAATTTACAGTTGTGTCATTTAAAAGAAGAAAATTTTTGAATTGATAAAATGTAAATATTAGCCATACAATACCATACTTGATAATGATAATTTGCCAAAGCCGTGGACACCATACGGGGAAAAAAGTGGTTTTCCTTTCGTGATGAGTGCCACAGAACATACCTGTGAGGCATATTAAGAAATATTTCAGTTTGAAGTGGTTAAAGGTAAAGTCACTCGAAAGGTAAAGAGGGCAAGGGGCCTTTGAATGAATCTGGAAGGTAATTTAATGGTATGTTCCATATAAAGAAACCCTTGTATATCAACTTTGTGGGATTCAAAATTAATTAAGTTGTTTTAAACATTTTGTATCTAGTATTTTAGTTAGTACGACCATTGAAGTCTACTTTAAAGCTAAAAACATGCTTGTCAATCTTGAAAAAATTTTTGTAAATCCAAATGAAGGTGGAACGCTTTGGGAAAGCGGGAAAAAAGCAAATCTGGATTATACTGCAGTAATTATTATCATCGCATTGTGCCATTAATAGTATACACCCGATTCTCCAATTGATATGAAGAGCTGATAAGTAATCCTGCTCACATGTAAAACATAGTATGATAGCCTCACAAATAAAACAAATAACAAGAACATATGCTAAAAACGTTTTGGGGCGGCGACGCTACAAAATTTTTTGTCAAACCATAACATCTTGAAACTAAGTCTAAAAAATCCAAGCATGAAATTTTGATTGACAGGTTGCGACTGTTCCTTTCGAGTCTGACGAATATGTTCTGACTTTTCCTCTGCTTCTGAAGAAATTTTATCCTTTTCTGAAAAACGCCAGTACCCTGCTTTATCCTCTTTAATGCAATACACAGAATTCAAGAAACTAGCAGAGAGGAAGCCTTGGAGAAAAAGAACAAATCTGGTACCAACCATCGTATTCCTTTGATTATTTCGTATCACCATTTGATCTGTCCTATTATAGACGCTATTAATAAAAGTGTAGAGGGGCTCTGACAGGACCCTTTAACCCCTGATGTTTTCTTGGAACCCCCATTACTGCTTCCAGATATGAGAAAAATTTAGCAAACCAATCAGTTCGGGCTTCCCATCCACAAACCCCTCTTAACGACACTCCTGGCACCTTTCCTTGTAACCGTCCGAGGTGTAATACATGCCCAGTTGTTGGAAAACACAATCTTGTCGTTATTTCAGGCCATGAAGGCAATAGCGTCACTGTCTAACAACGATTAATGAAGTTAATATTTTAGCTTGTGGAAGTTGCAACTCTTTGTATGTGGGAGAGACCAAGCCTCGCCTCGCAGTCTGAGTCACCGAGCACCTTAGGTCCATCAAACAGAATCTCCATCCTCCAAGGATATCCGGTGGCTGAACATTTCAACCCCCTTTCACATTGTTCAAAACAGCATTTTAACGTTACGGCAGCCGTATTGGGCAGAGGTTCTGACCGTGACCGTCTTGGTGCTGAAAATCGACTTAACATGAGGCTTAGTACTCTCGCTCGGTAAGGCCTTAATATTAAAATTAGCCTTTTGTAACATTCCGTCCCCACTGGTTCCAGTTTAACTCCTTTTGCACTTATTCGCCCCTTTTCGTTTTTAATGTGTAACTTTTCATCCAGGACCCAATGTTCTTTTTTTGTATTTTTGTTTCACCAGTAGCACTCATGTTTTCAAACAAACAATTTCGTTAGGTTCTTTTTCAACAATGACCGTTTCGGATTTGCTGCTCGACGTGTCTACTTTTACTGTAGGTTCTTCAGTTTGGTTTTTGCTACCTGATGAAGGGTTTATACCCCAAACGTCGTGAAGTTATTTAAGCACTTTCTAATACTTCTTTTCAACCTGGACATTTCTACTAGTGCTCCGCAGCATTTCGACCCTCGACCTGGAAACTAAAGGATTCAAATGTAGAACACGCCGTAAAATGGAAACTCATGAACAAAGCCCGAACATACTCCACATCCTCTAAAACTTGTAATCTCTGTCTGGAAGAAAAGTTCTTCATTATACTCAAATCTTCCTTAGCAACTCTAAATAAAAGAAACGAACTGATAACCTCTTGTAGACACAGGAACAAACATCTACTGTGTAATTATTCTAATAGGTAATGTATCTTGGCTCGCTGTACACCGTTCTTGCCTGTTCACCACGAACACGGAACGAACACGTGCTTTAAAACGGACACGTTCAAAAGCAGCGAACACATACGTAGTTAACGTTTTTGACATCATTCTACTTCAGGCTTCTGAGGAGTGAGGACCTACTTTATTGGCCCTTACGAAGGTAACAGTTCGGTAAAGCTATGTTGTAAGAACTTATTGCAACCTTTTCAATATTACAGCTCCCTTCATAGGGTTGAGCACTTTACCATTGCCTGGTTGACATAATTATTTTTTATTATTACGGTTATATATATATATATATATATATATATATATATATATATATATATATTCCTCTACTGTAGTTTATATTTTAGCTTGTGGGAGATGTAACTCGTTGTATGTGGGAGGGACCAAGCGCCGCCTCGCGGATCGAGTCACCGAGCACCTTAGGTCCATCAAACAGAATCTCCATGGATACCCGGTGGCTGCACATTTCAATCCCCCTTCACCTTGTTCAATACAGCATTTAACCGTTACGGCAGCTGTAATGTGCCGAGGCTCCGATCGTGACCGCCTTAGTGCTGGAAACCGACTGATCATGAGGCTAGGTACTCTCGCTCCACACGGCCTTAACGTTAGAATTGACCTTTTGTTATATTCACCCCTTTTTTGTACCAGTTTTTACTCCTTTTACACTTACCCGTTCGTGCTCGTTTTTTACTATGTAGGCCTTATTTTTTTTTATTTTTTTTTTTCCGGAGCTAGTTTTTGTCTATTGTTTTCCTTTTTTTCCTACCATGTTCGATTTTTACGTGCACTTTTTCATCCAGGACGCTCTTTTTCTTTTTTGGATTTGTGTTTCATCCTTCGCACTCATGTTTTCTGACAGTCACTTTCGTCCGGTTCTGTTTTTACAGCGATCGCTTCGGATTTGATGTTTGTCGTGTCCAATTGTTACTGTTGGTTGTTCAGTCTGGTTTTTGCCACCTGATGAAAGGTTTATACCCGAAACGTCGTGGAGTTTTCCGCAAACTTTTAAGCACTTTTTACTACCTCTTTTCGACCTACACATTTCCACAGTGCTCCGCAGCATTTTGACCTTATTTTATCTAGCTTTATGCTTTTATTCGCTGCGATTTTAAGATCTTTTTAACTGTTCAACTTGAAATTCTTGTTCGAACCGATAATTTCGGTCCGATCCTGTCCGGTTTTGAGTGTGTGTGATTTTTTTCATTTTTGTAACGCTGTTCCCCCCTTTTTTCACTCCTAATTGGTAAGCTAACATTTTTCACCTCTTTTTCTCCTTTCCTGACTGTCTTGAAACCCCCCTTTTTTGTTTACGGTAGGCCTACGTTCTTTTGTCCCGATCAAGCTAGTAAACTTTGAAGGTGCCCGTTTTTAAGTACAGGAGGTTTGTCCACTTCTGAATCTCTCACTTTTTTGTATTTTGTAGTACTTTTTCACTCCAGCCGTACCTTTTTGTACCCTGAACTCCGTTCCTTGCTGTCCAGGACCCCTCTTTCCATAGTTAGTTATCCAGATTGGTATTTGTCCTTGTTATAAGTCTCCTGTACGTCATACAGTTTACCGTTTGATCGTGTCCGTTTTCAAGCACGTATACAAAACTTTTTTATTCACGGCCTCATGCCTAGCTTAAAACATTTGGTTTCGAACCTCCGCAGGAGATTTACGGAGGAAGTATCCCACTACCCAGCCCAAAGTTTTCCCATTATTTATTCTCTTGCCATGGCCACCTTTGGTAAGACCAGATTTGCCAGCCACATTAATTTCTTGGGAACTTGTCTTCGAAGACGTGTAATTCCAAGAGGTTTCAGACTGAATTTTCACGTTCAATCCGAGTACGATTTTCCTTTAAGACGAGATACCTCACGATACTTACGCTCGTGTTCTTTCAGTCTGATACGCTCTACCATTCGCAGTATGGAAAGGAAGAAGACTTCTTTTGACATGACTATTGAGGAAAAAAAGTCACTTCTGTTTGAAACCTTACCCCAAGCTGCAGAAGTTCGCTTCCTTATTCATATTTACAACCACAGACTACATAATTTCTTACAAGACTCCAAATCCAAGACCTTGGCTACCTTGTTGCCCGAATCCCCGCCCACCCAAACCGAAACTAACGTTAATAACCAGCCAGACACCAAGCTTGTGGTCACCATCCCGCCCGATTTGGAACTCTCGTCCTCTGAACGCTCAGTTTTAGCGAAAGGCCTCAACTTCGTACCACTGAACCCCCTTCCTGATGAGTTTTCCATACGCAGAGACGTTTCGGCTTTCTGTAGGAAACTCCGCCTTCGCTACCATTTCGGGATAACAGACCATCAGGATGACACCCCCTCAGAGGAAGTTCCCAACCCCGCCAATTCTGTCCGTTCCTCCTGGACGCCCAAGCCAGGAGAAAATCCCACCCTTGATAATGTTATTAATACAATTAACAAAGATGTCAACAATCTCCTTCCCCCTAAAATGACCCCACTGCGTAACCTTTGTCCTGAGGAACGAGATGCCATTTTATCCCTTAAAAGTAACAGGGACATCATTATCAAACCAGCAGACAAGGGTGCAGCTGTTGTAGTTTGGCGAAAGGACTTGTATATTGCTGAGGCCAACAAACAGCTGTCCGACCAAGGTGCTTATTCAGAACTTCCCGCTGACCCCACTCATGATTGCCAAAAATTAGTTAAGAACACATTAACCCAACTCATGGACAGTGACCAACTACCCAAAAACGCTACTTCTCTACTACACCCTTGCCCACAGATTTCCAATTTCTACCTACTTCCCAAAATCCACAAAGCAAACAACCCTGGTAGACCTATCGTTTCTTCACACAGCTGCCCCACTGTTCTTATTTCTGAGTATGTAGATTCTGTGCTCTCCCCTTTAGTATCAGCCTTGCCGTCGTTTGTTCAAGACACACCACATTTCTTGAGACTTATTCGTGACTTTGAGTTTCCTGAAAATTGCGGTGAACGTCTTTTATTCACCATGGATGTGTCCAGCCTCTACACGTCCATTCCTCATGATGCTGCCTTAACAGCTATCCGTTACTACCTAGACAAACGGCGTGATCCCCTTATACCGACTGACACCTTCCTACGTATGGCGGAACTTGTTCTCACACAAAATTGTTTTCAGTTTAATGGGCGTTTTTTTCCGCCAAGTTAAAGGAGTGGCTATGGGAACCAAAATGGGTCCTTCTGTTGCCTGTTTGACCATGGGTCACTTTGAAGAACAACTATTTTCTCAGTATACCGGGCCCCGACCTATACTTTACAAAAGGTATATTGATGATATTGTAGGAGTTGCCACTGGATCCCGCCGTGATTTAGAAACCTTTATCGACTTTGTTAATTCCTTTTGCCCCTTTTTGAAATTTACCCATTGTATCTCGGACTCATCTGTTGTATTTCTCGACCTTAAACTGTCCATTAACAACCGTACAATTACCTCAAACCTACACTTTAAGCCAACCGACTCGCATAACTACCTATTGTACCCTTCCAACCATCCCAAATCCTGCACTAAATCTATCCCTTATTCCCAGCTCCTGCGAGCCAGGCGAATATGTTCGGAGGATTCTGACTTTTCCACTGCCTCTTAAGAAATTTTATCCTTTTTTGAAAAACGCCATTACCCTGCCAAAATCCTCTCTAATGCCCTGCGCAGAATTCAAGGAACCAGCAGAGAGGTAGCCTTGGAGAAAAAGAACATATCTGGTTCAAATCTACGTATTCCTTTGGTTATTTCATATCACCCTTCGGTCCGTCCGATTTTACGCCCTATCGTCGTAGTCGCTCCGACAAGACCCCTCAACCCGTGATGTTTTCCCGGAACCCCCCATCACTACTTTTAGAGTTGAGAAAAATTTAGCCAACCATTTAGTTCGGGCTTCCCACCCACTCAATTCTTTCGACGACACCCCTGGTACCTTTCCCTGTAACCGTCCGAGGTGTAATACATGCCCAGTTGTTTGCAAACACGACCTCGTCAACATTTCAGCCTTTCGGTCTTAACGTTAGAATTGACCTTTTGTAATATTCACCCCTTTTTTGTACCAGTTTTTACTCCTTTTACATTTACCCGTTCGTGCTCGTTTTTTACTATGTAGGCCTTATTTTTTTTTATTTTTTTTTTTCCGGAGCTAGTTTTTGTCTACTGTTTTCCTTTTTTTCCTACCATGTTCGATTTTTACGTGCACTTTTTCATCCAGGACGCTCTTTTTCTTTTTTTGATTTGTGTTTCATCCTTCGCACTCATGTTTTCTGACAGTCACTTTCGTCCGGTTCTGTTTTTACAGCGATCGCTTCGGATTTGATGTTTGTCGTGTCCAATTGTTACTGTTGGTTGTTCAGTTTGGTTTTTGCCACCTGATGAAGGGTTTATACCCGAAACGTCGTGGAGTTTTCCGCAAACTTTTAAGCACTTTTTACTACCTCTTTTCGACCTATATATATATATATATATATATATACACGCTAATTCCCACCTTAGGGGGAAATTGTTATATCTGCTCGTACGTAGGGCGAAAATTTAACAATAAAATACATAAGAAAAAGAATTAACCCTAACGTCTAAACACATGAATAACGTTATTTCAATGGCCAGCCATCCGTTAGTGTTATCAGCTAGGTGTCCGTAAATTTGACAACTTTGAAGTAATTGTAGCTATTTGTAAATCTAGGAGGGCGTCCTTGTCCCTTTACGTATTTCTATAGAAAAAGTGTGTTGACACCTAATGTCGACTTTTTAACAACAACTTGCCCTACTTCAAAGTGTTTTCCGTTGAAACACTTTGTTTTTTCTCAATAACTTTATCAGGAGACAAACAAAATCTTGGGGACCTGAAGGAAATTGGGGAGGAGGGGGCTAGCCCACGCGTGAGGGGCGGGTGCTCTTACCGTTAGACCAAGCACGCGGTCAGAAGGATTCGGTAGCGTAAAACGCCAACCCGTACTGCTACGAACTGACTATAACTGAGGTGAACTATGCTATGGCCTGCGATACTTCGAACTCGAAGCCTAGGCTGGGAGGAAGTTTGAGCGGAAATGACTGATGGAAATGCAGCCCTGGATTTACAGACGCGAATAGTGATAGATCTCTCGAAGAAGTATTGAAAACGTAGGAAAGATTGCCGTTTGGTCGTTCATTGCACAACTCCGACCGCATTTAAAAAAAAATCTCCACACCCAGTGGCGACGCTCCTCCCCCAATTTTTTTTGGCCATTTTTTTTTTTTTTTTTTTTTTTGTGGCGGGCAGGTCTGAAGGGGGGGGGGGGTGCGTTCGCACCCTCCGCACCCCCCCCCCCGGTGACGGCCCTGACAGAATAAATATTTAATTCCATTGTAGCAACCTGTTTAAAAAGTAGGAAAGTAATAATAGGTAGAGCTTTCAAAAGAGAGTTTGTGGGATGCTGGTTTTAACATTCGGTATAAAAACACTTCTTAATGAAAGGAAAGGCTTTACCAGTGCTTGAAGTTAATCCACATTTTCTTCGAACCATAATACATTTAGAACCAACGAACGTTTAACTTAGTCTTCTTCACCTAAATGATATATCTCACGGTTTGTCAACGGCACTTGTGGTTTTAACCAATTTCAAGAAGTAACGTATCGCATAACCGCTACTCTTCCTCGTCTTAGGATCTTTGGGTTATTTGCATAAATAACTTATTGAAAACTACAATTGATGGAGTTTACTTCGGAAAGTTTTGTCATTATAAATCTGCTGGACGATGGGTGATCATAGTTTGTCTCATGTCTCCAGTTCACAAAAATGTGGCTGTACAAACTGAGCAAAACCCATAGTAAACAAAGCCTCTTTATTTTCATTCGTTTGTTTTCAGCAGTGACATTCTTTTCTTTTATTAATGTCCAGAACAGAAACGTGTAACATGCCCTTTAAATACTGTAGCTGTTTTTTAAGTTGTTAACTAGATCCTGCGCAGATTCTTCCCTCTTATCATGCAGTAACAACCATTTGGAAATTGTAATGCAGGTCAGTAACAACGACATTTAACCACCTCCCCACTGCTATTCTGATCTCCCCAAAACTTACGTCATTTTAGAGTTTTTGACCGAAACATTAATTATATACATAAACAGAGATGTAATTTTCCATCCACCTGTAAGATATGCCCATACCTCAAAGCTCAAGGGTGGCTCGCCCGCTAGACCCCCACCCCCGCTCTCAGCTCGGTCTCGCGTCCGACATTTTTTGCTTCCCAACATCATCCTTTGCCCCTAGATTGCCCTTCCCCAACTTTGACATTCTGCTGCCGCCACTGTTTTGTACACAGGTATCATGATTACTATCGTTGTAAGATCGACAACAACAAAGAAAAGGTAAATTTAGAAAAGTCACATGGAAAGAAAACTGAAGTTCAAACCTCTTGAAAATCCCAGCCAACATGCCCAGCTGGGCCCCAACTGGGTTTCAGCTGGGCTACTTGCTGGGCCCCAGCTGGGGCCCATCCGTGTTTGTCAGGTAGTTGTAAAATATTGTGTAAATGGTAGTTACACCTTGCGAATTCTGGACAGATGCTTAAAAATGCGGTAGTGGATATCAAGAACACATATGCAACCGGTGGCGGCACAAAGGGGGGGGGCATGAAGGAATTTTCCCCCCTCCAGTCAGAACCTTAGCCCAAAGTGCCCCCCCCCCCCCCCCTCCAGCAGCATCGGAATAATAGTGGCCTAAAAAGAGTGTCTAGTTCGGTTCGGAAAGACACGAACAGGACCAGAAAACCTGTAGGTTTGGAGAACGACAGGGACCGAGTTATTTAATTAGTAGAGTAGAGAAGAAGAGGTAAGGTCAGATGGATTTTTATGGCCCAGTTTCCAACCAATTGGTTCAGGTCGAGCCGGCCACAGCCCTTTTTTCCAGTAGAGAAAGAGAAAACAGCCTCTGCAAGCAGACACACTACACAGGTGTAGTGTAAGATCTTGAAATTGCGAGAACTAGATTTCAGTGCATAAACTAATAATACACCATTGTATCGATAAAATTTGTTTGGCTGATTAGCGAGGCTAGTTTTCTGTTATTCTGTTTTCAATATTCATTATCCTACATTACTACATTACCAATGCTGTTTGCTGTATTTTTTCTGATACTTCCAGAGAAATATTTGAGGTCAGAAACAATGCCCAACGATATGTAGTCATTAAATGAAAGTGTTCATGCTGTAGTTTTGAACAAATTTCTTTAATACCGTAGGCCTACGTATTGCCTGATTTTACCAAAATTGCCTTCTTTATAAAATCAAGTTTAACAGATATATGTTTCCTGTTTACGTACATATTGCAAACTTTCTATTTCAAAAAAAGGGTAAAATGTGTCAGCAGACTGCTAATTATCTGTTTTTAAGAGAGTTTTCTCCAAATTTTCATGTTGTGTTCTTAGAGGAATAGCCTAATACATTAAAATCATTTGGAATTTTTGCATTGGATTGTGCATGATGAACCAAAGTATATCTACCCCGGGACTTACTGTTCCCCTATAAAGATATGCTAAAACCTAGGAGCTTCCTGGGGATTCACCCCCTGAACCCCCACCGGGGCCTTCATCCCCGCCTGGACTTTTCCCTTAAATCCGACACGCAGGATCGACGACTTAGTGTTAATTTGGCTCTGAACGAGATTTTTTTGTCCCAGTATTTTCATTTGCCCAAAGTTTGCCCCTCCCAATTTGACATTCTAGAGCAGATAATGCCTTTAAACGTCGCCCCATTTGAAGGATAAGACTAAGCTGCATAGTGTGGCATATTATTGCCGCTTGCCCGCTTTCCATGCAGTGACTGCATTATAACCGTAGTTGAAATAAAGTTTCGATGTAAAAATGTTACCTCAAATGAATAAAATCTGGAACACTTTACTCTCATTTTTGGTTACGTAACAAACAACCTTTTTAGTAGGGGAGAACATGGAATCATACCGGATGAATGTACAGTGAAACGTTCCATGTGTATTGTATTGAACTACTACTGAGAGGCGTTTGGGGAACATATTTACTCCACGGAATGTTCGAAACGTCCTTGCATTACAATATAGTGTACAAAACCCTCCTGTTATAGGTTCACAGTTATCACTGACTGCGTATACAATGTCAGGTTCTTTGGAAAACATATGTATGGTCTCCATGATCATATTGCTTTTCTAAACGCATGTGGACTCTTACCGTGACTGGCTCAAAAAGCAGTATTGTGATAGCACAATTCAAAGTGTAATTCTCTTTGACCCCTAATACTGATTTTAAGACACTTTATCATCTTTAACCACAGTTCGATATAGGCCAATTGATAAGAATCAAAATCCTAGTGACGGAATCTCTTAATAAGTCATTTTCACATATTCCCCTTGACTCATAGGTTTTACTTTTATATAGAATTATATAGCAACGTCTAATTTTACATCGTGTCTTGAATAAATCCGTTGCTAATCGAAACGACGGAACTTTAAAAATACCGTATAATTAACTATTCGATAGGAAATTCAAGTCAAAGTCTCTCTCCCAGTGTTCACAGCTTTCATTCAAAACCTCTCGTTTCACTGTCAACATGAATAACTTTTTACATATAAGCAAGATTTTTCTGTTACTTTTTTCGTCGTGTCTTCTAAACATCGAAGTTTCATCAACGCAAGAGGGTAAGTGGTGCAAATATTTTATTGAATGAGTAGAAGGAAACTTCTAAAATACACACAATGGACACTGTTCGTAAGTAATAAACTTTGGACAATTTTTGACATTTACCGGCTTAAAATGGTCAAGTGTGATTTCGCTAATTGTTGCACGGTTTTTTAGTATATTATGAATAATGTAGGTAGACAAACTTAGTTGAACAAGTTATTCAACCAGGGAATGAAAATTTATTGAAAAAAAGTCACGAAAGGGCTTTCGGTGCAACGAAAGGTATAAAACCGTTCAGAGTAATCCTTCTTCTAATATTAGCGCGAAGTGAAGTAAAAGAAACTTGATAGCTCATTTAAATACATGCTCTTCAAATTAAGTAACTTTCCAACTGTTAGCTCCAACATTTTTCCCACTTTTATCTTGACCAAATTTGAAAGCCGAGGAACTCACTTTTAATTCCAAAGTGGCTTAAAATTTGCACACGCCTTAAAGCCGACAGCAAGTTCTTTGAGCATTAGAGAAAAAAGTTGAAATTCGGCGTGAATTGTCCATTTGATATGCAGTTTCTTAAGAATGAAATAAAACTGTTCAAGATATGATAGATTTTTAAGGGGTATCCTAATTCAAATAACTGTAAGTCATTAGCAACCGAAAAATAACTAGGCGTTGTTGTGGCATTGTTTTCATATTTTTTTTCTATCATTAAACCGTTACTAAAGTGTCTAGAAAATAGTTTTCCGACTAAGAGCACATGTATTTGATAGAAAACAACCTCATACAGTCGTAAGTAAACAAATATAAGACTATATCGTATGAAAAGCATGAAGGAGACATCTTTCCCTGAATTTTATTTTTTTTTTAAAGATGGACCTTCTCTTTTAAAGAGGTGCGAACGTTTCCACTGTGAAAAAGAAGGAAATCAGAAAAGGATGAAGGAAATCAGTTGAAAATTATTCCCTGCGATTAATGTCTGTAGCGAAACACACACAAACTAATACAATCACGAATTTCAGTGAACAGGGAAATACTCACAAAGAAGTCAATGTAGGATCCAATGTGTGTTATACCAACAACTATGTACGATAGTCTCAAAACAAAAGTGGAATGATTAGATTGTATTCAACAGTAGCACAGTTAGCAAAAGAGTAAACACAAATTTTATAATGGAAGATGAACTTTGAACCTTGAAAAATAAAAACAAATAAAAATAATAATATCTAATAGCCAAAAAACAGTGCTACCAATTTTTCTGTGAAATTTTAATAATTTCATTTCTTGTTATTTCCAAATTAAGTTTAAAATTACATTTACTCATACGAAAGTCACTCAGTTTATTGTTCTTTTAAGATCTTCAGCACATGGTAATTAAAGTGTTCTCTACTATTAATGCTTTTGTGGGAATTTACTTCTTGCTGGTATTTTTGTATCAAGTCTCTGTAGAAGTTAAAAAAGTAACATGTAATGTCATGGGCAGGCGGGAACTCCTTGGTATTTTGCAAATTACTTTTTAATGTTAAATGTAGTTATAAAATACGACTGTGCCGAATGCAGGTTACATAACTCTTTTATAGACTGCAATTATGTATGTATCACAAACGGCTGTACTTTAGTCTACACGAACACCAATGAAACTTTTCAGTGTTTGACCGTATCACTAAAATTAAATGAAAATCTCTACAAATGTAAATATTTGCAACGTTTGAGATTTTATGAGCATACAGAGTGGTTGCGCCTGTCATATATATCGTTCATATTTAGTGCAAAGTTTCAGAAATAGTACCAGCAATTCTACCTTGGGAATTCTTTGAAACGAGGAAAATGCTTGGTTAGTTAGTTGGTTAGATGGAGTTAAACGGCCCAGTTTCAAACCTTTTGGTTCAAGTCGAGCCGGCCACGGCTTTTTTTCAACATGTGGCTCTCTGGCTAATCTTCCCTACTCCACTGCTTATGCTGAGCATAGCGCACAACGGCAGTGGGTTCCATTTTTAGAGTCCTTGGTATGACCCGGCCTGGGAATCAAACCAGGGCCTTCCACATGAAAGGCGGATGCTCTACCGCTAGAACAAGCACGCAGTCTGATCGGTGAATAATTGACTTAGATAATTAAACGCAAGACGGTGAATCTCGAATGAAAACTTCTGATAAGGTAAATGAAAACTATTTCACCTTTTGTTTATACTTGAAGTTGGTTGGTTGGTTGGTTGGTTGGTTGGTTGGTTGGTTGGTTGGTTGGTTGGTTGGTTGGTTGGTTGGTTGGTTGGTTGGTTGGTTGGTTGGTTGGTTGGTTGGTTGGTTGGTTGGTTGGTTGGTTGGTTGGTTGGTTGGTTGGTTGGTTGGTTGGTTGGTTGGTTGGTTGGTTGGTTAGTAAGATGGAGTTTTACGGCTCAGTTTCTAACCTATTGGCTCAAGTCGAGCAGGCCAAGGTTTTTTCCCAGATGGGGCTCACTGCCTTGTCTTCCCTACTCCATCGCTTAAGCGGAGCATCACGCCCAACGGCAGTAGGTTCCATTTTAAGAGTCTTTGGTATGACTCGACCTGGAAATCAAACCCGGGCCTTCCGCGGAGAGGTGAATGCTCTACCGCTAGACCAAGCACGCGGTCTGATCGATGGATGATTGACTTAGGTAAATAATTGCAAGATAGTGAATCTCGAATGTAAACTTCTGATTAGGTAAATGAAATCAGTTTCACCTTATATCTATACTTCAAGTATCTAAACTCCATTTACTCTCTAAGCATAAAACTTAGAACGGTGACGTCGTTACAAACACTGCCGAAATGCCGCGGTACAATGAGAGACGCGTGAACTAAATTGAAAACTGAAATTTTTATCTAAGGAATAGTATTTTACCGGCACAGTGTACGTCCCAGTCACAGTGTACATAATGCTTGATACCGTGTTTTTAGGAGTCCAGGGAATTTATATTCATAAAGAGCCACTATTTCCTTTGCATTCGCATTACTGATGCTTCCAATGTTACTTGTTCTGTCTAGCAATTAAAGATTCAATGGGGTTTAAATTGTCACCATCTTGTCTTGAAACTTAATTTGCAACGCTTAACGTCAAACAACTCTAGTAACAGTACAAACTTTTCTGTATCATGTCGACCATGTACTACATATCTTCACCTAATTGAGAAATTTGCTGAAAATATGATGATTTTCTACAAAATTACCCAATCTTCTTCTTACATGGTAGTCTTTTAAGATTCCTCTTAACATATGTTTCGGTAAAATTTATTAGACAGTGTTATTTTTCGGTAGGATAATTTTGAATCAATGTATATTTACTCCTGCTAATATTCCTACGTTTTTCTAAATAAGGTTTATCTGGGATATTATCCAATGAAAAAAGACCAAAGGAATAACCTAAACGCTAACCGCCTCTAGTAAATAATTGTTCTCTAAGGTATGATGTGGAACTTACAAGCATAGTATCCATTAAGTAGCAGCTGGAAAGGGGCCTTTGGATGGCTCGATTTAAACCGATTAGTTTAAACTGGCCGTTTAGCTCTATACCAACTTACAAGAAACTGATAACTAGCCTTTTAAGGATATGATATCCTCTAGTTCATTGTCTTTGTTAAGAAATTCTTTTCCATTTTTACTATTTTAGGCCAGCAGTTGATTAAAACCTGAAGTTCAGACCTTCCTTACGCACCTAACACCTACCATTAATTAAAATATTGAACATTTTGGTGTTGAACTGATCAAATTCGGACATTGTGGTTACGGGATTATGATGTTTTTTAAGGAGTAGTGCGTTAGGTAGCCAAAGCGGAGATTCCGGAGACTCCCTACCCTTTGATGTTGAAACGGGTTCAGTGTAATGTCCGGTTTCATAGTTCAATTTTTTTTTTTTTTGTTTAAAATAGCCAAAGTTTTGATAAGTTTTCTCTATGAAACGTTATAGGACAATACATTGCTAACGTCTAGCAGGTAGTTGATGTAAGCTAGGTGGTAGTTTAGATTCCATTATCCATGTGCCTGTGTGTCTAACACAAAAACCGGATACACTTAGTGCACCTCGATATTCAGCTGGTGTGACATATTGACTAGTTATTTGCAAACATATTGGGGCGGATAAAGAAGCTTATAATCAATAAGCGTTTTTCAAAATCGCTCGCAAACTTTTCAGAACTTTGTAGATTTTTATCTAAGTACTCTTTATGCCATAGTTAATCAACTATGAACGTTAACAACCGTGAAAAACAAAAGAATATAGAATCATGTTAATGCCGGTATATATGGAGATACTTGATGCAACGTAAAATATTAGTTTGAGTCATTCTAACCTGATGCCTGCCTTTGTCTTCGTTTTTCTCTGTAATAACTGAGGGTCCATTACAACGATGTATTGTAGTTGTTAAGAAAAAATGTTTTTTTTTTATGAAATTAGAAACAAATGTCGATAACTGCTTAAAACTTATACATAATTTAACACTCGCAAAACTTTTTATGCTGAAGAAAAAAAATTAGGTCGCTATATGTTCTGCATCTTAATGAACTTATGTACCTTTTTCTCCTTGAAAGATGCTCCCTACTTCTTTTACCACCAACCCAAATATCCGAGGGATTGTAAAGAAGCTCGTGATCAATGTTCGTCTGATAGTTTAAGTGGTGTTTATACAATTAAACCAGATGGATATCCACAACCCTTTGAAGTTTACTGTAACAATGAAATTTCTGATGGTGGATGGACGGTAAGATTTAATAATTTAATTTAAAGTGCCCTTAGAATGTACTTAAGACAACCGATTAGCATTCGGTACCTTCTCGGTTATTTTACAATAAAATTTTTAATCGTTTTTCGAACCACATATCAAGTACAGGTGCATTTAAGTGACATGGAAAGTAAGGACATTGGAAGGTAAACGTGAGATGTTGCCCAGCAACTTGATATGCTCTTTTTCAGCAGTTATCCTAATTACTTAGCGAAGGATTGGCCGGTCCAAAAGGGTAAATACTTTTTGGAAAAAGAAGACATGTGTATTCAGGGAGTTTTAAGATACCTGGGGTAATTTTGATGATAAATAAAATTACGGTGCTTTCACTATGTTAAGCACTTTAAAAGCAGTATATTATTGAGCAATCGAATTGGAAAGGACATCACCATCACAAAATCACAAAGAACAGTTTCAATTGTCGCGTTTGACAGCTATTTTGAGTGAAAAAACGCTTCGAATATCAACGAATCTCTAAACCCAATAGGAGTTGTTATTAATGGAATGAAATTTTATCCGTTACTCTAACACTTAAGTGTTCTATATATGCTTTTACACACTTAGGTTATTCAACGAAGAACGGACGGCTCTGTGACCTTTGGACGGAATTGGGAAGATTATAAAAGTGGATTTGGCTTCTTGTCAGGTGAATTTTGGATCGGTCACGACAAGTTATCTTTTTTATCAAATCAAGCAGTTTACGAGCTACGTATTGACATGGTGTTGTCGAACGGTTCATCTTTCTACGTTGCATACAAATCATTTCGAATCAGCGATGAAATGAGTAACTATGCGATAGTATCTACTGACATGTTCCGCAGTAATTGGAGTAAGTATGTCAATTAATTTTCTGTGGTCACCGATACCTAAATTTCAGTGGAAAAATTTTGGAAGATGTAGGCGTTTTTTGACGTCGTTTTGTTTTTGAAATTTTGTTTTAAGAGCTGGCAGTTTTGGTAAGGGGAGCCGGTTGGTTTGGGAAGATTTATTAGAGTAAGCGAGGAAAAATCATTTTCATTTAAATGACTGAATTTATCGATACTTCGCCTGTAAGCAGACTTCATACGTTTAAATTTGCCATCGTTGTTTTATTTAAAAATGTTCGACATCATGCCTTTCATTCTAGAGGATAAGATCTAGTAGCTGCTTTTATTTTAAACTCTATTTATAAATTGATTTTACTCCAGGCTGTATTGCTTTGACGTGTCCTCTAAACATGATTCGCAGGAGCTGCACTTGTCAAAGTTTGTGTACAGATTCAGTACGACGGACGGACTGCTATGTTGACTGTGTAGAAACCTGTGTGCCCGAGGGTTGCTTTGTGGCTGAAACAAACTCTTACATTTCGGTAAGAAATCACCTAAGCCTGTCATTCTGTGGTATAAGTTTCCCTCAAGCTTAGGCTTACTACACACATAACGTTAAATTGACCTTATTGCTTGAATCTCACGATTTTATTTCGAACTGAAGCGCATACATACCATGACTGCTTGATCGTCTACTTCCATGTATTCTTAATCGGTTTTTACTTCAAACGTCTTTCATAATCGTGAAATTTTGATAAGCACAGGGAGTTGTTAGATGGAGACACAACAGCCCTATCTGTCACACAATAGGTACTTCAAAAATAGTAATTACCATTCAAGCTTAAAACTTTGATTGACAGGTCTCTTTGTTCCTTTGTTAAGCCTTGTTGACCTGTCCCATGCTTAAGAGGATTTGCCCCATTCACACCCAAGTAATCCTGAAACAATTTTCTTTGTTAAAAGATGCCTTGATCTGAGGTTTGTTACCGACAGATTTCAAACTCTAATCAAAAGTTTTAACCCAACGACTGTCAATGAAAGTTAAAAAAGGTTACTCTCTTTGTTTTGCAACGAATTCTATGAGTCGTCTAGTATAAGCATTGTTAAAGGCTAAATAATTTTACCCCAATTTTTGTAACTTTCCGTATAACTCCTAAACACACTCGAAACATATATGGCGTTAAAATTCTTCAAAGAAATAGATACAAATTACATTAATGACGAATAACGACGAAAGTGTTTAATTTCATATGTTTTCATGACGAGTGGCAACGAAAAGTTAACGAGATACAACGTAAAGGCGTGCCCTCTCACTGGAATTTTGACAATGTATAACTGATCCTAGTTGGTCTAGGTATTGAGATAAAATATTTGGGAAGAAAAGGAAGATTATTGTCGGTAACTAACATTGTCTCAAAGAGTCAATAGTACGTTGTGTCGCCGCCCTAACACCTCCCTGATAAGCGTTAATCATTCCTGCACTTAAATTAGAAAGAAATTACTGAATTTGTGATCTCCTCCCATACTTTCATTGTATATTTCTATTTTATTCATTCTAAAATGTTGACTTATTATTCGTTCTAAATTATTCTCCTAATACATTTATTCTAGAACGGGGAGTCATATATTAATGCTGACTGCTCACAAAATTGTACATGTATCGACAACCAACTCAGTTGTGACACAGACTACGAATGCAGTACTGATGCATCATGTAAAGTAGAGGACGGTATTCGAAGATGTTACTGTAATGACGGCTTCGATGGAAATGGTGAGATTTGTACGAGAAACGCTTTCAGAGACTGTCACGATGCATACCAAGCTGGTCGAAGAACGGATGGGGTCTATACGGTACAACCAACAGGTTGGACCGGATCCAGCTTTACCGTGTTCTGTGATATGACTACCGCTGGGGGAGGATGGACTGTAAGTTCCATACTTCAGAAATATTGAAGCGCATTACAAGCTATAATATGTTTAATCGTTGTCTGCATGTAGTTATGTTGACGAAGGCATTCTCGGCAAACACTTGTTTTGGTATCACATACTTAGACATTTACTTAATATTAACATTCGATCTTACAGAAGACAAACCTTGTACGACCTCATCATACCAGCATTAATACAACTATGAAATTTTTTGTTTGAAGAAAATTAATGCTGCTGACTAAACGTTTCAATCATTGCCACCAATTTTTCGTTTGTTAGGTCTTCCAACGGCGTGTCGACGGTGTAACAAATTTTTACAGAGACTGGAATGACTACAAAGTAGGATTTGGTTCTCAGAGTGCTGGTGAAGACTTCTGGCTTGGAAATGAAAAAATACACTACCTGACAAATCAGACAGAATACAAATTGCGTGTGGATATTGTTACCTCTGGCGGTTCATCGAAGTATGAAGAGTACTCCTTATTTAGAATTGACAATGAAAGAACGAATTATCGCTTAAGTTTTGGCAGTTACACTGGAACCGCTGGTAGGTTAATTTTGTTAATCTTTTTCATCTGTAACTGGCATAGGAATACGGTCAGGCTGATGCTTTCTATAAGACCGCTTGCAGGCCTGAACGGGTGGAGATGGAAGAATCATCGGGATGGAACCCAAGGTCTAGAGAGGTTGTGGCTTAATAGGTCCTAAACTTGTAATTGACTCAGTCTGGTTACCATTAACAAAAACAATCGTTGAATATAGTTATAACAAAGCACTTAAGACAGAAGTTAATTAGTTTCTCAATCAATCAGCCAGTCAGTCCGTCTTTCCGTCAGTTATTCAAATGACATCTTATGACTCTGTTTCTTAACAGTTGTTTCAAACAAGGAAACTGCTTCTCAACATCGTTAGAAGCGCTATACTACGGAAGCGTAGAAGGGACATGCAAAAGAAAAAAAAAACACTCTCAGCAAAATGACAATCTTCGTAAAATTGACATTGTGACAACTGAAATTAAGTCTTCAAAATGACAAAAATTCGAAATTTGGCGTTTTAATTAACTGGTCAAAACGTTAAAATTCCGAAAGTCGTCATTTTGCCGAGTTAAAAAATCTCGACAAAATGACAAAATTCAGGAAATTGTCATTTTGCTGAGTTAGAACATCTCGTCAAAATAGCAAAATTCAGAAAATTGGCATTTTGCCGAATTAGATCATCTCGTCAAAATGGCAAAATTCAGAAGAATGTCATTTTGGCGACTTTGATCATCTCGTCAAAATGGCAAAATTCAGAAGAATGTCATTTTGGCGACTTTGAACATCTCGTCAAAATGGCAAAATTCAGAAAAATGACATTTTGACGAGTTTAAACGTCTCGTCAAAATCGTAAAATTCAGAAAAATGTCATATTGGCGAATAAGAACTCCTTGTCAAAATGGCAAAATTCGAAAAATTGTCATCTTGCCGGGTTAGATCATCTCGTCAAAACGACAATATTCAGAAAAATGTCATTTTGCCGGGTAGGAACTTTTCGTCAAAATGGCAAAGTTCAGAAAATTGTCATTGTGTCGAATTGGAACATCTTGTTTAAACGGCGAAATTCTATGGAAGCGTTAAGGTGTCATCAAGTTAAGATTGCCCCAACTACAGTCTGGAAGTTTTACTCCCGCCTCCTGCCTCAAGAGGTCAGATTGCCCCAAACACACAGATATACAGAAATGTTTCGTTATGACAACGTGCATTTAGTGTTAATGGCGGCGCACTTTATTCAACCTCTTTAAAATGTGAAAACAGGAATCTAGAGCAGATCCGTAATCCGTCATTTTTCTGCAAATTGACAATATGCTAAATTTACCACTTGCAATAAGTGAGTAATTGAGCAAAAATGTTGAACTGTTGAGATATTGTACGTTTGCATTTTATCATTTTTCTGCAAAATGTTAAGATAATAAGACTCATTTCATCATTTAGTCTCAAAATGTTAAGATAATGCGATGACTAAGTTCGTAATTTGATGGCACCTTAACGTTTCCAAAGAATTTCGCCCTGAAGGTTCTAATTAGGCGAAATGGCGATTTTCCAGATTTTGCCGTATTGACAAGATGTTCTAACTCGGTAAAATGACAAAATTCCAAACTTTGCCATGTTGACGAGATGTTCTAACTCAGCAAAATGACAATTTTCCGAATTTTGCCATTTTGGCAACATGTTGTTGCTCGGCTAAATTACAATTTTCTGAATTCTGCCTTTCTGACGAGATGTTCTACTTCGGCAAAATGTTGTTTGGTCGGCAAAATTTCAATATTCCGAATTTTGCCATTTTTACGAGATGTTTTACCTTGTCAAAATGACAATTTTCCGAATTTTGCTATTTTAAGGAGTCCATTAAGTCGTCAAATGTTAATTTTACGAAAATTGTCACTTTGCCGAGACAGTTCTTTTTTTCTTTTGAATGGCCCTTCTACGCTTCCGTACTATACAGCTTAAACGTCTGTATCTCACAGCAGGTTATTGGACTAGTCAAGTTAAGACTCAAAACCGCTGTAAATTTGCGAGATACAAAAGTAAAGGAGCATCAAAGAGATTAGAGAAGACTTCTGGCAATAACTTTCAACAAATTTTCTATAACCCTTGTTTATCTTTTTGTTTTGTTGTTCTGTAAATCTACCGTAATTTTTTACAGTGTATAGTGTTTTAATTTTATATTTACGAGTCCGACAACCTCAACCACATGTAGGAATACTTTGAAACACAAGGTCAAATGTTTTGAATTCCAAAGCAACGCTTGCAAATAAAATACAGTTTTTATTTTGAATTAAAAAATTACAAAATACCTGACTACAGATAACTATTCGCAGAAAATTAAAAAGCAACAACATGAGACAAGTACTTCTTTGATACTTTATTTTCCTTGGTCTATTGTTGACCACTTGAAAGTAAAATAGTATTTCAACTCATTCCTGAATGCACTACAAAAAACTTAAGTCCAATTTGAGTTAGCGGAGTTTCTTGACAGTACTTTTAACAACATTAAAATGTTTGGAACTTTTTCTCTTTACATTTATGTTCTGAAATATAGTTAATGAAATTTGAATGAAGGAAGTGGCGTTAATTCAAGACATAGTTACACAAGTATTGCCTTATAATACGAAATATATCTAAACCACTTCACTCAATAAAAAAGTATTACTTGGCACGATGAACTTTTATTCAACTCGTTTTTGAAATTTTAAGTCATACGTCTTGAATTAAAGTAACAATAAGTAAAATGATCATCACTTTAAATAATGCCAGATACAAATTATAATTTACGAAGATTTCCGTAATGAAGGGCTGATTAATTACTTTAAAAATGGTTATTACTACTAATGTGGTTGATGTTTCTCAATGGATTAGGGAAATATTCCAGTGACCCAAAACAGGAAAGAACAGAGTTGCCAATATAAATTTGGTAAGAATTTGATGTCCAAAATCCCAACAAAGCAAAGCAAACCAAATCTATTATACTAAAGTATAGTTAGGGAAATACGTGCCCTTATAAAAGCGTTGTATATTTAATAAGGATATAAAATTGATTCATTGAATGGAACCCATCGATCAAATAAATGAGCCTGAATATATAACATGTGCTTTCCTTTAGAAAGAAGGTTAACGCTCTTAATAATTGTAAAGCAAAAACAGCAAACCTAGGGGTTTTTATGTTCTCTTATGAGTTCTTTCAAGTGGTTTTACATATTTGCAGGTCATGCCCTGTATATTTGCACCAATGGTGCAGAGTTCAGCACACGTGATCAGGACAACGATGGATGTAGCGTCCATAACTTTGCAGAAGGACACAGAGGAGCCTGGTGGTACAACACGGTAGCTTGCTCTTATTTTTGTACTGAATGCTATTATAGTTATTCATTTTGTCATTATTTTGAAACAAGAAGCGGATGCAATAACGTTGCAAGTAATTCAAACCTGAACGGTGACTACAATGGAGGGAATGGACAGAACATCTTCTGGTATGGCAATAGTCCTTACTGTAACCTCAACTCTGCCGAGATGAAAATTCGTCCTTCTCAAGAATAGCAGGCTTGGTATCAATATTGCTTGAACTTTGTTGTTCCATGCACAAGTTTCATCTGTTGTTTTGCACATTGCGATGAGTCATTACCCATTAAATAAACATCCATGGTTACCAGGCTGTAAGAGTTACCCAACTTTATTATCGCGCCATTTTGTGATGCAAGTTGAAGTGATTCAAGGGTTTTCAGTTCAGTTTGGTTTTGTTTTTGTTGTAATAAATCGTGAGAGGCGAGAAAAAACCTTCAACCAATTGATTAGTGCACAGCAGTTGACACATTGTACAGTAGAAATACTTCGTACCCTGCAGGCCTCAATCCTCGAAAGCAATGAGAGGCCTCAACTGACGAGATCAAAACTGAGATCGAGGTCTAACGCCAGAAGCCCGGACAAAGACTCATTTGAGGCAGAGGCTGAGGCTATCTCTTATGATTACAATACATTTTTAAAACGGCATTCGAAATATAATGTGTGTATAAGCTAATTCCTGTGGACTTCGAGTAAACCCCAAACGGATTTGCGTAGCACTCAATTTTTTGTCTCTGTATTTGTCGTTTGTCTGTCCTTTCATTGGTGACGTGATCCTATGAAGAAATGTTAGATATCCTCTCATAAATTATTTGGGGAGCACCTATGCTGTTCCTCACCATGAACCCCTCCCCTAACCCTTGCTGAGTACACGCGCCCCTGTTTACCACTTCCATACGCACAGTAATGACGCTCTTTCTGGCAATGTTGCATGAGGACGAATATTTGACATCTTGCTGCAACATCCCAACTCCGGATATTGCGGGGCTATCAATGTTTTAACGTTGTGTGAAACTACTGACGTACGCAAGCGAAAGCTGAGAGCTTCTTCCTTGGAATGCCTGAGAATGGATTTCCCATGCCTCTTTAATACATGGCTAGAATTGCCAGTTCTCATATATTTTATTTTGAACTTCATTGAAATTTTAGAAGACATTTTGTTCCTGTCTCAAACGAACAAAATATTGCAAATTCTGAAGCTTACCGGTATGAACAGTATCTTTGACCAAATTAAAATTAAAAACGAAAAATAGTCCCGATAATGAAAGTCGAACGAGACAGGATGAAAATAATTAAGCCGGGCCAGTTTGTTTCTACTAACTTAAAGTGACGTTAGCATGTTACTCTTGATTGCAGGATGAGGTAGGGGTACATATTTTTAGGGAGTTTTAGGTTTATGACGCGATCGGCCTGCTATCTAAGCAGAGCTCCACTGTCAGTTACGGCTGAGTGTAAAGAAAATTTGGAAAATCGTAATACCTATAAATTGCTTTACCCAAGCCAGAGAATTGATTCTAAAAGGTTTTTTTTTTTTGAGCTTTTGCGTGCAATAAAATGTTGACTTTAATGAAAATTATAAAACAGGGTTGGATTAATTGTATCATATTCATTTTCCGGGAAGTTTTTTAACTCTGCAAGTTATCAAACTCCCACATCCTTCCGTTCCCTCGTGTTATCTCGCAAATGAAAACATTCCAGAAGTTTTGCAAGTTCTGTCTGATTCGAACGTTTTATTCGACCACTTTGGGCAAAGTGTTGGAGAGGACTATTAACAGAGGATGATTAAAAATACTTTCGTATAATGCCCGAGTCAGTAGCTTACTTTTGTAAAATATAACCAGTCCGAGATCTTGCTATAATGTAGCGATATACTATAATATTTTATACGCAGTTACATATGATTGCCCAAATTGGGCTGATTCATACCGCACAGATTATACTTACATAGCTCCTAAATTCCATGAAACTACATTCAGGTTGGGCTTTGGGATGGGCGTAATGGTAAAGGTGTACTCCTTACCTTTTCAAAATGGTGGAATTATAGAATTGTTTATACACTCAAAATTGTATAACCTTTATAGGAAGTTATTCAACACAAATTCTTCAAGTTACCTTCAAAGTATCAGCAATGGTACTATCAAACTCGCAAATTGTTCATCCATACCAATTGTGCCAAGGGGTTAGGGGCGTCTCAAGTTTCAATTTTTACGTTTCATATATCTGTCCACATTTAATGCATGTATTTAAACTCGACTTTTTGGAAACTGGGAGCTAAGTATCCTGCATAAATCTGTCGTTATCCACATTTCGCTTTAATAAGATATTTTAAGTACATGGAAATGTTAATTCTGCTGAAATCGACTGTAACGCTTGATAGAAAAAGTCGAGGTATCATGTCGCGGTTAGGGAGTTATTCTATTTTATTCTAGTCTATGTATAGTAATGTGACACTCTAAGGCAATGTGTCTACAGCCAGGGGCGAAGGAAGCAAAATGTAACGGAGGGGTGGGGGTGGAGGGAGCAATTTTTGGACTATATGACCTCACCCTACTACATTGTCCAAAATTAAAATTTCTTAATATGCTAATTTTTTTCGTTTTTTTCTACTAGGAAGAACAATTTTGTTATAAAAAGATATTATATACCATAACACATTTTCTCAAATGAACCTGCACACTGAAAAGGTAGAAATATGCGTTTTTTGCCAGCCATGCTATACTAGACAACATCTATGCCATCTGCAAACATTGAACATCCATAAAACTTTTACCCTTCAATAACTTAAGAATCCATCTACACA
This sequence comes from Holothuria scabra, assembly GCA_037179385.1. NCBI lineage: Eukaryota > Metazoa > Echinodermata > Holothuroidea > Aspidochirotida > Holothuriidae > Holothuria > Holothuria scabra. The sequence continues at coordinate 21,316,743 of CM074191.1, forward strand.
GAATAATCAACTGGTAGAGTTGCAAGGTATCTGATTTTGATATATATTTAAGCATTTGAATATGATAGGCCAAAGATTCCGTGCCTGAAATGTGGGATCTTGCTCGAAAGACAATATAAGCTGCACGCCACCTCCAGTTGTTGGTGAGCGTACAGAAAATTTTGAAAAATTGTGACCTCTTGAACAGCCGGAAATGGCATTTCTCGGGCTTGTAAGTGTATCTAAGGAGCAGTTTGTAAACGGACTTTTTCAGGGAAAAGGGACAAGCACCCAAATTTTCCGTTTTTTCAGAAGTGAACACCACTGTGTCAGGAACGTACCTGCGCGCCGAATTTTTTTCACTTTTTTTTCAATTTTTTTTTTTTTTTGCAGATATGGAGGTTGTTGGGTAAAGGTTTGGATTCTGGGTTGTTCGTAAGGAAATTTGAAAAGGTGTGGGATAACTAAAGAATCTACACTTGCTGTATTGGTTGCAAATCTGAGAAAGATTGGACGACGACTGATCATCGTTGTTGCTACATAATGTTGTCTAAGGGATTCGAACTAACACTCCCAGATGACATTGCAAAAGTCTCTTACAATTTTTTTCCTTTTAAAAAAAAACTTTTCAAAATCAAGAGCTTACATTGGATTAGACTGGGACTATAAAACAGACAATTTATAAAAATAACAACTTATTTGTCGGTGTCTCTTAATGATGTGGTGTCCCATATGTTGTTTCCCGTTTTGTCATTTCAAAAAAAATGCCAGACTGATTTATGGGTGAGCACTGCATTTAAATTGCACTATGCTGCGAGCGAAGCGTGCCGAAAATTTTGCTCATTTTGAGATTTGGAGAATAACGTTGCTATCTTTAAAAAGCGAAAAGGTGGTTTTGGATAATACTTTGCAAATAAACAGTAACATTATTTAAGTACCAGTGTCGTAACTACCGAGGGCTAGGGGACTGGGCCCTTTGAAAATTGTCCAACGACCAATTGGCTATCAGAGATAAAAAAAAATAAGACTTTTAAAATAAAAATGAAAGTACTGACCAACAATATAAATTAAAATTAAAATATGACATCATTCATTGTATTTACAATTTTGTTGTACTGCTTTAGACATAGACGGAAGGGGGGGGCTGGGGAGACGACAGCTCCCGGTAAAAAAATGATGATTACATCCATCCCGTGTCCTAACCTGGTGTGCGCTGAACTACAATGGAGTTTCTCAATCCGGATCTGTCTTTTACACCTCTCTTTGTAACCGTAATGCGAAACCTTGGTTAACCCTAAGGATTGACTCAACCTTGACATTTTCTATCATTACCATATAAGGATGAAAAAAACTCAAATTTTTGGGCTTTTCAATGGGCCTAGCTGCAAAATGGTGAAAGATTTCCGACTGTGAAATGAAAAGTGTTACAAGTTTAGTTGTGGTGCTTCATGGGGATGAAACTGAAAATTTTGGGTCTTTACATGTAATCTTTTAAGTAATTTTGCCCTAAAGGCTATCTAAGCGGAACGCAACCATTAGTCGACGCGGAGCGAGCAGAAAATTTGAAAAAAGCAGAGTGCCCAATCAGAGGACTGGAAATAACACTTTTTGCTTGTAAACAGAATCTAAACAGTCTTTAATTTTAGCTTTTGTTTGCAATAACAAAAAAAAATTAGCAACATAATTAGTTATCATTAAAGTACCACATAAAATGTACCACCATTATTATATTACATGGTCTTGAATTTTTGTTTTGGAAAGCTAAACAATTAAATTAAAAATATGCAAATTTTTCTCTATGTGACTCTCGGATAAATTCAAGATTCGCTGAATTAATAATAGAGTTGGCTGTGGCTCCCTGAAATCTTGACTGTAAATTATTTTACCTCTAACATCTTTCGCATGATAAATGGCAAACAGTTGTTCACCGCACCTGAACACCCTCCATTTCCCTGCCCAGTCTTGTATGTCTATCAGGTCAACATGTAATTTAACCCGAAAGACTATATTAGCGAAGCGCCATCATTAGTTGGCGCAGAGCGAGCAGAAAATTTAAAAAATTAAAAGATGGCGGGAAATAGCATTTTTTTGCTTAAAGAGAGACTCAAAACAGTCTTTTATATGAGCCTTTGTTTGCAATTATAATAAAAAAAATCATCAACATGCATAAATGTACCGCTTAAAATGTACCACCATTATTATATTACATGGTCTTAAATCTTCTCAGGGAAAGCTACAATTGAATTAAATATGCAAATGTTTCTCTTTTGTGACCCTCGGCGTAATTCAAGATTCGCCGAATTAATAAACCGGAACACATTCCGCTCCACTGCCCACCGTCTTGTACGTCTATTAGGTCAACATGTTGCCATTGAATGTGGGACACTTCAAGAGACTCGGAATTGTGTCTCGTTTCTACTAGAGTACTATCGAGAGATAGTTTACATAAAGTAGAGTACTATGCCGAAAATACCTTTCTTTTAAAAAAATAAACAACCAAAAACATTATAGCCAAGACGTGTCCCTCTTGGAATCAAATATGAATGGGACGTTGAAATAAATTTCATTTAGTCATCTTTCATGTTTGCCCGTAGTCACCTTTAGCTTAGTTTTAAAAAAAAAAATTTTTGCTATTCGTGTTATTTATGTTTGTAAATGAGACAGGGTTTACAGTTACCAATCCTTTTTTGAAAAGTATTTTTCTGGCATAAAATTGGTGAAAAGGAGGATTTGAAAAAAAGGTTTAACTTAATATTGAGTGATTTCATCATTTCGTTTTCCACCGAAACAGGCGAAGTTTTGTTTTAAAAGAATTAACAAGAGGGCAATCCACGGAGTTGCATATCTCATCGCTAACATGTGCGCAAGTTGAATAAAGAACTGTAAAATGTATCGGATACAGGAAAGCACAGATCCTTCAGTAATTTTGTAAGTTAGAAGTAAACATGATCGGAAGGGATGGCACACTAAACTGATATGGATATGGACTCAACGATTATAAAAGTAAGACGCTTTCGGGGACGCTTTAAGCAAGTGCGTTATTGTTAGTATTCACGCGCTAGCTGGGGGTATTCTCGATTTTGACGCGACGAAAAACTTCATGTGTGTCGAGCTGATACACACATCAAGTGCGTCTCAATTAAGAAACTGTGCGTGTGCGCCATGTTGAACGCGTGGCGTTAGAAGATTTCCGGCCGACGCATAAAACCTTTTCTGCATGCTGGCCTGTGGCGAATCCTAGCCCGTGGCAAGGAAATTGTCAGGTACGTTTCTTTGGCGATGCTTCAAAACCGCCAAGTTTTAAGAGCACTAATATGAAAGATAGGCCCTATGTCTTACCTAGTGTTAGTCACCCACAGTTTCATATCTTGCCAGGTTATAACTCAAGCCTATGAATAGCGTAGTTCTAGCCATGCCTAAGCCCCAGACCTATCCTACATACCTTAAACCAAGTTCAGATTTCAAGTTTAGCCCTAGGTTGGACTTTAACTTTTATACTACTAGGCCTAACAGTTACAGCAACTTTGGAGTGAAAACAACTGTCTGCATAGACCATATGGGAACACTCTATATGTAAGGGCTATCAAAGCAAATTCGAGAAGGAACTTAAAAATATCTCTCCAGCACACAAGCTAGTGAAACAAGAATTTGAATTGTGAAGACGATACTGCTACTACGAAGAATTAGACTAGGCCTGAGGCCCAGTGTAGCTTATTTATATGAATTGATGAAAAATAGGCTACTTAGAAAACATTAACCTTTGACCATATGTAACGTGAATTATGTCCTTGGTTGCCATGACAACCACACATATTGGTACAACTTGTCATGCCTAAGCAATTACACTTAACTTTCAGATTTGTGGGATGCTTCCGTTAAGAGTTGTAGAAAATGCAAAAAAAAAGGATTTGACCCCTGTAGCGTGACATTATTTTGACCTTGGTTGCCATGGAAACTACGTATGTTGGTAGAACGAAGCTACCCTATTATGCTTGTGAAGTTTTATGTAAAATGAATGTTTTCTTTTGAAGTTTTAGTACAAAGGAGTAAAAAAGTGGTCTTTTGCAAAATGTGACCTTTGACCGGTGACCTTTGACCTTTACTTCCGAGGGTTCTCACCCTGGGGTACCCACCTACCAATTTTGAAAAGAATCGGTCTAGTCCACTAGGAGGAGTTTGACGGACAAAAAGGTTGTTTACGAACAAATTATCACTTGAAATATTTTTGTTGCACTCTACCACTTGAACTTTGACCTCTGTTGCTATAGCAACCACATATCTTAGCAGGTCTAGATGCAATCATCATATGTGTGATGTTTCGTGTCAGGACCACGTTTACTTTTGAAAATAAAGCAGAAAAGGTGATTTCACTAAATTTGACCTTTGACGTGAAACATTTGACCTTCACTTCCGGTTGTGTATTAAAATGCAATTGTTCTACCTAAGGTACCATCCTACCAAGTTTGAAGAAAATCGGCTCAGCCGTTTAAAAGATATTAGAAAAACAAAATTGGACACACACTCACACGCTCACCCCCCCCCCCCCCCCAACACACACTCACCCACCAACCCACACACGGACATGTTTTGACCCCTCTCTCATCCCTGGACCTTCAGTCACCTCGGGGTACCTCACCATGGGTTAGACCTCGAGACTAGTAACCTGGAAAATTTACCGTTACCATGGTAACCATTGTGATTTAAGCTGGCATTACCTTATATAGCACCATAGGCAAAGTGACTACAATATCTCATCCTCCTCACGGAGCGACGACATAACAAGAAGGCAATCCACGGAGTTGCATATCTCATCGCTTACATGTGCGCAAGTTGGTTACAGAACTTGGACTATAAATGTGCTTGAAGTTTTATCTGTGCTGTTTTTATGCTACAGTAGAATGTCATTGACAAAAATCACCATACTGAAACTCCGTGCCACAGTCCTTTCAAATTCCTATTTGAAGTGCAAGGGAAGCAATTTTTAAGCCTGAATGCGTCTCAATAAAAAAACTTGGCGTGTGCGCGATGTTGAACGTGTGGCGTTCGAAGATTTCCGGGCGACGCACAAACCTTTTCTACGTACTGGCCTGTGGCCAATCCTAGCCGTGGCAAGGAAATTGTCACTTTATTTTTTTTTTTTTTCTTTTTGCGATGCTTCACAACCGCCAAGTTTTAAAGGCACTAATATGTAAGATAGGTAGGCTCTATGCCTAACCTAATGTTAGTCACCCACAGTTTCATATCTTGGGTTATAACTCAAGCCTATGAATGGCGTAATCCTAGCCTTCGACCTAGCCTACCTACCGTTAACCAGCTTCAGATTTCAAGTTTAGCCCTAGGTTTGACTTTAACTTTCATACTACTAGGCCTAACAGTTACAGCAACTTAGGAGTGAAAACAAGACCATATGAAAACACTCTAGATATAAGGGCCATCAAAGTGAAGTGCGAGCAGGAACTTAAAAATCTCACTGCAGCATACAAGCTAGTGAAAAAAGAATTTGAGTTCTGAAGACGAGACTGCTACTACGAAGTACTAACCTAAAAGTCTAGCTTATTTATATTAATTGATGAAAAATAGGCTAGTTACAAAACATTAAAGTGGGGATGACACGGCCAAGGTAAGTTCCTCGGTAACTGTTCTTTGGGTACACCTTGACATAAAGTGAATGATTTCCCTACTAAATTATGTCCATTAATACCGAAATACGACGTTTTGAATTCACAATTACAGGCCAGGCTCAGCCCATTTGAAATTCGAAAGCGAAAAAGGTATGTGAAGGCGTCTCAAAATGGTGACGTCTTTGCGGGCACGGTTAGCAACACTGTACCAGAGAGCTCACAATCATCGAATCATGTGCATGGTAACTCGTGTTAGCGCATACATTATTGCAAACACCGGTGCTAAACTAGAAAATTGTACTTGCATGGCAAGTACTAATCGAAGCCTTGAAAATGTGCACACTTAGGACTTTCTTATAAACAAAATGAAGGATATTGTTGGAACTGGTTCCTGGACAAAAGTGGAATATTTCCCATACGTGCAGGGGGTGGGGGCATTGCTTCTTGTAATTTGTTTGGGAAGGTCTATGTGACAAAAAGCAGTTACATTATGGATTCTACTGAGCACTGGTGTTTAAATGAAAGTACTTTCATGGATGTAACAGTATCGATAAGCTTTTATTTTTAATCAGTTGCCCAACCTGGATGTAGCGTTGCCCCCAAATCTTTGTAACTCTTTAAACTTTGCCTCAGACTGTGTGATACACTATTGGTGATGGCACAGGCCTAACTCTGTGCAAAAGTATCGACCCTAGATTAACTTGACTTTCGTTACAAGCAGTAAACGACAATTTGGGGCAAAACTGTTGGGACACTTTACATATTATTCGTAAATTTTAGTCGAAGTAGGCTAACATGAAACCCCCCGAAGTAGCCTAACATGAAACCCCCTTTTCCCCACCCAATGTTGTGTCAAGATGAATGGCTGTTTACCATGAACAGCATAACAGTGGTCAACATTGGAATGGAAGGGTGAGCGGGGTGTCCCAACAAGTTTTGTCCAAAATTGTAGCTGCAGTGTCTAGGCCTACTCTGGGCGCACCTTTTTAACTAGGACACGACTAAATGTTAATGTTAGACTTGTTTTGTTCTGTAACGTTAGGCTTTAGGCCTTCGTAACTGTGTTTGGGCAAGACTACGACAACGTTTGTCCTCAGTAAAGCCTAAAGGACAACAGTACGTATGGACAGTCGCGTAATTGCTCCCTATACACATGTATAGGGAGCAACTACGGCGACCGTCGATACATAACGTTTGTCCTTTACTGAAAACTACGATAACCGTGGGTAGACTGTCTTTTCCTTTGTTTTACAGGTACCGGTAGTTGATAAACTACAGCAAAAATTGCCCACACAGGATAATGAAATCAACGACAAATTTAATACCTTGAAATTGGTAGATCGTTCAATGGCCTTGGTTACTATCGCGACTTGTTTACATTGAATTGAGTACGGTCGACGAAGTTGCTTGATGAAACAGTTCCGACAAAACAAAGTGGCATATGTTTGAAAATGCAACCTTTCAAATTTATTTTGAAATCCCTGAGAGGTATAAATTGTTTGCAAACGATATTTACACCCTTTTTTTAACCAGAGAAGAGGCCTTCAATGCAGAACAATACCTTTGAATGTGGAACTACTTCATTATTTGCACATTACCACCTTACTATACAGGAGTTGTTCGGGCAAATCCCCTTATAAAGAAATAGTTAAACTTTGTCGAAAATCCCCCTACGGAACAACTTAACATAACTGCGCAGCTGTTTCACTGTACAAACGAACAGCGTGCGAATGCAATATGAATCCAAAAGGAACACATATAATATTCATCCGCACTGACCGCTCACGAAGGCACGAAACCACGTGACTGAACGAGCAATTCCTACAATCGAAGCTGTGGCTTCGATTAAATAGCAGTGAGCATGGCCACTGACATAGTGAACTGTGCATTGCACGGCTACTGCTTAGTATTCGCAACAGCATCTTCACCAAACAACTCATACAGTAAAGACGCGCTGTAGTAGGGACGCGCTTGTTGTGGTCTGTCCATACATATTCATAGATGTTCTTAATAGGTGGCGCACCACCATTAATTGTTGCCATTGACTTACACACTAAACATGCTTGGTTATTCTGCCTTTAATTCCTTGTCAAAGTTTTCAATGCCAGTGAGTGTACCATTAAAGCGAAGCCGACGAGTTTATTAATGGCATATAAGAATTCCCATAGCATGACCATTGACTTTTTGAGCTACAGGCGTATGAATAAAAAAAGTAGTGATTCGCCCCCCCCCCCCCTTGTCACTATCCAGCATATGAGATAGGTCCGCTGACATTCCGAAGCCTCTCAGTCAGCTCAGGTGTAACCAATTTCAACCATTTTCTCACAAAATAATCTCCAACTCAACCACAACCAAAAACATTCAAAACTTGCACGCCCAAAGTGCAATTTTCGGTAATGGTGGTGCGCCCCCTTAAGGAGGAGTAAGGTTGAGATGCAGACCCCACACTTGGAGGTATGTGTCAGAGAACATTACTGTTCCATATCTGGATATGCACTCTACCCAAAATCTGGAAAGCGCAGACCTATCTTGGAAAACGTCCCGAAGCAATTCCCTATACCCTGAGCTCAATTTTACAGTGTGTTCTTGCAGTTCACTGAGGGGTTCTCAACACTGGCCTGCAATTCCTTTAGATCACTTTAATTGCCACCAGAATCTGTTACTTTCCCAAACCCAAACACATAATATCCAATGGACGCTCGTACTTAGGAAAATGCTCTCTGGTCAGTATACATCTTGAAGAACCAATAGTTTGGAAGCAAACTGTGTCAACTGCTTTGTTTGGGCAAAAAGACCTACAGGGGGGAGGGAGGGAAGAAAAACAATGAAAAAAAAAACACTAAAAAGCAGGTAAACAAATATAAAATACTCTACCAACTTCCATTACTGCAATGCCCTTTTGTTTATCTGCTCAAAGAATACCTTTCCTAACTGTTGAAGCCAATGAGAAAAGTTTGTGGCAAAGTGAGGGCGCTCTGTGTTGATATAACAGTAGTTATTGCCACCGTACATGCCTTAATCAACTCAGTGTAGCATGTATTTACATACACAAATGCATTTATCATGCTTCTGTGACTACCTTGATTTCCTGCAACTAATTTAGAAGCAACTAGCCATGCTCATTAAGCCAGTGAGAAGTGTATCTTGCATTTGAACAGCAGTCTGTTATATTTTTGATGGCAACTTTTAGTAGTAGGTTTCCTAAAATTAATGCAAGAAAACTGACCCCCAAATCAAAGTCTGTATGAAGCATTAGTCATGTCCACAAGGATATCTATTGCATAAAGGCCAGTATTATTGCTACAACCTGCAGGAAAAGAACAGGTTTAAACCATTATTGCATTTGACAATGCATCAAGAACATGGAAAGATGTTTCAGTGGCAATAACTGGGAATGCTCAAAAATTAATTGCATGTCATAATGCAAATAAAGTAACAGATTCCCATATATTTAATGACATCTGAGGACTCCTTCAAATAAAGGGGGATAACAAAATGAAGCCATGTACAAAGAACTTTGCAAAAGAGAATGAGCAGAAGCATTTTACATGCAACTCATTTTGGCAGCTCGACAGAAACATGTGAGTCGATTGACAGTGCTCTCAAAACAATTATCCAAAATATTCCGCAGATTTCCCCAGAAATGGAAGATACGTTGATCACAGTGCAATTAATCCACATGCTCAGCAATGTTCCCAGGGAGTCCATTGCCATTAAAATGGTGGTCTGTGACTCTCCTACTACACTGAGATTGCTTCAAAAGTTATTCCATTCCCAACAGTGCCCACAAAAGAAGCAATGGCACAAAGGCTAAGATAACTTTTCAGTTGCAGAACAAATTAATGTTGGATTAAAGGGGCAACCGAGCATCAAAGCTGCTACCACAAGGATCAGATTTTTCACCAAATAAGTCAACAGGATTACAGATATGCCACCAGAAATTGACTTCACTGATCCTTTCATAAAATTTGCCAAACATTTTTTTGTGTGGCTACTTTATCTGTAAATTTAATCAATCTGTTTAGGCCTTAATTTTGATACAGGCTAGTACTGACAATTTTTAGGCTCGCCTATATATTTCACATTTAGCTAAACGATGAGCTATCACTTTTCAACTAGTGTGTAAAAACCTGGTATGCATTGCTGTTACCTGTGTAATTAGTGAGAAAATAAAGGAAGGGTATTCCCCATGACCTCCATAACACCTGCTTCTTCCTTGCATGTGCACTTTCCTGTGGTTCTTTTTTAACGTGGGTTACCTGGCTATTATTTAGATGGGAAGCTACATCAACACACAAACTATTATGACATAAATGTGATTTGCCAAAGTTAACATCATTTATGCCAAAATTCATCTGTGGGTGGACAGCCATGTAAATTGGTTTACCATGAATATTTCTCTTTTCGATGAAAATGGAGGCTGGAAAAATGCTTGCTAGGCCCAGCACCGTAACGGTGTAGCCGGCATGCTGGGTGACTTTTGGTTTTGTCCCCGTGGCAACCGTGAATGAATATTTCTCTTTTCGATGAAAATGGAGGCTGGAAAAATGCTTGCTAGGCCCAGCACCGTAACGGTGTAGCCGGCATGCTGGGTGACTTTTGGTTTTGTCCCCGTGGCAACCGCTGCTCGCACGCATACTCCTTGATCGAATCTTCTCGGAAGCCTTAAGGGCCCACTTCTCCCTTAATAGAGCTTGAATTTGATTCCATAACTGAAACTGCTACTCTTGTTGAAATGAACTAACCTGATAGTAATGAAGCCTAGCGTTACGTGCTTCTCCTTTACTTTAGATTATGATATGATTCAATAAGCTATTACGCAGATAAACACGACACTTGTTCACCACCTGTACCGTACAATGCAGAAATGTATGCACGCGTTTCACTGTACATATGGACCGAGCGAATTCTTGTTTACAAACATTTTCCTACCGATGCCTCTAGGCTCTATCAAGCATACGTGTTGAAAGATTGTATTTACTTCACATTTTTTAAGAAAAACACTAAAGGTCATGTTAACACTTCTCTTTACGTTCTGTTCAGTTTTTGAGGAAAAAATTTTTTAAATGAAGTATGCATTGAAAAGTAATATAACTTCTATTGGCCCGTCAACAACATTCAACCACCTGCCCCCCCCCCCCCACCGGCCTTAAATCTGCCCCAATTTCTGTCATGATAGGCTGTCTATCAGTCCTTGCCAGCCCTATCTATACCAGGAAAGTTGCCACAGCGATTGTATACAACCAAAATATACGTTTTGTAAAAAGGAAGTGTTGTGAGAGCTCATAAACTGTTTCTCAATAGAGGTCCCTTAAGGTGGCGCACCACCATTAATTGTTGCCATTGACTTACACACTAAACATGCTTGGTTATTCTGCCTCAAATTCCTTGTCAAAGTTTTCAATGCCAGTGAGTGTACCATTAAAGCGAAGCCGACGAGTTGTTTATTAATGGCATATAAGAATTCCCATAGCATGACCATTGACTTTTTGAGCTACAGGCGTATGAATAAAAAAGTAGTGATTCGCCCCCCCCCCCCTCTTGTCACTACCCGCATATGAGATAGGTCCGCTGACATTCCGAAGCCTCTCAGTCAGCTCAGGTGTAACCAATTTCAACCGTTTTCTCACAAAATAATCTCCAACTCAACCACTACCAAAAACATGCAACAAATCATTCACAGCTTTCTTTAAACACGTTGAAAAATTAACCCAAACAAAACTTTTCGGGACTACGGCCAGAGGGTTCACCTTTTGCCCAAAGTGCAATTTTCGGTAATGGTGGTGCGCCCCCTTGTAGCGACCGAGCCGCGTCTTTCTTGCACAAAAACAGAACTATTTTTACCCGCGCGCATATACACGCGGACATATTGGCCAATGATTTGCTCCGAATCCCCACCATGGTCCGCGCCTTTGGCTCTGTAGGTTGCACTCTGTATTGTGATGCAATCGTTTTCATGAGGTTGCTAAGATAAGATAACTTTACCGAGCGTTACATTAGTTCCACATCTAGATACGCGCCGTAGGGCGGGGTTTGTGCCGCCAATTGCGTCATAAAAATCGGGTGAGCTGTTGCGGCATTTTTCGAAATTGAATTTCGAACGCAGTTTTCCTCCGAAAATCATTTATGCCGAATTGTACGGGTTTTTAATGCTGTGTGAGATGATATTTGTAAAATTCTGTATCTAATCTTGCAATACACAAAAGTTTTTGTGGCCCTGTCATGCCCACTTTAACCTTTGACAATCTGTAACGTGAACTATGTCATTGGTTGCCGTGACAACCACACATGTCGGTACAACTTATCATGCCTAGGCGATTGCACTTAAATTTTCAGATTTGTAGGATGCTTCCGTTAAGAGTTAAAGTGAATACAAAAAAAGTATTTGACCCCCTGTCACTTGACAGTTGACCTTGGTTGCCATGGAAACTACATATTTTGGTAGAACTAGTTTACCCTATTATACGTGTGGAGTTTCATGTTAAATGAAGGTTTTCCTTTGAAGTTTTAGTACAAAAAAGTAATAAAAGGTGTTTTTTGCAAAATGTAACCTTTGACCACCGATCTTTGACCTTTACTTCTGAGGGTCTGGGAGACATAAGTTCTTACCCTGGGGTACCCACCTACCAATTTTGAAAAGAATCGGTCCAGCCGACTAGGAGGAGTTTGAGGGACAAAATGGTTGTTTTACGAACAAATTATCACTTGAAATGTTTTGTTCCACTTGACCTTTGACTTCTGTTGCTATGGCAACCACATATTTTGGCAGGTCTAGATGCAATCATAATATGTGTGACTTTTCGTGTCTGGAGAACGTTTTGTGTTGGAAATATAGCAGAAAATGTGATTTCACTAAATTTGACCTTTGACGTGTAACATTTGACCTCCACTTCTGGTTGTGTATTAAAATGCAATTGTTCCACCCAAGGTACCATCCCACCAAGTTTGAAGAAAATCGGCCCAGCCGTTTAAAAGATATTAGGAAAACAAAATTGGACACACACTCACACACACACACCCACCAACACACACACACACACACAGCGGACATGTTTTGACTCCTCTCTCAGCCCTGGACCTTCAGTCACCCCGGGGGACCTCACCATGAATTAGACCTCGAGACTAGTAACGTGGGAAAATTTACCGTTACCATGGTAACCATTGCGATTTAAGCTGGCATTGCCATTTATAGCCCCATAGGCAAATTAAAGTGACTACAATATCTCATCCTCCTCACGGAGCGATGAGATAATAAAGTGTGGTATCTTTACAGTGTGCTGGTTAAACTCCAAACTTAACGGTGTCAAATTTCCACTACGTCTCAGGTGATCAATTTGCTCGAGTGAGTTTTAAGAAGAACAGCCCTCTTATCTGTATTGATTACTGCGTTGGTTACTATAAACGGTCAGTTTGAAGACGCTGTCGGTTTAGAGACATCAACAAATTTGATGCAATTAGCCAGAACCAAATTCTCTGATATAGCCTCTTTATGCAAAATTTTGTTGAACCAACTTTGCTTTTTATTTTCAGGCCATAGCAAATGATAAATAGCTTCATTGCATATATTGACTAGTAAATAACGCCCCTCAGATACAGTATATTGGACAATATTTGATCAGCTAGACTGTTACAGTAGCACTAGGTGACATTATGTCAACAACTGAAAGGCTTAACCCACATCTTGAAACTAACTAAGCTGTCATTGTTAAATCAGATAAACTTATTCTTCAGAACTGTCATTAGGTTCATTATAGCCCAAGGGGAGATGATTGTCACAATATGTTAGTTGGCATGGGCCAACCGCCGAGGTACAGGGAAGCCCGTATAAGACATGCGAGGCAATGCCTCTACGAGATACCAAATAATTTCCACTGCATGCATCCCTCAGCAACCTCTTTATACTCACCCTAACAGGAAATTGGTTTGTAACGGTAAATTTTATCTACGAAATTGGGTGCGCCATGGGGGAGGCAAGCCTCGCCGGAAATATGAGAAACTTTCATGTACTAACTTAAAAAACAAAATAATGACTGATCCTAGAACATTCGATGGTTTCGCTATTGAGACGACATTCTTTTCTTTTTTAACATCTCGGAACTCTCTGCACTAGTCTAGTAAACAAAATTAATAAAATTCATGCCTCAATTGAATTTACATAGAGGCGTCCTACAAATCGGCTACATATTTAGACCTCACTATATTGATATTCAAATTCAAGAACTTTGAAACCCAAGGGCGGCTGAACACCAAAGTCTACACAAAGCCAACAGAAACCTATCAAATTCATAGGACTTGCGCTCATCCACTCGCCACATTCAAAGGTATTTATATGATGTTGGCGCTCCTCTTAGATTGTCTTCAGCCTCGTCCTATAGAGTGATTTCACCTGCGTCACAAGCCCCGTCTGTTTTGACGGGCGTATTTTTTTAATTAATTTAATTGACGTGCATATACATTTAGTGTAGCTAGCTGAGAAGCAGCCGACGACCCACTGTGAGGGTGTTGCACTAAGACAGTCTTGATTTTTGCCCGGCAGTGGGCGTGATTTCCCAGTTGTGAAGTAACGTAAAAGCACTCTATAAGACTTATCCCTCCCGCCATTCATGCTTCATGTATTCATGCTGTCCGAAACTGGCCTGGTGGCTCCTCGATTCAGTTGTAAAAGCATCCAGTCAGTCGGAATTTCGGACGATGGCACTCTCTAAAAATGAGACCCTATAGCGACGGCGGCCCTGTCTACTGATAAACACTGGTAAATATTAATAGACATGTTAATATGCAACTTAGATAGGGTTAAAAGTCAAATCGTGTATCCGATACTTAAAAATATAGGCCGCAGCTAATGATGGTACTTCTCAAAAAGGTCTTTATTTATAGAGAGACCTGGGATTTTAGGATACATAGTATTCATGTCATTCAGGACAACCGAATGGGGTTTAGTAACGAAAAACAATTTTGTGTTGCTATGGCAGCTACAGCACATAAAGGAAAAGATGAATGTGACCAATGTCTTCATTGAAGATTTGATGTTAGTTAGGCAGGTTTAGTTTGATGTAACTTCCCATGACTCAATCCCTCGGCCTATTCTTCTGCGCCCTTCGACCTTTAAACGTCAAAATGGCGCAGAAAACCCCTGATATGGCGGGTATAGTCTAGATTTTCAGAATCAGCGACCCAAAATTGACCAAATCCACTTGGTCTCATAAATTTTGCTTTCGGGTGACGACACCGTCCACATTCTCCGCATGGTCTATGGCAGCCATTTTGGATTTGACCAGTTTAACACCTTTTTTGAGGTCAAATTTTGATAGATTTTTTTTCTCTTTTATGGTACACCCCAAATAACTTACAAACGATGGAAAACCTTTTGTTGCAATTTCGGATCGGGCCACTTTGGGCATAAATTGATCCGTCTAGAAGGCGTGTGTTCAAATTTCTCCTCAGAGCTCAAAGTTTGAAAACAAAAGATTATACACTATATGCACTTATCAGTGCGATAAAAGTTACTACGCCTCACTTTAAAAAAAACCAGTGCAAGGAAAAGTTACCGTTCTCAAGGCCTTACAACCCCACTAATTCCCCATCGACTAACACACTATGAAAAACAGCTTTCCCGAGGCCCTTGCAGCCTTGTCAAGGTTCACAGCTATTTTGAGACACCAATCGCTTGAAAGCTGACAAGTCTGCCTATCATGGCACTACAAAATTTCCATACCATTACCGTTTAGACGTTAAGATAAAAGTAGTTGAAGTGTTTGTAGGGTACACCGATCCTAGCCTCTTCACGGTAGGCCTAATGGAAAACCTCCCCCGCTAGACAGCAACTTTTAAATATTCTCAACCACCACACTCTAGCAAGTACTCTTCCATATCCACAGGACTTTCTCACGGTGTGCACTTGGCGCTGTAAAACACTACCCTAATTGAGTTGCTAGGCCTGGCTCAAGTTACAGCTGTCAGGAGAAATCTGTTCTGGTTTCTGCACTTTGACGTTACCTCGGAACTTTTGTAAGGAAACAGAGATCTGGTCTGAAAAGGATGCAGTACTTTTGTGTGCGGCATACGTTTATGTACTTGCTTCGTTCGGTTGAGTTTTTCCTTTTGTTGTTGAATGAGCTTTGATGGCTACATGACTCCTTATTGCTGTCAGTTGTGACTACTGCTTAGATACACCACCCTGGTTGCAGGCACTTTCCATTTAGAGGGCAGGCGTTTGCTGATCTGCAACTACTTTTTTCGTTATGTTACTGGGGTTTTGGTCAGAGGAGTCATATATCAGACTTACTTCGTGTTGTTGTCGATTGTGACTACTGCCTGGAGTCTTTTGTGGATAAATAGTGTCAAAGAATGAGCCTACACCTCTGCCATTAGTTATTCCATAGCATCCTTAAAATAAACTCAGGCTATGCTGCTTTAATATTGTACTTTGGCGAGCTGCCTTGAAAATGATGACTATTTAACATCAATAGTTTTTAATGACTCCAGAAGTTATTAGAAGCCCACCAATCACAACCTGCATCGTGGGTAGTTCCAGGACAGATTTAAACCTCATAAGGTGTAGCATTTCTCAGACCATTTCATTTCTTGTGCTTTATTTCAATAAATTTGACATCAACTTGAGTTTGGTATCATCTTTCAGTACAACGGTTACAATACGTTTGAGGAAAATGCACGTGTTAAGTGTTCTATTTCTGTTATGCTTGGGAGAGCTGGTTAACACGAAAGGTGAGCCCAAAATTTTTAGAATACACATGTTTCGTTACATATAAATTTTACTAAGTGGTAATAGAAAATGCGTCGTCTGGACTTTGGTTATTGGACTCTTCGTTACACATGAACTAACATGATAACCTTATGACGAAGTCACTTCCGTTCGTTATTGTGACAGGGTTAAAAGAGAGGGGTTTTATAACTTTATATGCAAGTTGCATGTGGTCGATAAACTGAGCTAGGGATTCATGCTATCACTGGATGAGGAAAAATAAGAATTTAATGGGCACTGGGGAATTCAAAAATGCCCTTACATCTATCTCCAACTTCCTTTATTTGGTTTGAAGCTTTATCGTAGGCAATTGCACAAGAATTCGATTAATGTTCTTGAAAATGTCATAATAATTAGAGACTTTATGCTTATAATCAACTAGCTTTGCAAACTTCAGTCTGATCCAAATGTCTAAGCACCTCACAACTTTGCGAGTAAATTCTAGGGAAATGCAGTGAAAGGTTCCTGATACTTTCCTCTGTCTATTGGAATCAGGCCAGTACACTTTAAATATTTTCAATGTATTCTGTAGGTTTATGCCGTTTTGAGGGAATGTTTCCAACAAAGGGACAAGGAAATAGTTGCCACGATAGAAGGCCAAGCAAGCAAAAAGGTACTTCATTTGGTCTTTACCATTTAATAGATGTATTGTTTGCAAAATAATTTCTACTACGTGTTCTCTGGGATGGTTCATGTGGTTTTGTTGAAATGATTGATCTAAATAACTGCATTTGTCGATAAGTTGCATTAAGGCAGTCAGTCGACATTTTTTTTTAATTTGCCATCGATGGCTTACTGAAAATTTACAACGTCAATCCTCTTATTCAGGAGGATAAGATCTAGAACTGCATTTACTCCATGACCTATCTCCAAATTGCTGTTTTACTGGTTTGAATGCAGGCTGCTTGGTTCAGTCGTGTACTCAAAACATGAGTCGCGGGAACTGCACTTGTCACAATTTGTGTACAGATCCAAAACAACAGACGGATTGCTATACTGATTGTGTAGAAACATGTTTGTCCATGGGTAAGAACCACCTTAACATGTCACTTAGAAGTTTAAAACATAGTACATTGTACTTGGTGCCTAAAACTCTCGATGTAATGTTATTGATTTACATACACTATAGACTGCTTGATCGTATGCTTCTGAGTACATATTTTGGAGGCAAAGTTCATTGACCTTCAGATATGCAGAAAAATGTTTGCTTTGAGGCCGTGAAAACGGTATCTTCAATAGCGTACAGCATTTGGAAGATTCGGTACCAATTGTCATAGTAATGCTATTTTTGAGACTTGGTGCATTATGAGATATATGTGATGTAATCACGGCACATTAGTTCAGGGTAACATTCAATTTCTTTTTAAATTTTAATGCCGCTGCAGGCAATATTTAGCATCATTATCGCTATACCCCACATATCTTGTAAGATCGAATTAGATCTACAGGAAAAGGTATTTTTTTTTACATTCTACCAGTGTCCAGTGTCAAATTTCAACGACGAACAGAACATTTGATTATAAGGAAAAACTTGTCTGAAACAATATGCTCATACTTACTTTCTGTGGCTTTGTTGAAAATTGGAGGTATATTTTAACACAGGTAACAATTTCAAGGTGAGATATCTTGAGTAAGGAAAGGGTATCCGAACAGGGTGTAAAGGGCATGCTTTCTAATATTTCTGGGCTGATGCGCGATGTTTAACAAGGAATTTCTTGAGTTTATTGATTGGTTGTAATATTGTCATGCTATTGATTTCTTGTTAAACAGTGCACATTGACCCAAATTCAGAAAATTCAGAAATATTGAAGCGTATTTCATGCTTACATAATGTGTATCCGTTTTGCATGCGATTGTATTGACAAAGATTTTCTTGGTAAAACCTGATGTTTTTGTAACATACTTAGGTGCAAACATAATATTGACACTCATTCACTCATTCTTACAAAAGACAATCATCATACTAGCCTAAATACATCTGTATTAATTTTTATTGTTGGAAGAAAGCTTATGCTACTGACTCAAATGTTTTACAGTTACCACTAATGTTTCCTTTATTAGATCTTCCAACGGCGTGGTGACGGTGTAACAGATTTTTACAGAGACTGGAATGACTACAAAGTAGGCTTTGGTTCACAGAACGCTGTTGAAGACTTCTGGCTTGGAAATGAAAAACTCTATTTCCTGACAAATCAAGCGGACTACCAATTACGTGTGGATATTGTTACCTCTGGAGGATCATCGATGTATGCAGAATACGCCTTATTTCGAATTGACACTGAAAGTACTAAGTATCGCTTGAGTATTGGCAGTTATACTGGAACCGCTGGTAAGTTGATTGTGTGTATCTCTTCAATTTGTAATTGTCAAAGGTGAATCAGGTAGTGTACTCTTTTGATTTCGTATATCGTAACAAACTATAAGTAAAATGTGGCCTCCAATACTTGGAAACCATATTTCATTTTATGTAACTAACTCAAATCGAATTTTATCAATGAATAACAAAGTGGTCCATGTTTTGTAATCTGCATTTCTACACATGTGAGTGATGCTACTGTTAGTATCTATGCCTCAATGCATTTTTCAGGACCATTTTATCATGTGTTTTATTGCGTTCCCGCCCATATTCCTTCACTTTTGTACAACGGCAGGTAAGATGATTGTTCGAAATAAAGTGTTCTTGGTCAATTAACACAAAAGTGTTTAAATTAAATCAGTTGTAATTTAGAAGAAGAAAACGTGTCCGTAACAACCGGACGCTGTGACACAAGTTAATATAAAGAGCACCATTTGTTACATTATGGATAGCTATTTTCCTGTCTTCCTTATACTGTGCACACTTACAAAAAATACCATTTTTTCTTATTCCGAAAAAAATTATGGAACTATGGGAACTTCTGTTAAAATAATTTTAGTTAACAAAAGCAATAGAGCTTCTGCAAAGTAATGTTAAACATTGCCAACATATCCATTTACATCTACTTGAAATGACTTCCGGCAAAATATCAAAGGCTTCTGCATGAAATAGTATTTGCTCTTAAACCCATTGCTTCTACTGTCTGGAATAGCTATTAACACAGCATGCACTGCGTAAAGGTTGAGCTACTTGAGTAAGGGAGCAACTTTTCAAGGACTGTCTGTCTTTGAGTGCGTTTTCATTTTCTTTTAGACTTCAGTCCCCCAAATCGCTTTATGAAGGTTTGATGACTTGACTGACGTCAACGTTTGTTCCATTACAGTTTTTTCACTTCACCTCAGCAATACAATTTAGAGAAGAGATGAGTTTTTACAAGATGCAAATCACAACTCTTCAATCACTTAACATTTAGAACCTTTATTTTAAAAGTCGAAGCGGCTGTTAAATATTGTAAAACCAAATGTTAGAAAAAATCCAGTTTTTAGTTTTCTGTCACAAATATCCATTTTAAGCCCACAGGCTCCCACAGCTACTTGCTTTATCTATCCAACCACCCTAGGTCATGTACCAACTCTATCCCGTACTCGCAACTCTTCAGAGCTAGACGCATTTGTTCCGAAAATAGGGATTTCAAACAGGTCTCTCAAGATATGATCTCCTTTTTCGAGAAACGCCAGCACCCACGTAAGGTACTTATGAAGGCACTAGGGAGGGTTCAACGGATGGACAGAGCTACTATCATGGCCCCCAAGACTAATATTGTCAAATCCACTTCCAGAATACCCTTCGTGGTGTCTTATCATCCTTCAGTTCGCCCCATTGTTGAGTCAATTCACAGAAACGCTAAACTTCTAGGAAGAGATCCCTCTACCTGTGAGTATTTTCCTGAACCGCCTATTACGGCCTTTAGAAGTGAGAAAAACATCTCAAGTCACTTGGTTCGGGCCTCACATCCCCAACCCTTTATGATACATCCGGCAGGCACGTTTCCTTGCAACCGTAGTAGATGTAATACTTGTAAACTTGTTAGCAAAGACAGGCTTCTGTCTGTTGTAGGTCCCAACAACAATTCCTTCGACGTCAAACATCATTTTACATGTACGTCTACTAATATAGTGTATATCCTAGCTTGTAAGCGCTGTGCCATGATGTATGTGGGTGAAGCTAAACCTCGATTAGCTGATCGGGTTACTGAACACTTGAGATCCATTAGGCAAAACCTTCCAGGTTACCCGGTTGCCAACCATTTTGTCCCCCCATCGGCCTGTTCTATACAGGAGCTGATGGTCACGGCGGCCATCTCATGCAGAGGTTCCGACCGTGATCGTCTTACTGCCGAAAATCGACTGATAGTAAGGCTAGGAACTCTAGCTCGTAACGAGCTGAACGTCAAACTTGAACTGTTATAGACTGTGTTTATTTTTTTACAACGGACTGTTTGCCGAACTTGAACTTAAATTGATAGTGTTCAATTTTCCTTGCAAAGTCCCTTCATAATGACATCATAATCGCCTAGCGTGTATTTATTATTACGTTTAATTTTTATCGCGTCATCACTATTAACTTATTTTGCACGGTTGCGTCGTTTAGATGTGTTTAAAATTGCGTCGCGAAGTAGGCAAACATTTCATTATTGGCATTTCCTTTGTAAAGAGGTTGTACGCATGACGTCGGCGCGTTTTGGTTTGGTTTGCTGGATGGATGTTGTCATGGGTAGTGCGTGTATGTGCACTTTACCAGTGCGTCCGCACTACAGGGACTTAGAAATCTGTTTGTTGTCCAATCTGTTTACCTTCATACTTTACCAGTGCTACGCAGTATTCGACCTCTTATATATATATATATATATATATATATATATATATATATATATATATATATATATATATATATATATATATATATATATATATATATATATATATATATATATATATATAAATATATATATATATATATATATATATATATATATATATATATATATATATATATATATATATATATATATATATATATATAAGAAACAACAAACGGCAAAGGAATAATACTTTCAATTCCAACTATATACGTCTACACAAACGGTATAATAAAATTATAAACAAAATATTTCGAGCGTCGTATACACCTCTCTTCCTCAGTTGAACTGAATAGCAGTACGTAGAGAAGGAACCAGATCTTATCGGGGTGCATTCGGGCTTGGAAGCTTAGAAAAGCGAGATATCCTTTAAGTCCAGAGTGATGGGTGCTTAGACGCTAGATTGTTTTGAATTACTGTCAAATGAAGAACGTTAGAATTGACCACAAAACTGTGAAATGAAAGAAGTTCCTGGAAGCAAAAGAGCTGCAGATAATACATAATAATAGTAAGTTTGTTGAACTATATTAGTCTTGGTACATAACCAAAGTCATCGTTGTTTAGAATGTAAATAAACATTTGGAAATGTGTATACATGGTAAGTCTTGTAAGTAAATTTTAGTTCAGAAATGATTTAAAACTGTTGTGCTATGTATCTAGCCACTGCAAGGGAGGTATTCATTCCATGCTCAGCTGTTAGTTAAAAGGTGGATATCGGAATTCTCTACGACAAAAATACAAGATTTATTTGGTAGCACGACAGTTAAAAGTTTGTTTTAGCTTTGATACGATCGGACATTCTGTCTAGTTAAGTGATGGGTGAAGCTTCAATGACATGCGCGAAGTTTGCAGAAGTCAAAATGTTCAACAATGTGGAAAACCCAATGGGAAGTTGTGTAACGGTAATCGTGGTGAACAAGTTTTGCTGGTTAGATTGGAGTTCAAACGCCAACCTCAGTACACAAAATGTATTAAAAACAAGCACCTAGGTTAATAGAGACTTTTAAGTAGATCTACTGTTCAGAAGCAGCACTCATTCGTCTCTACTTGAGCACGAACTCCCAATTTTTCTCAGTGGTGAATCATGCGTTGTTCCACTAAATCAAATTATGTCCTTGGTAAATTAACCAGAAAGTCATATCATAGCCACGTTGTAGCAAAAACGTTCCCAGGAGTTATTCAATCCAAATCCTAACTTAATGACTTCCACACCTAGGTCATTGGAAAATTAGTATGCAGGATCGTTATCGTTCTAACGCGTCAAATCTGGCCTGACAACCGTGAAAGGTTACGTTAAAGCGTTTATGGTAAAACAATCTTACCGTGATTGAATGGAAGCAATTTCCCAAAACAAAGGCGTAGATCTGGTTCATGGATTATGGGGCAAAAATTTTCCAACAGGCGGAACCTTAGATTGTGACCGCGATCAGACTCGTCTATAAGCAATCCATCCACACTAACGCGAGCACACACCCACTATTTACACACAAACAATCACGAACACTTACTGATATTGACATGCATATTCGGAAAAACATAGTTAGATGGCGCAATAAAAGAAATATTGTTTTATAATAGGCTCAAAATGAAGCTTTCTTAAAGCGATAAAGTCACCTGTACACTGCCATATAACATTTTGTTTATTCTGTCTGTTGTCTTTTTAATCTCCTCGAATAATGCAGGGGAGGGAGTAAAACGATAAGTTTGCTCCCCAAGAAGATGGTGAGGAGATTTACCTCCCTGCTTCCAGGATCGACGCCCCTGACACCCACAATCATATTTTTATCAGCCTATCACCAACTTCCCAGTCCCAAACGAAACATGAACCTTTGAGCTTTGTCTCATGAAAGGCTAAATACTCCAGTAAAGACTAGTTACGAGTGGCCCGTTTAGTAAGGGGTGTCATTCTTTCAATATAGGAAAGATTTAACGACCTTATAATTACACAATCCACATCTGTGGCTCAAGGCTATTTAAAAAATATTAAAACGCATCCGTTACATGCCGTATGCATAACGATTGGAAAAATAAGAAAATTACTGTGAATGGGGATTGTCCTTCATTTGGATATCATAAACACCACCCTTTGGACACAATCAAAGCGTAAAGCTAATTTTTTTCATGTATGACGAATATGATAGCACTTGGCATGATTACTAAATACTGAGAAAAGTGTCATTTTTGAAACAATTAAAAAAGATTCTTGATACTTTTCACACCAAAGATGATACATTTCCCGTCAAACAAAATCATAACAAAATGCGTTCCTTAATCGATATTATATTCAGTTTTCTTTAAATTTGGAATTATATATTTCTCATATGTAATAAAGCCTTCAAAAACGAATGCATTTGTCATCATAACAACGAAAAGCTGATGTCACGTCGTTTGAACACTACCATTGACAATTTTTGTATCAAAGCGATTCATTGTAGAACCTATAGTTTTTTTTAACATTGTTTGTTCATAGCGAGAGTGTACTTCTTCACAACTAGAACAGTTCCTCCTAGCGTCGTCCAAACATTTGTTTATTACTTACAAACAATCATTAGAAACTTAGAAGATAAGATGTCATTTCCAACCAATTCTTAAAAAAGGTGCCTTCCTCCAAATGTAAATAGAATGGATCGCGTATTTTACTTTCGTCTTTGGAGGAGATTTTGTTTAGACAGTATGGAAAATAATACTAATCATAACAAGATAATTGTTGTAGAAAACTGATCATAGAAAGGTTTTAAAAAACAAGTAAAATAGGAACTTATTGGTGGCATATCATGGCAAAATTGAATATCCGTAGTCTAGACATCATTGGTAGAGAAACTTTGCTTCCTTCATATCCTTAATAATACCAACCATAATGTGTGTAAAAGTGGAAATGAAAAGAACAACCTGACAAAGCTTCGTTTTGATAAATATTAAATTTCTCTGAAAAATGTGGATATTATGTACTTCTTTATTATTTTTTTGTTTCTAACAGTCTGAAGGATGGGCATTATTTGTTTTGACGAATATAATACTTACCTAGTCCTAAGTTTTCCTTTCAGCTACAAGGAAACTAACACTTAATATTCACCTCTAATTTTTAAATAGCAGAGTTCCTTAACTTACTATTAGGAACATACGAAGTTAACGTTATCGTTGTAACTATTTGAGTGATCACTTTCTACAGCTAACAGTGCACATAAGTTTATCTTCCTTAGAGGAATGGAATTAAAATATTTAAATTATTTGTTTGACTGGGCCCTTCCCCAAAATTATTGATTGAGAACTTTCCCGTCGCCTTCAAAATGTTGAATTTCCAGTTCAATAATTTGCAGTTGTGTCATTTGATAAAGAAAATTTTTGAATTTATGATAAAATGTAAATATTAGGGGGTCGCTGGTTCGAATCCTGCTTGAGGCTAAGTTTTCCATTTCAAAAAAATAAATCCTCTTTCAGTATAAGGAAATGCCTATGTTGGAGGAAAAAATGGCCTAAGGTCTTCATGCGACTATTCAATACCGCACTGGTTCACTTATTCATATAAAGTCTCTACGTCACTCGACTCTTCCATATATATATATATATATATATATATATATATATATATATATATATATATATATATATATATATATATATATATATATATATATATATATATATATATATATATATATATATATATATATATATATATATATATATATATATATATATATATATATATATATATTTATATATATATATATATTTATATATATATATTTATATATATATATATATATAACCGTAATAGTAAAAAATAAATTAATAATGTCAACCAGGCAATGGTAAAGTGCTCAACCCTATGAAGGGAGCTGTAATATTGAAAAGGTTGCAATAAGTTCTTACAACATAGTTTTACAGAACTGTTTCGTAAGGGCCAGTAAAGTAGGTCCTCACTCCTCAGAAGCCTGAAGTAGAATGATGTCAATAACGTTAACTACGTATGTGTTCGCTGCTTTTTGAACGTGTCCGTTTTAAAGCACGTGTTCGTTCCGTGTTCGTTGTGAACAGGCAAGAACGGTGTACAGCGAGCCAAGATACATTACCTATTAGAATAATTACACAGTAGATGTTTATTCCTGTGTCTACAAGAGCTTATCAGTTCGTTTCGTTTATTCATAGTTGCTAAGGAAGGTTTGAGTATAATGAAGAACTTTTCTTCCAGACAGAGATTACAAGTTTTAGAGGATGTGGAGTATGTTCGGGCTTTGTTCATGAGTTTCCATTTTACGGAGTGTTCTGCATTTGAATCCTTTAGTTTCCAGATGTATTCACTGAGTGCAGTTGCGTTTCTTTTGTCTTTGTTTTTAAAGCTAGACTTGTGGGCGGTGTATCTTGTTTTGAATGTGTTCTCTGTTAGACCAATGTATGTTTCTTCGTTGTGGTTGTCGTGGCGTGTTACAGTTGCTTGGTACACAATGTTGTTCGTGAGGCAGTTGCCTTCCAATGGGCACTCGCTTTGCTTTCTGCAATTGCAGTTGCTTCGCGTTTCTGGTTGTACTTCCTGTTTCGCCAGTATGTATTTGTTGTGCGCTGGGTAGTTTTGACGGTGACGGTTTTGTGTATTATTTCGTAACGATCTTATCTCTGCTTATAAATATATATATATATATGTATATGTATATATATATATATATATATATATATATATATATATATATATATATATATATAAACGATAACAAGAAACATGCACAAAACACACGGCACACTGTTAAAAAGGATCTGAAATTTTAATAAAATACTGAAGACAAAGATCGTGTCAAATCTTCTGAGGCAAAAAGATATTAAAAACGGTAAAGAGTTCAAAACTTAAAAGTTTTAAATATATATATATATATATATATATATATATATATATATATATATTTATAAACATACATATACAATCGATGAAAAATAGTGAGGTACGCAAAGATGACATCATAAGAGCACAAAATCTAAATACAGAGATAAAAGTGTATATTTCATGCACACCTGTGCCTTTTTTCAGCACCAACAGGGACGTGAAGAGAATATGCTGGAAACCTTAATATATTCGGGGAAAAACTCCCACCAAGAAAGACGTAGGCGAACTCATGCGCCTGATTCTTACCTGATTCAATAACAGTCCCATTTTCTCCAATTCATGGTACCGGCATGGGAACCAAGATGGCTCCCTCGTTTGCTAACTTGTTAATGTGCCTTTCAAGCAAAATTTTAAACCACGTTACCTTCCGTTTCACAGATGATATCTTCATTGATCTGGCCCCACGGTGAAGCTGCAACAGCCGTAACTCAGAACTTTGTACTTAGTAAGCTTAGCAGATACGACGTGCAGTTAGGGAGAGGACGCCATCTGACTTCATTTCCTATCTTTGGCACATTGTTTACCGTAAAACTTCGAGTAAAAATAAACACCAAGCCGTAAAGTGTACATCGGTAACTGTTAGTCTCGATTGAGGTGCATACAGGTAGCGGACCACTAACTCCAATACTCTTGTCCGGGAAAATGTTTACTGTCAGACAAAGCGCCATAAAAATTGTTTCTGTTGATGTTATTTCTGGCTGTGTTACTTACAAAATATGATCATTTTTAATTTGGATTTTGTAGATAACGAGTTGAAATACAGACTGTGCAAAATTCAAGGCAATCTGACCAATTTTAGTGCCATTTTTATTGTATTACTCCGCTTTGTGAAATGCCGTTTTTGAGTAGCGTTTACGGCGGGAAACACATACCTATCATTCTAGGCTCTATAGCTCAAAATTTCAATGGTCATGGTATAGAAATTTGAAAGTGCCATAAAAGCCCAGATTTTGAGCTTCGATCAGAGGGGTGGCATGTCCTGACTGAAAACTTCTACTGGGAGCTAGGGGGGACAGAAGTAGCCTAATTTAGTGTGTAAGTCAAAGTGACTTACAATTAGTTACCCGCTACCTACACAGGGCCACTGTCCTATAGCAGCGAATGATTTAAAATAAATAAATGTACACTTGCGCAGCTGAACTCAAGTAAAAATATGACATAAGGTGTTGATCTCCCCCTAGCCCCATGTGGTACCTAGACATGTTTCCAAAGCAGCAAACACACGGGACTGTTATACAAAAGTTCGTGGTCACAGTTTACAAACCAAGTGAATCCATGACGTCAGAGAAAAAGCCTCATAAAAGTTAATGAGGCAGGCTCGTTCGTTTTGAAGTACAAAATTGGTGAGGTTTTTCGCCACTTTTCAAGTCTGCAAGGCCGATTTTCCTTCAGAAAAATTGGAGGTTAACGTATGAGTTCTTTCAAACATGCTGTGCCCCTTCCAAGTAGTTTAGGACTATTCCTTTAAGTAGTGATATCTCCTTTTTGGCAACTTGAGCAAGTTTTTCAAGTTGGGTTGGATATCAAAACGAATGTGTTGTAAGGTGTCAGCTTCAAAAATTAAAGCTCAAATACGTTTTCAAATAAGGCCCAAGTTCAAGTTTGGTTCCAAATTAGGTGCAAACACGGTTCAAGTCTCCCCTTTAGTCGTCTTTTACGATATGTGGTGAATACCGTGGGAATATTCAATCGTAACGTTTTCCTGAAATTCTTTCCAGAAAATATGAGAGTAAATAGTACATTTTGTTTCAACTTTTTGCTCCAACTTTTCTGAGTTATCTAACGATTCTAATAGTAAAAAAGGAAAAAATCATATTTATACTACTAGCATCGCCAACAGCTTTCTTTATTTACCTTTCCATTTTTACCACCATTCCTATGTCGTTCATGTTAAGATACCTTGTCATTAAAACTTCAGATAAAAAGGACTGAATAAATATTTAATTCCAACGTAACAACCTGTTTAAAAAGTAGGAAAGTAATAATACGTAGACCTTTCAAAAGAGAGTTTGTGGAATGCTGGTTTTAACATTTGGTTTAAAAAACTTCTTAATGAAAGAAAAAGGCTTTATCAGTGCTTGGAGTAAATCCACGTTTTCTTCGAACCATAATAAATTTAGAACCAACGAACGTTTAACTTACTCTTCCTCACCTAAATGATATATTTCACGGTTTTTCAACGGTATTTGTGGTCCAAAGCCAGATTACACCAATGTCAAGAAGTAACGTATCACATAACCACTACCCTTCCTAATCTTAGGATCTTTGGGTTATTTGCATATGAAATAACTTATTAAATACTACCATTTATGGAGTTCACTTCGGAAAGTTTCGTTATTTAAAATCCGCTGGACGATGGTTGATCATAGTTTGTCTCATGTCTCTAGGTTACAAAGTTGTGGCTGTGCAAAATGAGCAAAGCCCATAAGTAAAAAAACCCTTCTTTTCGTACGTTTGTTTTCAGCAGTGACATTCTTTTCTTTTTTTTTTTATTAATGTCCAAAACAAAAATGTGTAACATGCATTTAAAATACAGTACATTAGCTGTTTTTTAAGTTGTAAACTAGATCCTGAGCAGATTCTTCCCTCTAATCATGCAGTTACATCCATTTAGAACTTGTTATGCAGGTCAGTAACAACGACATTTAACCCTTCCCCCCGCTATTTTGACCGCCCCAAACCTTACGTCGTTTTTGAGTTTTTAACCCCCAAAATAATAATAATATAAATATCCAGAGGCGTAATTTTCCACCCACCTAAAATATATGCCACGACCTCACAGCTCCAGGGTCTTCGCCCACTAGAGCCCCACACCCGCTTTCAGCTTGATCTAGCGCAATGTCCGAAAATTTTTGTTTCCAGCATTACCCTTTGTCCCTATATCGCTCTTACCCAACTTTGACATTATGGTGCCGCCTCTGTTTTGTACACGGTTATCATGATTAGTACCGTTTAAAGAGCGACAACAACAAAGAAAAGGTAAATTTAGAAAAGCCACATCCGAAGAAAACTGAAATTCAAACCTCTTGAAAATAGCTGTAAAAAATTGCGTTAATAGTAGTTACACCTTTCGAATACATGACAGATGCTGAAAATGCGGTAATGGATTTCAAG
The DNA here is from genome assembly GCA_037179385.1 of Holothuria scabra. Taxonomy (NCBI): domain Eukaryota; kingdom Metazoa; phylum Echinodermata; class Holothuroidea; order Aspidochirotida; family Holothuriidae; genus Holothuria; species Holothuria scabra. The sequence continues at coordinate 21,345,870 of CM074191.1, forward strand.
AACACATGTGCAACCAGTGGCGGCAAAAGGGGGGAGGGGCATTTCCCCCAGTCAGAACCTTTGCCCCAGGTTCCCCCCCCCCCGGTCAGCTCCGGAATAGTAGTGGCCTCACAAGAGTATCTAGCTCGGTTCGGAAAGACACAAACAGGACCAGAAAACCTTCAGGTTTGGGAGAACGACATGGACCGATTTATTTGGTGGAGTAGAGAAGAAGAGGTTAGGTTAGATAAAGTTTTACGGCAAAGTTTCCAACCTATTGGTTCAAGTCGAGCCGGCCACCGCTTTTTTTCCAGTTGAGAAGAAGTAACAAACCTCTGCAAGCAGACAAACTACACAGGTGTAGTGTAAGATCTAGAAATTGTGAGAAAAATGTTTCAATGCATAAACTACTACACTATTGTATCGATGGAATTTGTTTGGCTGATTAGCGGGGCTAGTTTTCTTTTATTCTCATTTCAATATTCATTATCATACATGCATTGGCAATGCTGTTTGCTGTATTTTTTGATATTTCAAGAGAAATATTTGAAATCAGAAACAATGCTCAAGGGAATGTAATCATTAAATGGAAGTGTACATGCTGTAGTTTTGAACAAATTTCTTTAATACCGTACGTATTGCCTCATTTTACCAAAATTGCCCTCTTTATAAATTTAAGTGCAACAGGTATATGTTTACTATTTATGTACATATTCCAAACTTTATATTTCAAAAATAAGTAAAAAGTGTCAACAGACTGCTAATTATCTGTTTTTAACAGTTTTGTCCAAATTTTCATAATGTGTTCATAGAGGAATAGCCTAATACATTTAAATCATTTGGAATTTTTACATTGTATTGTGCATGATGAACCAAAGTATACCTACCCCGAGACTAATTGTTTCCCCATAAAGATATGCTAAAACCTCGCAGCTTCCGGGGGATTCGCCCATGAACCCCCAACGGGGCTTTGCCCCTGAACCATACCAATGGCTCTAAGGCGGGTCCCTGGACCCCGGAAGTTACAGCTCGTACTTCGCGCGAAACTTTTTTGCCCCTCAGCATTTTCTTTTGCCTTCCATTTGCACCCCCAACTTTTTGATCCTGGTGCCGCCATTGTTTGCAACAAAGAGCTTGAGCATGAAAGTCTCTTGACAATGTGCTTTACTTGCACTGTAAGAGCAGGGAGTTGCTAGAGAGGGAGTCTCTGGCAACTCTCTGGTAAGAATTTAAGCAAGTTTCACAATTAATTATAGTGGTAACGTTGACTGGTTAAAGCCCGAACCAACGACTATGGGAACAATTAGCAGAACCTAAACTGGAGGAAGCATACTTGTTGATGTTCTAAGTTAAAAATAGTCCTGAGTCAGTATCGACTTTGACATAATTCAGTCTCTCCCGTGACTGTGTCTTGGAGTCTGTTGGGTAGTGTTTTCATTGTATGACACAACACTCAATATATTATTAGTTGCCAGTTGCCACCAGTTGCCACCATCCTCTCTTGAGACTTATTTCTTATCTTCAGAGATTTGCTTAAGCCCTACCTGGATCCTTGATCCCCACCGGGACTTTGCCTTTAAACCCGACAAGCAGGATCGAGGACTTTGTATTTAATTTGGATCTGCAAGAGATTTATTTTTCCCAGTATTTTTATTTGCCCCAAGTTTGACCCTCTCATTTTGACATTCTAGAGGAAACAATGGTTTTAAACGTCACCCCATCTGAATGCTAAGACTAAGCTGCATACCCTGCCATAGTATTGCCCGCTTTCTATGCAGTGACTGCATTATTTTACTAACCGTAGTTGAAAGTTTTCGATGTAAAAATGTTACTTCAAATGAATAAAATGTGGAACACTTCACTCTCATTTTTGGTAACAAACAACCTAGTGGGGGAGGACATGGAATCATACCGGATGAATGTACAGTAAAACGTTCCATGTGTATTGTATTAAAACTACTATTGAGAGGCGTTTGGGTATCATATTTACTCCACTGAATGTTCGAAATGTCATTGCATTATAACATAGTGTACAAAACCCCCTTGCTATAGGTAGACAGCCATCACTACGTATACAATGTCAGGTTCTTTGGAAAACAAAATATGATCTCCATCATATTGCTTTTCTAAACGCATGTGAACTCTTACCGTGACTGCCTCAAAAAGCAGTATTGTGATAGCACAATTCAAGGTGTTATTCTCTTTCACCTGTTACACTGATTCCAAGACACTTTATCATCTTTAACCTCCGTTCGATATGGACGAATTGATAAATATCAAAATCCTAGTGACGGAATCTCTTAATAGGTCATCTTCACATATTCCCTTAACTCAAAGGTGTTATTTATATAGAAACGTCTAATTTTACGTTGTGTCTTAAATAAATTCGTTGCCAATCGAAACGACGGAACTTTTAAAATACCGTAGAATTAACTATTCGATAGTAAATTCAAGTCAAAGTCTGTATCCCAGTGTTCACAGATTTCATTCACAAACCACTCGTTTTACTCTCAACATGAACAACTTCTTACATTTAAGCAAGATTTTTCTGTTACTTTTTTCGTCGTGTCTTCTAAACATCGAAGTTTCATCAACGCAAGAGGGTAAGTGGTGCAAATATTTTACTGAATGAGTAGGAGAAAACTTCTAAAATACCTTTTGGACACTTCATCAGTAAAAACCTTTGGACAATTTTTGACATTTTCTGGCCTAAAATGGTTAGGTGAAAATGCCGACTGTGATTTCGCTAATTGTTCCACGGTGTTTAGTAAATTATGAATAATGTAGGTAGAAAAACGTATTTGAACAAGTTATCAAGTTATTCAACCAGGAAATTATAATTTATTGAAAAAAATCAAAGGACATTCAATGCAACGAAAGGTATAAAACCTTTCAGAGTATTCATGAGGTGAAGTTAGCAAACGAGAAAGCTCATTGAAATACATGCTCTTTAATTTAAATAACTTTCGAACTGTTCGCTCCAGCATTTTTCCTAGTTTTATCCTGATCAAAGTTAAAGGCTGATGAACTCACTTCTACTTCCAAAGTGGCTGAAATTTTGCACACGCCTTAAAGCCGATAGCAATATCTTTGAGCATTAGAGACAAAAGTTGAAATTCGGCGTTAATTGTCCATTTGGTTTGCAGTTTCTTAAGAATGAGAAAAAACTGTTCCAAATAGGATAGCTTTTAAAAGGGTATGCTAACTCAAATAACTGTAAGTCATTAGCAACCGAAAAATAACTAGAAGTTGTTGTAGCTTTGTTTTCATATTATTTTCTATTATTAAACCTTTACTGAAGTGTCATTCAAAACCTATTTTCTAAGTTCTAGAAAATAGTTTTCAGACTAAGAGCTTATGTAGATGAGAGAAAACAATCTCAGACAGTGGTAAGTAAACAAATTTTAGACTATGCTGTAGGAAAAGCATGACTCGAGACATCTTTCCCTGAATTTTATTTTTTTTAAGATCGACCTTCCCTTTTAAAGAGGTGTGAACGTTTTCACTGTAAATATAGAAGGAAATCAGGAAAGGATGAAAAAAATCAGTTGAAAATTATTCCCGGCGATTAATGTCTGCAGAGAAACATAAACAAACAAACACACAAAAACGAATTTCAGTGATCAGGGAAATATTCACAAAGAAGTCAATGCCGGATTTAATGTGTGTTATACCAACAACAATGTAAGATATTCTGAAAACAAAAGTGGAATGATTAAATTGTATTCAACAGTAGCAAATTAAGCAAAAGAGGAAGGAAAGATTTTATAACCGAAAATGAACTTTGAACCTTCTAAAATCCAAACAATAACATCTAATAGCCGAAAAACAGTGATACCAATTTTTCTGTGAAATTTCAGTTTTCATTTTTTGTTACGTCCAAATTCAATTTAAAATTACAATTACTCATACGAAAGTCACTCAGTTAAATGTTCTTTTAAGATCTTCAGCACATGGGAATAAAAGGGGTTTCTACTATTAATGTTTTGGGGATTTTCTTCTTAGCTGGTATTTTTGTATTAAGCCCCTGTAGAATTTTAAAAAGTAACATGTAATGTCATGAGCAGGCAGGAAATTCTTTTTATTTCGCAAATGACTTTTTAATGTTAAATTTAGTTATAAAATATGACTGTGCTGAATGCAGGAACTTTTATAGACTGCAATAATGTATGTATCGCAAACGGCTGTAATTTAGTCTAGATGAACACCAATGAAACTTTTCAGTGTTTGACCGTATCACTAAAATTAAATGAAAATCGCTACAAATTTGGACATTTGGAACGTTTGAGATTTTATGAGCATACAGAGTGGTTGCGCATGTCAAATATATCATTCCTATTTAGTGCAAAGTTTTAGAAATAGTATCAGCAAACCCACCTTGGGTATTCTTTGAAAGGGGGAAATACTTGATTTTTAATTGATCGATAAATGATTGACTTAGGTAATTAATTGAAAGATAGTGAATCTCGAATATGAACTTTTGATTAGGTAAATGTAATTAGTTTTACCTTATGTCTATTCTTGCGGTGTCGAAGACTCCATTAACTCTCTTAGCATAAAACTTGGAATGAAGATCCCGTTACAAATACACAAACACACTGCGAAGTTTTTTAACACCCGGGACGTCACAGTAAACATACTGCTTGATAACAAGTTTTTAGGAAATCAGGAAAATTATATTCAGAAAGAGCTACTACACCCTTTGCATTCGCTTACTTATTCCTTCAGTGTTACTTGTTGTGTGTCTAGAACTTAAAGATTCAATAGGGTTTAAATTGTCACCATCTTATCTTGAAACTTAATTTACAACGCTTAATGAGAAACAACTCTAGTAACAGTACAAGCTTTTCTGTATGTCCATCATGTATTGCATATCTTAACCTAATTGCGAAATTTGCTGAAATTAAGGTGATTGTTAAACAGGGTGACCCAGCCTTCTTCTTACATGGCAGTCTTTTAAGACTCCTCTTAAAATGTCTTTCGGTTTGATTTATTAAACAGTGTTAATGTTCCGTCGGTAACTTTTGGATCAATGTATTTTTAGTCCTGCTAATATTCATACGTTTTTCTAAATAAGGTGTTTCTGGGGTATCGTCCAATGAAAAAAGACTAAAGGAATAATCTTAACTCTAACCGTTTCTAGTAAATGAGTGTTATCTAAAGGATGATGTGAAACTTGCAAGATTAGCAGAAATTTTCATTAAGTCGCAACTGGAAAAAAAGACCTTCAGCTAGCTTGAGTTAAATCGATCGGTAAAAAGCTGGACAGTTTAACTCTATAGCAATCTACCTAACCGATAACCGAGAAATAACCGTTATTTGAATAGACTTACATGAAGAAGAAGGATATGATATCCTGTAATTCATCTAATTTTTATTTTTTTAGGCCAGCAGTTGATTAAAACTTGAACTTTAGACCTCCCGTACGCACCTAACACCTACCGTTAATTAATATCTCTTGGTTCGTCGCTGTAGAATTGTTTTAATTGAACATTTTGGTTTGCAGCTGATCAAATTAGGACACTTGTGGTTGTGGGATTATGATGTGTGTTTTTAAGGGAGGGGGGTAGTGCTTTGGGTACCCAAAGCGGAGATTCCGGAGACTTCCTACCCTTTGATGTTGAAATGGGTTCACTGTATTGTCCGGATTCACAGCACTTTTTCTTTGGCAACAAATAGCCAAAGATTTGATAAGTTTCCTCTATGAAACCCTTATAGAACAGTACATCGCTAACGCCTAGCAGGGAGTTGATATAAGCTATAAGTAGTAGTTCAGATTCCATAATCCATGTGTCTGTGTGTCTTACACAAAAACCGCATACACTTAGTGCACCTAGATATTTATCTCGTGTGACATATTGACTACCGGTATTCATTTGTTAATATATGGGCGCAGGTTAAGAAGTCAATAATCAAAAAGCATTTTTCAAAAGAGCTCGCAAACTTTTCAGTACTTTGTGGATTTTTATCTAAGTACTCTTTCTGCCATGGTTAATCAACTACAAAAGTTTACAAACGTGAAAAACAAAAGAATATAATATCACGTTAATGCCGGTATATGCGGAGATGCTTGATGCAACGTAAAATATTAGTTTGAGTTATTCTAACTGGATGCCTGACTTTGTCTTCGTTTTCGTCTGACATTCCATTTCAACGCTGTGTTATATCAAATAAGAAAAAATGTCGATAACTGCCTAAAACTTAAACATAATTTGACACACGATAAACTTCCTATGCTAAAGAAAAGGGATTCTAGGTGACTATATGTTCTGCATTTTAATGAAGTTTTTTTTCATTTTTCCCTTGAAAGACAGATCCTACTTCTTTTACCATCAACCGCAATATCCGAGAGATTGTAAAGAAGCTCGTGATCAATGTTCGTCTGATGGTTTAAGTGGTGTTTATAACAATGAAATTTCTGATGGTGGATGGACGGTAAGATTTAATAATTTAATTTAAAGTGCCCTTAGAATGTATATGACAACCGGTTTAGCATTCGGTACCTTCTCGGCTATTTTGCAATAAAATTTTTATTCGTTTTTCGAACCATATATCAGGTACAGATGCATTTTCATAACATGGGAAGTATAGAAATAGAAAGGTAAACGTGAGCAATACAGTTACCCAGCAACCTGATAAGCTCTTTTTCAGTTATCCTAATTACTTAATGAAGGATTGGTCCGTCCAAAAGGGTACATACTTTTTGGAAAAAGAGGACATATGTAACAATGGAGTTTTAAGATACCTGGGGTAATTTTGACGATAAATAAAACTAATTCGTTTGACAGCTATTTTGAGTGAAAAATGTTTTGAATATCAACGAATCTCTAACCCAAATGAGAGTTGTTTTAAATGAAACGAAATTTTATCCGTTTTTCTAACACTTAAATGTATTGTATATAATTTTACACACTTAGGTTATTCAACGTAGAACTGACGGCTCTGTGACTTTTGGACGGAATTGGAAAGATTACAAAAAGGGATTTGGTTTTTTGTCAAGTGAGTTTTGGATAGGTCCCGACAAGTTATCTTTTTTAGCAAATCAAGCAGTTTACGAGCTACGTATTGACATGGTGTTGTCGAACGGGTCATCTTTCTACGTTACATATAAATCATTTCGAATCAGCGATGAAATAAGTAACTATGCGATGGTATCTACTGACATGTACCGCAGTAATTGGAGTAAGTATGTAAATTATTTTTCTGCAGTCACCGATACCTAAATGTAAGTGGTTAAAATTTTGGAAGATTTAGGCATTTTTGACGTAGTTTTAATTGTAATATTATCTTAAGGGCGGGCGATTTTGGTATGGGGAGCTTTGGGAAGATTTATTAGGGCAGGCGAGGAAAAATTATTTCCAACAGTTTTTCTTAGTAATGGAGATCTATACAGGTCTGAATTAGGTTATTGCGGCCTGCACCTGAGCAACGCATGTGATTAAGGGTCATCCTTTACATTGAAGAGATTAAACCACAATACATCTCTTACAAACGGTTGGGTAAACGTTTACCAAAGGCTGGGTCAGTATGGAACCACCTAAAATTTTGGACTTTTCAATGGACCTAGCTGCAAAATGGTGCAAGATTTTCGACTGTGAAATGAAAAGTGTTACAAGTTTAATTGTGGTACTTCATGGGGATTAAACTGAAAATTTTGTGTCTTTACATGTAATCTTTAAAGTAATTTTGCCCCTAAAGACCATCTAAGCGGAACGCAATCATTAGTCGACGCGGAGCGAGCAGAATATTTGGAAAAAGAAGAGTGCCCAATCAGATGACTGGAAAAATCATTTTTTGCTTGTAAACAGAATCTAAACAGTCTTTAATTTTAGCTTTTGTTTGCAATAACAAAAAAAATCAACAACATAATTAGTTATCATAAAATTACCACATAAAATGTACCACCATTATTATATTACCTGGTCTTGAATCTTTTTGGGGAAAGCTAAACAATTAAATTAAAAATATGCAAATGTTTCTCTATGTGACTCTCGGATAAATTCAAGATTCACTGAATTAATAAAATTGGCTGTGGCTCCCTGAAATCCTGACTATAAATGACTTTACTTCTAACATCTTTCGCATGATAAATGGCAAACAGTTGTTCACCGCATCTGAACACCCTCCATTTCCCTGCCCACTGTCTTGTATGTCTATAAGGTCAACATGTAAATTTACCCGAAATACTATCTTAGCGGAGCGCCACCATTAGTTTGCGCGGAGCTAGCAGAAAATTTTAAAAAGCAGAGTGACCCCTCAGATGGCTGGAAATAGGATTTTTATGCTTAAAGAGAGACTCAAAGCAGTCTTTTATATGAGCCTTTGTTTGCAATTATAATAAAAAAAAAATCATCAACATGCATAAAAGTACTGCATAAAATGTACCACCATTATTATATTACATGGTCTTGAATCTTTTCGGGGAAAGCTACAATTGAATTAAATATGCAAATGTTTCTCTTTTGTGACCCTCGGCTAAATTCAAGATTCGCTGAATTAATAAACTTGTCTGTGGCTCCCTGAACTCTTGACTCTAAATTAATTAATTACTTCTAACATCTTTCGCATGATAAATGACAAACTTTTGCTCACCGCACCGGAACACATTCCGCTCCACTGCCCACCGTCTTGTATGTCTATTAGGTCAACATGTTGTCATTGAATGTGGGACACTTCAAGAGACTCGAAATTGTGTCTAGTTTCGAGAGATAGTTTACATAAGGTAGAGTACTATGCCGAAAATACCTTTCTTATAGAAAAATGAACAACCAAAAACATTATAGCCAAGAAGTGTCCCTTTTGGAATCAAATATGAATGGGACGTTGAAATAATTTCATTTAGTCATCTTTCATGTTTGCCCGTAGTCACCTGCTAGCTGAGTTTTAAAAATTTTCTGCTATTCGTGTTATTTATTTTTGTAAATGAGACAGGGTTTACAGTTACCAGTCCTTTTTGGAAAAGTATTTTGCTGACATAAAATTGTTGAAAAAGAGGATTTGAAAAGGAGGTTTAACTTAATATTGAGTGATTTCATAATTTTGTTTCCCAACGAAACAGGTGAAGCTTTGTTCAAAAGAATTAACAAGAGGGCAATCCACGGAGTTGCATATCTCAGCGGCGGCGGAACCGGGGGGGGGGGCTTTGGGGGCTTAGCCCCCCATGAAAAAGTGGAGGAGCTAAAGGCATGTTTACCCCCCCCCCCCCCCCCCCAATATTTGTAAGGTGCGCTTCAAGAAGTGGTGACCGGCGAATATTGAAGTGGGTGGTGAACATATTCTTCATCAGTCTAATGCACAATATAGGCCTACTAATAATTTAAGGGGAACGTTGTCGATGAAAAGGATACTGGACACGCTAAAGCCTCTTTATCATCCCCCAACCCCATCTCCGAGGTCCTCGAAAAGTGGAAGCAGTATGGTCTGTTATTGCGTAATTTCGTTAAGTTTTACTGATCGTTTTTCGCGAGGTTGAACAGCGTAGGCTACTACCGTTAGTACACAAGTCTATAGTACGTTTGGGATTTGAGATAGATATAGATTAGGTTGGTGGTAGCCTTGGGAGGAACCACGGGGGGGGAGAAATGGTATGATCTAGGGGAAATATAGTTGAGTAATTGACATGTATGGGTAGACAAATGTAACACGGGGTGCAGAAAGTGAATAACACGGCAAACAGAATAAATGAAAGAGGATGCATAATTAATTATTGTAGGCTGATTTTTTTCTCATTAGTTGAGAAATTGCAAACAGGAGACCCATATTTTAAGGCTGGATACATGCAACATGGAACACGCGGGAAGTGCCGTTTCCGGCCACCTGGGGGGGGGGGGGGGTCTGTAAAGTCAAAACTTTTCTTGTACGCCCCGCGCCAACCGATGGTGGCGCTCCGCTTAGATAGTCCTGCTGGCACTGAGCCCCCCCCCCCCCCAATATTTTTTTCTGTTCCGCCGCACCTGGCATATCTCATCGCTAACATGTGTGCAAGTTAAATATAGAACTGTAAAAAGTATCGAATACAGGAAAGCACAGATCCTTCAGTAATTCTGTAAGTTAGAAGTTAAAATGATCGGAAGGGATGGCTCACTAAACTGATATGGGTATGGACTCAACGGTTATAAAAGTAAGACGCTTTCGGGGACGCTTTAAACAAGTGCGTAATTGTTATTATTCACGCGGTTGCTGGGGGTATTCTCCATTTTGACGCGACGGCAAACTTTATGTGTGTCGAGCTGATACGCACATCAAGTGCGTCTCAATTCAGAAACTGTGCGTGTGCGCCATGTTGAACGCGTGGCGTTAGAAGATTTCCGGCTGACGCATAAAACCTTTTCTGCGTGCTGGCCTGTGGCGAATCCTAGCCCGTGACAAGGAAATTGTCAGGTACGTTTCTTTGGCGATGCTTCAAAACCGCCAACTTGGTTTTAAGGGCACTAATATGTAAGATAGGCCCCATGCCTAACCTAATGTTAGTCACCCACAGTTTCATATCTTGCCAGGTTATAACTCAAGCCTATGAATAGCGTAGGTCTAGCCATGCCTAAGCCCCAGACCTAGCCTACATACTTTTAACCAACTTCAGATTTCAAGTCTAGCCCTATGGAACAATGGAACTGTTGGCATTGAAAAACGTTTTAACAGCTGTGCTTTACGTTTGAGAAGATTTTTACTCTGAACTTTTTCTTTAAATGTTCATCGTCGTCTCCGATAAAAGGGGCAGAAGGACACATTTTCCAAGCTCCACACACTTTCTCTAAGTTAACAATATATGCGTGCGAGTCACTGGGCCTTACTGGAAAAATACTTTACTTCAGATCTTTCAAAAGGGCGGACGTGTCTCCAAGGAAATTGAATGATCATCGTTTAGCCCTTTCTGGGACCGCGAAGACGGGGCTGGGGGCTTTAGCGACCACGTTTTCTGTCGTATATATTTTTGGCCGCCTTACATTGCTTTCTCATTGTTGAACATATCTGGCCGTCTTGGTAACTAGCTCCCCTTTTACAAATTCCGCACGTGGCCACTGTGCTGCTTGTGTAATTATACAAGGTCGCCAATGACTTTGGTGCCGTTGGGCTCGATGACATTTACGACGATTCAAACAGGATTTAGGTTTTAGATTGCAAGGTAGGCTAAGCCCTTCGTCGTCTCTCACCGAGTGTCCAAGTCGACCCATCAAATCAAAACTGAACTGTGCAATTGAAGGTATATTCCGGAGACAAAATCCATTCACTTCAAGATATGAAGATAAATCTTCCTTTTAGAAGGCGAAAACTGCGTCTACATAGCATATAGCGTTCGAAATATACAAGTTTATAAGTAATGCAATTTTTTTTTTTTTTTTTTTTTTTTTGGAATTGGTGCATCATAGGAAATCCGTGATGTCATCGCGGCACATAAATTTGACATTGCATTGCAAATTTATTTTTAATTTTGCTGTCGCTGCAAGCAATATTAAGCAACAGTGGCGATTGCACTCTACCTTTGGAGAAGGGTACTGCTTGATCTAAAGGCAAAGATATTTAAATATTCCAACAGTATAAAATTTCAAGGACAAAAACTGAAGGACTTTAACTTATAAAGAAAAACAAAAGGAATCAGAGCCAATGTGCCCACATAACATAACTTTTTATGGCTTTGTTGAAAAGCAGAAGTATTTTTAAAACAAATTACCAATTTTTTAAAAGGAGATATCTTGATTAGGAAAAGGAATTGCGACAGGGTTTGAAGGACAAGGTGTGGAATATTTTTAGCTTTTTTTTTTTTTTTTATAAAACTCAGATGAAAAGCCACCAGAAGGCCTTTAAATAACTGCTCAGGGAATGTCTTCCCCCAAAGTGCTAATGTATATTTGTAAGCTTTTCTCGGCTTCCATACGTTCTAAATCTCATTGGAAACTCGACGGGGCCCGATAGATACCTATTAGTTAACTCAATGCCCAATAAAGATTTGAAACATTTCAAAGGAGGTAAAAATTCTTCTCTCGTCAAATGTTGTTGTTCCTCAAAGTTAAAACTATTAAGTGAAAATCTAGTTACCATGAAATGTATAAAACGAATCAAACAGAATAAAGTGTTCGGGGCTTTTTTCTCCAATTCCAAACAATACTATCCTTTTAGAAACAGAGCACACAATTGCCCACGTTATCAGTGGTCTCGTCTGGCTGAGTCATCAAAACCAATATTTGTTAAAATAAGGTATTGGCTTCAGACAGTGAACAAGGTGCAGTCGCGTAGTACTTGTCCACCAATGTTAAGAAAGCCGATGAACCATAGTATAAACCAACACTAAAATGCACGGGGAAGGATGAGTTAGGGTTAAAACCTCCCCCCCCCCCATGATCTAACCTTACAATGCAAAAAACACTTAAATTAGCAGTTTTGTCTCTCTATCCTTAGACTTTTCCCTAATGTCCAGCCCCAAACCCGCCACCCCCATGGCATAATCCAGGCTACGCGCCTGACGATCCTACACATCTCTTTGCAAGTCTTCTGCAAGAGTCCATCGGTTTTCCCTTTCGGGAAAGCAAAAACAAAGCTGTTAGTATCTGATTTGTTTTCACCTATAATCTGTTAGTGGCGTGCTCCTACATTGACGTAGCCAAGGAAGGTGGGGTGGGGTTGGTATCCCCATGGCAAAATTTCGAAACTAGAAATAATGACAAAAAAGACCAATTGACACAATTTCCCTACTCCGTTTCAATGCTACGATATGCACTTGGTCAAAATGGATAGAGGACGAAGGATTTCAGTTTAGTAGCATCCGTTACGGATTTGGATGCCGTATTGTCACATGCAATATAGGCCACATCGCACCCTTAAGTATGTACAGGAGTAGGAATACACGTGCATTTGTTTGCAGAACTGTATTCTTTGTCGGTATCCTCTATGAGCAATATAGGCAGCATTCAGGTACAGTGTAGCTTAACATTAGCATTGCATCACAATCCTTGCGTTGGTAACATTAATCAAACCACCATAACAAAATCCTGGCTGCGTGCCTGACTCCCTGCAAAATATTTTAGATCGGTTTCCAAGATAAGTTTTAAAGAATCGAGTTTTCACCTTTTCCCAGATGTGACTCACTGATTTGGTTTCCCTACTTTTTTTTTACGTATGCTGAGCACCAAGCACAGTGGCCGTCAGTGGCCGTATGTTCGTTCCTTAAAGTCTTTCATATGACCCCCCCCCGGAGTCGATTCCAGACCTCCAAGATATTCTAAGCACTTGACCATGCAGATATGTATACCACCCCAGCCAGCATGCCCAGCTGGGCCCCAACTGGGTTTCAGCTGGGCTACTTGCTGGGCCCCAGCTGGGGCCTATCCGTGTTTGTCAGGTGTTCCCACGTGGGGCCCAACTGGGCTAGCCTTTCCCAGCTGAAGCCCAGCTGAAGTCCAGCTAGGCTTCAGTTATTGAAGCAGGGTACAGCTAGGCTTCAGCTGGGAAAGGCTAGCCCAGTTGGGCCCCACGTGGGAACACCTGACAAACACGGATGGGCCCCAGCTGGGGCCCAGCAAGTAGCCCAGCTGAAACCCAGTTGGGGCCCAGCTGTGTATGTTGGCTGGGATAGTGCTGGTAGTTGTGTAGTTTGACGGTTAAACTGAATATAGTCAATAAAGCTTCCTTTTAAGGCGTTATAAGAATTTGTTTTCTTGACACATAAGCCAACAAACTAAGGTATTTCAGTAACTGAGGCAGAAGATTGTTTGCCCGCAAAATGTAATTCTGCCAAAGAGCCTGTTCAAGCCTGTTCATCGCCACCATTGGTTGGCGTAGAGACAATTCAAACGTTCGGGATATAGACGCTTTGGGGGGGAAATGACGTTTCTCCAAATCTGGAGAAAATTTGCCTGTCTCAAAGGTATGGATATTTAATTGCACTTATAGTGTCTACCTCTTCACAGTGGTCGATTTGTTTAACAAATGTGTATGTATTCAAATGTGAAATCATAGTTAACACACAAAGGGCGAAAACACACGGAACCTTTGGAAACAAATTTCATCACAAATGCTGGCACGATTCACTCGCGCACCTTTATGTGGAATATAATGCACCAAACTCACGGCTGTGTCGAGTATATTAATTAAGATTAAGACAAAAAACGTAGAAAAATTGCTCGATATCTCAGATTCGGCGAATTATCAAAGAAGAAAAAGCAATTTCATTACTTCATCATATCCCCTATCATAAATTTTAAATATGTGGGTATTTCTCTTTCTTAATATCGATAAAATTGAAAGGTTGTTTTGAACGTTATCTCCGTTGAATTTGCGCGATAAGATCGCAATGCATCATGCGAAATATTTGAAAATGGCGCCACCCGTAGCAACATATTCCCCCGATCGGGCGAAAATTGATTTCCTACATACTTTTAACCAACTTCAGATTTCAAGTCTAGCCCTATGTTGGACTTTAACTTTCATACTACTAGGCCTAACAGTTACAGCAACTTTGGAGTGAAGCAACTGTCTGCATAGATCATATGGGAACACTCTAGATGTAAGGGCTATCAAAGTAAAGTGCGAGCAGGAACTTAAAAATATCACTGCAGCACACAAGCTAGTGAAATTAGAATTTGAGTTGTGAAGACGATGATGCTACTACGAAGTAATAGACTAGGCCTGAGGCCCAGTGTAGCTTATTTATATGAACTGATGAAAAATAGGCTACCTACAAAACATTAATCTTTGACCATCTGTAACGTGAATTATGTCCTTGGTTGCCATGACAAACACACATATCGGTACAACTTGTCATGCCTAGGCTATTACACTTAAACTTTCAGATTTGTGGGATGCTTCCGTTAAGAGTTATAGTAAACACAAAAAAGCATTTGACCCCCCTGTCGCGTGACCTTTGACATTGGTTGCCATGGAAACTACGTGTTGGTAGAACTAAGCTACCCTATTATACTTGTGAAGTTTCATGTAAAATGAATGTTTTCTTTTGAAGTTTTAGTACAAAATAATAAAAAAGTGGTCTTTTGCAAAATGTGACCTTTGACATTTGACCTTTACTTCCGAGGGTCTGGGAGACATAAGTTCTCACCCTGGGGTACCCACCTACCAATTTTGAAAAGAATCGGTCCAGCCCACTAGGAGGGGTTTGAGGGACAAAGGTTGCTTTACGAACAAATTATCACTTGAAAAATTTTTGTTCCACTCTACCACTTGACCTTTGACATCTGTTGCTATGGCAACCACATATTTTGGTAGGTCTAGATGCAATCATCATATGTGTGAAGTTTCGCGTCAAGACCACGTTTACTCTTGGAAATATAGCAGAAAGGGTGATTTCACTTAATTTGACCTTTGACCTGTAACATTTGACCTTCACTTCCGGTTGTGTATTAAAATGCAATTGTTCCACCTAAGGTACCATCCTACTAAGTTTGAAGAGAATCGGCTCAGCCGTTTACAAGATATTAGGAAAATAAAATTGGACACACACACACACGCACACACACACCCACCCGCCAACACACACACACACACGGACAGGTTTTGACCCCTCTCTCATCCCTGGACCTTCAGTCACCCCGGGGTACTTTACCATAGGTTAAACCTTGAGACTAGTAAATTGGTAAAATTTATGGTTACCATGGTAACCATTTTGATTTAGGCTGGCATTGCCATATATAGCCCCATAGGCAAAGTGACTACAATATCTCATCCTCCTCACGGAGCGATGAGATAATTATTACATCATAGGACAGCTACAGAACAATGGTTTAAAGGGCATAAATTAACCCCCAGTCTGATATAGAAAAACAATGGAACTGTTGGCATTGAAAAACGTTTTAACAGCTGTGCTTTACGTTTGAGAAGATTTTTACTCTGAACTTTTTCTTTAAATGTTCATCGTCGTCCCCGATAAAAGGGGCAGAAGGACACATTTTCCAAGCTCCACACACTTTCTCTAAGTTAACAATATATGCGTGCGAGTCACTGGGCCTTACTGGAAAAATACTTTACTTCAGATCTTTCAAAAGGGCGGACGTGTCTCCAAGGAAATTGAATGATCATCGTTTAGCCCTTTCTGGGACCGCGAAGACGGGGCTGGGGGCTTTAGCGACCACGTTTTCTGTCGTATATATTTTTGGCCGCCTTACATTGCTTTCTCATTGTTGAACATATCTGGCCGTCTTGGTAACTAGCTCCCCTTTTACAAATTCCGCACGTGGCCACTGTGCTGCTTGTGTAATTGTACAAGGTCGCCAATGACTTTGGTGCCGTTGGGCTCGATGGCATTTACGACGATTCAAACAGGATTTAGGTTTTAGATTGCAAGGTAGGCTAAACCCTTCGTCGTCTCTCACCGAGTGTCCAAGTCGACCCATCAAATCAAAACTGAACTGTGCAATTGAAGGCATATTCCGGAGACAAAATCCATTCACTTCAAGATATGAAGATAAATCTTCCTTTTAGAAGGCGAAAACTGCGTCTAAATAGCATATAGCGTTCGAAATATACAAGTTTATAAGTAATGCAATTTTTTTTTTTTTTTTTTTTTTGGAATTGGTGCATCATAGGAAATCCGTGATGTCATCGCGGCACATTAATTTGACATTGCATTGCAAATTTATTTTTAATTTTGCTGTCGCTGCAAGCAATATTAAGCAACAGTGGCGATTGCACTCTACCTTTGGAGAAGGGTACTGCTTGATCTAAAGGCAAAGATATTTAAATATTCCAACAGTATAAAATTTCAAGGACAAAAACTGAAGGACTTTAACTTATAAAGAAAAACAAAAGGAATCAGAGCCAATGTGCCCACATAACATAACTTTTTATGGCTTTGTTGAAAAGCAGAAGTATTTTTAAAACAAATTACCAATTTTTTAAAAGGAGATATCTTGATTAGGAAAAGGAATTGCGACAGGGTTTGAAGGACAAGGTGTGGAATATTTTTAGCTTTTTTTTTTTATAAAACTCAGATGAAAAGCCACCAGAAGGCCTTTAAATAACTGCTCAGGGAATGTCTTCCCCCAAAGTGCTAATGTATATTTGTAAGCTTTTCTCGGCTTCCATACGTTCTAAATCTCATTGGAAACTCGACGGGGCCCGATAGATACCTATTAGTTAACTCAATGCCCAATAAAGATTTGAAACATTTCAAAGGAGGTAAAAATTCTTCTCTCGTCAAATGTTGTTGTTCCTCTAAGTTAAAACTATTAAGTGAAAATCTAGTTACCATGAAATGTATAAAACGAATCAAACAGAATAAAGTGTTCGGGTTTTTTTTCTCCAATTCCAAACAATACTATCCTTTTAGAAACAGAGCACACAATTGCCCACGTTATCAGTGGTCTCGTCTGGCTGAGTCATCAAAACCAATATTTGTTAAAATAAGGTATTGGCTTCAGACAGTGAACAAGGTGCAGTCGCGTAGTACTTGTCCACCAATGTTAAGAAAGCCGATGAACCATAGTATAAACCAACACTAAAATGCACGGGGAAGGACGAGTTAGGGTTAGAACCCCCCCCCCCCCCCCCCATGATCTAACCTTACAATGCAAAAAACACTTAAATTAGCAGTTTTGTCTCTCTATCCTTAGACTTTCCCTAATGTCAAGCTCCAAACCCGCCACCCCCATGGCATAATCCAGGCTACGCGCCTGATGATCCTACACATCTTTTTGCAAGTCTTCTGCAAGAGTCCATCGGTTTTCCCTTTCGGGAAAGCAAAAACACAGCTGTTAGTATCTGATTTGTTTTCACCTTTAATCTGTTAGTGGCGTGCTCCTACATTGACGTAGCCAAGGGAGGTGGGGTGGGGTTGGTATCCCCATGGCAAAATTTCGAAACTAGAAATAATGACAAAAAAGACCAATTGACACAATTTCCCTACTCCGTTTCAATGCTACGATATGCACTTGGTCAAAATGGATAGAGGACGAAGGATTTCAGTTTAGTAGCATCCGTTACGGAATTGGATGCCGTATTGTCACATGCAATATAGGCCACATCGCACCCTTAAGTATGTACAGGAGTAGGACTACACGTGCATTTGTTTGCAGAACTGTATTCATAGTCGGTATCCTCTATGAGCAATATAGCCAGCATTCAGGTACAGTGTAGCTTAACATTAGCATTGCATCACAATCCTTGCGTTGGTAACATTAATCAAACCACCATAACAAAATCCTGGCTGCGTGCCTGACTCCCTGCAAAATATTTTAGATCGGTTTCTAAGATGAGTTTTAAAGAATCGAGTTTTCACCTTTTCCCAGATGTGACTCACTGGTTTGGTTTCCCTACTTTTTTTTTACGTATGCTGAGCACCAAGCACAGTGGCCGTCAGTGGCCGTATGTTCGTTCCGTAAAGTCTTTCATATGACCCCCCCCCCCGAGTCGATTCCAGACCTCCAAGATATTCTAAGCACTTGACCATGCAGATATGTATACCATCCCAGCCAACATGCCCAGCTGGGCCCCAACTGGGTTTCAGCTGGGCTACTTGCTGGGCCCCAGCTGGGGCCTATCCGTGTTTGTCAGGTGTTCCCACGTGGGGCCCAACTGGGCTAGCCTTTCCCAGCTGAAGCCCAGCTGAAGCCCAGCTAGGCTTCAGTTATTGAAGCAGGGTACAGCTAGGCTTCAGCTGGGAAAGGCTAGCCCAGTTGGGCCCCACGTGGGAACACCTGACAAACACGGATGGGCCCCAGCTGGGGCCCAGCAAGTAGCCCAGCTGAAACCCAGTTGGGGCCCAGCTGTGTATGTTGGCTGGGATAGTGCTGGTAGTTGTGTAGTTTGACGGTTAAACTGAATATAGTCAATAAAGCTTCCTTTTAAGGCATTATAAGAATTTGTTTTCTTGACACATAAGCTAACAAACTAAGGTATTTCAGTAACTGAGGCAGAAGATTGTTTGCCCGCAAAATGTAATTCTGCCAAAGAGCCTGTTCAAGCCTGTTCATCGCCACCATTGGTTGGCGTAGAGACAATTCAAACGTTCGGGATATAGACGCTTTGGGGGGAAATGACGTTTCTCCAAATCTGGAGAAAATTTGCCTGTCTCAAAGGTATGGATATTTAATTGCACTTATAGTGTCTACCTCTTCACAGTGGTCGATTTGTTTAACAAATGTGTATGTATTCAAATGTGAAATCATAGTTAACACACAAAGGGCGAAAACACAAGGAACCTTTGGAAACAAATTTCATCACAAATGCTGGCACGATTCACTCGCGCACCTTTATGTGGAATATAATGCACCAAACTCACGGCTGTGTCGAGTATATTAATTAAGATTAAGACAAAAAACGTAGAAAAATTGCTCGATATCTCAGATTCGGCGAATTATCAAAGAAGAAAAAGCAATTTCATTACTTCATCATATCCCCTATCATAAATTTTAAATATGTGGGTATTTCTCTTTCTTAATATCGATAAAATTGAAAGGTTGTTTTGAACGTTATCTCCGTTGAATTTGCGCGATAAGATCGCAATGCATCATGCGAAATATTTGAAAATGGCGCCACCCGTAGCAACATATTCCCCCGATCTGGCGAAAATTGATTTCCCCGAAACTGGTTATCTACCATATTGTTTAAAAGATTGCGACCCCTCAGATAGCCGGAAATGGCATTTCTTCGGCATGGGAGTAAGATCTGAACAGTAGTTATTTTGAGCTTTTGTTG
Source organism: Holothuria scabra (assembly GCA_037179385.1). Lineage (NCBI taxonomy): Eukaryota > Metazoa > Echinodermata > Holothuroidea > Aspidochirotida > Holothuriidae > Holothuria > Holothuria scabra. The sequence goes on from CM074191.1 coordinate 21,365,487, forward strand.
CAATTAAAATGTTGACTTCACATAAATTAGCGAACTGTAAAGTCATCAGCAAGTTACTATAAAAAGGCAGGGGAGCAGCAAAGTCTACTAATCATCCCAATCCATAACCACAGCCTATGGGGATGGTTCAAAATGTTTTGCTGTTTCGAAGGGCTAGAAGGCATATGGTACAATGTCTTGCTCCCCTTCGTACTTGATCCATGTGTCTGAAATGTCTTGTTTTAAGCTATTGATGTAAAATAGTTTTTAATATTGCCAAAAAGCAAAATATGATGAATAAAACTGTGCTGAGGAGTATTATATTTACCGAAGCACTATCTAAGCTGAGCGCCACCATTAGTTGTCGCGGAACATGTAGGAAATTTTAAAGAAAAAGGACCCCTCAGACAGTCAGACAATCGTAAATAGCATTTCACAGGCTTGCAAGCAGAATATAAAAAAGTCACTAGTTTTAGCTTTCGTTCGCAATAAAATGTTGGCGTCAAATGAATAAGTGAACTGCCAAGTCGTCAAAAATGTATTAAAAAATCGCTGGGTTGTAGCCAAGTTTGGTGTGGGAGGCCAAAAGTCTAGTAACTGTCCCATTCTTTTCCAAAACATATTGATTAGATTCATTTAAATTTAAGCTATCTTTTCCAACAAGGATAAACGGCATGGTGAAAACTTCAAATTTTCCTTTCCTAACCCACTTTCAATCAAAAACTGTAACCCACACATTTTGTCAGTCTCTAGAATTTTATGGTACTAGGCAAATGTCACTTTTTCTTGATATTTGCTAATAATGTTCAGAAGAAGGTCTTACCATCCAACAAAAGAGCCTGTTAAGAGTGATTTCCGGCTGCCTGGGGGTATTTGTATTCAAACAGGTTTCTGGACGCTTCGTGTCTTGCATCTGGTGACGCTCCGCTAAGATAGCTTCCTTATTTCTCTGCCACGAAGTTGAAAGCCGTGTATAACCCGCAGTAAAATGTTGCCTTACTTAACGCAAGAAAAAAGGCCATATGAGTCCTCTTCCCTATATGAAAATTTAACCATAATAGAATGAGTAAGTTAATTAACCAAGTTAAGACCCGTTAAACTTGCAATCTGGGCAGACTTTTTCTGAAAATATCTATATCTGTATAGAAGGCTCCTACAAATTTTCGCCTTTCGCTAAAATATGGCTGGTTTTTGTTTAAATCCCCACCACAATAAAAGTTGTTAACTGCAAACTTCCGACTCTCTAAGGCACTGAAATGATTGGGATTTCGATCAGAGGGGGCGAAAATGGTCTGCAAGGACGCTTCGAAGGAGTAAATACCCTGGGTCTCAGCACGATCGAAGCCACGGCTTTTCAATTTTGATTCAAAATGCCTCTCAGATCGCTGGAAATGGCATTCTTAAAGCCTATTTACCGCATATAAATAGGGAAAACACTGAGTGAACATTTAAAAGCTGTTGATGTTAATTCTTCTTCGTCTTTTTCTTCTCTATGTTTTCTTCGTTTATTCAGGTTTTTTATTTTCCAGGGGAGGGCAAGTTCCCCCCTTGCCCCTACCTGCGGACGGCAATGTTTCTTTTCCTCTCTTTCACATTCTAGTATGAATGCGGTCATTATATTTTGTGTTTATGTCAGGTCTCGATTTAAGATTTTAATGTAAGAATCGGCTACTTTGTGAAGAAGAAAACTAAACCTGATATAGCTAAATAACAATCAATCTTACAGGGGAAAAAAGTTATGGAAATTAATCACCGTTACGTGTGCATTTTTGGCATCTGGAAATCAAGATAAGTACACGAAGAAACATTATTTGACGTAATTTACATCATGTGACCAATCTGAAATAGCCATTAATTAAGTACATTGAAAGAAATAGCCGAGACAAAAGGTCTGCTTGGCGCTCTAGATACCGAATTGATAATAAATAAAAGTAGCCTAAAGCTAGGCTTATTAGATGCAATTTTCTGGCTTTTGAGACCACGAAAGAACAGAAATAAGCAATTTCATGGGATTATCGTGCAGTGTTAAAATAGCTATTTATCTTGAGAACGGTCACTTGAAGAAAAGCAAAATGGAAACTCCAAATTAAAACTCTAAAACCAATACCACTATGATAACATTTCTTTTTTATTTTAATCTGAATTTTCTCTTCAAATTACTTTGAAAAATGTTGTGGAAGCTATTTTGGTATCTTTATAAACTCTTTTCATTGTCTATATTGACAATTATCCCCGACAACAACTTGAGGCTATTCGCCCTACAATTATTGTTGCGCCCTCTGCAACATCTTTTATTGACAGGGAGAGTGAATTTTATGTCACTCTGTGTACTTTGTAAGCTTATAATCACGCTTGGTGTGAAAGCCATTAACTTAGCACAGCGACAACATTCATTAGTGCGTATATAGCATGAAGATACATTTCGGCAAAACCTATTCCTATAGTACAGAAGATGACCTTTTTCATCAGAATAAAGTGCAGATAGTACAGTTACCGGTGGCTGTTTGAACATTTTGTTATCTTAGCCTTAAAACAACGCTATTAAATTATGTCTTTGGCCAATAATGGTGCATAAGTGAAGTATGTTAAAAACCTAAAAAGGGCGCCAACAGATGTTTTTGGTCCGTCGGGGCGGGGGGTGGCGACCGCCCCTGAACATATGGCAGCTCCGCCACTGCAACTTACAAGTTCATAATTTTGACCTTAAATGATCTTTGATCTCTACCGAAAACAATAAGGTTCTTTGCAAGCTTCTTCTAGCTCGAATATTGGTAAGAAATTAGTGACAGTACCTTAATTTTGGGGTTATTACGGCAATCAAACAAGACTAGGAAGAAACGGTCTCGAGCGAGGCACACGGCGAGATACTTATTGGACTGAATATTAATAACTCATATTGTAGATTCATTTTGTAGTTCTACAATTGTTTCTATGAAATTAAACCTCGTCCAGAAACTGTGAAAAGACTAGCCTTTCGTCCATCCGTTGTAAAATATATACAACTACAATCCTCGACAAAAGTGACGGGACAAAACAAGCAATGAACGGATCACCATCACCCACTCCCCAATTCAATGTTGCGGCAATTCAAGGCGTCCTGAAACTAACTTTAACATTGATACGGGGAGCGGGGCTTGTCCCATGTAATTTTGTCGAAGATTGTCGAAAGCATGTACAAAGGTATAGGAATATCCGAATTTTCGTTTTAAGCGCTTTTAAACGAGCAGGCTTTTCTTTCTTTATTTTTCAAGCTACAGGAAAGTAGTAACAGTTGAATTTGTCCGACCAGTAGTCTATACTGGCGTCTCAGGTTGCGCTGGGCCCTCGAATGAAGATTTATTTTCCTCAAGTAGCTCATAGGATTGAGGAGGAATAGTATTCTTGCTGGTGAGAGATTTAGTTTACTTTAAATATTCAATGTTCTGTTACGGGGGAAAAAAATTCCATCTTATTTTTCGTGTTTGTGGTGGGAGTGACATATTTTACGATTTACCCAACGTTAACCACAAAGTTCTCTCTTTTTTCGCATAAATAAACATTGAATGATGGTTCAAACTACTATCTGGTTAAAAACGAAATTATATAAGCATTTAGGGTAGTTAACATGACAGTTTACGTAAAGATTTCACGAAATTTGAAAGTGTAAGCCATTTTTGCGCAATGAAAGTTTCCTATAAATAGAGAGATCTTCTATTTGCATGATAAACCCTCGATAAACATTGAAATAGTGAGTGGTTAATTGTGGTGAGGTCAGCGGTAAACCGCTAATTAAATAAATAAATTGAACATTAAAAAGCCCACTTTTGGGGCTTTCTGTAGCAGTTCGGCTACAGAAATTTAAAAAGCTGCTTTTTGCCTGTAATTTATCTAGTTGGTCTGTCCCATTTCCCTGAAGGATGTTTTGGCCTGTCCCCCTCCCCAAGAAATATTTCTCGTTTGAAAGCTATCCCTCCCCCAACCCTTCGATACCCTGCGGGCAACGGGTCTTCTGAGTGTATTAATGACAAAATTAACGGACGTAAACCACCTATGGGTACCTTATTTTGATCACTTCCCTGTCCTAATAAGAAACACCAAATATGGGCAGAAGTCCGTAATGGGAAATAAGTTACAACTCTTCCTTGTAAAATATTTAAAAGCCGCTTTAATTGTGGGGTCATGCAGCAATTGTTCTCCATAAAGCTTACACCGTGGCATTTGTCATCGAATCACCCCCTTTAAAATACAGAAGTTTTATTCACCAGTTGTCATACATTACTCAAGACTTCTCCATATACGTTTGTACAGGCTTCCGAAAATCCTCGACAAAATAATGGGACTAAACAAGCAAAAGAAGCAATGAACGGATCACCATCCCCCACTCCCCCATTCAATTTTGCTGCAGCCCAGCATTGATACGGGGAGCGGGGTTTGTCCCATGTACTTTTGTCGAGGATTGTAGGTTCGAAAAAGTCGTTTGGGAATGGATTATTACAACTACCCTTGAAGCAGGGAGCTGGAAGAAAAGGAGATCGCTCGCTCAAGTCTGCCCGATATTGCATATTTGAAACTAAATTAATCCCTTTCAAGGGACGAAATTTGATTGACAGGGTACTTTGTTTTTGTAGTTTGTCTTATGTTGATTCTCCTTCTAAATGACGCTCTTCTTCATTCAAGGTCCAGTAATCCTGTAACAAAGGTCATTGCCAAGATACAGCTTTGACCTTTATATGCTTATCCGACACATGTGAAACGTTTTCATCATTTTGATCAAAACGACTGTTCAGCCACTTTGAAATCGCATGTACTATTTTTATTTTATTTTATTCATTACGCAAAGAAGTGCAACTGTTTAAAATTCAACAGGAGTCTAAATATTGATATTTCAAACGATTCCGGTTTGTTCCTGAAATGGTGGCAAGGGTATTTTCTTTTAAGTGGTAATAGAGAATAACACTTTACCCATTTCAAACGTTACACCTGGCGGCACCCTTTTAAAATATTTTGGTTCTCTTTGACGGCTGGCAATGAGATGCAAAGGTGTGGAATAATCATCTGATCTCTTTCTGCTGTAGCAGGCGACCAGAACCATTGTCCCTACTGTCTAATCTCTATTAGGTCAGAGAAATTTCAGGAATCAGTTAACACGAGGCTTAAGTCGGATAGCTAAGCACCTAGTACAAAAGAAGAGCGGAGCGAGCAATCTCCATCTCTTCTAGCTCCCAAGTACAAATAAGCGTTTTACCACGTTTTTGAAAGTTCCCGTACAATCGATAGGCCTAGATACATTTGCCACAAACCGTGCTGATCTGGGCGTTTGTTCATTAAAAAAATTACATGAATTGAAGGCGTGTGTTCAAATTTTAACTTCTCAGAGATCAAAGTTTGAAAAAAAAGATTTTACACTATATGCACTTATCAGTGCGATAAAAGTTACCACGCCTCACTTTAGAAGACCAGTGAAAGGAAAGGTTACCGTTCTCAAGGACTTACAACCCCACTAATTTCCAAATCGACTTACAAACTATGAAAAACTGCTTTCCGAGGCCCTTGAAGCCTTGTCAAGGTTCACAGCTATTTCGATCCACCCATCGCTCGAAAGCTGACAAGTATGCCTATCATGGCACTACAAAATTTCCATACCACTACCGTTTAGACGTTAAGCTTAAAGTAGTTGAAGTTTTTGTAGGGTACACCCACCCTAGCCTCTTCACCATAGGCCTAATGGAAAACGTCTCCCGCTAGACAGTAATTTTTAAACATTCTAAATCACCATCAATCTTACATAAATTTTCAACATCCTCACTCTAGCAAGTACTCTTCCATATTCACAGGACTTTCTCACGGTGTGCACTTGGCGCTGTAGAACACTACCCTAATTGAGTTGTTAGTCCTAGCTCAAGTTACTGCAGTCAGGAGAAATTTGTTCTGGTGTCTGCACTTTGACATTTCCTCGGAAATTTTGTTAGGAAACAGAGATCTGGTCTGAAAAGGATGTAGTACCTTTCTGTGCGGCATAAGTTTATGTATTTGCTTAGTTCGATTGGGTTTTTCTTTTTGTTGTTAAATGAGCTTTGATTGTTTATGAATCTCTGTTTGAACTCGTTGACTATATATCCGCTACATGATTCCTTATTGTTCTCAGTTGTGACTACTGCTTAGATAGACCACCCTGGTTGCAGGCACTTTCCATTTCGAGGGCAGGCGTTTGCTGATCTGCAACTACAACTTTTTTCGTTATGTTACTGGAGTCTTGGTCAGAGGAATCATATATCAGACTGACTTCGTGTTGTTGTCGGTTGTGACTACTGCTTGGAGTCTTTTGTTGATAAATAGTGTCAAAGAATGATCCCACATCTCTGCCATTAGTTATTCCATAGGATCTGTAAAATAAACTCATGCTACGCTGCTTTAACAGTTAAAGTTCAATGCAATCTACATGTTCGATAAAATAACGATTACACTTAAAACTTGGTTTTGGACAGTTTAAAATATTCTATGATCATATTTGCGTGCATTCTCCCGATTCGTGGTTTGCACGACCAAGTGGCGATGTTTTTTCACCTTAGAAACGAATCTTTGGAAAATCCTGCCAAAGCAACTATGTACCAGTCATTCAGTCAATTTCCGGCATGATCGCGAAAATAAATTACACTTATCCAATATTGATTTTTGGCAAGCTGCCTTGAAAATGATGAATGTTTAAGCATCATAAATAGTTTTTAATTTTCCAGAAGTTATTAGAAGCCCACCAATCACAACCTGCATCGTGGGTAGTTCCAAGACAGATTTAAACCTCATAAGGTGTATCATTTCTCGGACCATTTCATTTCTATTGCTTTATTTCAATAAATTTGACATCAACTTGAGTTTGGTATCATCTTCTAGTACAACGATAACAATACGTTTGAGGAAAATGCACGTGTTAAGTGTTCTATTTCTGTTATGCTTGGGAGAGCTGGTTAACACGAAAGGTGAGCCCAAAATTTTTAGAATACACATGTTTCGTTACATATAAATTTTACTAAGTGGTAATAGAAAATGCGTCGTCTGGACTTTGGTTATTGGACTCTTCGTTACACATGAATTAACATGATTACCTTATGACAAATTCACTTCCGTTCGTTATTGTGACATGGTTAAAAGAGAGGGGGTTTATAACTCTATATACAAACTGCATTTGATCGATAAACTGAGCTAGGTATTCATGCTATCACTGGATGAGGAAAAATAAGAATTTAATGGGCACTGGAGAATTTTAAAATACCCTTACATCTATCTCCAACTTCCTTCATTTGGTTTGAAGCTTAATTAAATCGTAGACAATTGCACAAGAATTTGATTAAAGTTCTTGAAAATGTCGTAATAATTACAGCCTTCATGCTTATAATCAACTAGCTTTGCAAACTTCAGTCTGACCCCCATGTCAAAGCACTCACAACATTGCGAGTAAATTCTAGAGAAATGCAATGAAAGGTTCCTGATACTTTCCTCTGTCTATTGGAATCAGACCAGTACACTTTAAATATTTTCAATGTATTCTGTAGGTTTATGCCGTTTTGAGAGAATGTTTCCAACGAAGGGACAAGGGAAGAGTTGTCACGATAGGAGAGCAAGCAAGCAAAAAGGTACTTCATTTGTTCTTAACCATTTAATAGATGTATTGTTTGCAAAATAATTTCTACTACGTGTTCGCTGGGAAGGTTCATGCCCTTTTGTTGAAATGATTGATCTAAATAACTGCATTTGTCGATAAGTTGCATTAAGGCACTCAGTCTTCATTTTTTTTTAATTTGCCATCGATGGCTTACTGAAAATTTACAACATCAATCCTCTTATTCAGGAGGATAAGATGCAGAACTGCATTTACTCCATGACCTATCTCCAAATTGCTGTTTTACTGGTTTTAATGCAGGCTGCTTGGTTTCGTCGTGTACTCAAAACATGATTCGCGGGAACTGCACTTGTCACAATTTGTGTACAGATCCAACACAACAGACGGATTGCTATACTGATTGTGTAGAAACATGTGTGCCCATGGGTTGTCTTGCGGCTGAAACAAACTCATATATTTCGGTAAGAACCACCTCAACATGTCACTTAGCAGTTTAAAACATAGTACATTGAACTTGGTGCCTAAAATTCTCGATGTAATGTTATTGATTTACATACACTATAGACTGCTTGATCGTATGCTTCTGAGTACTTATTTATAATTTAACATATTTATAACATATTTATATTTATAAGTTCATTGACCTTCAGATATGCAGAAAAATGTTTGCTTTCAGGCTGTGAAAACAGTATCTTAAATAGCGTACAACATTTGGAACATTCGGTACCAATTGTCATAGTAATGCTATTTTTGAGACTTGGTGCATTATGAGAAATATGTGATGTAATCACGGCACATTAATTCAGGATAACATTCAATTTATTTTTAATTTTGATGCAGATGCAGGCAATATTTAGCATCATTATTACTATACCCCACACATCTTGTAAGATTGAGTTAGATCTACAGGAAAAGATATTTAAACATTCTACCAGTGTCAAATTTCAACGACGAACAGAACATTTGATTGTAAGGAAAAACTCTTCTGAAACAATGTGCTCTTATTTACTTTCTGTGGCTTTGTTGAAAATTGGAGGTATATTTTAACACAAATAACAATTTCAAGCTGAGACATCTTGTTCGGAAAGGGTATCCGAACAGGGTGTAAAGGGCATGCTTTCTAATATTTCTGGGCTGATGCGCAATGTTTAACAAGGAATTTTTTTAATTTTTTGATTGGTTGTAATATTGCCATGCTATTGATTTCTTGTTAAACTGTGCACATCGACCCAAATTCTTGTCTTGTTTGCACAATTTTAATGAAATGCCACAGTAATATGCTTGTAATTTATATTTACTTCACGAATATTTATATCAAAATTGTGATGTTTTACATAAAGGTTATTCACGAATACACTAAGAACTCAAAGAGATACTACTAGATTTGAGATCTCGTCCAATACTTAAATTATTCTTCTATCCTATTCATTGTAAAATTTTGTTCTTCTGATAAATTCATTCTAGAACGGTGAATCATATGTTAACGCTGACTGCTCACAAAATTGTACTTGTATCAACAACCAACTCAGTTGTAACGCCGACTACGAATGCAGCAGCGATGCAACATGTAAAGTAGAAGACGGTATTCGAAGATGTTACTGTAATAACGGCTTTGAAGGAAATGGTGAAATTTGTAACAGAAATGCTTTCAGGGACTGTTTCGATGCATATCAAGTCGGTCGTAGAAGGGATGGAGTCTATACGGTACTACCAACAGGTTGGACCGGATTCAACTTCACTGTATTCTGTGATATGACCACTAATGGTGGAGGATGGACTGTAAGTTTCATACTTCTGAAATATTGAAGCGCATTTCATGCTTACATATGTGTATTCGTTTTGCATGCGATTATGTTGACGAAGATCTTCTTGGTTAACACTGATGTTGTTGTAACATACTTAGATGCGAACATAATATTTACACTCCTTCTTATAGAAGAATATCATCATACTAGCCTTAATACAACTGTTAATTTTTATCGTTGGAAAGAAACTAATGCTGCTGACTGAAACGTTTAACAGTTACCACTGATGTTTCCTTTATTAGGTCTTCCAACGGCGTGGTGACGGTGAGACTGATTTTTACAAAGACTGGAATGACTACAAAGAAGGCTTTGGTTCTCAGAGCGCTGTTGAAGACTTCTGGCTTGGAAATGAAAAACTCTATTACCTGACAAATCAAGCAGACTACCAATTACGTGTGGATATTGTTACCTCTGGAGGATCATCGATGTATGCAGAGTACGACTTATTTCGAATTGACAATGAAAGTACTAAATATCACTTGAGTATTGGCAGTTATACTGGAACCGCTGGTAAGTTGATTGTATGTATCTCTTCAATTTGTAATTGTCAAAGGTGAATCAGGTAATGTACTCTTTTGATTTCGTATGTCATACCAAACTATAAGTAAGCTGTGGCCTCCTATACTTGGAAACCATATTTCATTTTATGTAACTTACTCAAATCGAATTTTATCAATGAATAACAAAGTGGTCCATGTTTTGTAATCTGCATTTCTACACATGTGAGTGATGCTACTGTTAGTATCTATGCCTCAATGCATTTTTCAGGACCATTTTATCATGTGTTTTATTGCGTTCCCGCCCATATTCCTTCACTTTTGTACAACGGCAGGTAAGATGATTGTTCGAAATAAAGTGTTCTTGGTCAATTAACACAAAAGTGTTTAAATTAAATCAGTTGTAATTTAGAAGAGGAAAACGTGTCCGTAACAACCGGACGCTGTGACACAAGTTAATATAAAGACCACCATTTGTTACATTATGGATAGCTTTTTTCCTGTCTTCCTAATACTGTAAAAACTAAAAAACGTTTTAAGCAATTAAAAAAATTTTTCCCACTTTTTTCCCACAGTGTATAGTCATTAAACATGTTTTGAAACGAAATGTTTAGGAATAAGACACGCGCATTTTGCGTTTAAAAATGTTTGCAAATTGGGGACAAAAATGTTTCAAAAAGCACGCATTGCCTAAACACCTCTTAGAGTGAATCGGTCAAATGAATAATGGAAATAAGTAAAGCACCTGGGTCAACTTTATTTATGTTATTGTCATTTTAAAGCACCATATAAAGAATAAATACCAAACTTTTAGTTATCAATAATTAAACTTTGAGCAGCTTTAATTGTTTGCAGTGGTTTTACACTGTTTGCAGTTAATGGTTTGAATCATTGCAATAACGGGGGACAGTTCAGCACATACGACCAGGACAATGACCAATGCAGCGTCCATCACTTTGCAGATGGACAAAGGGGAGCCTGGTGGTACAACACGGAAGCCTGCTCTCATCTTTGTACAGAGTGCTGGAATGGTTATACATATTGCCATTTTTTTGAAACAAGAAGTGGGTGCAATAACATTGGCACTAGTTCAAATCTAAACGGTGACTACAACGGAGGTAAAGGAAAGAACATCTTCTGGCGTGGCAAAAGTCTTTACTGTAACCTCAACTCTGCGGAAATGAAAATTCGTCCATCTTCTGTGTAAAGCGAAAAATATCAGGCGTTTGTATTAGCGTTCTCTGACAGTAATTCGAGTAAAATGTGCATCAAAGAAGATTAATACTTGATCAATTAGTGATTGACTGAATAAGTAGGGCACACTACCTAAAACATTGTATTGTAAATACAAGTCTGGGAATAATTTATTTTATTGAAAATATTTTCCGGATGTTAACTTTGATGACGTTTTTAAGCTTCTCTTCCGGTTGTCATCAGCCACTTTGTCAACTTTAAAATAAATGCGGACAATTATCTGCAGCGAACAAAAGTGGGCGACTTCTCTCTGTGTCTGATTTATGTTGTAAAAATTCATCTAACTTAGCTTTTGATGAGCGTCAGACTGTGAGAAACAAAACCAGAGAAACACATTGTTGACGTCTCATTTGATACATGGTTATTACACAAAGGAATGCCACTGGAGTACAATGGTTATTCTTTAAATTTATAGAAATGTTTGGTCGGCCAAAGTTGTCTTGAAATGCCTTTCATAAAAAAAAAAAATCTGTTATAAATGAAAGCTCTCTTTTAAACAAGATATTTTGAGAGAGTAAGTTAACCCTAAACCTGGTTATGACATATCGAAGCAAAGAAACAGCAAACTAGAGTCAGTTCACCTTATAAAATATTTGGTAAATTTATATAAGAAACGTTTTCTCTTACCAGAAAAAACGCAGCGATTCTTTACCGAAAGGAAATGTTTATCTTACGGGCTTTTCTACTCAAACGTATCCTTTATTGGCAGACATGATGGTCATTGGTCGAAAAACCAAGTATATCAATCAGTAAACCAAGTTGATTTTCAGTAAATAATTTCCGCTTGTTGAAATTCCGAATTAAAAGATAAATAAATAGGGTAGAAGAAAGTAATAAACTTAGTTTATACATTTAGTAATCTTGATTTTGAAATGTTAGTATCCAGCATCCATAAACAAGTTTATAGTGTCGTCGTCAGAACGCCAAAACTGAGTGGTGGGCAAACTAAGGGCTAAGGACAATTTTGGGGAGGCGACGGGCGTAGATCGAAAGTGAGTCCAAAGAGCCCGCTCCTGGGGGTGGGGTCCAAGGGGTGAAATCCTGTAAGGTCAGCTTTGAGGTTTTAAGCGTATCTCTGGATAAAAAATAAGTCAAGGGAGAGCTGCTTCATATAAACAGGAACCCTTACTAACCTACCTTGGGTGGAAGAGTGCGGCGGCAAGGAGAAAATTTTTAAAGGCAAAGAACATCTTCAAACAAGTAGCGTCGTCACTGCAGGTATATCAATTCTTATCTTGAATCTCAAATTTTAGAGTTTTAGCCACTCAATGAACTTGCCAGATTCACTGTTTCTGAAGTTCGATAAACAAGGTATTAGTTTTACCGGTGGTCAGCATGGTTTATTGATGGGTCTGCCCCTACTGTTTTGACAAAACATATTATTCAAAACTTCGTTCATCGATCGATGAAAAAATCTGATTGAACGTTACCGATATATAATTCTCATATAAATATATTGACTGCTTAAAAAGATTTTCCATTTCCTAGATTATTGAGTAGTTGTCTTGCCATGTTAACAGGGCCTTGTTGACTGCGGGGTGTGGGAGTTGCAGCCCCCCCCCCCTCCAAAAAAAGAAACGTCAGTAAGAACCATACATGACAACTCTGTAGAAAACCGCTTTTGAAGGGGGGGTGGGATTAGTTTTCACCCGATCGGGGGAATCTTTTGACATGGGTGGCGCCATTTCAAAACATGTTCATGATGCTTTACGATCGTAATTTGCAAAAAACAAATTCAAACAAGATAACAATTCAAAACAACCTTACAATTTCTATCGATTTAAGAAGATAGGAATTTGGGCATTTTTGAAGTCTTTGTTGAGAAGGGGAATTCAAAAAGCTTTGCCATCGTCATCGCACCGACTTTGAGATATTGAAAAATTTTGGTACGTCCTTTGTCATACTTTCAATTTGTAGACTCAAACCAGTCTCAAGTTTTGTGTCCTTTAAAGGTGTTGAACAAGAGGATCGTGTCAGCATTTGTGGTTGTACATACCTAATTGAAGGCCCTAGGGCTTTTGGTTTTGACTAGGATCTCACATTTGAACACAAAAAAATACACACCTTACCCAACACAAACTGAAGAATTTTAAGAGATAGACAGTTAGTGCTCCTAAATATTCATATTGTTGAGACAGTCGAATTTTCCCCCGATCTGAGGAAACCTCATTTCCCGATAAAACGGTTATTTGCCGAACTGATATCGGCCAATTTTCTCAATTCCTTCACAAATTGCTTCAAGCGCTTCATTCTTATTGATGAATCGATCATCAATAGCACCTCAAACGTATTTAAATTAAGCATCAATGCGATTCTGAATGATTGTTTGTGTGTATGATGGGTCGGGAAGCGTGTCATTTGGAAAAAACACAGTGCTTGTACTGATTCGCAGCTCTAACTATTACTTTAAGAAAATAAAGTTACACAGTTGAGGCAGTGGTTAAGGCTGGAAAGTTCATTTTTACCCTCTGTCTTTAGTTCGTTACTTAGTTAGATGAGGTTTGTACGGCGCAGTTTCTGACTTATTGGTTATAGTCCCCGGGCCAGCCACGGCCTTTTCTCAGTTGTGGTTAATAAACGGATATTTCCTTAAAAATTTTCAAACGTACTTAATATGATTTCTGAACTTTACTTATGGCGGTGGTGATGAGAATGCATTTCGACGGAAAATCAGTTTTAGCCAAATACCTTCACATATAGTTACCAAATGTCCCACATCTGTTCTACGCCCGGGATTTTTCGTTTTGTAGGATTTATGTGAGTGTTGTAGATCAGGCATGTAGTTCAGGAATGAAATCATCTTCTGTAACGACCTTAGCTCATTGGGGAAATTCTGATGAGGACTCACTAACAGCTGCCAGAGGATGAGACACTGCAGGTCTCTCCTAAAGAAGTAGGCCAATTACTTTTACTACTGGGACCTTTGGCACGTCTTTCCTTTTCCCAGTTAGACAGAGCCTCCATGAGGCTCCATGAGAGTGTAAGGGCACGACGTAAGAATGTACTATCCACTATGAGATGGCCTTCCAGTGACACACAGAACTCACTCTTAAACCTTCCTCTTCAGTGTATAGACCTGTTTGCAGGTGAATTTCAGACAAAGCTTGAGTTGGAGGTAAAACGACATAAAGCAGTAGTCAAGAGCGGCTTCCGTACGGCCCGTCCTAATCAGCACAGACAGCCCAAGAGCCACAATCAGAGACTGAGCTTCCCGTCCTCAAAAGCAAAACCCCAGAGGGGTAGAGACCAACCACGTAGCAAACCTTCGTACCCCTACAAGTCATGGGGGTTGTCAAGACGAGTGCAAGGCACCCAAAAAACCTCACAAGCAAGAAGGGGTGGTCAGACCTTGGGGGCTTCCGGTGAGGCAGGCCTTTGACCCTAAGCCCTAGGGGTGCCATCCCTCCGAATCCACTCCAGAGGTGGGGGAGACTCCAAAGATACGCTTGTCAGTGGCGGTACATAGATCTAGATCCTTGGGTTTTAAATGTGGTACAATCAGGGTACCACATCGAATTCTCAACCCCACCAACAAGGGTATAGCATCTCAGACACACCCCAGTTCCGAATGATCCGGGTCAACGCCAAGCTTTAGAGACGGATATACTTGCCCTCATAGACAAAAAGACCATCAGAAGGGTATCTGGAGAGGAGGGTCCTCTTTTCCAGTCATCCTTCTTCCTTCAGCTGCCAGAGGATGAGACACTGCAGGTCTCTCCAAAAGAAGTAGGCCAATTACTTTTACTACTGGGACCTTTGGCACGTCTTTCCTTTTCCCAGTTAGCCAGAGCCTCCATGAGGCTCCATGAGAGTGTAAGGGCACGACGTAAGAATGAACTATCCACTATGAGATGGCCTTCCAGTGACACACAGAACTCACTCTTAAACCTTCCTCTTCAGTGCATAGACCTGTTTGCAGGTGAATTTCAGACATAGCTTGAGCTGGAGGTAAAACGACATGAAGCAGTAGTCAAGAGCGGCTTCCGTACGGCCCGTCCTAATCAGCACAGACAGCCCAAGAGCCACAATCAGAGACTGAGCTTCCCGTCCTTAAAAGCAAAACCCCAGGGGGGTAGAGACCAACCACGTAGCAAACCTTCGTACCCCTACAAGTCATGGGGGTTGTCAAGACGAGTGCAAGGCACCCAAAAAACCTCACAAGCAAGAAGGGGTGGTCAGACCTTGGGGGCGTCCGGTGAGGCAGGCCTTTGACCCTAAGCCCTAGGGGTGCCATCCCACCGAATCCACTCCAGAGGTGGGGGAGACTCCAAAGATACGCTTGTCAGTGGCGGGACATAGATCCAGATCCTTGGGTTTTAAATGTGGAACAATCAGGGTACCGCATCGAATTCTCAACCCCACCAACAAGGGTATAGCATCTCAGACACTCCCCAGTTCCGAATGATCCGGGTCAACGCCAAGCTTTAGAGACGGAATTACTTGCCCTCATAGACAAAAAGGCCATCAGAAGGGTATCTGGAGAGGAGGGTCCTCTTTTCCAGACATCCTTCTTCCTGACCCCAAAGAGAGATGCTTAGTGGAGACCGATGCTAAATCTCAAGCCAATCAACAAAACATTCATGAAACCAAAAAGGTTCAGAATGGAAACCCTGCCTCTCTTACTCCCTCCCATCTCTGTGCATAGGTTATTGGGCATCAAGCATAGACCCCAAAGATGCTTATCTCAATATACCAGTGGCTGTCGCAGACCAACGCTTCCTTTCCTTCAGTTACAAAGGGGAGGCATTCAAATTCACAGCAACCTCCCCCCCCCCCCCTTTGAGCTGTCAACGGCTCCTCGAGTGTTTACAAGGGTAGAGAGTGCCACGGTAGCAGAACTCAGAAAAAGGGAGGTGGTCCTTTTCGTTTACCTGGGCGATTAGCTAATTATTGGCGATTCCCCGGAGGCTGTGGAACACAGCAACAAAACTGTTATAGACCTCCTATAACATCTAGGTTGGGTGATAAATTTTACAAAGTCTTCCCTAACCCCAGCAACGAGAATTCAATACCTAGAAGCAATGGTTGACTCAGTACAGGAACTAGCCTTCCCATCCGCCCAATGGATTACATGTCTAAGGGAGGTTCTCGACTTAATCCTTTCAGCTCAGGCCTCCTCTGCTTTAGTCTGGCTCAGGGCCTTGGGCCCCCTGACAAGCCTCGTAGACGTGGTAAACCTGTGCAGACTCAGGATGCGTCCCCGCCAATAGCACCTCCTGAGCTTCTTCTGTCCAGCACAGAGGAACCTACAAGTGCAAGTTCCTCTCACAAACGAAATCCAGCCACACCTAACATGGTGGTCCAATACAGTCAACTGGACCAACGGAAAGCAATTTCAAGACACCAGACCACAAACCTCTGTCACGACAGATGCCTCCTTATCGTGCTGCAGAGCCTGGTGGCAGGACCGAACAGCAGCAGGACTGTGGTCCCCCTAAAAGAAGGGAAAACACACAAAGGAGCTTGTACTGCTAGCTCTCTCCAAAGTTCTTTTGAAATTCGAGCCTTATCTCCGAAACCACCTGGTAACAGTTTTCTCGGACAACACCACAACGGTGTCATACATCAACCGCCAAGGGTGAACTCACTCCCCATCTCTTTGCGTAGCAATGTTGCACCTCCTGCTGTGGTGCCAGGATCAGAACATGACACTAAGAGATTCTTACATATCAGGAAAGAGCAACGCTCTAGCAGACGGGTTGTCCAGGAGGACAGTGGACAACAACGAGTGGTCACTCTCACCCCCATTGGAATGCTCACCTCTTTCTGATCTCCGGGGGCCCATGGTGGATAGCCTTGCCTCCCAGGACAAAAACAAGCTCCCAAAAGTTTGCACTAGGACGTTCCACCCTAAGGCCTGGAAGATAGAAGCTCTCTCGATATCATGGGACGGACTGGACGCTTATGCTTTCCCACCATTTCCCCTGATTCACAAGGTACCTGTACTGATCAAGATCAGGTCCTCCAGTACAAGGGTCCTACTAATTGCCCCATACTGGCCCAGGAGACCTTAATTCCCCATTCTAGTGCAACTTCTAGTGGCCTTTCCCCTCCTGCTCCCCCCAGAGCAGAGTCTGATCTCACAGATCCGGGGTCGCACACTGCACCCATGCCTCCCTCACCTCCACCTAGCTGCTTGGAAGCTTTCCAGTCTTCCCTCAGATCTAAAGGCCTTTCACAAGAAGCTGCAGCCTTGGCAGCCAGGTCCAGACGGACCATATCGATTAAGATTTAATTTCCCAACATTTTCGAGTGTTACGTGTGCTTCAGAATCTTCAACTCACTCTTTGTTGTCAAACACATCAATATACCTTCTCAAAACAATTAATGCAGATGCATAGCTTCAAAAGGAAAAGCATTTTACGAATAAGTAGGAAGGGGAATCGCTTCATCACCTCGTGATTTGCAAATGGATTCTAGTTCTGTTACGGATGCTCGAGTTACATTGTTCGTCATTCGTGCTAAAACATGCTATGGAAAATGCTCCGAGACTGGAGGAGACAGGGCGTTACAGACGAATGTTCCCTCTATTGGCACCCATGGGTTAGTTCGCTAGATGAAGCATTATGGCCTCGTTTCTGACCGATTGGTTTAAGTTGGGCCGGCCACAGCCTTTTTTTTTTTTGCAGTTGCAGCTCATTGGCTTGTTTTCTCTACGCCACTGCGTTATGCAGAGCACGGTGAACAACGGCAGTATGTTGCATTTTTTAAGTCTTCCGTTGGTCGTCATGGGTCTTTATATGGATCACGCATTAGCCTAGCCAGGGGGAGACACTTAAATATGGTACCACTCACGGATGCCTATTAAGTTCCTTAAAATATACTTAATATTTAACACAAATTTTAGTTTGGAGTTGCTTAAAAAAAATATCAAAGGAGAGAGGTTGGAAACTGCTCCTCATCAACGCTATGCTCCTGGCCGCCAGGGGTAATACTACATCCCAGATTGCCGCAATATCTCAATTTGAGGCAGAGGTATGAAAATAATCTGGAAGCCATTTAAGTCTTAAACAATCTTGCTTTCATTCAATCACACATAGAACCCTTCCCGAATTCTTAACAAGTTTGCCCGAAAAGGAAAAACATAGTCGTTTTACAGACATATTATGAAAAATCAAAACGTAAGGACGTTTGGTCACATTTCTGGTAGCCTATAAAAAAACAAATACCCACCAGTCTCCCTTCATAGTTTGGACATCATTTTGTCCAAAATAGTAGAATACTTCCTTTCTAACAGAAGTAGCAAAAAGTTATGGAATGTTTTTAAAAGCGAGATTTCACAGGCAGACGGGATGATACCAAAGTGTACACAAAGATCCAACGTTTTGGCCAGAAAAATTGTATGGTGGTACATTTTACCTGGTTAATACTGATCGTGATGAATTTTGTTGTTTTCATATCGAAGTGGACATTTCATTGCAATGAAAAGTTCAAAGTAACGACTGCTGAGAGTCACAAGCCCGGGAAGAGTCTTTTCATGCTTTTGCGGTTTTTTTTTTTTTTTTTTTTTTTTTGTTCAATTGTTTACTCGCTCCGCGCTTACTAATTGCGGTGCTTCGCTTAGATTTTCAGTTTTAAAAGATTGCACATTTTTGCAAAATTTCCTCTGCCCACAACCTAGCATGAACATGAGCTAATCTCATAGTTGATTTTCTTAACTTTGTTGTCGTAAAATAACTGAGAATAATATGGTTATTATCAACTATTTCCCAGACTAGTTTACCTACACGATTTCTTTTGTCGTCAAAGCCAATTGTTCATTATAACCAGGGAGCTCCCTGTTTTAACCCGATACCTTTAAAAGGTACAAGTTTATATAAGGCAGGGTTATTATGAGAATAGCAGTAATCAGGTGAAAAGATGGCTAAGGCTTTTTAATGGTCATATTTGGTATAACTTCTTTCGTCATACTACTTTCGATATTACTTCAAGCTGTGATCAATTTTTCACCACAGGCGATTTACCTTCAAAGTTTTCAAATTTTCTCCAAGGGAGAGGCCAATATAAGCCTGCGAATACCATGTCTGGGTATGTGAGGGGCCCATTTTTTTGTAGGCTCCGGGTCAACATATGGTGACGCGCCGCTTAAATACTTGTTAGCTTTCTCTTCTCTGAGACTGAGAGATATTAACCTGGCCAGGTTCAGATCTTTAATCTTTCACGCCTGCTCCGACCTAACTTATACGACCCTGAAAGATGCATTTCTTGCTATCTAAGGGGTCTCAATTTTTCAAACTTTTTTGTACACTCCGCGCCGACCGATGCTGAGGTCCGCCCAGTCAATTTCGGCGATATCTACCCTACCCTTGGGAAAATTCTTGCCACCGTCTTCAAGCAGAACTTTTGTACACTTACCGTACTGTCGCTTAAAGTTGCACATAATAGTTCGTCAACTTCGTCTTTCGTTAAGAGCAACACGCTTAGTTTGGTTGTTAAGGAAATAAACAATGACAAAGTGAAGTATGCTTCACTGA
Organism: Holothuria scabra; assembly: GCA_037179385.1. Taxonomy (NCBI): domain Eukaryota; kingdom Metazoa; phylum Echinodermata; class Holothuroidea; order Aspidochirotida; family Holothuriidae; genus Holothuria; species Holothuria scabra. The sequence goes on from CM074191.1 coordinate 21,385,090, forward strand.
ACAGTGTTGAATTTAGCATCATTTTGCATCCTCTCCATTTAAAATGTACAATTTTTTTCAAAGGGGAGGGGATTCCCTTTTTCTAAGATCCTTCCCTAGGACAGAGACTACTCCTTCTCTTGCAGGGAAACTTGTTGTTTGCATCTCGGCATGTTTTGTTGTGGAAAACTGTACAGGAAATTTTTTAGGAAAACCACACAACTCAGACGACTTATGAGGAAAGAGACTCATGAAATGATTTGTTTGTTAGGTATTCATACTGCCCGAAACTAGTGTCGACCCTGCCTATATACACTGAATTACAGTATTCTGTGCAACAAATTTTAATTTCGATGTGGTGTAAAACTAGGTTTAATTTTAGCCGACCGCTTTGCGAATCCGCCTTTATTTTTCAGAGGGACGATTGTGCTGGAAACTTTTCACAACGAGATCCAAAGTCTTATCTTGTATTTAAATTTTAAATGTTTATCGATACCAGTTGGTTCCATGTTTGGTGAACACCTGGGCCGAATAAGACAGCGAGTCGGTTTCTTGCCAGGAGACAATAAAGGCTTAGTTTCTGTCTTTCATTTTGACACCCAAAACATGAAGATGTAAAGATGAAATTACAATAGCTATATCATACATACTGAAGGGCGGGGAAGGACATGAAATTAAATAATTAGCATCTCTACAAGCACATTAAAACTAATGCATCCTCCCGTTGGAGGGTTGAGCAAAGAAAAGATTTTCAGTGTTGAATTTGAAAAGATAACTTCTGGAGTAATTACTATTTTAACTGAATGAAACCTTTGACGGTTGAATTTGCAAAACAGGACTGCCGATGGAAAGTTCACGGGCACGACATAATTGACAAGGTACGGGGCATTGCATTGGAATTCATCATCTATACACAGAGTCCTTAAAAACAACCAGTGGGCTAGTGGCGGAGCTAGGGATTTCGGTCAGAGGGGGCAAAAATGGTCTGGAGGGGCGTTTCGAAGGAGTAAATACCCTGGGCCTCAGCACGATCGAAGCCACTGCTTTTCAAGTTGCAAGTTTTTCCATGAAAACATGTTTGAATTTTCTTTCCATGGACCTCCGCAGAAGAAAATTTGGGGGGGGGGGGGAGGGGACAACGTCTTTTAGGGGGAAAAGTTCCGCGCCACCATGAGTTGGCGCGGAGCGTAAGAAAAGTTTGGCCCAAAATGCCTCTCAGATCGCTGGAAATGGCATTTCTAAAGCCTATTTACCGCTTATAAATAGGGAAAACACTGAGTGAACTGTTAAGAAATGCTGATGTTAATTTTTCTTCGTCTTTTTCTTTATGTTTTCTTCCTTTTTCAGTTTTTTTTATTTTCCAGGGAAGGCAAGTTTTCCCCCTTGCCCCTACCTGCGGACGCCCATGTTTCCATCCCCCTCTTTCACATTCTAGTATGAAGGAGGTCATTATATTTTGTGTTGTCGGGCCTCGATTTAGGATTTTAATGTTATAATGAGCTACTTTGTGAAGATAAAGATTAAACCTGCTAAAGCTAAATAGCAAGCAATCTTACAGGGGTGAAAGTTATGGAAATTAATCAACGTTCGGTGTAGATTTTTGGCATCTGGAAATCAAGACAATGTTCACGAAGAAACATTAATTGACGTAATTTACATCATGTGACCACTCTGAAATAGCCATAAGTACATTGAAAGAAAAAGCCAAGACAAAAGGTCTGCTTGGCTCTCGAGATACCGAATTCATAATGAATAAAAGTAGCCAAAACCTATTATTATGGCTTATTATGGATGCAATTTTCTGGCTTTTGAGACCACGGAAGTACAGAAATAAGCATTTTCATGGGATTATCGTGCAGTGTCAATAACAGCCATTTATCATGAGAATGGTCACTTGAAGAAAAGCGAAATGGAAACTGCTCATTAAAACCCTTCAATCATTTCCACTAGGATAACAGTTTTATTTTATTTTGACCTGAATGTCCTCTAGAAATAATTTTGAAAAATGTTGTGGGAAGCTATTTTGGTATATATCTTTATGAACTCTTTTTATTGTCTATTTTGACAACTATACCCGACAACAAAAGGGCTATTTACGCTACAATGATTGTTGCGAACTTTGCAACATCTTTTACTGGCCGGGAGGGTGAATTTAATGTCAATCGGTGTATTTTGTAAGCTTGGTGTGGAAGCAATTGACTTAGCACAGCGACAACATTCATTAGTGCGTATAAAGCAAAACGATACGTTTGGACAAAACCTATCCCCATATTAAAAAACCCTTTTCATCAGAATAAAGTGCAGATAGTAGAGTTACTGGTGGCTGTTTGAGCATTTTGTTATGTGGGCATTAAAACAATACTTTTAATTCATGTCTTTTGCCAATAACGGTACAAGAGTTAAGTATGTTAAAAACCTAAAAAGGGCGCCGACATGCGATTTTGGTCCGTCGGGGGGGGGGGCGATGGCCCCCTGACCATACGGCAGCTCCGCCACAGCAGTGAGCCACAACTGGAAAGAAGGCCGTGGACGGCTTGACTTGAACCAGTTGGTTGGAAACTGGGCCGTAAAACTAACTAACTTACTAACACAGAGTCCTTAAAGGGTAGATAAATGAAAAATGGTGTGATCTGTACATAGCTTTTGCTGTTAAAAACGATAAGTAACATTTATTAAAATAGTATAGCCCTTGCGGTGAAAAGTAAAAAAAAAAATCTCCTTGTAGAATGAAATTTTGTCTCTTGGTTTTCAGTAACCACGACCTACTGGTTTCTGGGTCCTATCGTTTCACCTTTCGGGAGCTTGTTCTTTGTCCCTTGTCAGAAAAAAAGATCTCGCTCGTCTGCCTACCTGAATTACGCTTAGTATGATCAACTTTTTATCTGGCAATATATAGGGACGAATGCCACCAATTGCGTACTGCTTACAACCAAACAGTTGTAAATGTGAGACCCTTTTCATCTAAGATCGCTAGAAGAAGAACGTTAACCTTGTAAGCCTAACTGTGAAATGGGAAAGAAGTTCCTGGAATCATGTGAACAGGTAGATATCGAAATTCGTTAAGTCAAAGGCACAAGATTTATTCAGTTAAACGATAATTCATTTTTTTTTTAAATTTGATACGATTCCACATTCTGTTTAGTTAGGAGATTGGTGAAGCTTCAAGGATATGCGTAAAGTTTCCAGGTAAACGCCAACAATGTTTGATTGCATCTTGAGCAAACAAAGCGATGAGAAATTTCGTTACGGTTATGATAGGAAATAAATTTTGTTGGATTGAGGTTCAAACGCCAACTCCATTACTCAAAAATATGAAATGACAAACAGTGTTTAATAGAGACTTTTACGTAGATCTAATGGTAAGAAGCAGCACTCCTTTGTTTCCACTTGAGCAAGAGCTCCCAATCTTTCCCAGTGGTGAATCATGCAAAGCACGCATTGTTCCACGTAATGATATTGTGTCCTTGTTTGATTAATCAGACAGTCATATCACCGCCATATTCTTGTAAAAACTTTTCAAAAAGGCTATTCAATCCTGACTTAATGATTTCCATACCTCAGTCATTGGAAGACTAGTATGCGGGATATCGTTAATGTTCTTTCTAGCCAAATCTGACATGCAGACCAAGATAGGTTACATGAAAAGCCTCCATTTTAAAACAATCTTATCATGATTTAATGGAATCAATTTCCCAGACCATGAACGTTAACACTCACTCACATGGAGACCCATATTCACAACTAAAGTTAGATGGCGCTATTAACGAAGTATTATTGTTTTAAAAATAGGCTCAAAATGCAGCTTTCTAAAAGCCCTAAAGTCATCTGTACACTACCATATTACATTTTGTTTATTCTTCCTGTTGTCTTTTTTAATCTCCCCGAATAATACAGGGGGGGGGGGGGCAAAACGATAAGCTTGGTACCAAAGAAGGTTGGTGGGACGATTTGTTCCCTGCCCAAAAGCATCGACGCCCCTGACACAGACTATAATATTTCTATCACCAACTTCGATATCCTAATCGAAATTTTAAACATTGGGCTTTGTCATGTAACATGCTGAACAATCCAATAAAGGCTAGTTTCGGGTGGCCCGCCTTAAAAAGTGGGGTCACTCGTTCAATGTAGAGGAGATAAAACGACCTCATTTTAGCTAGGAATATTTGATGACAGAATCCACATTTATGGCTTAAGATTATTGAAAAATGTCAAAACGCATCCATTCTATGCCGTATTTGTAAAGATGGGAAAAATAAGAAATAGATTTAAATGGAGAAAATGGAGACACATGTATGACAAATATAATAGTACTTGACATTTTAACTACATACTGAGGAAAGTGTCGTTCTTGAAACAATTAAGAGAATTGGTCTTGCTTCCTTTGATATCAATGAACATAATTTTCCCGTTAAACAAAAATCATAAGAAAAGTCGTTCTTAAACCTTTACCGTTTGCTTGGGTCCTTTTGGACCCATGCGGAGAGCTCGGCTGTCACCCACCTTTACTGTTTCACGCGGAGCTCGAAACTGCGAGTAGCTACCCGAAAATTCGGCCACAACAACGAGAGAGACAATAGTTTAAGGTCACGGGTGTCATGGCCCACGGAAGCCGATGCGGGGCGGGCTACGTCCGCTTCTCCGCCCACTCCCCAGGCGCGCTAATATGCCCCGATCGGAGCACAACGGTAAAGGGTTAATCGATGTTTTATTTAATTCTCTTGAAATGTGCAATTATTTTGTCATTCGTAAAAAGCCTTCAAAAACGAATATATTTGTCATCATAACATAGACAGACTGATGTCACGTCGTTTGAGCATCACTATCGACATTTTTTTTTTTTTTTTTGTATCAGAACGTTTCAGTGTACAACGTATAGAGAGTATTACAGTGTACTTTTTTACATCGTCTGTTAATGGCGGGAGTGTACTTTTAACAACTGCAACAGTTCCTCCTAGCGTCGTCCAAACATTATTTGTTTATCACTTACAAATCAGAATGGGATACTAAGGAGATAAAGTGACATATGCAACCAAACCTTCAAAAAGAAGTCTTTCTCCAAATGTAAATATGATAGATCGTGTATCTTTCCTTTGTCTCGAAAACTTCAGAGGACTTTTTGTTTTGACAGTGTGGTAAATAATACTCATCAAAACAAGGTTATTATTTTAGAAATCTTATCACCGAAAGGTTTTGAAAAAAAAAGTAACACAAGAACTAATTTGTGGGATATCATGGCATCCATAGTCTAGACTTCATTTATGTAAAGAAAAGCGGTTTTCTTCCTATCCTTGATAATACTAACCATTAGGTGTATTTAAGTGGAAATGAAAAGTAAAACTTGATAAAGCTTCGTTTGAATAAAGGTAAAACCCCTCTGAAAAATGTGGATATTATGCTATTCGGTCGACTAAGCACCTTCATTGGAAAATCATTCTTAGTTTACTAATTTGTTGCTCTTACAGTCTTAGTGATGGACATTTTTGCTTTGACGAATAAATACTATCTTAGTTATTCTTCACTTTTATGTTTCTTTTTCGGAAGGAAAGTTTTTCTTCAAGCCAAAAGGGAACTAACACTTTATATTCACCTATAATTTTGAAATAACGGAGGTCCTTTAACTTACCATAAGGAACGTAAGACGCTAATAAATTTTAATTGTCCTAACCAATTGCTATTAGGTTATCACCTTCTTTGGCCAACAGTGCACAGATTTTTTCCATAAATGAAATTTTAATATTTAAATTATTCGTTTGACTAGGACCTTTCCCACCATTATTGAAAGAGTACTGTCCCGTCGCCTTCAACATATCTAAATTTCCAGTTGTGTTGTTAGAAAAAGGAAAGGATGGGACTGCTTTGAAGTCCATCGAATCTATGACCTGAGTGTTCAATTAAAAAGCTTTATTTCCGAAATATTATTAATAACTAATATTAAAAATAATTTTTGAAATGATAAAACGTAAGTCTTACCCATTTAATGTTGAGTTAATAACAATTTTCCAAAGTCGACACCGTTCGTGAAATAAGAGACAGTTTTCCTTTTATTCCTTTTTAAAGTTACGTTAAGATAAAAAAAAATCTTCCCGTGATGAGTGCCAACGAAACATAATTTTGAAGTGAAGCATATGAAGAAATAACTCAATTAAGACAGGTTTAGGTGTAGGCTATAAAGGGCAAGGTTTCATTGAGTCAATTTGGAAGTAATGTCATGAAATGATTTAGATAATAGAAACTCTGGCAAATCAACTGTTTGGGATTCAAAATTATGAAAAGGAAAGATGTTATATTGCTACATACTATATTATTTTGATTATTTCATGATTATTAATTTATTTTAAACATTTTTTACCAACTATTTTAATAAGTACACCCTTTAAAACCATCTTTAAAGCTAAACAATTAAGCCCTGGTAACCTGGAACAAATTTAAGTAAATTCAAAAAAGGTGGAAGATAAAAGCAAGACTTCTAAAATACTTCAAAGAATGAAATAATTGTAATTTTTTTAATTGCATTGTGTTTTTAATATGGGAATTGTGATTCATTAATTGATACGAAGATCTGATAAGTAATCCTCATCACATGTGAAACTTCGTATGATAGTCTCACAAATAAATCAAAATCCTTGAAGAAAATATGCCAAAACGTGTTAAGGAGGAGACACAATAGTAATTTCTTACAAACAATAACATCTTGAAAACTTAGTTTAAAACATCCAAGTATTGGAATTTGATTGACATGTTCCTCCGACTGTTTCTTTCGTTATACTATATTGATTCCCTCTACTTAAGGGGATCAAATATTACTAAAACAATCCAAACATAGCTCGATCTCAGGTTTCTTTTACCGACAAAATTCATTCTCTAATTGCAATGTCTAGTTAAAGGACTGTCAATGATAGTTAAAAGAATGTGTCGACTGAATTGTAAAAATCGTACATATCATACGGAATGGGAATGAAAAATAGAATAAGTAATATTTAAATGCGCGTGTCTCCTTACTGTCCCATGCATCTTAGGAAATCTTGTCATGGAATAGCAATTTTGAGAAAAAGGGCAATATTACCGTTGGAAATAAACATTGTTCCAAAGAGTCCATAGAAAGTCTTGACTCCTATCTACACCTCTCTAATATGACATACTCAGGGTCCATCTTAACATACTGATTGGGAACCATGACCTCCCGTCCACTGCACGACTCGTATCAGTTAGCACATTTAGTCCACCTTTTTCCTAGCACCCTCCAGGTTTTCAACTTAATACATTGCATATCTTAAGACATTTAGGCCTAATACTGGTCGATCACTAGCTGCAGTCCAAATTCTAAGTAAAACCAGGTTGCCATTTTTTCATATTCGTGACCCTTTCTTGAAAGGAAGTACTTTACAAAAAATGGAAGATCGCAGCAGTTGAAGAGGTTTTAAACTTGTTCACTTTGTTAGCAAATTGACCCTTAGGCAAAACGAAAGCAGAGCCATGTCAGCCCAATTTTGTGTTGCTAGTTTCCATGATGCCTCTTTTGCATTTATAGTGTCATTGTGTGTTCAAAACATCTGACCTTCATAATGGTTTCTGGCTCTGGCTCGACTTCACACCTCTGCTTCCCCAGTACATACGGCAGTTACTCTAGATTACTTTGTCTGGTTTGACCAAAAAGGGGACCTACTGCCATTGTGCTTGGCGCTCAGAAAAAGCAATGGAACAAGGATAACAAGCCAGTTAACCACAACTAGAAAAAAAGGCGTGGACGGCTCGACTTGAACCAATTGGTTGGAAACCGGACCGTAGAACTCTATCTTACTAACTTACTAACAAAGCAATAAAAATAAATGATTTGCAACAGATCATTTAGCAAGGTAAGCCCCCTCAGGAGTGTAGCGAAAGGGTGAAAGCGCAGCCACCCCTTTCTTGACATTAAAGAATGCTTTAATTAGAAGTTTCATTCTAACCATGTGCCTAGCATTGTCCTATTTCCAGCAAACTGGGAGGCTAACGTATTCTTGTGCTTTACGCTAAGTAATTGTGGTGCTCTGCTTAGATTTACTGGTATGTTGTAAACCCTTACACCAAATTCATATACGGGCCATATATGGATCTTATATCTGGACCATATCTGATGCTGATGGGATTTTTATCTGGACAAGGTAAAATATTCGGCAGATATAAACCCGATCTACGCCAGACCCAGATCTTATCCATATAAACCCCGATAAAGTTGTAAGACTTAAATTATATATAACAAAATGCTAATTTAAATATATCTAGCATATATCTGGCTTGATATGACCATATCACAATTCATAAGCCAACGGCTTCTCCCATGCACATTCGTGGTCGCATAGCGTCGTAAACAACTGACCTTCAAGGAATATGATGATGACGACGACGACCACGACGACGACAACGACGACGACGACGACGACGATGATGATTATTATTTGCATAGCTGGACTGGCAAAGTTGAATCAAGTTATATTTGGCTTAATATGGCAAGACAAAACTTTATTTGCATATCTGGAAAGATATTTTATCAAGTTATATCTGCTTTGATATGGCAATATTAAACAGCGTTTACATATCGGGTCTGGCATTTCGTCTAGTTAAATCTGGCTTGATTTGACCAGATGAAACTTTGTTTGCATATCTGGAATTGCATCATATCAAGTTATACATGGCTTGATATACCCATATAACACTTGAAAAAATGAATCAATGAACTTATATATGGTTGTATGTCGGACTTGATATGGCTTTAACAAGTCTGTTTTTAGCCAGATATAGCCAGATATCCAAATAGCCCACAAGTTCAAATACGGTCAGTTCATATGTGGTTTTAAATAAATTCAAGTCTTTCCCTTCAGTCGTCTTACGACAGGCGGGGAATGTCATGGGCGTATTCTGCAATCCCTACTCACAAGGGGAGGCTTTTTCAGAAATTGTTACAATGTAATATTGTGACCCTCTACCTTGCCAGAGTCATCCCGGTTTCATAAAAAAAAAAAAAACATTAAGGTACAAATAACAATGAAAAGAAGTGTCACATTCAACAAATTATATTCTAAAACTACAACAAAAACATTAAACCATTCTCATAATACGCATTTCGTGGGCGGAAAGTTCAAGGCAATTATCAACAACTATACTGGCCATGCTCAGTTCATTATTACAGTCATCGTAAAGCAAGTGCATGATATAAAATATTCTGTTGATGACGCGATGGCTACGTCAATCCCTATATGGCGGTGGTTGATTGATATGAACAGATGAAGCTAAAGGTTGGAATCCGGGTTGAGCCGAGTAGGCTGGAAGGAATCAAAACCGATCCTTAAATAGTTTCTTTCAAAAGCAAAGCTCTCAATAATATCAATTTTCTGGTTTGAGTTCCACCCCTATATCCCAACACAGTCAAACATTTTCGAACCCGCACAACAAAATACGTCTTCCCGCTAAGCCCTTACGAGCAAATTTGCCTAAAAACTCCACAAAATTAGAACAGGAGGAACACACCTGAATCTTTTTTAACCCAATGTGCTTTACTTTTACAACCTACTAATAATAACCCTCATTTTCTACACTTTTGTGTACATTACAAATTTCGCCATATAATTTGTATTGCACCCCAGGTAACATTTCATGCGATGAATTAGATTAATCTAAAACTTATCTGCATTCACCATCTACCGTTTCCTTCCTTCCCCTTTTTTCGTACTTTCTCAAAACAACAACAACAAAACAACATTCAAATATACATACTTATTTCGAACCAAAATTTAAAGAATACTCACATGATGAATTTTATACACCGTGACAGCACCCGAGCCTTTCTCCACGTGAACACTGGATGCCTCAGACTCTCTGTATATACACTTTAATTTCTTCAAACATTGAAACTGAGTACTACTTCAGGTACATAAACTGATAAAGCAAGTAGATAAGCGCACCGGGCTTACTCTATAAGATACAACTTATCCACAATACTTTGAAAAATAAATAAGGCCACACCCAGGCCTATGGCCAGAACTCCTAACTGCGCCTCAGTTAGCGTTGACTGACTGGCGTTTCAAAGTAAAGTAAAATACTCCCTACATGCAGACAGAAATGAGACTCCACACCTGTCCAAGCGTGTTCATATACGGTAGCAATCAAATACAATAGAAAGCTGAACTTACTAGGATACTTGATGGTCTTAGTCACATATGAATAGACCAAACATACCATTGTCCGAAATATCTGGAGAGGTTCTTACCTGTCACATAATACAATGCACAAATATAGGGCAATCTAAGTGGCAATTTACTGTCACAAATATGAGCCGACATATGTTGACCGTCAGCTTTGATGGTTCCTTTTATTAAATACGGTATTCTCCAAGAAAAAATTCTTAAAATGTCATGCTACCGATATTGTCAGTCCTTTTTTATTCATGTGATCATATATTGACACCATCCTTTTTTCGTCATTTCACATGAAGGGACATGTCTCTCTAGGGATTATATTATCATTTTCCATTTAAATCCCGGATAAAAGAGGGCATAATAAACAGTGAACTCTACGGTAACAATACGTTTAAAGAAGTGGACAAGTATTAGTAGCTATAACTTTCAAAAAGGAGTCTGCGGTACGATGGTATTAACATTCAGTAGTGACGACGTGCCCGGCCTATGTAACGGGGGGGGGGGTGTTTTCAGTGCGTGGATGAAGCCACCATTCCTTTGCATACGATGCATAGCAACGGTTTCGACCCATACTACCATTTCAATAGAATCTACGATAATTTTCGAAACTACGAATGTTAAACTTACTCAGAAATGATATATTTTACATTTACCCCCCCCCCCCCCCATCCGGTTTTACGAAATTTGTTGTTCCAATCCATAAGCCACATGCCAATAAGTAATTTCTCACAGTGACTGTAACCACTACCTTCCGTTTTCATCAAGAGAGGCTCTCTTCTTACAACCCTTTGTTGAGGTTCGCTTCTGAAAGTTTTGTCCTTTTTAAAAAAAATCTGGACCATAGTTGACCACAAATTTCGTTTGCTCAAAGCGGTGACAGTCTTTATTCATTTATAATCACTGAGTAACGACCATTTTGGACAATGCTACATTTGCAACGCATTTTCATTTTTAAAATGTAGTTACTCTCCCGTAACCTATCAAATACGGTAATATTTCGGTTATGTATTGAAACCAACGTCATCCTCTTTCACTCCTTGAAAGCTTTTCCATTTGTACTCACATCATCGTGATTAATAGTAATTGAATAATACCGACGAGAAAGGGACAAAAACAAGGACAGCGTGACCATTGAAAAGCAATATGGAAAGGACGCTGAGAGTCAACCCTTTTCGAAATAATTTTGAAATATTTCATGTAGATATATAATACTATTTCTTTTCGAAAATATGCATACTGTTTCTTTCATACTGTCTTTATAAAATGTTAGTGTCAATTCACCGTGACCTTCCCAAGTAAACAGCACAGTCATGTGATAGCTTTAATTCCCAGTGTAATTGATGACGTTTTACCTCTCATGATGATGCTAAGGCATTTGATCATTTTCAATCGTCGTTCGAAGGATTTCCATTGACTAGAATCAAAATCCTCGTGACGGAATCTCTGAGTGCGTTGTTTCCACATATTCCCCTTAATCCACTTATGGGTTAAACGTTTACACAGAAACGCCTTATTTTACATTGTTTCTTTACTAAATCCGTGACTAGTCGAAACGACGGACCTTTTAACATGCCGTAGAGTTTACAACTCGGTAGGAAATTGAAGTCAAAATCTGGATCCCAGTGTTCATATCTTTCATTCAGAAACCTCCCGTTTCACAATCAACATGAATAACCTTCTAGATATACGCAGGATTTTTGTGTTACTTTTTTCGTCGTGTCTTCTAAACATCGAAGTTTCATCAACGCAAGAAGGTAAGTGGTGCAAATATCTTTACATCTCGTGGCTTGAGATGATTCTCCGTTATCCTTATCACATTTTAAAAACTTCAAAGAAAAGTTTAAATCACTCTTAATTTTAAAGTAATTAAAATTTTGCAGAAGTCTTAACGTTGATACGACCAATTTTTGGCAATAATAGACAAATGATGAAATCGCGCGTGAATTGTGTGTTTGCTTTCAGTCTTTTACAAATATGACAAAACTGTTAAAAAATTTCTTTCCAACGTTTTCTTATTCAATACTATAAGTCATCAGCAACCGAAAAAGTAAGTTTAAATAGATCAAGTTGTTGATAATTGTTTTAAACATGATCATTACTCAAGTTGTTGATAATTGCTTTTAACATGATCATTAAACCAGTTTACTTATTTGCCAGTTACCGCGTTTTAGAAGAAGTCACATGTAGACGAAAGACACCAATCACCAACCCCTTGTAGGTAAAACGACTTTTAAACTGAATACGAACAATCTACGCTAATCTGCATACTGTGAGTAGGTCATGAACGGAACATTTCTACGTGATAATTTTGTTAAAGATCTACCTTCTCTTTTGGAGAAGTGGGGAGGACAGTTACCGCTGTTTTCACAGAAGACGAAAACTAGAAAAAGAAAGTCAATTGAGAGGTATTCACGTCGATTTTGTCTGTAGCCACACAAAACATTTTTTGAATGTCAGTGATCAGAGAAAGTTTACAAAAAGTCAATGATTTCATCTATGTTATGTCCACAATAGCGATTGATTGTCTGACAGCAAGGTATGGCTGACTGAATTGTATCCTACCGGAGCAACATTAGGAAAGGGGCAGAAACAAATTGTATAATCTAAGATAAATTTTGAGTCTTTTAACATCCAACACGTTTTTCTGTGTCCATGATTAAGGTCATTTTTATTTTCAGAATTATACAAATTCAGCTTAAGATACTATTACCTAGGCCTATATAAGAGTCACTGATCCACTGCACATGGAATTAAAAACTGCGCTTCTCATACTAATTTTTTTAAGAGAATGTACTCCTTAGCTAGTTTTTTTTTTTGGGGGGGGGGGGGGATTTAAACCACTGTATAAATATAAAGAAAGTTGATTTAAGTAATGAAAATGGTGTTCAAAAGGCGAATCTCCTTCGTGTTTCGGAAAAAGAATTTTCAAAGTGTCATATAATTTTAAATGTATGTCACATAACCCTTTCGTTTTGTATAACAAAAGACTGCATTAGACTCTAGATGAACACCATTCACAATTTAAAGTGTTTAACCGTATCACCAAAAGTAAATGCAAACATCTACTTTTGTGGGTATTTCAACGTTTGACATTTTATGAGCATACTGAGTACCGAATATATAGCACTTATTAACCGCAAAGTTCTAGAAATGACATCCGCAATTCGACATTGAAAATGTTTTCAATGAAGCAAAATGTCTGGTTTGGAATAGGTTAATCAGTTGATGATGGTTGACTAAGATTATTAATTCAAAGACAGTCATTGTGAAAAGTACACCTCTAAAAAGAATTTAAAAAATTAACTTATGTCTCAGTATAAATTTAGTGTCCTTGAATCCATTTTCCATTTCAACATAAAACGGGAGGCCCTATTACAAACACACTGCGAATATTATCGCTGCACGATGGGGAACACGTAAACTAACTTTCTCATGTTAGGATCTTTATATAACGAATACCAATGTAGAGGTATCGCTTCGCCAGCACACTAGTGTATACATAATTCTGGATCTATTTCGGAATCTTTCACAGAACTGTGGGGTGAGGTGGGAGAGAATCCAGCACTACGTTGGAACACTTTTCTAGTCTTCTCGCTAGGAGTTAAGGTAACATGGTATTTAGAAGGAGCGGTTCCTTTCTTACACTCTTAAAATGTTGGGCAAATTTTGCATGCACGTTTCTTCAAAATGTTTCATGTTTTCCTTCTTTATGCTGTATTGCACAATTGAGACGCATGATTTTCAAGAAATCACCATCGGCAGCTTCAATTCATTTCAAGTAGACCTGCATTAGGTGAAATTTGTAATGCTCCATTCGGATGGAAGGCATATTAACCCCGTGTTCCGATAAATTTCGTAGCGTTTATACATCGACTTTCCTCTTATTGTCTTAAAAAATTTGCCACAGTGTACGTGAACGTTCTGCAAAATATTTAATGTGAATGTAAATTATAAGAAATAGCAGTTATATTAAAAACCATTAATTGGCGGTAGGTTTAACCAACGTTGGGTAAAGAAATTCACATAATCATTTGACCAACGTTGGTCAAAAAAATTCTCGGTTATTTTGCCCAATAATCGGCAAATTTTAACCAATATCAACATTGCCCAGAAGGTTTACCGAACTTTTTAAGAGTGTAGGCGTAGGAAACGGGGCAGTCTATCACAAGAAAGGGCGAAAACATAGGTTTTTCTCACTACTTAAAATATAAACTGTGATACCCACACTTGATTATGTAGTGGACTTTTTGCCACTCATTGAAGGTTTGGTATTGACAGCCGCCACACCCGTAGATTTTTTTTTTTTTTTTTTTTGCAATTCTTTAATTGTCTAAATATTGTTGTCACATGCATATGCGTACGCGGCAAGGGGTAAACTGCCTCTAAATTCTTCATGACTTGAATTTCAAGTAATAGTTAGGGAAATATTCGGCAGCTAATTGTGTCTTAAAAAATTGACATGAATTGAAGTACACAGAAAGTAGTAAATCACTTCTATCATTTCATCTTTTCACCCAAATTTTAGTCAAATTTAATACCATGAATTTGATGGGATTCTGCTGATTCTGCCGATCCTGTAGTTTTCTCATGACCAAGTTAAAAAACTTCCTTTTTTACTTTGATCTTTGCAATTTTTGGTGTCCAAATGTTATCATTCATATGCCTTGCAACTTTGCCAGGTAAACAGCCGCCACACACGTAGATTTGTTTTTGCAATTCTTCAATTGACTAACTATTATTATCACATGCATATACGTACTCGGCAGGGGGGAAACTACCCCTAATTATTCATGACCTGAATTTCAAGCAATAGTTTGGAAAATATTCGGCAGCTTTTTGAGTCTTAAAAAATTGACATGATTATAAGTACGCAGAAAGTTTTCAAGCGTGCCTGAAAAATGTAAAAAGATTAACCTAGGAGTAAAATGCATCTTAGTTACAGTAAATTTTTCATTAAAAATCAAAGAGATTGTAGAATGCACATAATTATCTATCTTTGCATTCATCCAACGGTTGTACTGTTATTTATAATTTGCTGTTTGTAGTTTGCCGAGAGGATTTTTATTGAATGAAAATGTTACAGCAGACGGAAGATAAAAATGAAGACTGCTTAGCTGCAACTTGCAAGTCTTAGAAATGCCATTTACGGCTGTCTTACTGGTCGCGAGTTTTCATAATTTTCTACTCGCTCGGTGCCAACTGAAGGTGCCGTCGGCTAAGATAGTCTTTCTGGCAATACTACATATTTCAAACAATCATTTGCTCCCTTTATTCAGTTGCTCTCATATACCTATCATCAGCTACATTGCAATCTTGCCAGTCATGTGGTCCGTGTAGATAATTCTTAAGTTATTAAAGTGTCAAACTGTTATTAATATTCATTTTCAGAGGGCATGGAGTAGTGGAAGTGTGCTCTAGTGTTACATGGCTGGCAAAAACGAAGGATTTAATTGTAATTAGTGTACAGTTTCATTTGAAAAAATGAGTTCTGGCATACAATTTTTTTAAATCGCTTATCGTGGTAAGAAAAAGCGAAAAATTATGTATGTTATCTTTCACTACTTGCAGACGTTTACCGAAATTAAGCTAATGATCTTCAAAAAAGCAGTATCATCTTTAAAGTGGTAGTCTTTTACGATTCCTCCTGAAATATCGGTCTGTCTAATTCACAGGACAGTGTTGATTCTTTGTTGGCAAAGTTTGTATCAACGCATTGATACTCCTGCTCGTATTCATACAGATTATTCAGGTTTACATGCGGTATAATTGAATCAACTGAAAAAAGTAGACAAAGGAATTAGATACCCTGCTCTCTAATCCCCTCTATAAAGTAATATTCTCTTTACGATGGGATAAATCTTAAAAATTTAGCATAAGTATCCGATAACTTGCCTTCTAAATAACAGCTCTCTGACCAGACTCACATAAAAAAAAAATGCACAAGATATTCTCCATTTTATTGCTATTGCTAAAAAATCTCTTTCAAACAGGTTTTGATGTTGCAAAAATTACAACCTTAGACCTCCCTTACTTACCCTTTTCCATGCCATTTAATGGGATCCATTGTTGCGCCTGTGTTAAGATGCTTTAAAGGAATATTTTGGTGTTTAACTGAGCAAAATATTAGCTTTGGGTTTCACCTTAACACAATTTATATGCAAGCGGTGACATTAAAGCTCTCTTTCTATGAAAACACTTTCAGTAGACATGCTATTTAAAACAATTATTTCAACAACGTTCATCTGACCTCTCTCTTTGTTTTCGTCAAAAACTTTCGCCTTTTAGTGTCGCATGTATAAACTGACGATTTTTCAATGCAGTAATAAGCAATACATACAACTTGCAACTTAAGTACGCTAAAATTCATATCCATCCTTGCAATGCTCATCTGGTATTCAGTTTAGCTGAATATTTGTAATGGTTTACGACAGGGCGTTTGTTCAAAAGGTACTTTATTTAAACACTCACGGAACGATGCCCTGTACGGCAAAAATGCTCCTACATAATTGAAGTTTATAATAACCAAAGACAATTATAAGATTTTACCTTACTGAACTTGTTTTAATTTTCCTCCGTGTAGACTCATCTCACTTCTTTTACCATCAGCCGGATTATCCAAGAGATTGTAAAGAAGTTCGTGACCAATGTTCGAGTGAAAGCTTCAGTGGTGTTTATACAATCAAGCCTGATGGGTATCCACAACCCGTTGAAGTTTTCTGTAACAACGACATTGCAGCTGGTGGATGGACAGTAAGATAATTTAAGTAACTTTGCGGCAAACATATAAATATTATGCAATATCGAAACACACTGGAGATGAATACCAGTACACGCTAATATTTTTACATCTAAATTGTTTATTCCCTTAACGTTTCAGAGGGTACGTGAGAAAGCATTCCATGCAAAAGTTTCATTAAAATTGTTCGGAAGAATAAAATAAAGCAGTACGGTCTTCTAAAAAATTAATAAGTGCATGCATTACGGTTCTAGATTTCATCTTTGTTTCCTCTCCGCCGGGTAAGAACAACCATTGAACCTGGTAAAAAAGAATAGTCCTAAATTATACTTGTATCCGTTACTGTGAATACAAGAATGTTTTCACTATATTAACAATATGGAAGGGGCAAATGACCCATCTGACTGAAAGAATATCAGCGAATGGTTCAAAGTAATTTTTTTCCGTAAGAACAAGTTGTCATACCAAGTATAGATTCACCTATTTAAAATCGTTCGTTTATACATCGTGAATGTAGGTTATTCAACGCCAGACTAATGGTTCCTTGACGTTTCAAAGGGACTGGGAAAATTATAAATGTGGATTTGGCTTCTTGTCAAGTGAATTTTGGATCGGCAACGAAAAGTTATCGTATCTAACAAACCAAGCAGTCTACGAACTACGTGTTGACATAGTGTTGTCGAACGTGTCATCTTTCTACATTGACTACAACTCTTTCCGAATCCGCGATGAATGGAGTAATTATGCACTGGTATCTGCTAACAAGTTTCGGAGCAATTGGAGTAAGTATGACAATTGTGGAAACTGTAAGTTCCACTGCGGTAAATTGTTCTGAACTCTATTAAGTTGTATTTTGTGAGGCTTTTGATAATTTATTTTTATGAATCACGTCATCAGTCATTATTAGCCTTTCCGTATTTCTGTATTTGTTATCCTTAGTTTCCCAGTGAATTCCAATACTCCTGATTCTGGAGGATGATTTGCAATAAGTGCAGTAAATTGAATTATTGTCTCAAATTGATATAATCTGTTTTAATTCCAGGTTGCATCGTGTCTTACTGTCCTCTTAGCACGAACCGCGAGAGCTGTACTTGTCAGAGTGTCTGTACAGATGGTATAGGGCAGACAGATTGCTATACTGATTGTGTTGAAGCTTGCGCATCAAAGGGATGTTTTGTGAATGAAACGAATTCATTTATTTCGGTAAGATATGCGATTTGCTTTACATTTGGCACTTATAAGACAACTAGGTATTCAGCGCAAATAAAATGAAATCAAGCGGTTAGTATTTATATATCATTGCTTCCATCTTCTAAAGAAAATTGATTGATCTTGGTTTCCTCTTTATTTATTGTAGAATGGTGAGTCATATGTCAATGCTGATTGCTCACAAAATTGTACTTGTATCGACAACTAACTCAGTTGTAACGCAGACTACGAATGCAGCAGTGATGCAACATGTAAAGTAGAAGACGGTGTACGAAAATGCTACTGTGATGACGGATTTGAAAGAGATGGTGAGATGTGTAACAAATATACTTTTAAAGCTTTTTACAAAGCATACCACGCCTATCATAGAACTTGTGGACTCTATGCAGTATTACCAACAGGCTAGAACCTGTTGGGGAGGAACGCCTTTCAAAACAGAAACTACCGTGACAGCATTACTCGTGGCCTACTACTGTACTAGTACCCTGAGAAAAACAGTAATATATTCACATCTGTTCAATGAACAATGTTACCTTTCTATTACCTACTTATTAGCAAACATGGGCACCTTCTTTTGAGGGTACTAAGGCAAATTCAAAACTTCGTACTTGACAATTGACAAATTACTTACCTAGTACGGTTTAATCCGTTATGCCATAAAGCTTGGAGTACATGTCCATAGTAGGGATGCACAGGTTCCAAAATTTTGGATACGGCCGGAACCGGATTTTTCAATGCAAACGAATAAAGTGAAATTAAGAAAAACAGAGAAACTCTGGGATAGGACTGGTCTTCTTTGTAACGTTATGTTTGTGAAGAACTAAAAGGACATGTCTATAAATTTAATTCAAGTGTTGTACAAGTGTGTTCACCTAATTTTTTAACCAAAACTTCACACTGCACATTACACTGTCCAACACATTAACAGTAAAAGAGTGCAGTACTAAACAGGAGATGAATCAGTCGCTTACCTAGAGAGAAAATGCTTTTACAGTATAAAGATCCATTGTTTAGACTTAAAAGAGTTTGGTAGCATCTCTGGACTAAACACATATTTGTGGGAAAGGCAAGACTGTCACTTCGTAGGATGCTTCTCTAATGCAACTTCAAAAGTGTGTTCCGTGGTTTTAGCATTATACATCAACCCTTATACTGCAGTTTTACAGGAACGTTCACGATATGACTTGGAATATGGCTTCCTCCTTCATTTGGAAGCGTTTTTCAGTAGAGGATCGGATAGATGATATATGTCTCTTGTGCAAAACAGGTATGAGAAGAGGACCCTCAGGATGATATCTGCCAAAGAATTTTAGCACATTCCTGTTGCACAGATCTCTTCAATCAAGGCATGCTGTAGTATGAACAGTCCAAATTACAGTCCCAAGCAAAGGAAACGTCGAACCAGCGACAAGATGTGCAACCACCACTGAAACAAAGACAATTGACACTGATGGGACATCATTCAACTCTGAAAGAATGCTTGGATAAGAAAAATTATTTAATTAATGACCACCGTGCCAGTTATATTCACATGAAGATAATAGAAATGATTGCCATGGGTAATCAGCCCTTTTTCTGTTGTTGAAGGCATCGATTTTATTAAACTGGTGGGACATCTTCAATTACTTGCTTCCAAGTAGAAGATATTTTTCAGAAGTCATGCTTCCAAAGTGTATGATGACTTGAACGCTTAGCTGAAAATTGAGCTTCTTTCTTCAAAATGCAGCCTTTATATCATTCACTTCAGATATCTGGACAAGTCAGCACTCAAACGAATCATTTGTTTCCTTAACAGCTCACTGGATAGATTCTGACTTTCGGCGTAAAAATGCTGTTCTTCACGCTAAACATTTTCTTGGGTCACGCACAGGAGAAAACATTGAACAGATAAATCGTAGCATGTTGTTTGACTAAGAGATAATTGACACAAGACGGCATATTCTTGTGCGTGCCGCTGCTGCCAATGACTTTGGTTACTCGACTAGCGGATGTAAACAGTGTCCATTGTTTTTGCACAAATTAGGCCTTGTCATACGAGAGAGCATTTCTGACCAGAGAGCAATCATTGACTTGTGCGTTAAGGTGTAACATGCCAGAAATGACCAAAAATTCTACAAACTAAGCAAATCCATTTTCTAGAGATTCTTGGTTTAATGGAAAGATCTAGAACACCTCTAATGTAGACTTGTGCAACTTGAAATGTTTAGTAGGATGAAAAAGATCCTCATCCGATTTTTTCTGAATATAGCACTATAGTACATTAATGTTATGTGCATTCAATATCCTAGTATAACAAGGCGCAAAGGGCTACGGTACTGTAATTCCATGTGACATTCAAGGTACATGGACTGAAGGCTTATTTTTATTGGTGCGGAAGATATTCCATTGAAAAAACGTCCAAATTGTTGAATTGGACCTCTTTTTTTGAATGGGTGATCCAATTAAAGGGTACCTCAAGTCAAACATTTCAAAATGATATGTTTAAAATCATGAAAAAAGGATTCTATCAGTCCAACTCCCATTTTCATATGACGTTCCTGAGCTGAAATATAAATTGTTGAAATTAATTCCCCCAACTTAAAAGGTTACATTGCGCAATAATTTTTGATGTCATTGTTGTACCACTCAAATTACAAACTTTGTATTTCTTTGTTTTTCTGAAGGCTACTGCACCTTGTACCAAGGAGTGGTAGCACTCTTACTCTTATGGGGTGATATAATTAATTAAGCCCTCTCTGTGCGACATGATTTGCAAGCAAACGGGAAGTGGTCAAGGACATGAAGATATTTTTTAATTTTAAAGGGAAACAAAGCAGAAACTTTGAGTTGTAAAACAAAAAGTCACAAATTATTGGGCAATGGACCAATTTGTTTAAGTGAATAAACATTTTATATATCACCTCAGGATTGTCCTATGAAGATAGGAGTTGGACTGTTAGAATTCACTTTTTATCCTGTTTAATAAATACAATTTTTTTTACTTAAGGTACACTTTAAGTAGTAAATGACAAATAACCCAGATTAGGATTATAAACTAAAAATATAGCGCTGTTCAGTTAATTATTGTGGGCAAATTACTCTGCTTGTTAAAATCCCAGTCTACTTCATCTGCGGAAAGTGTTTTTACTTTTTTTTATTTGAACTAATTACTCCATTGCGAAGACTAATTCTTGTACTGTTACTTTTCATGGTGATAAATATAATTACCCTTTCACATTTGTTGGGGAAACGTGGTCAATGTTTCCTTTAAGGCCTGTATACACGAGCAACATTTGCAAAACATTCCGAAAACATTTCCAAAACATTCACTGTGCAACAAATCTAAAACAAGCTGTTTTCGGTTTGTTCCACAGTTTAGACAGGGTATACCGCATGTTTTGGAAATGTTGCAAAAGAAATATCCTGTCAATTCTTTTCAAAACATTCTCAAAACATTTTCAAAATGTTTTCAAATTGTTTTTACTCCGTCTACACTGTGCAACAGACCGAAAACAAGCATGTTTTGGATTTGCTGCATGTGAAGTGTTTAGAGAATGTTTTACAAATGTTGCTCGTGTATACAGGCCTTTAGGTGCGTTGACAACCTGAACTTATGAAATTCACATCATATACCGATTTTTTATGCATTTCCGTTTTGGCAGAAGGGAAGTGTCTACGGCCGTTGGAATACCAAACAGATACTTCTTACTATTACATATATCTTGAAATTCCTGTTGTTCCTAATTTCATTGAATTCGGGGCAAAAGCCAAAAACGATGTCCACATCGCTCTTTCACCTGGTCAAAGCGACTCTCACCTGTATGAAGTAGTAATCGGTGGATGGAGAAACACGCAATCCGTCATAAGTCGGTGTAAACAGTGCGAAAACCAAGTCACGGTTTCAACTGTTCGTTACCTCAGTGCAAACGAGTATCGAAGGTTCTGGGTCACTTTCGACAGCAACGGAACTATAGCTTTAGGAAGGAACAACGAATCATTACCATTCATGGAATGGACTGACTCTACGCCGTTAAATGTACAGTATTTGGGATACTCAACTTGTTGCGGAAGCAGTGGAGAGTTTCGATTCTGTGGGCTATTGTAAAATGCAAAGGGCATTATCGTTAGTTAGTCTAACTTCGAAACAAAACAAAAATGGGTGCAGTAAGATAAGTTAAACTTATAAAAGAAGTCTTATATCTTAGAACCAGTATGTTACCACCAATAGAAAGTGACGTAATTTAGCAACTAACACAATGTGAGGTGCGTTTAAGTTAGATTAAAATTTCGATTGGCTGGTGTCTTGTTTTGTGAAATGTGAACGTTGTGAAAGAATAGTTAAAAATAAAATTAATGCCTTTGGAATGAAGATTTGGTTTTTCTTTCTCATCATTGCATCATGCATGCGGAGAAAAAGGACTAGTAATATGCAATTTTTATGACTAAAATACACCTTGCCTTGCAGAACGTTTGAAATTTCATTTTTCCTGGGATGTTCAATTTTTAAAGCATTGCCTTTATTTAAGTAAACGTAATATTTAATTTGATCAGGTAGTTGAAGACTTTTCCATATTCGTTTTGATTCAATGCAATAGAATACAAGCCATTACCGATGGAGTCCAACCGTCATCTTGTTTCTGTCGTCAGCTCTCTAGTGACCTCAAACTTGCCCCCCAGTGTCGAGGACCTTAGTTCACCGTCGGGAAAACGGTTTCAAATATCCTTTTGAAGCCAAAATTATTACATTTAAGAAAATTCTGCCAAGCGTATTTATTTCATACAATGTGACATTCTGTGTTGAAGTATGGCTTGTTCATTAAACCCAGGTACTGTTCGTAACAACTCCCTGATTTAACATCACCCCTCAATGGCGATGAGGCATCCCGTTGTACACGACACGCAGTCGGGAGGTTGGGAGTTCGAGTCCTGACCGGGTCATACGGAAGACTCTAAAATCGGGACCTACTGTCCAGTGTGCTTTGTGCTCAGCACAAACAGTTACGAGGAAAAGCAAGCCAGTGAGCGGCCAACTGGGTAAAAGGTCGTGACCGGTTCGACATAAAAACCAATTTGTTAAAACCCCATTTAACCTGCAGTCCTAACCCATTTTGCACGAATTTAAGTGACGCCAAAATAGTTACTAGGGAGATGAAAAAAAATCTTTACCCAATTAATTTGACTTAGGAACTGTTTAAGGCAACAATTTCCGAAGGATGTGTCAGGTTAATTTCATGGAGAAGGGATTGGATAATTTCATTTCATGTTGAAACTTTTTTTGGCAAAATACATTAAATTTGTCGATCCGTTCTAATATGCCGTATGTCGAACGTTTACAGATGTTAAGGGAAATTTTGATTAATCACAGCGTCATAGACATGTTAATTGTGCTGTAGGAATTGTTATGGGCATAGGAGAACGATGTGGAGGGTAGGCGGTTGACTGCTCCCAAATTGTTGCAAAATTCGGCAATTTGGAAAAGTTCCGGTAACCGTTTGATTCTTAAAACGAAATTGACATGCGTGTTAAAAACTACACAGGAAACTCTTAAGCGTGCCCGAAATCTTAAAATAAATCGAAATCGAAATTTTAAATATCATAGTCAGGTTAACATTTCCATGAACTTCAAATTTAATTTTCAAAATTCGCAACACATTCTAGCTTCTGATACACAGAAGTGTTCCTGAGTTCCAATGGTCTTGTGCAACATAAAGCGTGACATAAGAGTCGCATCGGAATTTTTTCCCGAAAAATAAATAGTATTTTATACTTGGGACGAAATATGCATAATAAGTGAAATAGGGTACAAAACATCGCGACACATTCGTGCAGATAATTAAACTATCCCCTTTATTCCTGTTTTTTTTTTTTTTTTTATTTGTCTTTTGTTTTGTTTTGCTGTAATGTCCTAAACAAATATACAAATTCGTATGTAGTCAAAATAATCATACGTAATATATGGCTAATATTAAAATGAAGGAACATAGTCAAAGTAAAATTTTCATGTAAAATCAAAGAAAGAAAAAATGCAAAACTTTGAAACACATCCGGGTAGTCTAAGGAGAAAGCAATTTTTCTCAGCCCACTTCATGCCCTTAGTTGACCAAAACTGGGACTGAAATATAATTTCATGTTTGAGAGAAAGTTTGGGGGATATTTTCATTTGTTACACGGACACACGTCAAAGTGAAGGGACGGTATATCCAGTGCCCAAAATTTTGGCCTAAAAAGTCAAAAACCATACTGTGACGTGCCACATTTCTTGATGACATTCCTCAACTCATATCCTTCTCCAAGAGTGTCTATCACGAATGAATACCATCATGACTAAAGGCTTTGCCCCTTCTTGACACCAAAGTTGACTATCTTTTGCACTTCATCAGGCAAATCTCTGATCATTTTGCAATTTCATATTATTTTTTATTGATCCCATTTCTTTGCATAAGGAAAGTTCAAAGGACGATCGCTTGACTTCTGCTAACAAGCCCGAGGAATACCATTTTCGGTATTCAAAATTTCTTAACACCAACCGTTGGAGCCCGTTCTTTCGGGCAGGATTACGAAACAGTGACTGGTTAGATTCTGCTTGTACTTGTGGGGAATGCTATTTCTGGTTGGGGGTGCGATTGTTGGACGCTCTGTTTCACCTGAAGGCGGCGTTAGCAGGTTTACAAAGTAGCGACTGTTTAGTTTCTGCCTGTGAAATGCCGCCTCTTTTAGGGATCACAATTTTTCAAAAATGTCTGAACTCTCCACGCCAAATGAGCTTTTATGTTGAGGTAGGATCTGAAGCGATCAAAGTGAGAGAAAACTTTGGTACTATTCTCAGCCTAACCAAACAGGAATATAGCTTAAAGGTATTATGGAAGTCTGAAAACACCTGACATTTATGAAATATGTAACTCGACAGCAGAAATGATGCGGTGGATGAGCAAAGCAAATAGCCACTTCCCGTTTGAACAATCTGGTCTGTTTTTATTGTTGCCTAAAAGCTAAGAGTCCGGTCTTCTAGGTGAAGACTTCCTATATTTGCCTCAAAAGGACTTACTTTTCATAGACTCCATAACAACAAAGTTAGGCTGGTGAAATCGGAAAAATGGTCAAACTTTTAATAACAAGAAAAAAAGAAAATAATTCAATCTGCGCCACAACAAAAACTGTTGTTTGCCTTTTTTCATAGAGATTGTGTCACTACCACAGTTTCGTAACCAGGTAAAAAAGCGGGCATGGATGAGAACGAGGTAAAACCCTCAGCATATTATCGGTGTCAAAAGAAATTCACTTAAGCAAGTTAGTCCTTGAGGCTGCAGTGGTCTCCCTTCCTGACCCAACCATCCACCGGAGCAGGCCTGCAGCGAGGAATTCTGATAGAGGGTCACCGAAACCTTGTGCAGGGTACAGAAATATAAAATATTGTAAGCAATCCGTCAGTAGTGATACCATGTGAAAAATCGGTTTTAGGAACTGCATCCAGAGCATTCTGTCAGTAGGTAAGCAGACATCACATTCGTGACCGTTATTGCCCAATCTTTACAGCCCCAGCACTCGCGGTGAAATGCATTCTGGGAGACCGTACTCGAGCTAGCCTACGCAGAGCGGAAACGAACATCCGTTAGAAATATCAATAATTCCTATTCACGATCGTACGTAACTGAGTATTTTGGGGGCAACTGAAGAAAAATAGAAAGTTAAATAAATACTTAAAAACTCGTTTCAGTAGTTAGCGATTGGGGGAGTAAACTTTGGCTAGATTCTTCGTCATAAGCTTTCCGAGAAAACCGAAGGAAAGAGAGCGCTCTCTCGCGAAGTTTAATAAGACTGTACATTTTCCGTCTTCAAGATGAGAATAAGTTGAAATATCATTTGAAAGAGAGAGCACAAATGTTATTTCCAAAATATAGTGAAACCTTTCTTGTTATCCTTTCACCTTCACTAAAATGCTATAAGGAAAACCGTGTTATTGCTGTGGTTGTCTATTCATTACATGTACGCACTTTCGCATCACTTACCTATGTGCATGCCCGATGCGTTGCATTGTGCTGGATCTTGTTTCGCAGTGTTGCAATCATACTAGGTACCATCATGCATTTCATGATGGCTGACTGATTCACATGTGTACTGGGACCAGATTCGTAGCATAAACACTGCGTGATTGACCGTCTTCAGGAAATTTGGATAATTCTTCAACAAAACTATGTTGGTCAGTATATTTCCTGAAAAATTGTCAGCATTTGGTGTTTGTTATGAACTTCGTGGATGACTTTGGGACACATTTGTGCCCATTCGCTCAACGTTCAGCCTGGGTGACCTAAAATCTCCCGGTAATTTTTGTGCCTTTTGACCGATACTTTTGCTTGAATTGGTCGTTTGATAACTTTGCCAGGTAAGTCTGTTAAGTATCACAGTTTTCCTGATCGAAACTAGAATTATACAAAATCAAAAGCCATTCTTTTTCCAAATATAGCCGGGTTTCCATTAGCGGCTAAAGTTCAAAATTTTGTGACCTTATCAGAGCTTAACATATTTCTGTGACCTCGAGGTCGGCTTCCCAACTGCTCTCGGGTGGTTTCAATTTATTTCAATCGTCGATATAGATATAGAAATCATTTGTGGGGAAAGAGCATAAAGGGGAAATAACCACTTCCAACGTTTATCAACAGGAGGATAAAGGATGTGACCCAGACGAAGACCCTTTTCCGACGTTTGATTTTGTTCTCAAAGAAGAAAGTCTCCAACACATCTCTCAATTTTTTAACTTTCCCTTAACTTATAGTGAGCTCAGTTTTTAAAAAAATTCCTTTTGTAATAGCTCCTGACTGTTAAAGAACAGAGTAACCTCAGAAGAGAGATAAATTTGTCCTGTTTCTGACTTGATGCCCCTCTCGATACACTCTTAAGTTTATCCAATAGTTGTTGCTTAATGGGTTATCCAACAGGTTTTTTACCACTAAATTGGGTAACCAGCCTGTGTGGCAACCAAATAAACAATACATATTGGGGAAAACTTACCCAATTTCAGGTATTTGACATACGTGACCAGTGTTGGTGAATTTTTTAACCAACTTTTTAAGAGTGTAGGGAACTTAATCTGGTCGGAAAAATTCTTGAGCCCACATTCAGGAAATTTCATGGAAGTGTAGAGAATAAACAACAACTTTTCATGTCGATCCGATACCTTTTGCACTACAATGGTTTGTTTGCAAATCAAAAATGCCTGTTTGCGTCTCGTGGCATTTTAGAAAATAACAATAGCGGGACTCCGGGAGACAGTTGTCTCACTACCCCACTAGATAAAGAAAATAATCACATATTCATGTCCTTATGGACAGGTCTACATCAGTGGATAGAGGGGGTAAGATCTCTATCCTTGGAGGCCCCCTGGAGGGCCCCTGTGGGAGGCTTTTGGAAGGTCCCCTGTAGAAGGCCCCTGTGAAAGGCCCCTTTGAGATACCCGCAGTCGAAAATCCCATCAGAGAGTATTGCACAAGATTGCTCTTGCGCAATGCAGGTATTGAGCAATCAAAACACATCGGACATAAAATCATAGAATATGAATAGAAGGACCTATCAAAACAAAACAAACACGATACAGGTAAATGTAAAACGATCCGACAATAACACGTGTCCACAAAATCCAAATCACTAATGAAATTTGTATCATTGAATATGGCCGGTCTACAGAAACGATAAACAGGTTGCTGACCTACACCGGCCAGAGGGATAGAAATGGGCACGTGCCCCATGCGTCAGAGGACCCGTAAAAGTTCAAGTTACTCAGGATACCCTACATGAAAGAGTGTGGTACTCCCAAACATGTCACGAGACATACTTATCATAAGCCGTAGGAAGTAGACACACTAATGTACGATGACAAGGTTGGTCGTTGATGCCCCTCCCCAATTAATCTGTCGTAATAGTGGACGCATTTAATCGTTTTCTAATAAAACCGTTCGAGAAGGTCCCTGTACTTTTGTGAGCGATCTTCGGCCTGAAACACAAGTTACATTCTTACTTCAATGTTGATCCAAGTTTAAAAACAGAAGTTAAGGGCTTTCTATGAATCCTCCAGTAGAAAATTTGCAGATGGTGTCGATGAGGAAGCCAAACTTTCTCGTTGCACATCGTGGGACGTTTTTATATGGAGAGTAGTATTTTCTACATCTTTACCATAATTGAAGTTACCGTACAGTCCAAAAGACTTTCTGCAAACGGTGCATTAACCTTATTTTCATCCCTGCCTCTCGCTTTTGACATCCTAGATACCCTACCGGGTTAAACCCCCAAAACGGAGATCCTGCGAGGCTAAAGACTTGTTCAGCCTTCCATATTTGCCAAAATTCCCTAAAAAAGTGGGGACTGCGGGGAAAATTTTAAACTGGGTACTGAACATAATGTTCGCTTAAATGGATCATAGACACTCTAAAAACGTCCTGTTCAAATTGAGCCGGAAAGGATCAAATGGGCACTGAACCAAAAAAGGTTCAAATATTTGACTATTCTTGGTTCTAAATGAACGGTTTATTGCCCATTTGATCCTTTTCCATTTCAATTTGAGCCGGACGTTTTTGGAGTGCAGCTTTTAGTGAGACTGTCCCTTTCTCACTTGTGTGTTGTCCTACTTCATAGAGATGAATACAAAATGCGTACAATTCTTTCAGATAGGACCGTCATTGACATACGCAAAACATACATTTAAGCTGACAAAACCCGTGTCCCGTGGTTCATACGACACAGCCTATTTTTCTCATTGATTGAGAAATTACAAACTTGAGTTTTCTAAAGACAAACATATTCTCTTGTCACTCTTAACGTCGTCCCTCTTGTGGCAAATATTTGGATCATCGAAAATGAACAGGAAACTTTTGTCAGCAGCCCATTAGCTGGTTGCGCAGGAGAGGTAAAAACGCACAGAGGTATACTTAAGGGACACAAAGAGTTTCTTCAGAGTTCTTTGCGTAGTGGTCTGATTAAATTTGTTACCCTTCAAGTCCAATTTTTCTCAATCATTTCTACCAATTGTAAGTGTAACGTAGGTTGAACTGGAAATAGAATGAAGCTATTTTTCATCCTTTATTTGAAGCGAAATTTCAAACAAAAGTTTCAGTTTTTACATGTGAAAGAGGAACCAAATCTACGCAAACTTCCATTCAAATCGAACATGTATTTCTCGAAATTTAAGTATCGGATGAAGTCGTTAGCTTTGTATTCCAAATTGAGCTGAGGGCAGCAGGGATATTATCACTTCACTTCACTTAGACTGTTGTGTTGATCTTGAAGTTAATAGGGATGAGAGATTTGACTGCGAGGAATGCAAAGCCTGTATTAAAGTTCTCACGGCGCCACATTCTGAAAACATGGGATTGTTGAGGCGAAAATTGCTTGTTGAGTTTAAAGAAAAACAAAAGACTGCCCATTTATTTGAGGATATGATATCATATTTGCTTCCCTCAATTTCACTTTTTGTCTAGAATGTGACAACTTTACTTGCTCTTATCTTTAAAACAACACATCGCATTTAATACAAATTTCACCAAAAAGCTTAGAATAAGTACCCCTTTAACATATTAAAACTTGATATGACGTTACACTCTTCTTTTAGTTACTTTTGTCCTTGATTGGTCAAAAAAGCTTTTCAAAAATGGTGAAGTTTCCCAGATCCTGACGAGAATAAATCTTTGCTGAAGTGCATCTGGAAAGAGGTTTGCAAACTACTCTGAAAATTTTCCAAGTAGAATACTTTGAAAGAGGATTCTTTTTGTTGCAGGAAGCAAGCGACTCACTGGTAGTAAGTTATTCATACATTAACCATGCAATGCAAAATGCCCACTTTTTTATGTTGTGTGGGATTTCTGAGACAGCAGATCATTCAAAAGAAATACATGCGTTACTGTTGTAGGTATTTATTTCAAGTGTAGTGTATTACACTATGACACACTCTAAAAAATATTTAAACGATTTTGTTTAAAAATTGGGATACTCACGAAAATGAGTATTTCTACTCGAAATAAGTGAGTACTTCAACTGAATTTGTGCAAAATTTTACACAAAGTGAGTTGAAGTACTCACTTATTTCGGGTAGAAATACTCATTTTCGTGAGTATCCTAATTTTTAAACAAAATCGTTTAAATATTTTTTAGAGTGCACCAGTCTCCTTCACACAGAAAATGGTCGAATTTTCATATCTGCAAACTTGAGGTTGCAGTAATGATAATTACTCCAATAGATGTTTTCTCCATTGCCTCCTTCGTAGTCACCGTTTAGGTTGGATCCAGCACCAATGTTATTGCAACCGGGTCTTGTTTCGAAATAATCACAACGTCTGTCACTATAATAGCATTCGATACAATCATAAGAGCAAGCAACTGTGTTACGCCACCAGGCCCCTCTGTGTCCTTGTGCAAAGTCTTGAACGTTGCATCCATCGTTGTCCCTGTCACGTGTGCTAAACTGTCCACCATTTTCGCAAGTAGCAAGATTATTACCTGCAGTTTGGCCACAAAACATCAATTTCAATTTTGCTATTTAACACATTTTATCAACCATTTTACAATATTATATCTAAACTTGAGTACTGTTTGTGGTAATTTTAGCCAGATATATAGTATATTTAACAGGATCCCAGTCATGTCACTTCGTTGACAAGAAAGTTTAAATATTTGACAAGTTTGTAGATCAAATGAAACCAGAAACAGTTTGAAGGATCTCGCAAAAAGGGGACCCGAAGAAAGTAAAACTTGTAAATAATGATTAATGTTTTTACCAATATTTGATTAATATTTTATATATAATGTTTTCACCAATACCGAAGTTTTTCTTAATATGTCTGACTTACAATTGCAACACCGTGCGGTTAACATTTTGTATCAATTAACAGTACATAACGTTGATTATAAGTCTTTGGTGAAGATCATATTCACATGTTTACCAGTAACTTTGCCTTTATTTTTATCATGTGCACCAGCACAAAGTAATTCTTTGTGTATATCACCATATCAGCGAAAATAAAGCTAATTGGCACCGCAAGTTTTCTGGTGTTTCCTCTACATAATAAACCACCCCAACAGATGCTTTTCTGCTTAGTTAGTTGGGATACTATTTATACAAAATGTTTGGTGTCATAAAATTTTCCCTATAAAACTTCCCTTTGAAATATTTTAAGAAGGATTCATACAAACCAATGCAAAAGAATATTTGAGTCCATTTTACAGACGTTGTGAGATAAGAAGTCACATGCAATCCGTAACTGAAAAGATAACTACTTTTTTCGTAGCCTGTAATCTCAACAGTTTGAGTAAGTTGTTACTCAAGTAGGTTAACCTTGAGATGATAACTGTTATGTAACATATTTCTAAGCGCCCAGGTTGCGTTGTGATGTAGCAGTTTTCAACAACCACACATGTTGTTCGTGTTTTAGAGAGTAACATGTGTCTTACAGCATTGTCACTGCCATTTTAACGATAGATTTATTAACCATTTGTTTGCGAAATTTTGAAGAAAAAAGCACGATTACAGTCGGAAACGAACATCGCCTCAACCACTCTAAAGAAATTTGGACCTCTCAGATGTAACAACTCGTTGGTGTGTGAAAGGCCTAGGGCTTAGCACGGGCGTAGATCCTGGGAGGCAGGGACAATCGTTCCACAACTGAAAATATCTGGGCAAATATATCGTTTTGCCCCACTCCCACTAATATAGGCAGATTTAAAAAGAAACAGGCAGAATAGACAAAACATAACATCGTAGTATGCACATGACTGAGAAAAATTGACGTCGAGAAAACGTCAATTTGACCTATGTTAAAGTAATAATACTGCATTTATAATACGTAGTCTATCTATGTTTTGTGTATATGTGTATATACAGTACATATGTACGTTCGCGTTTCCAGCTGGGCCCAGTTTTAACAGCTCCAGCTGGGCTTCAGCTGGGAAAGGCTAGTCCAGTTGAATCACACGTGAGAACATCTGACAAACACGAATGGGTCCCAGCTGTAGCCCAGTTGGGACCAAATGGGCATGTTGGCTGGGTATAGACGAGTTCGGTTACGGACACTATTTGAGGTTGTGGATGTTAGAAAAAATTTTTCCCCAATCGGCAAACTGGATCTACGCCTATGTGGTTTAGAAAAAAGTGGTACTCATGGATGAAAGATAACCGATCGCGTTAAAGAAACAATCATAGCCATTCATCATTTACATATTAGTATCTAGTAGTGATAAAAGAACATACCGGCATTGCCACTATATCCTTCAGTGCTAAGACGGTAGTTGGTACTTTCATTGCTTAGTCTGAAGGATGTCCATTCGGCGTACTTGGGTGAATTGCCAGATGTGCGAATGTCCACCCGAAGCTTGTAAGTTTTTTGATTTGTCATGTAGTAAACTTTCTCATTCCCGAGCCAAAAATCCTTTCCTGGTTCTACTGACCCAAACCCATTTTTAAAATCATCCCAGTATCGGTAAAAGTCGGTGACACCATCAGTGCGACGTTGAAATATCTGGAAATCAAAATTTTAATCGTCTTGAAACGTTGCAAAAAAGTTTAAAATTCGATTGAAATGTAAACACTTGCACAAATTAGTTTGTGAAATCATTGATTCGGTAGTTTCCTATGTGTACACTCAGGAATATGTCCCAGATCACTATTTAATATTGAAGCATCTAAATAAGAAAACGAAAGATATGAAGTAAAAGAATTTTGACTGGTAAGCCTTGTTTAGTAAAAATTCCGACATTTTCTTCATACAAAGGGAAACACAAATTATTGAATGACAAAATTTTGGTAAAGTTAAAAAAAATAAAACTTACAGTCCATCCTCCGCCAGCAGTTGTCATGTCACATGATACATTAAACGGAGATCCAGACCACCCTGTTGGTAGTATTGTGTAAACGCCATTTTGTCGTTGACCAGCAACATATGCATCGTAGCAGTCTGTGTACAAAGCAGCGCAGGTCTGCCCATCACCGCCATAACCAGAATTGCAGTAACACTTTCGTATATTGTCTTTCTCTGAACAGGTTGCCTCAGAGCTGCACTCGTAGTCAGGATTACATCTAATTTGATTACCTGTGCAAGTACAATTCTCACTGCAGTCAAAATTGATATATGACTCGCCACTCTGTAATTAGGTAATTTAAACAAAATAATGATATCGTTATGTAATAATAATAATAGAAAAATTTATAAAGCGCCTTATTCAATTAAGAATTAAAAGCCCTAAGGCGCTGTACAATAAAAGGTAAAATTCAAAACCAAGCAGTTACTAAGAACAGCAAATAAACTTAGGAAGATCATAACAAAGGAACTAAAATAACAAATGAAAAGAACCTACAATAGAATCAACAAACATGTAAAGTAATTAGTAAATAAAACAATGAAACCAGGGAGTTGCAACTCCCTGCTGAAACTGTTTCAATCTGACCCAGAGTATCGTCTTTTAAACACTTCTCCTAAATAGGTCTGATCGATCATGCACGAACCGGACGGTTGTGCAATATTTAATTAGTGTCGTTGCAGGAAGGTATCGCTTCTGGTCATTCTAATTATCGTAGTTAATCAAAAGGTCAAATTATGGATTTAAGTCCGTTCATCACATTGGATCAAAATATGAACCTATTTCTCAAAATATGTTTATTCTTACCAAAATATATGCATTTTTCTCCCTCACGAAGCACTTGGCGGGTACACAACTTTCAACACATTCCTCATGACAATCTGTCATTCCAATAGGATCATTACATGTCTGCTGACACGAACATTCTCTATGTGTTGTTGCTGGGGTACATGTGGACACGTCACAACCTGCAGTTTAATAAAATAATTACCTTCTAATTGTTGTATATGTTCATACATCAAGCAAACGTCACCATCAAAATAACTTCCTTCAAGCAGGGAGTTGTCCCTGACAACTCCCTGCTTCAAGTTACTTTACGCATGCTTTAAAGGCTCAGTTCTCTCACCCCAAACGGTACCAATTCTCCTAACCTTCTTACTGAAGCCCCTCCCACAATTGTCTGAAATTCATCCTCATCCAGGTACAATCTCTGTTTATTGCTTCAAGGTGAGTATAGAAAAACTCAATTTATATAATCAAAACACTCTCTGTACTGTTCATGCTGTGTAATAATAACTTTGGTACTTTGCATTGTTTGAATTAGCTGCCAATCAAAGAGCTGAGCCAATTGGGAATTTTGGTACCCCTGTACCAAAACTGTAGTTTGGGGTGAGAGGTTTGGCCCTTTAAAGGTCGTGTGACATGAAACTGACCAAAATTGGATATTCGATTTAAAAAATGACCACCTTACAGGGCAATTTATGATTTGCACTTACTTATTAGTAACCATGAGCTGAATATGCAAATCTTGTGATGTTATGATGGGGAAGACATGCCATATAAGGCTAATTTTATCCTTTGTTTTTAAAATCTTCATTTCAAGGACAGTTGCAACATTAATTTGTTCTCGGGGTTATATATTTGAACCTTTAAATTATGTCTTTGAAAATCATTAGCATCAATAACCAATACATAACCTGTCTGATGAGTAATTAAGACATAATTAACGTAGGGTTAACAAAAAGAAATGTTAGCACTGTGCAAAACTCCCTGTCATTATTTTTCAATATCAAGCAATAAGTTCCTTCAGATACATTCAATTTGAAGAGGTGAATCTTAAGAACCGTAAAGGATATTGACATAATTTCAACGGATCTTTCCTTAGGAAAGTTCATTCCCTAACTTAGTACAGTTAGGGCATTTTGCTGACATGTCACACTACCTTTAAGAATAAGGACTGGCGTTCCTAAAATACTCTTGTAAGGCCGAAAGCGAATTTCAACGCAGTGATCAGAATACATCGTATCAGCATATACATCGCGATTGATTGCAGTTTCAAACGCAATAAAAAACTTACTTAGATTACCAGAAAATCCTCCAGCAGAGACCAGTGCATAGTGACTAAATCCATCACTAATACGGAATGACTTGTATTTCACGTAGATAGATGATCCATTCGATAACACCATGTCAATACGAAGCTCATACACACCTTGATTCGTCAAGTAAGAAAGTTTGTCGTTACCGATCCAAAATTCGTTGGACAAAAAGCCAAATCCATTCTTATAATCGTCCCAATTTCTATGAAAAGTTAAAGATCCTTCAAATCGACGCTGTATAACCTGCAGTACAAATCAACAATAATCAATAATACCCCAGTATCCTTTTCTTTACAAACATAGTTACAACCTCATCATGGCAAATACAGGCTACCTCACATAAAGGTTGTGCTTTGCCTTTACTCTGTTACATCTAGGATCATGTTGTTTGATTAATTCAGACTATTTCATTTGTTACACAAGTTGTTGGCAAGTTGATAATTGTCCTCTCCATCTCTTGAAATAATGTAGAGGTAATTTAAAATAGCCACCCCCCCCCAAAAAAAAAAACCCTCTCGTCACAATTAATTGTCTTAGCAAACGAACTGTTCTTCTCAATTCCTGTCAGGCGTGAACCTCATCTAGATCCTGAGAGTTTGTATTTTTATCGCTATTTTCATTTTCTTGCTACAACTTACGGGAAAAACAAACTCTAATGTAACTTACTGTCCATCCACCTGATGCAATGCAGTAAACTTCAAACGGTTGTGGATACCCATCTGGTTTGATTGAATAAATACCATTAGAACTATCAGACGAACATTGATCACGAACTTCTTTACAATCTCTTGGATATTGCGGTTGTTGGTAAAAGAAGTAAGATGAATCTACGAAAAGGAAAATAAATTCAGACTCATTAAATGCAAGACGATTTATTGGTGGTGAAAAATAACTATACAGTCAGTCCACTTAATGCATCACCGTTCATAGTAAAGTTCAAAAGCCTGTCACGTCCACCTGATTTGATAGACTAGTATAAGCACCATTTAAACTATCAGACAAACATTGGTGGCAAATTTCTTTACAATTTCTTGGTTAGTTAGTTATAGAAAGAGTTTTACTGCCTAGTTTTCCACCACTTGATTCAAGTCCAACAGTGTCTTGGACATTTTGGTTGATGGTTAAAAAGGTATGATGAACCTTTAACATAACGTTCCCATATATCTTTAACTGATGAGAATTTTCCTTACAATTGATTCAAAATGGAGCGGGGTTTTGTTTTTTGCTATAATTTAACAATTAAAAATGATTTTGTTTTCCTTTGAATGAATATTTCAAAGCTACTTAACTGCTTCGATATCCCAACTTCAACATAATGAGAAAAATATATCAGAATTATTTCAAAAAGCTTTTTAAAAGTGGAGCGTGGATTGGATTCCATTCGGCTAGTCCAGTGATTATGTAGATATTTTGAAAGGTCTATAACAACTTTGACGTTCTAACAGCTTATATTCCTCTCATACTTTCGCATAATACTCTCTTAATTGACTGTAAGTATGGATCCAACGAAGAAAAGGGCCGCGTTGGCTTCATTGGAAAGTGAATTGCAAATACTGATTAATCGGGAAATTATTCCATTTTTCCAGATTGACAAGATGTTATGCCAACATTATGGCAACGTGACTTTTTTCAAAAGCTGGAAACACTTATACGTCTTTTCCTAATTTCTCTCACCCCAAACAGTTACTTACTTAGGCCCTGTCACAACTGTCTAAAAATCCTTATCCATACATAATCATAGTCTATTGCTTTAGAGTGTGTATACAAGACCCCAATGAAATGCCAACATAATCAGAACACTTTCCGTGAAGTGCATGCTGTGTGATATTAGCTTCCGCGGTGCACTGCGTTTTAATTTGTTTACTTGCTGTCAATCAAAGAGATATGCCAACTAGTACTGAAGATTTCTGTGGACTACTAAAAAAAAGTTTAGTTTGGAGTGAAAGGATTAGCCCGTTGAAAAACATATGCATTCTCATTGTTTTCAAATTTAAAAAATGAGATACTTAATGAGATTCTTTGCTTCAAAAACAAAACTATCTCTATATGATTGATCATGTCAATTTTTGCCAGGAATATTTTTTGTCAAATATTTTACCAGCCAGCTATTAACAGTGCTAGGGAACTGCTAATTAAGCACATGCTACAAGAACTGGATTCGCGTTGTGGGCCGAAACGGCATGGTAAGACATTAAAGCTGTTAATTAACATTGACATTAAAATTGTGAATTGGTAATATAGTGCACTGACAATACCTACGCACATCTTCGAAAGAAACTGCTGAAACACAGGCTTCAATGCAGTTTCGCATTGCGTCCCGAAACTGCATGGTATGACATAAAGCTGTTAATTAGTTTAAATTGTTTATTGGTAATATAGTGTACTAACTATATACCTACGTACTTCCTCGAATACATTGTTGAGAAGATGTAGATAGCAGTTTCCAGTTACTTCGGAAGAAACTGTTAATTTGTAAGCAGTTCTCTATATTTTAACACAGTTCAGGCAACGTTGGTAACTGGAGAAGAACTGAAAGTCATTTTTCTTCGAGTTAGTTTAACTAAGAAATTTTTCACATAATTTAGCAAAGGAGAGAACGGGTATTTAAAATACCCCCGCTATGAGAGGAAAATTTTTTTAATGTTTAATGAGAAAATGAATTGACAAACACAGATTGAACATAATTATACACGTGGCCTTCAGAGAATCTGGACTTACCTATGGACTTAAAACATCGTAAAGAGGTAATGTACACATTTGGAGATATTCAACAAAAAAGACTTTTACATAATTGCAAAACAATTATGATGCAATCACGGACTTCCTATAAACAGGCAGAGCATCCAATACGGTATAGGCGAATCCGATTAGCGCTTACTTTTAGTGACTTGGACCGCCATTAGTGCAGTCCATCAGCCTAAAACCGTCTTTATTTATTGTTTTTATGAATTTCAAGCCCTCACATTTAGTGAACTTGTAGAATTTAAGATACAAATTAGTGTACAACCATCCATGATACAGGTAAGCAAGGAAATCGAAAGATATAAAGGTGATGGACCCCAGTTATGGCCGACTGAAATGAGACCATCCTTTGCTGTCTGGATTCGTGTATATTGTCGCT
The DNA here is from genome assembly GCA_037179385.1 of Holothuria scabra. Lineage (NCBI taxonomy): Eukaryota > Metazoa > Echinodermata > Holothuroidea > Aspidochirotida > Holothuriidae > Holothuria > Holothuria scabra. The sequence goes on from CM074191.1 coordinate 21,423,217, forward strand.
ACCGTACGTGTGAGAAAAGGCGTGGCAATATGGCTGTCTGCTATGGTTTCCGTGTAAAATTTTGGGCTTGCTTAAGTAAATCAACATATTTTGTAAGGAAGTTTAAATGTTTTAGAAATACAAGGTAAGGTCAAACTCACAACACATATTGCGGGAAGATTATATTTTTTTTCTTTCAAAAACAACTTTTGCTTGAAATATTACAGAGTAGTCGTCAAATCATACAAATTATAGCTTCACGGCTGCCATCTTGGTGTGCCTTTTTGCCCCAGTCGGTGGAGACAATCTGCAGATAGGAAAAACACGTTACATGCCCTGTCCATGTATATAGGAAATCCGTGAATGCAATCTATTCCCAGCGCAGTTCCTTTCAAACCTGTCCTTATCTAAAATAAAACATTGACCACTTTGGTTCTGTTACGTTTATTTCAGATTTTAAGTTTCAACACGGTGTCTACTGTCTGGTAAGAAATCATGAATACGGCATAAAACGTTTATGATGTGAAATTGTCCATATGAAATACTTTTCAAATTTTCCCGCACTTGTTCAATATTTTTAATGTCGTTTTTTAATATAAGTTGAAAAAATTACAAGACGGCCGAAGGCAATTCGGGAAACAGCTCATATTCAAAATTTTCTCATGCAATAACTACGAAAAGGCCTAGTAACAGATATAACAATGCATTCCAAACGTTTTACGAAAGTAATAATTTGCAGTTTAAACAACCTGCTTGCTCCAAAACATCGATGGAAATCATGAATAAAAAAAATCCAGTTCGCCACTCTCATTTTAAGTGACTGTTTGAATATTGTTTGATGTAAAGAAAACCGAGGATTATATTCTTTGTAAGTCCTTTCATGCCGAGAAAGTTTTCAATCTACCTACAATTCACCTGCTTCGTGATTATGAAAACTTCTTTCAGCAATATGCATGACAATTGTATAATGCCAAAAGAGATATTTTAAAATTTGGAACCACTCACCTTCTTGGGTTAATATGCTTTCTATACTGCAAATGCACGATAGAAGCACAGCGAAAATCCTGGCTGTTCGCCGGAGAAAGCTCATCTTGAGTGTAAGAACAGACGTCGACTGATGTCAAACACAAGCAAGTGTAAAACTTATGCTAAAGTTCTTGCCACCATTTTATCGATACGTCGCGTATTGGGAGCTGCATGTCAGATTTACGGAAGAGAGGAAAACAGTGATTTCATTTCATAATAAAACAACGTTTAACAAAAAACGCTGACTTGAAGCATTAGATAGAAACAGTTATAGTACGGCAGTGAAGGACATTGAAAGATACCTTCAAGAGGATTTAGGATTGGTAATATAAAAATTTATCAATAAACTACATTAGCTGAACGGCTGTGTCAACAGATATTTAATGGGTGAATGACGTGTTTGGGTTGCGTCTTCGGTGACAGAGATAAATAATTTTACAAAGTTTGAGTTTTGCGGATGGATTGTTTTCAAGGAAAAGGTTATTTAACCACAGTTCGCCAAACCAGACCATCCTAGAGGCGTACGGGGAGTAGATCTAATTACTCTTATTTTTGACAAAGCGATGATTTGCTCCAGGCCTACATCTTCAAGCCCATGAGAAACATTTTAAAAGAAATTATCGTTACCACCTAATGTTATTGAATCTGGCCCTACACTGTAAAAAAAACTTTGAAATTTACAACAAATTCTTTGTAAAATTTACATCATAACTTCTGTATTTCTGTTTACCACAAAAAAATTGTTTTTTTCAATTATGCATTTCAATTATGCAAATTTAAAATTAAAAGGTTACACCTAATGTTATTGAATCTGGCCTTACACTGTAAAAAAAAACTGTGAAATTTACAACAAATTCTCTGTAAAATTTACATCATAACTTCTGTATTTCTGTTTACCACAAAAAAAAAAATTGTTTTTCAATTATGCAAATTTAAAATTAAAAGGTTACACTGTAAACACTCTGCAGTTTACTAGTGATATCACAATAAAGTATTGTGTAACCCTAAGATTAGTTCAAACTGACCTAAACTCCTTTTAGCTACTTCAGGGCACGTGACCAAAACTAGCTTAAGAGCTAGTTTCACGTGCCTGAAAACGGACACGTGGACTCGAACGGAAAAAAAGATCACGAAAAAGTATAAACGAAAATGACGTTAACCACGTGAACAAATACTATATACATAGGCAATGCACAAGCAAGTATATTTACTTATAGCATACATGCTGATCTACGGCGACAATGACTACCCTAGCGCCAGGCGGCCCGGCGACCACGAAGCTGTCTCCACCTGCGTTATCACGGATACTGTGTGCTATGTATTTTTTCTCAAGTCCTTCCGACTCCCAACATATTGTGTAGTATCAGGAACCGGCGGTCAAATTTTCGGGGCTACTGGTTACTGCGCACTGTGAGGAGCCTTAATCCAAGGAAGTTCCCACAAAAGCCTTGTATACTAAAATATTGAACGTTAATTTTAAGTACCGGAGGTATCGGTTTGAAAGGAATAAATTGTGTGCTTATTTAGAAAAGAGAATGTCTTTCAGATGTCTTAAGAAAAGACATCTGAAAAGGGGTTTAGTTGCCTATCATGGCTTGCTTAACCAAATGGTCATGTTGTCATTTCTGTCTTATATCCTGGTGGGAAATGATTTGTCACCTAGAAAAAATACTACTGCCTTAAATTGTTTTTAGGGTGTAGGTACTATACCTGCAAATAGGCTAAGCCCCCGCAATATTAACTCTTCCTTCCTCTTAGTTGATTGTCTGCTACAAGGGTCTAGTGCCTCACCGACTGTCCTTAAAGGTAAACAGCAGTCCCCCAAACCTATTTTGAAGAAAAAGCTAAATAACACAATTTTCATCATATTTCTCTTCAAAGTATCTTCCACTACATTTTATGACTTTACTATTGCATATTGGTAAACCAAGCAGTTATTTCTGGTAAATTTCACATTTGAAGAGAAAAAAAACATTGTCACATAACTCCCAACAGCCAATCATGAAACTGGACAGTCTACTACACTTCTTCAATTTGGGATGACTGCTCCTGCCCTTTAAGGTATATGCTCACCGTGAATACAGCTTCTGATGAGGACCGCTCTCTGTGAGGAATGACCCTGATTAGGGATGTAAGTTGTGGACCTTGTGCTACGAGACGGAAGTGTTTTAAACTCTCCCCCCCCCCATCTCCGGGTTTTTTTTTTTTTCAAATTAATACTATCCCTCGACGGTGTCCCGGCCTACCTGTATACAATATAGTTTATAACAAAAGACATACACGAAATATTGAATGGAGGGAGGAAGGACCATATGGCATCAAAAATGTACCTTTTGGTCAATGGAGTAGGGTGAGGTGCATAGTCCAAAAATTGCTTCCCCCTCCCCCTCCCGCTACACAAACACACACGAAAAAGCTTTCGTATTGCTTCCTACGTCACTGACATGAAGCCCCGATAAAGACAACGAATCGCATTAAGATGAAGAAAGATGAATTTCTGGCCTGAGCTTTACAAAAATTAACAATAATTTTCTGAAAAATGGGGGGGCTTTTGCTAGGAAGCGTTTAAAAGTTTCATTGAGAACCTGACCTTACATGAGCAAAATTAAACATTTTGTCTGGTCTACTGATAGGTATTGTGATTAAATATGCCGATGTTCAATGGCGGATCTAAGGAAATTAGTTTGGGGGCAAATTCAACTTGAGACCAAGACGTCTCAATTAGTATCAGGGGATCGTCGGGCAAGAATATATTTTTTGGGGGGAGGGGCATGAGAAGTGGTGACTGACTGCCCGAAAGACTATCTATGCGGAGCGCCAACATCAGCTGGCGCGGAGCGTACAGAAGATTTTGAAAAATCGCGACCTCTCAGGTAGCCGGAAATTGCATTTGCCAGGCTTGTAAGGAGAATTTAAGCAGTCGTTATTTTGAGCTTTCCTTTGCAATAAAATCTTCATTATAATAAAAAGAAAATCAAATTGCTAAGTGATCAGAAAATTACCAGATAAAATGTACTGGCTCCTTTACAGGACGATGTGACATTTTATCATTTTCTTTAATTCATTAAAAAGAATAGACCAGAACCAAATTTTTGTTTAATATGTTAAAGACGAACATATTCTAAGCACCCTGGTGAAGTTTTCATTCATTTCTCATGTTCGGTTCTCGAGATATTAGCAACTGAAGTTGACACATTTTCTACAAAAGGTAAACTTGAGCCAAGCAGGTGCTATGTCATGTATTCATATTGATGGTCAATGTTTTTACATATATATATATATATATATATATATATATATATATATATATATATATATATATATATATATATATATATATATATATATATATATATATATATATATAATAAGGTCGAAATGCTGCGGAGCACTGTTGAAATGTGTAGGTCGAAAAGAGGTAGTAAAAGTGCTTAAAAGTTTGCGGAAAACTCCACGACGTTTCGGGTATAAACCCTTCATCAGGTGGCAAAAACCAAACTGAACAACCAACAGTAACAATTGGACACGACAAACATCAAATCCGAAACGATCGCTGTTAAAACAGAACCGGACGAAAGTGACTGTCAGAAAACATGAGTGCGAAGGATGAAACACAAATCAAAAAAGAAAGAGCGTCCTGGATGAAAAAATGCACGGAAAAATCGAACAGGTTCTTAAAAAGGGAAAACAGGAGACAAAAACTAGCTCCGGAAAAAAAGAAAAACTTGTAAATAAGGCCTACACAGAAAAAACGAGCACGAACGGGTAAGTGTAAAAGGAGTAAAAACTGGTACAAAAAGGGGGTGAAAATTACAAAAGGTCAATTCTAACGTTAAGCCCGTGTGGAGCGAGAGTACCTAGCCTCATGATCAGTCGGTTTTCAGCACTAAGGCGGTCACGATCGGAGCCTCGGCACATTACAGCTGCCGTAACGGTTAAATGCTGTATTGAACAAGGTGAAGGGGATTGAAATGTGCAGCCACCGGGTATCCATGGAGATTCTGTTTGATGGACCTAAGGTGCTCGGTGACTCGATCCGCGAGGCGGCGCTTGGTCTCTCCCACATACAACGAGTTACATCTCCCACAAGCTAAAATATACACTACATTTGAGGAAATGCAGGAGAATCTTTGTTTGACAATAAAGCTATTGCCGTTGGGGCCAGAAATGTTGACGAGGTCGTGTTTGCCGACAACTGGACATGTATTACACCTCGGACGGTTACATGGAAAGGTACCAGCCGTGTCGTCGAAAGAAGTTTGTGGGTGGGAAGCCCGAACTAAATGGTTGGCTAAATTTTTCTCAACTCTAAAGGCAGTGATGGGGGGTTCCGGGAAAACATCACGGGTTGAGGGGTCTTGTCGGAGCAACTTTACATTTTTGTGGATAGCGTGTAAAATAGGACGGATCGAAGGGTGATAAGAAATAACTAAAGGAATACGTAGATTGGTACCAGATTTGCTCTTTTTCTCCAAGGCTTCCTTTCTGCTGGTTCCTTGAATTCTGCGTAGGGCATTAGAGAGAATTTTGGCAGGGTACTGGCGTTTTTCAAAAAAGGACAAAATTAAAGTAAAGTTGCTCCGACAAGACCCCTCAACCCGTGATGTTTTCCCGGAACCCCCCATCACTGCCTTTAGAGTTGAGAAAAATTTAGCCAACCATTTAGTTCGGGCTTCCCACCCACAAACTTCTTTCGACGACACGGCTGGTACCTTTCCATGTAATCGTCCGAGGTGTAATACATGTCCAGTTGTCGGCAAACACGACCTCGTCAACATTTCTGGCCCCAACGGCAATAGCTTTATTGTCAAACAAAGATTCTCCTGCATTTCCTCAAATGTAGTGTATATTTTAGCTTGTGGGAGATGTAACTCGTTGTATGTGGGAGAGACCAAGCGCCGCCTCGCGGATCGAGTCACCGAGCACCTTAGGTCCATCAAACAGAATCTCCATGGATACCCGGTGGCTGCGCATTTCAATCCCCCTTCACCTTGTTCAATACAGCATTTAACCGTTACGGCAGCTGTAATGTGCCGAGGCTCCGATCGTGACCGCCTTAGTGCTGAAAACCGACTGATCATGAGGCTAGGTACTCTCGCTCCACACGGGCTTAACGTTAGAATTGACCTTTTGTAATTTTCACCCCCTTTTTGTACCAGTTTTTACTCCTTTTACACTTACCCGTTCGTGCTCGTTTTTTTCTGTGTAGGCCTTATTTACAAGTATTTCTTTTTTTTCCGGAGCTAGTTTTTGTCTCCTGTTTTCCCTTTTTTAAGAACCTGTTCGATTTTTCCGTGCATTTTTTCATCCAGGACGCTCTCTTTCTTTTTTTGATTTGTGTTTCATCCTTCGCACTCATGTTTTCTGACAGTCACTTTCGTCCGGTTCTGTTTTTACAGCGATCGCTTCGGATTTGTTGTTTGTCGTGTCCAATTGTTACTGTTGGTTGTTCAGTTTGGTTTTTGCCACCTGATGAAGGGTTTATACCCGAAACGTCGTGGAGTTTTCCGCAAACTTTTAAACACTTTTTACTACCTCTTTTCGACCTATATATATATATATATATATATATATAAGGTCGAATACTGCGTAGCACAGGTAAAGTATGAAGGTAAACAGATTGGAATGATAAAAAGTGCTAAAATTCGGAAGAAAGCTCCGCAACGTTTCGGGTATGTACCCTTCATCAGGCGGCAAAATAATAACAATAATAAAAATAATAATGTTATTATTTTGCCGCCTGATGAAGGGTACATACCTGAAACGTTGCGGAGCTTTCCTCCGAATTTTAGCACTTTTTATCATTCCAATCTGTTTACCTTTATATATATATATATATATATATATATATATATATATATATATATATATATATATATATATATATATATATATATATATATATATATATATATATATATATATATATATATATATATATGTATATATATATATATATATATATTTGATCCTGCTGTTTGATCTTGAATTGATAAGGGATGCTATCTTGCCCTTATGACATTTGTATGAGAGAGAAGGCTGGGATACTCTGCCCAGATTAAGAAAAAGGCTACTTTTTATTCATGTTATATCGAATAACGTTATTTTTGGAAAATTGAAGACCATGCCTTGGAAATGTAAGTTGGGGGGGAGTGCCCCCCGTGCCCCTATGGCGAGCCGCTAATTGTTTATGTTAATCCTATGGATTTGCGCTTCGTGGCAAAATTGCGGAAATTCCCCGATCTAGGAGGCGGACAGCTTAATTCTCCGACGTGGTCAGCAATTTTCTGGGGGGAAGAAACCAGTAGTAAGCAAAATATGTAAGTGCACAGTCACTCTATAAAGACGTATTTAGGAATTACACGCATTTAGAACGTTCTCACTTTGGATACATGTCACATTGCTTAAAAATAAATTAAGGTTTGAATTCAACCCAAACATAATATTTTGAATTTCTATACACTCTGTGTCTTTGATTCCTAAACGCACAATATTTAGTGTAAATGTGTTTCCAAATTAGGGCAAAGGGTTGTAATTTCTTTGAAATCCGGTTTTACAGTGTAGTGCCTTCACAATACGGCGCTTTTTGATTGGACATTCTGTTGCCTGGTGGAGATCGTTCATTTAGATCCATAGGGCAAAAAGAGTTTGACATCCCCACTTTACAGAATTAAGAGGGGCCCGGAAAATTACCTGTTGCCACAAATCAGTACTATTTACGAAGGTCACGCGACTGTTTCTCACTGGGATGTAGCCTATAGTGTCCGAGGTGAGATGTAGGATAGGGTGCCCACTTGCCCCTACCGGCGGTCGAATATGGTGGGGCCCTGCTTAGTCTCCCCCCGATGATAAATTTTAATACTCCCCGCCCAACAGTAACGCTCTGACTTTACTTAGCCTGCGCAGCGCCTCTCTACGTGGTTGCAGCCCCCCTTTAGCTTGCTGCCTTTCCGTAGTAGAGATAAGCTGAACGAAAAGACTCCGTCCGCGCTCCGTTGGCTCGAATTTATTTCGCGGAGCGAACTCTTTTGTTTTCTCAGCTCAAGGGTCATGCCGTAAAGCAGTGCTTCTCAACCTTTATGATCCACTTCCCCACCTGGGAAAAAAAAAATTTTCCACTATCCACCCGTAGTACTATAAAACATCAAATTACTAAAATTAAAAATTAGAACATGCTAGGTTTTGTTTCATACTTATTTAGAACACAGGCGACAGAACATAAGCGCAATAGAGATTTCAAGACCCAACTCAATTCATGCAAAATTTCCCCAATTCACAAAATCCCCCCTTTGTGTACAGTGGCGTCACCAGACTTCATTCTGGGGGGCACTGGCGTGGCACAACAATATTGCAAGGGGGCACTGCTAAACTCCACACATGGCGCCGTATATATAGGCGCCACCGAGCGCGAAGCGCGAGGCTCAGCGGGTGGGGTCCAGGGGCCCGCCTTAGGGCCCCTGGTGGGGTCCAGGGGCAAATCCCTGGTGGGGGTTCCGGGGGCGAAGACCCCGGAAGCTCCTGGGTTTTAGCGTGTTTGTGAGGCACTATAGTCGCTATTTAAGTGTTTTTCTATTGACTAAACACTGGTCTCAAATATACCTCCAGAGTAACTTCCAGTAGGAAGTTTTGGTAAAAAAGTGATTCAATTACCAAGTGCAGATCCCGCTGACATTTTGAAAAAGGGCGAGATGAACTATTGAGAAAAGAATTTGATGGGCACTGAGTTCAATGTGTGTCTCGGTTGGGGTCCAGGGGGCGAAGCCCCTGGAAGCTCCTGGGTTTTAAGGGGTTTGTTAGGTATTCAGGTCGTTATTTACGGTTATTCTGTTTTCTTAACACTGGTCTCAAAAAGAAAACTTCCAGTGCAACTTCAATTAAGAATTAATTGCTAACAAAACTAGTGAAACAACTCAGTTTCAAGAGCGGATCCGGCTGATATTTGGAAGAAGGAGAGCTGAACTCGAAAGAGAAAGAGAAAGCAGTTAGATGTGATCCTCTTAAGGAAAATATGTACGCCTTTATAATCCTGCTTGAACGGTTACCTGAGCTATGCGCCACCTTCAGTAAGGGAAGTTGGAAGTGTGCAGAAATTTTTGAAAAACGCAACCCCTCAGCCAGCCGGAAATGGCATTTTCCAGGTGTTTTTGCAATATTAGTTGAAAAGAATGAAAATTACTGCCTTTTCTCGTCGAAAGAATCGAATCTTAAATATTTTCATAGTCACACTCTGACTAAAGAAGGCATAACGTTTTTTAAAAATCTCAAATCTCATTTGGGGGGTGCACACGATTTTTCAGGGGGGCATGTGCCCCCCCTGCCCCCCCCCCCCCGTGGTGACGCCACTGCTTGTGTATAATTCACCCCTATTTCCCCAATTTTCCAAGTTTCACCCCGGGCATTTCTAATTCATTCTGGGACCCCAGTTGAGAAGCACTGGCCATTGCCTTATACGCAGATAGTATGACGTGTGCCGATGTAGATTTTCTTGGCTCACTGATAAACTTCAGTAACTAACCGTCGACTTCGGAATACTACTTCGTGATTTTTTAAAACTCATACAGCTGTATCATATGCGTGAGGATATGCTCTATCGCCGATTTAGTGACCCAAGGGGCTTGGAACAGCCTGCGACCAGTTTAATATTTCACGTTGTAGGTATAGTCTCAAGTAAAGGCCGTTTCAGTGTTTGTAGTACTAGTTCTGTGCTGCTATAATCTATGACGTAATAGGCAGTCGTGCAAGATGGCAGCTTCCAGTGACAGCAACCCAGAATACAGCCAAAGTTTGGCTTTGTTCCTTCAGATACTGAATTTAGCTTGTATACTACCATGCATTGTAATGAAAATGCCACAAGTTTTGCTACTCTACAGATCAAAGAAAACAACAGGTTTAAGTCTGATGAGCATTCTTTTGGAATTTTATTTGTAAGTACATTTCGCACTGTATCTAGGCCTAACTTAGGCCTAGGCTGTGTGTGATTGCATACGTCGAAAACAGAGCGAAGCAGGCCAAGTCGTCCCCAAACCAACTCGTCCCCAACCAACTCGTCCCCAAGCCAAGTCGTCCCCAAGCCAACTCGTCCCCAAGCCAAGTCGTCCCCAAGCCAAGTCGTCCCCAAGCCAAGTCGTCCCCAAGCCAGCTTGTCCCCAAACCAACTCGTCCCCAAACCAACTCGTCCCCAATATGAAAAATGTTGTGATTTTTATGGCGCGAGAAAGGGGAATATTACCAACCAAACATAATCAAAACTGAAATATTTATGTGACAAAACACGATATTTATGTAGGCCTAGTAGCTTCAAACATTAGGCCTATATTTGTAAAACAAATTTGCAATAAAAATACAATTGTAGAAAGAGTATGTTCTTAACAAGATATATATTTGCAATTAAATATATTCCCAACAAAAATATAATGCTCTAAAATATATATTTAGAAGAATATTTATTTCCAACACTTGAAATATATTAGTAAAGAAAAATTATGTTTACACCAAAATATATTTGCAAGAAAATATATCTTTCTTGAAAAAGTTACCATGTTCGCCACAAAATTATATTTGCAACAAAAATATTCTTCAAACCAGAAATATATTTTCAAGAAAAAGAAGTTTGCAATATAAATGTATCTGCAAGAGACATTACTTTTGCCAAAACATTTATTTGCCAGTGCAAGACTAATTATATTTTCCAAACAAAACATATGTCCCCATCAGTTGTGTTTAAAATATATGTTATCAAACTCCAAAAATATATATGTTATTGGTTATGATGGGTAGACAAATTGCGACAATAAAGTTATCATGCTCTATTTTAAACCACTTGTCATTCTCTATATATGCATAAATCACGGCTTCAAAAATTAAAAAAATTTAGGTGTCACGAAATCTCCCTTTTAACTAGCAAAAGGGAGGAAAAAATATTGAATTAACAAACCAAAAACAAATGCAAAGTCGGTGTTAGCTGGTCTCTTGAAATTAGATAATTTTATTTTCCACCAATTTTTCACAAATTTCTCATATTGGGGCCGACTTGGCTTGGGGACGACGATGATTTTGTCTGGGACACAATCCAGGGTTCAACTGGCTGATGGAAAATTTTCCCCCCAGTCCACAAACCAGATCTTTGCCCCTGCTTATGGTGAAAGTGTCGATGCAAAGCCCAAGTTTCATAACCTATCCCCTTGAAAAATTTTTGAATTTTAGAAGTGTCTACATGAAAAATGGTTGCGCACTTTTGTGGCAAATCAGTAAACACCATATTGTTAGGTTACCACCAAAAAATTAAGTATGGTACTGATTTTTTTTTGCAGTATCCTAGAAAAATTGTCAGTGTTAACAGGTTTGCCAAACTAATATTATACATATAGGCCTACTCACAAGGGCACAATTACAGGAACCCCTCATAATCACAATATTCAATCGAACTAAGTGTTGTTATTTTTGGTGCGATAGTGGTACGTCATAGGTCGGGCACTCTGTTTTTGCAAAAACCCAACGCCAACTCGATATGTCACGGACAGTCGGACCATTCCACAAGTGATTTCCAGTATAGATCTAGGTACATCTCACATGGAGTTCTATCCATGAAGATACACAGTCTAAAATGTGAAGAACTGTCAAGACAGTCAAGAACGTTTGTTTGATGAGAAAATCTGAGACAAGCCCTGCCTCTAACCCACAAATTGAATGCGGCGTTGCACATTAAAACACTTTACGCGGTGACAGGAATATATTCCACACTTGCTGCGATGGTTAGAACTTAGACAATAGGGATATGTTGCATTGTGCAGTAGGGCGATCACACAGTTGAAAGTGCAGCTACAGTATATGCAATTTACTGAAATACAGTAGAACTACCAGTAGGCTGTATTTGTACTGTAAATTTGCATGGTTCTCTAAGGGTACTGCGGAGATTTGAGATGACAGTTTATCAGAGGGCTGGGCGGGTCAGTAGGTTTGGGTGTTCAAATGTGGGTCAAACCGACAAAATGGGGATCACTTGGGGCCTATGGGAAAATGACAATTGTAGTATGATAATTTGTTGGTACTGTACCTTGCATCTGCACATCCTGATGTGAGATATAACTGAAGAGTTAATTGCCCAGTTGCACCTCCTTTTCACAGTGATGCCCCTACAGAATTATCATTAGGACATTGTGCCTTTTGGAAAGTGCTAAAAAATGGGGATATGGTTTAAAAATCATGATACAGTAGCCTAAATTTGGGCAAATCCTGGAGCAATAGATTGTTCCAATCAATCTTTTGTAAGTAAATATTTGTACACAAGTAAAGACTAGCATGAGAAGTACTTGAATGCATAGGCCTAGGTGTACGAGGCAGAGGTGCAGGGGGCACTTCCCCTCCCAATTCAGGCAAAAGAAGTCGATCTATTTGGGCAAAAGCAGTTGGTCTATTTGGGCAAAACATGATGAGGGCCTAATCATAATAAAATGTGACATTATTTGGGCAAAAAAATGTTCTTTTCCCCTCATAGAAAATAACCCTTGTATGCCTATGCTTGATAGTGCACATACAGTGGGAACATACACAGCAACTTCCCAGGATTAAAATCTGACTCAGACTTTAGGAGGTTCATGCTTTGGTACAGTAGCTGCTAGGATAAAGGTTGGTTCAAAGGTTGAACATGTTATAAATTCGAACACCTCATTTATTCACTGATCAGTGCAAAATAATTGTCAGTTTGACCATACCAGGTGGGGTCACAATTTTTCTTTACGGTGTTTTGGTAAATTGAAGAAAATACTATCATGTAACTGTAAATGAATGATTGAAAATTTGAAATAAGGGCTAGGCTTATTTTAGTTCTTGATGTTCGAAATTTGGCCCTACCACTAGGCCTAGGGTAGAGGAACCAGTATTCAACCCTTTAAGGAATTTATTGAAATTTTTCCTCCCAGGTAAAGTGGAATCATATGGCTCAAAATGTTTTTGTAAGATATTATGATGGCTAACATGTTACCATCAAAAAATATTGGATTTAGTCTTTTCTTTCAGAAATAGCTCACCATAAAAGTTTGGATTTGCCTATCCAGGTATTCAACCCCCTGTCACTAGTATGCAATTTTGGGGTCCAGTATTCAACCCCCCGATCATTATACCCCAAAAAATTATTCCCGAAAGTACAATTTTGATAAAATGTTAACAGGATGGAAATATAAATTACCTTCATTACTTTTGTTCAGTAGCTATACTATTTGATTCTTGAACAACTTTTTGATGCAATTTAGAGGGAAATTCCACCTTCCTGTTACAGTATGTCTGTTGGATACAGAAGTGAGCCATACATACATATGTAGGCCTACTCACAAACAAGCCTGCATACACATTCACAGAGACACAGAATTGACATTTTCAGGAAGTCCTAAAGCATATACCACATATTGTTTATTCTACAGGACTGTTTTTCATCTCAATACATGTTACCTGTATGTACAGTATTGAGATATTGTCCCACTAGCCAGAGGATGAAGGTTTTTAGGGCAAGGTAATGTCACTTGATCAGTGGTCAATGTCTTTGAGAATTTGAGAGCATCTCCTTTGACCGATAGGCAGAAGACATTGTAATTTTTACATTAAAAAGAAAGTTAAACCATAAAAAATTTTGCAAATTTTATGGTTAAACTCTTCAGTTGTCATGGAAACTTCAATTTTCTTTGCACACAGCACTTAAGTTGCTAGGCACAGACACCTACTGACTGAGAATGTTTACATTTTGTAGTTAAACTTTCAAATGTCAGAGGCTTGGTGTCACACTTCTGCTAAATCAAGCATGAAGTAACTGTAAGATAATCTTGCTTAGTCTGACCATGAAAAAAGGCTCGGTAAGCAGATGTTTCCCAAGAAGTTATCTTGAGAGGAATAAGCTCCTAGAGTTGGATACAAGCAACAGAAAAGTTTGGTAGTCCTTGTTTTGTGTCTTGGCTCTACAAGTGTATTTACAATTTATGGAGTTTCAGTGTAGTGCACAAAATGTGTCTAGGAGGCATGCATGATCAGAGTGTCTCTAAGTTGTAATGAAAAAGTTAACCCCTCAAGAGTTGGTTGAAGTGTATTTTAGGTTCTGTATCATACTGTATTGAATGGGTGTTTTTTCTACACACTTGTCATACAGTGTAACAATGCAAAAACTCAAGATATCAGCAGAGAAATAGCTTTCACTCCTTCAGAAGTTGTTAAATACCAAAATATTTGAATGAGACTGTGAAAATAGCATTAGGGAGAATGATTTGAGAGAATATAGTGTGGAATGCAGGAGGAAAACAGTTGTCATTGGACTGTTGGATTTATTAGAAGATGTCACTGATCTGCATATCTGGTTAATTATTTCTGCTACTAAGTTTCAGTATGTTGCACAATATTGTGTACCTCACTTATTGTTACAGTATTATTGTAAAAATTGTTCTCTATGAATTTGATCATTTTTGAGCATGAAAAGCATCAGGATATTAACAATGGATGGATAATCATTTAAAGCAGGTTGTGCTGTTATTTTTACATTTCCAGTGTTCATCAAATGTATGGGCTGTACTCCATACAAATGTAAAAAGCTTTAAAAACTAACGTACCTTAGTCCTTTTTCCGAAAATGAGCAAAAATTCGAAAAATTTTCAAAGAGATTTCAACGGTTTGGAAGCGCTGTTCTACCTTATTATCTGGCTCTAGCTCCGCCCAATGAATTTGATGCATATTCAGAAGGTCATTTTGAGAAGAAGTCAAGGAAAGCGTAAACAAAACAGACGGTAAAATTTCGTTCAATCGATACATATGGTATTCGAACGGCATTTCATTTGCGAACCCAGATTCAGTGACAAATCCCTACTTACTCATTTTGGCTCCATCGTTGAGTTTTTATTTTTGTCGCTGATTGTGGGATATTAATCCGTCCCAAGTTTCAAGATAATGTTCACTTTCTCTTTGGTTTGATGCTAGGGCTAAAAGGCATTCAAAAAGAAACTTCAGGCTACAGTGAAACTAACTGTGAGTCTATTCTGTATTGAGAACAGTTGTGATAGAAGTCCCGTACTGCATGTACACAACATGTTTGATACATTGGCAATACTTACATGTGTCAAAGGGTAAACGATATGGATAGGCATAATTTGACGTCATTCTTTTCTTGCATTGTGATTGGTCAAATTGAGATAAGCTCCCATTTGTCTTTGCATAAGAGTTTAGCCGAAAAAAGTTGATGAAGTTTCTTTATATCGTAATTAACGCTCTAATTAGTATAATTTCAGTGGAAAAAATCCTGTTGTGAATGATTTCTACCGGGTTGTTATCAAATGGAAGACCAAGATTGAAGATCAACGATGAAGGTTATTTTTTTTTCATCAAACAGCAAAACCTGCTTTAAATGCAAAGCACCAAAAGGAGGACTGTATCTACATCAAATATCATCAGCAACAATATGGAAAGTTTGTCTCCTTAATATCCACAAAGTATTGAGATTCTGCAGCATTGCTGCTCTAGTTTTTTAATGTGCCATAAGGGGGGAGGGGGGTAAACATGTCCAGTCCTAACCCAAGATCCTCTTATTGGACCTTCCTATATGGTAAGTCAAGGAAGAAAAATCAGTCTATCTTGTGGTTTCCTTCTCACAGCTGTTGGGAATTTTAACAGTACAGTACAAGCCTTCAGAAGTGAAGATAATGTTCATGCAAGCCA
This sequence comes from Holothuria scabra, assembly GCA_037179385.1. Lineage (NCBI taxonomy): Eukaryota > Metazoa > Echinodermata > Holothuroidea > Aspidochirotida > Holothuriidae > Holothuria > Holothuria scabra. The sequence continues at coordinate 21,438,907 of CM074191.1, forward strand.
GGAAGTTGAGCTGCACAGTCTACTTACTGTTCTTAAAGGATTAATGGTTGTAGTATTTCTAAAACCTGGGTAATGGGCCTTCTCCCCCACCCAAAAAAAAAAAATGAATTCCCCCTCTGCAATATTTTCACTGAGGTGGTGATTGCCTTTCCCCCAGGATGGACACCTCTGACCCTAGAGATGGCTGTATGGACTTCCAAAAATTTTCGAAAAGTTCCCACACATACAGTACTGTACCAACGTGTTGGTTAAGAGTACTTACTGATATGGGCTCCTACTTGATCATGGGTAATTCTTAGACAGGCATCCATGCACACTTGTAAGACCCCCCCTATTTTACATAACAGGATGTCACATTCATTCATTTCATTCATTTATTTGGTTTATCACAACACAGAAATTTTACAAGTAGCATTAGCAGATAAATAACAAAAAGTGTGGTAGGGAGTGCACTTAGAAACCCTTTAGGGCTTATTGGGAAGTGTCACTCCCTAAGAGAAACAAAAAAAAAGAGTTGCATAGAAAGAAGATAAACGCTACACATTAATAAGCTACTGTATTACCAGATTACTACTATAAACATATTACTCCAGGCCTAGTCATCCCCCTCCCCACCCCAAAACAAAGCCAAACCTGCCACCCCAATTACTGTACAGGTACCCTAACACCAAACCCACATCGGCTCATCCATTCACATACAGTAATCAGCTTCAAAAAATTTCTCCAGCATGTGACCTGATATGCATAACCAACTCCACAGTCACACATCGTACTACATCTGGATGGGAAAATAACTACAGTTGAGTGGACCTACATCCTATAGTTACAGAGAATTTTTTTAAGGGGATGTTATTCAGCTGCAGACTTTACAAGATCCCCCTTCCCAGTTTTTATTCTTACATTACCTACTGTATAGTGGTAATTTCCAAGTCAGAACATCTCCCATTGTGTCTTATCTCACATAATTACAATTGTTATTATTTTGTTGTAATTCTTTCCTCACCTTTGAAAATTCAGTAATTTTACACCAAGTTTACCTGTTCACAATGGTAAATACTATACAAATGCATTTTGTTATACAGTATTTTATGTTCTATGTGATTGATCAGCCAGGTCTTCTTTGAACTTGTATTATGTGTAAATAGATAGATGACACATTTCACAGTAAGTGCAGCATTATACTCTGGAAAGTTTAAGAACTCATAAATTGACAGAAAATGTGATGATTCAGTGGAGTGCCGATATTACAGTACCGTACTTTCACTAAGATACAGATAAGAAACAAACTGACAAGTTTCTGGAGAGCATTCATTAGGGCACAGAAGCTGGAATAAAAATGACCTGTAGGCCTACTGGAATATGGAAAGGCCTAGGCCTGTTTTGAAAAATCTTCACAACCTGCCCCATGATGAAAGAAGTAAATTTTCAACTTAGAAACAAACTACAGTAGACTTCCTTACAGGCTGAGATGAGTATACCTACAGACCTCTGGTATGTTTGGTAAATTTATGCAAATTTGCAATTGTGAAAATTAAAAAAGGGTTTAATTTATGTATTCTGTCCATTCTTTCGTGGCTCCATAATACTATAGACATAAAAACCACAACTTGTTGCAAAATGATGCAGGAGGGCACAGTCAGAAAGCATCATTGAATAGCAACAACCAAGAGAATGCATTATCCTGTTCTACATTTCATTATCCAGAGTTGTAAAACCTTTTTCATTCATTCAGGTTCAATATTTTAATTTACAGTACAGTATAAGCTGGAATGGGAGTAAAATTCTGTAAATAATTCCACCTAAAGCTCTAGCACAACCCCAAGTAAAATGGAGTACTTAAAGCCCAAGATGGAATTGTTTTATCCATTACAAGAGGTTAACCTTATCTAAGGATAAAGTATGGACATTTGCAGTAGATGTAGGCCTAATTGATGAAGATATTTCAAAAAATGAATGAATTCTCAATTCTGTATTTAAACCATCTTAAATATTTCATCCTTATTTTATCTTTTCAGATACACTGTACATTTCCTTTACTTTTTTGTTAACCAGTATGCCCTGATGTCATATGTGGAGTATGCCTTTTTGCTCATTCAAGGTCAGTTTTGATAAAAGACTTTTCATGATCATGACTGTAAAAAAGTTTCCCATTGATTATATTTTTTCAGTTGATATCACATCAAGGTCTAAATTGTTTCACTGTGCAAATCTCTCTCTTCTTTTCTATTTTTCCTGTCATTAGTGTTTCAAATATCAACAGTTGGACAAAGCCGAAAGGAGCTTTCTGCTGAATGCAGTTAAACCAAGCCCCTTAAATTTTAGTCTAATGGAATTAAACAATTTGATTTCAGAAGTACAGATAATTTATACGAACAGTACTGCTGTGGACACTTTTCCGAAGATAAAATGCAATGTACAGTAGTTTTGGTAGAGTATAAAGCATTGTTCTAGCCTCAGTAAAATTCTGGTTGCAAAAACAATTCAAAATAAAGTTCCATCCTTGAAGTAATTGTATAGTTATCTTGTTATTAAATGTACAATTATTTGTTTACTCAAGGTTCAAAAGAAGCTGCACAATGCCTGAAGTACAAATGTGGGTCTATTTCTTAGACCTATTCATTTAATAGACAGAGGATGTTGGTTGTCCACAATTCCAACAAATTTAGGCTAAGCAGGAAGGCTGCCTTGAAGCTGTCATTTGTTCAATTGTAATTTGAAGATGAGACTGTACCATTCCAGATAAAACACAAATATTAACTGCAAATCATGTGACATTCCTTCAGTCTGTTGGTTGAATTTAACCTAACCTTGCTTTCAGAATAAATATTACAAATTTTCACTTTCTTGCAAACTTTATGTAGAAATAAACAACTTGAGCAAGTCCTAAATTTTACGTAAGGCATAGCAGGCAACCTTACTTTTAAGCTTGTATGCAAATGTACAGTATGGCGGTAACAATCTACTCACAGGAAATTAGTTCAGTATATTTACTTTACAAGCCCTGCCACACTTAATAATGATTGGATTTATACAGTGCCTTATATGTATGTTCAACATCTCAAAGCGCTTCACAATCATTACCCCTGGTCATTGGTAACTCTTCAAACCCACACTAAAAAAGTGCGCATCCCTTGCTGTTCATGCCCAGCAGAATGCCACTTCGTGTCCCCTGGGGGACTTCCCATAGGAGCAGCCACATACAGCACATCACTATACAAGCTACCTCACAAGACCCCATTTTAACACCTGGGTGAAGAGAAGCAATCAAGATAAAGCATCTTGCTCAAGGACACAACATAATGACCCAGGTGGCAATTGAACCAGCAATCCTTAGATCACAAGTCCAATACCTTAACCAATAGGCCTAGAGATTGGTGTAGTACTGCGTGAATAGTTAGATAAGAAGCAGCTGACAACCGACATGTGACTGTTGCATTGAAACACTGTTTATTTTGCCCGGCAGTGGGCGTGACTTACCAATTGTGACATAGTGTGAGAGCACTCTATACATGATCACATACAGGTATACACGAATCCAGGCAGCCAGTGATGGTCTGATTTCAGTCAGCCACATAACTGGGGTCCATCACCTTTACATCCTTCAATTTCCTTGCTTACCTCTGTCACGGATGGTTGTAAACTAATTTGCATCTTAAATTCTCCAAGTTCCCTAAATATGAGGGTTTGAAATTCATGTAAACAATTGATAAAGATGGTTTTACGCTGATGGACCCCACTAATGGCAGCCTACAGTCACTAAAAACAAGTGCAAATCGGATTCATCTATATCAGATTGATGAAGTTGGCCATTAGTGGGATATGTCAGCCTTGAATCTTATTTTTTTGTTTTCATGCAATTGTATAACATACTGTCTGGTTTGGCTGTGTTAACCAATAGGTACATACCTACAAATATTTATATAGCGCTAGCTCCAAATGATCAAAACTTGTGCTTAAAAACAGAAAGAGAACGGTTAAGTACAGTACAGTTTAATAGAAAAAGTGAGACTTACTGTTTGAGCTTCCCTGATATTATGCGGGAGTGTGTTCCAAAGTGAGGGGTCAGCAGATCTCCATACGATCTCAATAAACTATATAGATATGGCAGAAAAAATAATTAGTACCAGTCTTCCATTGCTGCACTCTTTATATGCAGATAGGGCCACTAACAGAATGGAAAAAATTATGCAAGAGGGGTGGTAGGGGAGGGAGCTACTATGGTTCAAAGGGGAGCAAAGCCTCAGGTCTTTTAGGTATTAATATTCAAAGGAACTCATCTCTCAGATGTCATCAACCATATCTCAAAAGTGTCAACGAAAGCTCAAAAAGTTCAAAAGACCTAGGTGAGGGAAACGACTTTGCTTTGCTAGACTTTCTGTTGAAGAGTTCAGTTTTGTAATCTTAAGAAAGTTATTCTTCACCACAGACAGTTCCAATTTGACTTCCTTCTAGCCCTTACCACAACTGTCTAAACCCAAGGACTTCCTATACATGGACAGAGCATACTACACGGTAGATTTTGGCTACCGTATGTGTGAGGAAAAGCGCACCGAGATGGCTGTCTGCTATGATTTTGTGTGAAAGTTTGGACTTGCCCAAGTATACCACCATATTTTGCAAGAAGGTTGAAATGTTTTTGAAATATGCCAAGGTAAAATCAAAATCAGTTTACAGTACATATTGCAGGAATATGATGTTGTATCCCTTTCAAGTTTAACTTTTGTTTAAAATATTACAGAGTCGTGGTCAAATCAGACGATTTATGGCTTCACAGCTTCCATCTTGGTGGGCCTTTTTTGTGCCAGTTGGTGGTGACCATATATAGATAGGACGTACATCTTACATGCTCTGTCCATGTATATAAGTCCGTGTCTAAACCTCATCCAGTCCAGAAACAACTTTAGTTGCTTCTGGGCATACCCTGTTGAACATACAAGGCCATGATGTGTTATCAAAACACTTGGTGCATGCTGTGTATTATGAGCAACTCTGCACTTTTTAAATTAATGTCAGATGAAGAGCTGTACTGATTGAGAATGTTAGTATACAATGGGTAAAAATAAATACTGTACTGAAGTAGTTTAGCTTGGGAGAACAAAAGACTGCCATAAAAAGAATCACAATACTGGATATATCAAAGATACTTAGGTTTTTCAGCTCTATACTGTACTGTACTTTTGAGAGCCTTCTAGCATGGCCAGCTTAATGAAATTTGAATTCAAATCAATGTTACAGAGGAAGTAAGTTTTCAAGGAGTGACAAAACTTTTAAAGCTGGCAATTGAAGACTTTTGAATGATACTGTACAGTAGTGTAGGAGTATGGTACTGCATGTACATATGTTAAGATTGTCACTTTCCTGAACCTTTCCTGACCGCGTGTATGGTCTAGAGGTAAGAGCATCCGCCTCTCTCGGGGAATGCCCAGGTTCTATTCCCAGGCCGAGTATACCAAAGACTCTAAAAATGGAACCTACTGCCGTTGTGTGTGATGCTTGGCTTAAACATAACCAGTTAGCCACAACTGGAAAAAGGACCATGGCTTCCTGGTCTTGAACCAATAGGTTGAAAACTGGGCCATAAAACACCATCTAACTGCAACCTTAAAGTCCTTTTCCTGATAAATTTGGATACTGCATACAACATGGTTGTTAATTTCCTTTTCTTTTTTGGAATAGATAGGGGGGGGCAAAATTTTCAATCAAATACGTCTCATATACTTGTGATTGTATTTGCATGTGTGGCCAGCAATTAATGGCAGTGTAGGGTAGTATATTTTATCTCAGTCGATAGTATCAGTGCAGTAAACTGCTTTACAGTACGTCCATCAAAATGAATGTTAATCTGTAAAAGACAGTAAATTCAAATATCAAAAGGATGAGTTTTGGTGTGAAGGAAGACCATTTAGCAATGCAATGATTCACATTGGGATGACTGTTCCCTTTAAGCTTGGAAGCAGAAAAAGAATACTTTGGTGTATAATTATGTATAATTGCTTCTGATTTTTATGTAAAACTTTAACATTTTTTTTTCTCTCCACAGATATTATGCTGATTGCATTCTATCTATTTTTCAATGACATGGTAGATGCCAGAGCTCTTATCTGTACAAGTCTGTATCCTTTTTGTGGCAAATTCTGTATTTATGGCACTTGAAGAGACATCATAGTTATGGAAATAAAAATAAGTTAACTTTAAGCATGGAGCTGTCCTTAAGCCCCATCCTCACCACTTACTGTACTACAACAAAACTGTCTTGTCGTGGTGAGTGACTGACAACTGACTAGTTTTAAGAGCATAGCATCCACATTATGCAGCAAGTTGCAGCTGTACATGAAGCCTTTCATGCAAAATTCTAAGGTTTAACAAACTCTCTAATTGTTACGTTGGAGAGACTAAGTAACTAGCTCCCCCTTTTTTTCTGTGGTACCAGTCTTTGCAGTTATGATTTATCTAGTTTTTGACAAATGGGTTCCTTAACTCATGTGAACAGATACACCTTCTCCAGTTTAGCCATAGCTGCTGAGATGACACCTGACTGGTTGCCTGCTTTTTTACTTGTTAGTATACAGTTTTCTCTTTCAATCACTTCTCATTTCATAGCTCTTTTAGATATGAACAGACCTTCAACATTGTTAAAACAGCTTGCTGATAATTGTTTAAACCTTGCTTTTAAACTGCAACATGTTTTGATTTTTTGTTTTTCAAATTTTGACTACATGAGGTAGACCCTATGAACATCAAATAAAAGTCTTTCAAAATGAAAGCTTTTAGATCTTTCTCTTTTGGTTTTGCATTTTAGAGTGTCTGCCTTCCAATAGCAGTAACATCTAAAGGCCTTCAGATCTCGGCCATTGTCAGTGCTAAGGACTCTAGTAAAGTCAGTCTTCTGACGTGGACTATTGCTTCTCTTACAACTCTTGGTGAGTTTTAAACAGGTTTCTTTCTAATACATAACATCAAGTAACCCTCAATTGAATTGCCTGCTACTTCATAAATGAAAACCAACTTCTGGGCAGAAAGTCAGATATTTCTTAATGATTGTAGCCACAGTTTATAATAGTCACTCTGATGCATATCAGGTCTTATCATATATTCATTCCTCCAAAATTTCAAGTGTTGGAATGGCTAAAACAGTAGCTATGAACACCAAGCTAACACCTGACATTCTGTCTGGCTGTAAGGTTTTTGACAATTTAATAGTAGGGGTTTGAGTAAAGGCTATGCTATTTCCAGTGGCAGCAGGGAAGGGGGGGGGCTAGAGGGGCATTTGCCCCACAGATTTTGTTCTTTCCCACATGTTAGGTCAGTTAGGAGTTGGGTTAATAAAAAAAATAATAATAAACCTCTCCTGAGGCTTAGTTTTTATATACAGAAACTTGCTAAAACCTCTGAGATTTAGGGGTGCTTTGGACTTGTTCTAGGGATGCACTCAAAAATTTGCACCCAACCTTTATCCCTTGCCTTCAGTTTGCCCTTCCCTTCTAATTTTGACTCTCTTGCACCCCCACTGGCTATTACACCTAATTGTAGGATCCAGTAGACCATTTACAGTAGGTTTGGCCACAATTTGATACAAATACATGAGGACCAAGGGCAAAGGCATCAGACTTAGCTACCCTGCTCTGAACTAAGCTGGTTAGCCCTAGTTGGTTGAACTGGGACATGAGCATATCTTCCTTAAAATGCTATTTTCATAGTTTCTATCTTCCAAACTTTCTGGTTTGCATGGTTTGAAGTGATCCTGGCCCCTGCATGATCAGTAAATAATCTCCCAGCATATTTTCTTTTGGACACTGATCTTTAATTTTATAAATGTCATGCACATGGGCATCTGGATTTGGAAGGTTTTCTAGCAAGTTCTTTCCTTTAAGCTGAAGTCACAATTCATAAGTTTAGCATTTGATCATTCTGTGTTCATTAGCTATTGTTAACATTTGCTTTTTTAAAAAACAAAAGAAAAAATATGTCATTGAATGTTACAGTTAATAATCTTACTCTCTTCTTGTAGGGCGAATGATTACACTGGTTTTTGATAAATATGATCAATTAGGTGAGTTATAATAATTTTAATAATCCTTTTAAAGGAGCTGAGTTGCCTCCAAAGTAGAATAAATTTTCAGATCCATTGACTTTGCTATGTCACATCCAATTATGCATCTTGGTTTATCAAAACGATCCAACATTGGTACTTAATCAAACTCAAGCATGCAGTGCGTGTAGTGTGACAGTACTCCTGATGTCTTTAACAGGACTAGTGTTAGCCTAACTTAGGCTAACTTTAGAGCCTACGTCCACCACAAACTCATTGAACAAACTCATTTATCAAAACCATGTTCGGTTGTATAAATGATATGGGCATGACAGATTGAAAGTTATTTTAGCAAACAAAGAGTCTTGGTGCTTAACTTCAGGTGTGTAGTCCTCAAAAAGTAGAAGGCTTAAAGGGGTCAGATTTGTTTTGACTTTTCACATGATCTCCTGCTGTGAGTCCATGCAAAAATATCTCTAATGAAATCTTCACATGCCATAGGACTCACAGTACCTACAGTATAAATAGGCCAAATGAGCCGCTTTTATCCTCAAACTTCAACCATGAATGGTACATTACAGATATGAAATTTTATGGGCCTTATGATCAGGCATGTCTCCTCCCCTGGTGGAATTTTTGAATCTGTATATATTTGCCCATGGGGTCAATGACCTTTCCTAAGGAGGCCCTTTTGTGAAAATTTGCCTGGGATCAAGTTTGGACCTCTGCCAAATCTTTGTTTTTTCATCTTTATTTTAATGCATGCCCATGCTTGTCCTGTAAATCAAGTGACCAATATTATTGAGGTACATTGTAAGCCTTTTTCACCATTAGTAAGTGGGCTAATAGTAAAATATTGCATTTTTGAGGGCCCACATATTCAAAATTAAGCCAAGCACTGGTAACTTTAAATCAGATTTACTGTATAGCCAGCTGACACCACATGTATCAACTTTTTGTCTTGTTTCTTTATTGTAAAAAGTTGGTAGCATCAAAGTTAATGAAAAATCACAAATGCATCATTAGGAATAAAAATATGGTATCGAGGAATCCTTTTGAGAAGGCCGTAACTTTGAAACAGCTTTAGCTATCAGCCTCAAAATTTCTGTGTGTTCATATTAAATGGAAAATATTAAATGGAAAAATAATCAAAACCCCAGATGGTTTTCTGGGGATCATTTGTTGATTTGGTAAATTGGAATGAATTATATATCATGGTTTTCTCTGTATTTTTTATCTATTCCTTTTAACCCTTTACCGTTGTTTGGGTCCTTTTGGACCCATGCGGAGAGCTCGGCTGTCACCCATCTTTACTGTTTCACGCGGAGCTCGAAACTGCGAGTAGCTTCCCGAAAATTCAGCCACAATAACGAGAGAGACAATAGTTTAAGGTCACGGGGTCAATGGCCTACGGAAGCCGATGCGGGGCGGGCTACGTCCGCTTTTCCGCCCACTCCCGAGGCTCGCAAATATGCCCCGATCCGAGCACAACGGTAAAGGGTTAATCTAAAATATCTGCACCAGTCGGCTAAAGGGTTACTTGCACACACGCAGAGACAGTGGCGTCAGCTTTGCAGTAAACACACTCCACAGGCTAATTTTAACCCTTTACCGTTGTTGGGGTCCTTTTGGACCCATGCGGAGAGCTTGGCTGTCACCAATCTTTACTGTTTCACGCGGAGCTCGAAACTGCGAGTAGCTACCCGAAAATTCGGCCACAGCAACGAGAGAGACAATAGTTTAAGGTCACGGGTCAATGGGCTACGGAAGCCGATGCGGGGCGGGCTAAGTCTGCTTTTTCGCCCACTCCCGAGGGGCGCAAATATGCCCCGATCGGAGCACAAAGGTAACGGGTTAATGTGGTGTCAATCAAAGATCAGTGACAATTGAGAATTTCTGTATACTAATAGTATGCTTGTAGTATGGAGGAAGGATTGGCTTTAACTGAACATTTCAAATTTAAAGGGCCAGACCTCTCACCCCAAACTACAATTTTGGTATGGGGGTACCAAAATTCTCAATTGGCTCAGCTCTTTGATTGACAGCTATTTCAAAAAATGCAGTGTACCAAAGCTTATATTATACAGCATGAACGTAATGAGAGTGTTGTGATTATATAAATTGAGTTTTTCTATACTCACCTTGAAGCAATAAACTGAGACTGTATCTGGATGAGGATAAATTTCAGACAATTGTGGGAGGGGCTATGTAGGAAAGTTAGGAGAATTGGTACTGCTTAGGATCAAAGAACTGGGCCTTGAAATAGGCTCCTTGCTTGGCCTATTTTAGTCTTTTCCTAGTTCCAAAAGTTGGAAGTAATATTTCTTGTTAATATGTTTTCTCTTCTTTTTTTTCAACAGTATTATTTGGCTACTTGGTAGGATTTGTAATGAACTCTCTGGTATGCTGTGCCATCATCTATTACAAGTCATCTCCAAAGAAGTTCAAATGAAAGATAGGTGTTCCTACAGTAGCAATGATATACATGGACTTTGGGTTGGATTTGCACCCTCAGCTCTTCTGTTGTCATATCCATTGAAAAGGAAGCAGTATTTGTGCTAAGGAATCTAACCTGAACCAGAAATTCTGCTAAACCCACCCCCCATCCTTTTTGTTGAGAGGGGTTCTCAGTACAAAGCAATTTTGAAATACAAGCGGTGGTTGCGTACCAGATGGGGTGTCCTGTGTTGATCTGGATCAAACATCAATTGAACTAATTTAACTGCAATCTCAAAAGCACATCAAAGTGCAGGAATTCTCCACATATTTGCTACCATGTTTAAATGTTATGAAATTAAAGTGATTCTTCCAACCCCACCTCTTAGCTCAAACACTGAAAGGAAGAAAAGGGATTTGATCTTTAATTTTTTCCCTTTCTTTAAGTATGTTTTATGCCTTCAATCATTTTCTCAGGTTGACTTTGAAGTGAATACATTTCCAAATTTTGATCATGATGTCATTTGATTGGTTTAACGATTTTGAAATTTTATGGGAAATGGTGACAAAGTTCTTTTGTGGATAGGTATGGGTGGTGCTGGGTGATTTCATTTGTATTTTTATTGATTGATTTTATTTGATTTTAAAAAAAAAAAAAAAAAAGACAAGTAAATCTGCAGTATGATGCACAGATTGGTGAACATTATTTTTGGTGTGTTTGTAAATAATAGACTTGTGGGATGTCACCTTGATAATGGTAATGGAATTTTTTTGCATACACATAATTATTTTGGAAAAGTGTCCTTTGAAGAGATCTGATTCTTTTTTGTTGTTTTATTCATTTTAGCCCTAATTTTCCAAAATTTTTCAACAATTTCTTTTCACAACTCCAAAACAAATTTAGATGGGGTTTTATCTGTCTTACAACCTTTGAGAACTAAAAACATGAAATATGAAAAATATTTTGCTAGGTAAATATTTTTATCTTGGGTAGTTTCAACATTTTTTTTTATTTTTGTAAAATGTAAATCATGGTTGGTGTTTACTTTGATCTCAGTTTTGTGTATACAGTTCATCATGGCACTTGTATCAGTCTTTATCAAAAACAGTGTTTAAATGAATCACTCAATTTTGCAGTCAAGTTGAGTCATTTACTACTTCAATGTGACTCAATCAAATGAAGTCAAAGGATTCAAGTCACTGTTTTATTTCTATAAGAAAATTACATTTCCTGGAATCATTTCGCCTTTAAAATTTAGTTAAACTTGAATCATGACTTGGAACACCCCTGACGGAAATACTTCATTGCAACAAGTGTTTGTGCGAAGGTACTCCATATTTTGCAGGCTGTGGATGATTTCAAAAGAAGTACTATAATTGCAAACTGAAATTCTTTTACTGTGTCATTCTAGCTGACTTAATTACCCAATTACAATCAAAAGTTAAAATTTTCCACTTATCCTGCACACTTGAAAAAGAACAAAAATGAAAAAACACTCCTTGACATGTGAGATATCTCCTCTGGAATGTAAATTAATACCCAAACACTATGAACAAAGCAGTATTTACATGTTCTATGTTATATCTGCTGAACCAAGCATCAAATGTTGCATCATCAGAACAATGCATAGGGGGAGGGGATCTGTGTATTCTAGTTTTTAGTCAAATTTAAAGCCAATCTTTTTTAATTTTCAAAGCTCACATATGCATGTATCGTTTTGTTTTGTAGCCAAGCAGTCAATAGCCTTTTTTGCCCTCTAACTTTTTACAAAATCAGCTCACATATAGTTTTAAACACAAAAGGAGGTGGAAAGTAATATGACTATAATTTCCATTGCTTATACGTCTTCCTTTTGAACATTAGGTTATCCACGTTCTCCCGAGGAAACTAAAATGTACACAGAAGACATTTCTTTCAACTACTGTACAACAATTGTATACCCTCATATGAGTGTCATCACCCAGACTTGTGTGAATGTGGGCTTTGCCACAGCAGACACAAAGCTTGACTTTTCCCCAAGGGGGGGGGGGGGAGCTGGCACACATATTTTCCATTCTTTTTATTATTTTTTTTTGAGGTGCCAACAAAACTGTGTTAGGGAATGCAATTTGCTGCCAAAAATTTTCCTCTTTCAAAACTAATGCTCAAAAAATATGGAGTTTGCATTAGAGAGAACTCAAAACTTTATGGAAGAAAAGTTGGGGAAACTGCTCTGCTTGACCAGGTGTTAGTTACCCCATGTTCTGTTGTCAAATTTGGCAAATTTCCAAATTTTTATTTTTTCAGAATGTCCCCCCCCTCCTTAGCTGCGTAGCAGGCTGTGCGGCATATTCCTTTTTCAGTCATATCCCTAACACCTGCCAAAGTGAACACTGAACAAATTCTTTTGGACATTCATAGAAAAATGTGGCCTTGAGACTGGTTGAATGTTTGTGAATATTTACAAGATGGCAGCATTTGGTCCCATAGTAGCCTGTACCACCCACGGAGTTGGTACCTCATTGTAGCGCAAGAATTATTTTCATCAAAGATTTGCCAGAACTAAGAAAAAGCGATTTTGTATGTCAGTTACAGGGGTAAAGCTATGAAATTCCTTCTCTCAGAATCTAACAGGCTGCAAAAATATTAAGAAATTTAAAAAGATATTAAAAGATCAACTGTTGACATCTTAGTTTTAATGAAGGTAATGGTTCCCCCACTGTAGTATAACTCATGAATTACTTCCCATCATTTCGTTGTTTTGTTCTGTTTTTGTAATTGCGTGTTGTTATTGATTGTTTATACATATTACGTACTGTATTCCTTAAGTCAGGGGAAAATGATTAATAAGTATTTATACTTCTTTTTTCTCCTTTTAGGTGCAATGATGTCAAACTCAGCTTCTTTAAACTATTAAACTGTGTACGTACATGCTGTACACTGTATATCTTCATTGCTGGAATAAATTGAATTGAATTGAAAAAAAAAAATTGAATTGAATTGAATAATACAGTACCCACGTCCTGCTTATGCAACACGATAATTATAGGGCATCTCAGGTTTCAGTCTAGACGTCCAGTTTATGATCATAGGCGTATGCACACTCACTCAAGAACAATAGCATGATTCATAAGAGAGTATGTGAATAAATCATATTATGGTTATGAAGTTTGCGTCTAAAACTGGACGCAGTCCTGTCTGCTTTGGGGGGCGGTGGTTTTGGAAACTGAGAAGCTGAGAAAACCACTGTTTGCTCTGCGGGGTACCCCCCCCCCCATGTAGCTTACCCACTGCAATGCGGGGAAAAGCTCGTAAATGTGTTCCTTGTGGGTGTAAACTGTGCAAGGGAGATATCCCAAAATACATCAGTACAGCTAAGAAGGGAAACAAAGCAACCAAACATATTCTGACAGATGCAGTACTTTCTTAAATTGATGCATTGCAAACTGAATGAACTAAATAGCCATATCCTATAGAGCACCAAATTTCTTTCTCCTTTTAAATTGTTTCTTACAAAAAAGATGAAGTGCAGCAATCTTACTTTAAATTTCCCAGCAATGTATGTTTCAAGGTTTAAGAGTAATGGATATTTTTGTGCTTGTATAGTGCAATATTTCCTTTTCATTCCATGCTTTGTAAATCTTCAGACTGGTGTGACAATGTTGTTGTTGATAATTCTCATTTGCCTTTCTCTATGTAGCATTGTTGAAACTTGATTGACAAGAAAGTTGCAAGAAAAGCACAGTATGAGCCTTTTATAATTTGCATGTTCCAGATTTAAAGGCCCGGGGTGAATGTTTAACCCTTCCCAGGAAGCGAGATGCTAAAAATTTCATTTATATTTTTATGTAAGGGTGAAATTGGAAGGCAATGGCTTTAAGCATCTGTTCCATTCCAAACATCCATTCACCCAATCTTTTAAAAGAATGCTGCAAGAAGGCTTCCTTTTTTTACAGGAAGCCTTTTATACCTGATAAAACTTCTCATGACGCTAGAAGCGAATAGCAAGTTTTAGCCATCTCAAGCTGACCACTAATAGTCCAGAATCTTTCAGAGAACTTCCTGTTCAGGTATCTAGAGATCAATAAAGTTAAAGGCATTTTCCCCCTTCAAAGATTATATGCTCAATAGAGGAACAAGGTTGGTTTAAACGGGCTAACTGCCGGAACTACAGAGACAAGCTTCACCAGAGAAAACGCCTTTTTCTCTGGTAACATTGGCGGAAACGTCCTATTTAATTCTAGCAGCATGGTAATATTCTTTTTTTGGTATTGTTTATTTTCCTAACTTGAATTGACTCTAGAATACACCTAGCAAGGAAGAAAAAGAACCAGAAAAAACAAGTGTGCAAACTTGAAGATTGAGAATTCAACGGTATTGTATTGTATACTTCTGGAGGTTTATTACTGTATTTTAATGATAAGTGTTTTTACAGGCTGTGTTTTTTATGTGAAATTAGATCGTATCACAAAACTAGATCACAGAACTTTTGGTTAGAATTTGAGGTGGTTGCTTTTAAACTTGGGCACCATATCAAAATATCCAAGCTGCAGCGCCCTCAGTCAAACTGCATAGCTGCAGCCATGTTTTGTCAACTGCATATCAATCATAAAAACAGTCCAGCTTTACAAGCCTGTCTCTGTAATGTGTGTAGCAACAAAGAATGTGGATGTGGCAACTGCAGCCAAGCTGAGGCAGATACAGCTTATAGTTTTGTCCAGGTGCCTTACTCATTCTATGGTATTAACATGTGAAACATGCTTGCCATTTCTATAAAATCAAGATGTCTTTTCCAAAGGATTTGTTGTAAAGAGAATATTTTTTTGCTTGTATGCACCGTCTTTGTATTTAAATGTGTGATTAGGATAACCATACTCCATGAACAATTCTTGGGAAGGAAATATTTTTCCTCCAGAAAGTTCTTGCACTGCATGGTTTTCTACATAGACAGTGACATGGATAATTCAAATTTTAGTCCGGTCATGTCTAGGCTGATGTTCTTTCTAACAATCCTTCCCCCTTCCCCATTTTATGGAGGAATTTTGTGTGCATCAAGTGACAACACTGAATACACCGTAGCGATGTGAGATTATAATATTTGTTTATGTTGTCTGTATACTTGAAATATGGTATTGGAAGTTCAGGGTAAATTGGTATTTTTATTATGATTTAGTTTTATTTATAGATCACTTTTACTTGTTAATCATCATCAAATCTCAGGAGAAAATAGTTTCTTGGAAAGGGGATTTTTAATTTTTTAGTATGATTTAAATACAAAAGAATGATTTCAATCAATCAATTGTGCCATGTTGTCTTTTAGTCATAATATTCTACATCTAAAAGCATGGCAGTTGCTAGTATGGCACTGATTGACACAAGGTCTCTCCCCATGACAACATGATTGAGAGAGAAAGAAACTGCAAATAGTGCATACTTGCTACCTTCATCATCTCATTATATACAACACATGACAGCAGATGATCCAAAGTGCATGACTTAAATATGTCATTTTCTACTTATTCATACTCACAGCTAGGGCTTCCATCAAGGGGGTAATGGCAATATTTGACTCCTTT
The DNA here is from genome assembly GCA_037179385.1 of Holothuria scabra. Lineage (NCBI taxonomy): Eukaryota > Metazoa > Echinodermata > Holothuroidea > Aspidochirotida > Holothuriidae > Holothuria > Holothuria scabra. The sequence goes on from CM074191.1 coordinate 21,454,928, forward strand.
ACCCTCCAGGAGGGTAAAATTCATCTCTCTCAACCCTCCTCCCCCTCCACCTTTTTACCTTCATGAAAAAATAAAATAGTAATATCCTGGTTTCCTATATAAGGAGAGAATTCTTTTGTAGCATTTTCAAATTTATATTACATAAACAAATAACCTTTAAAACCCCAAAGATTGTGCTTAAAGCACTAGCGTAGCCAGCGGGGGGCAGGGGTCAGAGTCCCCCCCCCCCACAGAAATTTTGGGGACGCGATGGGCGATGTTGAAAAAATGAAGGGGAGGCAAAAACGTAAAAAAAAAATAAAAAATAAACGGCAAGAGGAGGGAGAGAATCGGGGCATTTTTTTTTTTACAGCCTTTCTCCGTGGGGGGGGGGGGGGGGGAGCTCTTAGTCGTTACGATGAAGTATGCAGTCCCCGACGGCGACTAGTCTTCCCGATGGTTTACCTGTTTTTTGCTCTCAAGGGACAATTTCCCTAATAAGAACCCCAAATTTTCGGCGCGATTCTCTCCAGTTTTTTCAATACTTCCATTCCACATATCTAGAGAGTGTAAGTCCTCTCAACCGGCTTATGATATTCTGCGAAACGAAGCGAAAAGAAACGAAACAAATTAGTTAAGGCCACCCATGGAATAGGAAGCTATAACGGATAAGAGGAGGACAAAAATCAATCGGTCAAAGTAGTCCTAGGTTTATGAACGTATTTTTTGCTCTGTTTCGCAAATTATCATCAGCGTGGTGGGCTATTGATATTCTGCGAAACGAAACAAATTAGTTTATGCCACCCATGGAATAGGAAGCTATAACGGATAAGAGGAGGACAAAAATCAATCGGTCAAAGTAGTCCTAGGTTTATGAACGTATTTTTTGCTCTGTTTCGCAAATTATCATTAGCGTGGTGGGCTATTGATATTCTGCGAAACGAAACGAAACAAATTATTTTATGCCACCCATGGAATAGGAAGCTATAACGGATAAGAGGAGGACAAAAATCAATCGGTCAAAGTAGTCCTAGGTTTATGAACGTATTTTTTGCTCTGTTTCGCAAATTATCATCAGCGTGGTGGGCTATTGATATTCTGCGAAACGAAACAAATTAGTTTATGCCACCCATGGAATAGGAAGCAATAACGGATAAGAGGAGGACAAAAATCAATCGGTCAAAGTAGTCCTAGGTTTATGAACGTATTTTTTGCTCTGTTTCGCAAATTATCATTAGCGTGGTGGGCTATTGATATTCTGCGAAACGAAACGAAACAAATTATTTTATGCCACCCATGGAATAGGAAGCTATAACGGATAAGAGGAGGACAAAAATCAATCGGTCAAAGTAGTCCTAGGTTTATGAACGTATTTTTTGCTCTGTTTCGCAAAATATCATTAGCGTGGTGGGCTATTGATATTCTGCGAAACGAAACGAAACAAATTAGTTTAGGCTTCCCATGGGATAGGAAACTATAACGGAGTAAGGAGAGGACTAAAACCAATCGGTCAAAGAAGGCCTAGGTCTATGAACATATTTTTTTGCTCTGTTACGCAAAATAGCAATAGCGTGGTGGGGTAATGATAATCTGCGAAACGAAACGTAATAATTCTAGCCGCCTTCACACGGCCTACAGAGAATTCAGATCGGATTCTGATCTGATTTTAAATCCTTCCCATTAATCAGATCATTCTCTTTTTCTAATTATATTACATTTATGCTCAAGAAAAACTTGTACATGTTTCAAAACTGTAGATCAAATATCGGGTAGACCTACTAATAAAAAAATCATCTCCAAATTTGTAAGTTGTTTTCTATTTTTCATGAAAGTTTCACTGTATCTCTGTGGAATAATTATTTCTTTTAGTGCGCGTTCGTATTAGCTTCCTCTATTCTCAGGATCGCCAAGCAATCATTCCGATATACAGGCAAACCTCTTTAATTGGTGTATTGTATAAAGGCATGTGAATTGTGAGCCTGATAAAGGTTAACGTTTCCTGATACCTCTGCTATAATAAGTACAGTACTCGACAAAAATACATGGGACAAACCCCGCTCCCCGTATCAATGTTGAAGTTTCAGGACGTCTTGGGCTGTTGCAACATTGAATGGGGGAGGGGGGGGGGGTGGTGATCCGTTCATTGCTAATTGTATTGCTTGTTTTGTCCCCGCATCATTTTTGTCGAGGATTGTAGGCTATATCTGACCTCTTATCCCATTGTAAAGAGAGTTCTCCGCCGTAAAGTCCGTGATAATTCCGTTTCTAAGTATTGGTGTAGGTAGATTGCTGCGCCCGTATATGCAAGAGTTTCCTACAACAGCTTTAATTAGTACTGTGTGAAAAGTCTGTAAATAGGCTTTGATGACTGATTGAATTTTGTCCTCCCCTTACCCGCTATGTCAATTGCTTATGAAACAGATCGTGACTTCCACGGTAACGCTATTTGTTTCATTTTGTTTCGCAAATTATAAAAACACCATTATATTCATGATATTTTGATAGTATTTTAATGAAATTTTGCGAAACAGAGCAAGAAATATGTTCATAGGCCTAGGCCTATCTACTTTGACCGATTGATTTTTGTCCTCCCCTTATCCGTTTTAGTTTCCTGTTCGAGGTGGGTGGCCTGAAAAGGCTAATTTGTTTCGTTTCGTTTCGCAGAATATCAATAGCCCACCACGCTAATGATATTTTGCGAAACAGCAAAAAATACGTTCATAAACCTAGGACTACTTTGACCGATTGATTTTTGGCCTCCCCTTATCCGTTATAGTTTCCTATTCCATGGGTGGCCTTAACTAATTTGTTTCGTTTCGCAGAATATCAACAGCCCACCACGCTAATGATAATTTGCGAAACAGAGCAAAAAATACGTTCATAAACCTATAGGACTACTTTGACCGATTGATTTTTGTCCTTCTCTTATCCGTGATAGCTTCCTATTCCATGGGTGGCATAAACTAATTTGTTTCGTTTCGTTTCGCAGAATATCAATAGCCCACCACGCTAATGATAATTTGCGAAACAGAGCAAAAATACGTTCATAAACCTAGGACTACTTTGACCGATTGATTTTTGTCCTCCTCTTATCCGTTATAGCTTCCTATTCCATGGGTGGCCTTAACTAATTTGTTTCGTTTCGTTTCGCAGAATATCATAAGCCCTCTCAACCTTACCAAGTGACTGGTATAGGCAGAGTACACAGGTTATGCAGAGGTCGTAAATTTTATCACAAAGCCTAGTTGCTGTTCTCTTGTGTGTGTCATGCGATAGGTCAGATGGTGAGCCACGATCGGAGCATACTGTAGTTTGGCTATTTGATCGGGTATTCCAGGTGGTTTCGACACAATGTATGTTATCCCCGATACGGTCTACAACCCCTACAGTTTCTATTTTTTTCTTTTTGCTCTTAATGGTTACATATGCTATGTTATTTTTGTAAGCCCACCAAAAAATTTCGCGCGCTTGGCGCGCTTTGCAATTTCACGATTCAGACTCAAAAGAACATTTACTCGGCTTTTTAAAATGTTAAGTAACATGTGCAAAATGTGCCCAAGGCTGCAATGACATGGGATAGTTAGGCTCCTTCATACCACCCCCTCGACATAGGGGCTGTCGGAACTTGTGGTCGCTGGCATGGCTCGCCCCCTGTCGGGGATAATCTGTCCCCTTCTCATGTCGGTTTAGTTACTTTGGCTTTCACAAGAGTTATTTCTGCGATAAAACCCAAAATGTTCGCTACGCTTTGCACACTCTTCCTCAGTTCCGTTACCTAGAGCCAATAAAGTACAAACCCTTCCCATCTTTTCATGTAAATTAATAAGTAGAATAAATGGATTAATGTACATGTCGGGAATTTCATATCATTTCGCTAAACTTAGTTAATTATCTCTTGTGTCAATTGTGAATCGTGCGGTACGGACTCGAAGAAGAAAGTACAATATAATTTGTGTCCGATAGGGCCCAAATGCCGGGACAATTTATTGACCTATATAAGACTTAAATAAGTACAGATTCTTTTTAGTGTACAAACTCAAAAAATGTTGCCCCTTTTCCACGGTTAAATCAGTGCGGAAATATTTTCCTCTAGCATATACAAATTTGATGTCGTATATGGCTCGCAATGGCAGGTATAGTGCACAGGTTTTCTTCAAACTTCCCTCACCAACTCATCGACGGCATCCTGGCTGTTGGGGCTTGGGTCGCTACCGACCCTGCCCCTCCCCCGTTCGGAGAGTGGCCCTTCGTCGGGCAAATCCTGGCGCCAAGCCTGGAGGGAAGTCACATTTTTCCAGTTATGACATTATATGTGTAATGAAGCAATGAACTAGAAATGGAAGCTGCATTTTTTGGAGAGCGGCAACTATTTTGGAGCGGCTGTCAATTTCACTAGGAGGACGTGTCGGTCCTCTAAAACCCCCTGTGGAGAACACTGGAATCTAGTATAAAAAGAACAAAATATAGCACCATATTGCATCTAAGCTCTTTGAGACAGCAAAACATTCCAAAAGGGGAAGGTAACACCCAGAAAGACAGGCCCGTGGTCAGGGGGTTGGCACTTAGTCCCGCCCATACCTATTTTTTTTTTATTTTTAATGTTTTTTAATTTAAATGGAGTTTTGGCGTTTTTCAGGGCAAAATGTCAATTCCGCTGTTTTAGCCAACTAAATGTAAGCCTTATGAGTAGCTGTTTTGTTCCAGTGCGACACAATTCCCTAGGGCCCCATCGACTCGTACTGAGTAACCCTCTTAAAGTCACACACTAACCCTGCTAACTCTCGAGGGAATAAAGAAAACATTGATACAAGATTGAAAATACCCCAAAATTCCAACTAAGGTGTTCACCAGATCGCTCAATTTTGATTTAAAATTGCAAAATCTCCTTGGGCGGGAGGGGGAGAACCACACCCTCTCCCCGTTCGGTCGCTCGGCTCCTCACTTGTGTGCTTCACTCCCTCAAGAAAATGCCGCACCCGAGTGGCGGCGATGAAAAATGAAAGAGTTTGGGCTAAAGGTATGTACGAAGCGGGGAGAATTTCGAAGTTGGGCTGAACATATTCTTGCTTAGAACACCCGGGAAGTGCCGTTTCCGGCCATCTGAGGGGTTTGTAAAGCCAAAAATTTCCTGGTACGCTCTGCGCCAATTGATGGTAGAGCTCCGCTTAGAAACATGTATTAACATTTTTCATAAATTGATTTTTTTTTTTTTTTTTTTGCATTAATTGAGAAATATCAGAAATGAGATCCATATTTCCGGGCTGGGAACATGCATAAAACACTCTGGAAGTGCCTTTTCCTGCCATCTGAGGGGTTTCTAAAACCAAAAATTTTCTTGTACGATCCGCGCCAACCGATGGTGGCGCTCCGCTTAGATAGTCCTGTAGGTCAAGATTGGGGACGATGAGTCGACTTTGCCCCCCCCCCCCCCACAAGAAAATCCTGGCTACGCCCCTGCCTTAAAGTGAGTGGAAGCAAGCCATTTGACCCCAGCCCTAAACCTACCCGTAACTTTGGCCAAGACTACATCAATCTGTACTTGGGGTTTAGCCATAGTAAACTCCCTGCCCCTTTTGAGTATCTAGCGGAATTTCTGTACCCAGTATGATAAAAGGAGGATCATCTCAGGAGTCTTGTTTCATCTAAGCAGGTTCACAGCTATATACATAGAAAGCATTTGGATTTATCCATTGAACAAAGTCATTTCTTCCAATCTGTTGCTTTTTAATTTAGCAATAATCTTTGTATATTGCAGTGCAAAATGTATTTTGTTCCCATTGGTGATGTGTCCCCTTCCCATCAGTAATAGCTCTGGGAATATGGCTGAGAGTGGCTTCCAATCTTGACTCAGATTTAGGGAAAGAAGGAATATGTTAATCTTGTGAGGTTGATTGTCAAGTCTGGGCAGTATGTGTCCAGAAAGTATTGGTAAATTAAGGCTACATTACCACATTTGATGTTTAACCCTTATACAATAACTCCTTGTTCCAACAGCAAGAATCAATCTGTCACTCGCAGCATAATCCAGTGGGAATGCTTACCAGCTCACCAATAAACTGTGATTCTATTGCTGCTCAAGGGTACTGTAGCTTCATCATGCATAAGTTGCATGGAAACAGAAATCCATTTGTTTGAAAAAACCCCATGATAGCAGTAAATAGCACAACCAAGCAGGAATGAGAATTTCTGAAAATTAAATTTAAACACTAGATGGGAAGGGGGGATTCAAATGTCACTGAAATTGTGCCCTGCGAAACATAAAAACAGCAATTACTGCACATATTTTCTTTTTTTAAAAACTCCTGTATTTATTAGAATAACAGCTCTGGTATTTCATAGAATCACACAAATAAAACCCTTACTGGAAAATATAACTTCTAATGAATCAAAGTATGCTGCATCATGCTGATCGACTGATCTCTGTATCCAAAGTCCATCACAATAAAATAACAGCAAACACATAAATTCAACAAACACGGCCTAGATAGCACAGTTTGGGGTCAACATTCTGTGAGGCAAGAATTTAGCAAATGAAAAGCAGTGTGAATTTTATAAAAGTACTGTGAATTTTATAAAAGGACTGTATAAAAGGCACATTGCACTTTACAGCCACCTTGTCTGGCTACTAATTTATGGTTCACTGGCAGACCTTCTACATGTATCCATCCATCCACAACAAGCCCTACAATTCAATACACTAGAACAAGTTTGGTTTAGCCCTTAGGCAGAAGGTCAAGAGGACTTAAGAATTAAGTACACACCAGAACACGATGACAGCTTTGGTCCAAATTCTGCTAATTCACAGATGAAGCACTTTAAACATGGCTGTGCATCACACTACATGGCTGAGGACCAACCCCATTCACCTTACTACGTATGTCCCACCAACTTGTCCCTGATTGGCAGACCCTGAAAACAGAGTGCAATCTCTCATATCCCAAAAGAGTGTTTTCTCACCTTTCTTCACAGACACAACCTCTGTTGTAACACTCACCTTCCAGCAGAAGCTTATTTGAAAATATACGCATGAATGGATGAATAGATCACAGTGAAAAAACGGCTACCACATCAGGTCATTGCAATATATTAATTTGGCAAGAATTTTATGGAAAAATTCTTCCAACCTACTTACTTCTAGTTCCTCCCACAACTGTCTTAAATTAATCCTCATCCAGACTGAGACACAATCCTGGTTTATTATTTCTGAACATATCATGGAGAACAAACAAGGCCCTAATGCAGGCTTCCTCAATTAAATTTTCTGAAGCACCACATTGTTAAATGTTACTGATATAACCCACCACTGATTGCCGTCCTGGGGGAGGTATAAGGGGAGGGGGTTTAATTTTTGCATTTCAGTAGGGGCTTACATGGAAAATGGTGCAAAATTTGTTCAATTTTCCCAGCCTAAATTTTTCACAAACGTAACAATATTTGTCAATGCACTGGTAACAGTGAATCAACATAGCACTGACTCTAATGAATGTAAACAGTGATGGTGATTTTACTTTTGAGAACAAATAGGACATTATTATATCCTGGTCTGTATGTGAAGTCAGTCTGTGGGAAGTACTAGATTTATTCACAGTATCTACTTTTGAGACAGAAAAGTTCTTGTCAGAAAAGTTATGGAAGGTTAAATTTTTCAATATCCTCCCAGTAATTATTTGCACCACTCCAAACCATGTCACACATCACAAGTGGCACGAGCTATTTGAGGAATCATAACTCTCTCACTAAATGCTGGTGAGTATGAACTACTATGATTTTTTTAATTTGATGCCAATCAAGCAGCTGTGCCAATTGGAAAGGTCTGTAGACTCCTGAAAAAATTGTAGAATCAAGGTCTTGAAAACCTAAACAAACTGCATACAGCCACATACTGTACCATATAAACCAGAGGACATGTTAAGCCATCAGCTTGTGTGAATGGATTTGATTTGATTTGTTGGGAATTCCTCAACTCAAAACCTTGGGGTTTAATGTAGCAGTACACACAGCATTTTTTTTTTTCAATTGTTCTGAATGGAAGATAGATTGCCAATTGACCAACTGAAAATGTCTGTAGACAACTGGAAAAATTGTAGATTGGAGTGACAAATGAGTGCCTTTAATATGGAGAACAATAGATTAGTGTCAGACAACCTTAGTATGGAATTTTTGAAAGCCTAAACAAATTCCATACAGCCACATGTACACATTTCAGTGGACATAGGCTATCAGTTTGTGTGAACAGATTTGATTTGATGAGAATTTTACCACTCAACTTGTTACCTATAGGTTTGCCCCAGGTGAAAATTCCTGCTGAGGCCTGTTGAAATTCCAACAGGTTTGAAAAGGTATTAATAGGTATGAACAGGCAATATTCCAACTACCTTTTGGAGTGATGAAAGTCAACAGGTGTCAACAGGTAACGCCAAGGAAGCTGACAGGTTCTTTATGGAACATGTTGATTTGATTCCAATTATATTTTGTACCTATTATAAGCTGTTCAATGGGTTTCAAGTTCAACTGGATTTTTCTACTGAAGGCCAGCAGTGCACACAGCATTTCCCTTTTTTTCCAGTTGTGTGAATAGTAGATAGATAGGGATGGCACATAGAAGACTAATGAAATGAACAAGACATTTATATACAGAGATAATCGGTAGGTCAATGAGCATAAGGCGACGTGACATGGTGACTTCTGCTAGTACTTTTACTATCTTTCCCTGAGTATTAAGACACAGTGAGAAATAATATATCACATATTCCGAGTGGGGGCTAACCACCAAAGCGGCCCAATATGTTCAACAACATGATAGCAATGAGAAACGGCCCAAAATGCTCACGGCCCATGTCTGTGCGGTCCCTGCTGGGGTTAGAAGGTACATCTTACAAGTGATAAATGAATTATTCACTGGTAGTCAGTGCAGCCTGATTCATCAAGCCGGTAAACCAATACTTTTCAAATCCTCTTTGCATACAGTTTACGGAGGAATCCATGTCTGATATCTTTTCAAGCTCCTCTCCTTTGCCAATGCCAAACTGACGTTTCCAACAGAGATTTTCCACTTGTGTGATGAAATCTTGATTAAATCCTAGACTATGGATTTTATGCTCCATCTGTTGGTGAAAAGGGGAGGGAAAAAAAAACAATTTGAAAGATTTTGAACAAATAAAGAAGCAGTAAAGCTGTACCATGTAATTTTTCCCCTTCTTTTTCAAAATGTGAGCAACTATTGATATGAAACAAATGTGGGATTGGCAATTTGACCAATGGGGGCAAAGGTTACCAATGACTAAACTCAAACCAGCTGGTTATGAATACCAGTTTCATTTATAGGCAAAAAGCCTACGCTTAACCATTTTTCAATTTTATATTGTGTAACAAACTGTACAACCTAACAGTCATGATGGCATAATACAAACTGCAGTATGTAAGGCACCCTCTTATTTACAAATGGTTAAAAGTGTTTCTATGCAAATTGTATAAAGAACACCTGTCTGTTAAGAATCAATGAGGGCTACTTAAGGAACATTTATTTGCCACATCAGAAAAAAACAAGACCAAAGCTGCCAGAATTAGTAAACTTGAAAAAAATTATTACAATTACCTGCTGAAGGAGATTCTTGTTATGATTATTGCACAAGGAGGCACTGGATTGAATGTTTGGTTTAAAGAGCATTCTGCAAGAAAACAAAAGACAGAGAAGATAAAGGCCAATATATTCAAGTAATTATTTGCTGGCCAAATAGTACGAAATAATTTGATTGTGAAGTAAACAGGGTCATTCCATGCCAAATCAACAAATTTTCAGGAAAGTCCCCAGGTGATCAGATTATACGTATATTGTGACTAGACATCTCATCATCAAATTTGGGCCTTATACCTCTTTTCTATGAAAAGTTATCAGCATTCAAATTCATGAAAAAACTCAAAAGCAACACTTGGCATGAAAATATGGTATCCGCCATACTTTTTAGAAGGCCGTAACTACCAAACCACTTGAGCTATGGGCCCAAAAATTTCAATGTGTTCCTTTTGTATATGCAGCAAGATAATGTATGAAAATCATCAAAATCTAAGATGGTCACCTGGGGACCATTTGTTGAATTGGCATGAAATGACCCAACAGCGAAGCATTGTTTCAAAGAATTACATAGCATATATAAATGTTCCTTCACCGCAAATACTTGAGGGGTTTTCATTCAGTTTCTATGTAGTTAGTCAGTTAGTTAGATTTTTACGGCCCAGTTTCCAACCTATTGGTTCAAGTCGAGCCGACCACGGCCTTTTTTCCAGTTGTGGCTCACTGGCTTGTTTTTCCTACTCCATTGCTTATGCAGAGCATCCCGCACAACGGCAGTAGGTTCCATTTTTAGTGTCTTTGGTATGACTTGACCTGGGAATCAAACCCACGTCTTCCGCATGAGAGGTGGATACTCTACCCTTAGACCAAACACGCCGTCACAGTTTGGCACCATGGTACAACAGTATCACAATGCAAGTTGACTATGGCAAAATAATATAAATCAGAAAAGATCACTTAAATGATAACTTGTGTGATGTTTAAAACTTATTTCCCCTTACTTAACATATTGATTGCAAGAATGGGATTACCATACCATAAATCATAACATGCAAATACTATGTTTATTACATACTGAACCTAACGCCAAACACAAAGGCATCATAAAATACAAAACATGACATAGAAACATTTCATACATGTTTTTCTGTTTGCTGACTTGCTTATGCACAGATTCAGAATAATTTATTTGGTGTTGCAACGCATTTTGCAACACCAAATTCACAAATTGCTATACAAATGCAAAATTGTGTAGCAGATTTTGCATATATAAAATATGTGGGTTTTGAATGATTTTGTGATAGAAAAGCCTAAAAACAGCGAAATTGCTATGCAAGTTTTGAACACAACATTATTCCCTGCTTATAGGCAGTAGTTGCTGTCACATGCACAAAAATACTTCATTACATATTGTTGTGTCAAAAGACTATTAAAAGTCCAATGGGAGATGTGTATGACTTGTTCACTCAAACAACTTAAGGAACAGTGACCCTGCATGGTAAGCCGAAATATTTGTTTTGTGAAATACTTCTTTTGTAAATCAAACATGTCTTTTCTCACAAAAGACTATTAAAAGTTCAATAGGAGATGTGTATGACTTGTTCACTCAAACAACTTAAGGAACAGTGACCCTGCATGGTAAGCCGAAATATTTGTTTTGTGAAATACTTCTTTTGTAAATCAAACATGTCTTTTCTCACATTCACTATTCTGCAAAACAGTTTTTTCTGTTTTTGTTCAATACACACATATGTCCGCCCATGCAAAACAGCACTTTTTGTGTCGGATTTCATATAATAGTTGTCCACGTGCATAAGTGTTTAATCAGACTCCAAATGAACTAATCACCTAATAACACACTCTGGGCAGGGCTGGAAAAAATATTCATTTTCTAGCAAACATGTCAAGTTTTCAATAATTGAAATGTTTTTTTTAAAATTATTAAGCATAACCCTATCCCATGGCAACTCTTTTCATAAATAAGGAGGAAAAGAAACATGTTTACAACAGTTTGCATTTACTTACCTTGCCCTTATGTAGCATATCAAAGCAAATTTCATAGGGTCCACAGGAGATTTTTCCCCCTGGCCATTAGTACAGCCATTGCTATTCACCTGCTTCAAAGAAGAACCTTTCAAATCCTCACAAATAACTCCTATGTTTTCCTTGCTAATCACTGATAAGTTCTTTTCCATGTCACTGCCCTCTTTTCCCCTACCTGTAAACTCATGTTCATTACGTTGAACAACTTTATTGACAGATTTTAAACTATCATTCTCCAACTGAGATGCTGTTTCACTAATTACACTTTGATTTGATATCCTGACAAAATTGTTGTCACTCTCTTCATGATCTGGGTCATTGATAGCCTTTCCAGGCTTTTTTTTAAAAGTTGTCTTGGAATAATTTACTGAAGGTTTATTCTGTAAATGGAGGTCTTTTAAACCAGATGCGAGTTTTTCTGGTAGCGGTATACTGTCCTCTCCGTTCTGTCTGGCCACATCATCGTGTTCAATATGGTCTTTACTACACAAAGTAGTGGGCAATATCATTTTAAGATGGTCAAATTCAAAATTTTTCCCTGATCCTTCCAATGCTTTATACACATAGCTATGACCTAGCCGCATCCAATGGTAACCATTTAACGGTTGACGGAGGAGACAAAACATCACATGTTCAGCTTCCTCTGAAAAGAAAAAGAAATTTGACGTAGATGGAAAGTGATTCAAGGTATTTTTACATTGCATCATGCAAATGTACAGCTTTATCATCCTTTCCTTGAAGCTATGACAGCATTTCTTGAAGTATTCAATATGAATTAGGAATTAGATCAAGCTTTGACAATCACCCAACCAAAAATTGCTGTAACTATATAGAAAGTCAGACTTTCCCCTGATTTTGATTGGTTTTGAGATGGTACTGTTACTTGTCAATGGGGTAAAATGATACTAGCTGTGACACCAACAGGAAGGGAGAGTTGTCTCGTTTTCATTTGATAGTACAGTACAGGTGGTAGGGACAGCAATTTTCTGTGAGGTGGTAACCAAAATCTGTGAGGTGGCCACTTCACAAAAAGAATTGCAGGGGAACCCTGGATGCATTCATTTTTCTTCCAAACTATTGGTGCTCGCAATGAATTAACCAACATAGAAACTTACAGTACCATCTCACATTTTCTAAAACCCAGATCAGAACAGCATGGTCAAGTGATGACCGACTGCATTGCCAAGTACCATCTCACATTTTCTAAAATCCAGATCCGAACAGCATGGTCAAGTGATGACCCACTGCATTGTCAAGTGGTTAGGGCATCAGACTTGCAGTCAGGAGGTACTGAGTTCGAGTCCGAGCCGGGTCGTACCAAAGACTTTAAAAACAGAACCTTCTGACATTGTGCTTGCTGCTCAGCACAAGCAATGGGATAAGGAAAACATTCCAGTAAGCTAGAACCTATTGGTTAGACAATGGGCCATAAAACTCCTTCCAACATAATCTAATGCATGATCAGGTGGTTTAAAAGTTAGAGCATCCAACTTGCAACTTGCAGGTCCAGGGTTAAGCTCCTCATACCAAAGACTACAAATGGAACCTTCTACCATTGTGCCTGGCGTTCACCATAAGCAATAGAGTGGGGAAAGCCAGTAAGCAACAACAGAAAAAACCAATGGCCGGCCTAAATTAAACCAATTGATTAGAAACTGGGCCATAAAACCTCACCTAACTAACTACTGCAGGAAACGGCACTTTTGCAACACACCTCTTCAGTACAGCAACACATCACAATTTACAATGTTGCAACCATTGAGCCTCTGCACTTTGAGGTACTCATACTGGAAAGTAAAATTTTGTATTCTAATAAGGTACATGACCATCTCATGTGCATACGGTATTCTAAATAGTTCTAGGCAGCTAGAATTATATGAACTTATCAATTGTAACACACACACTCTGACCCACAGACATGAGTGAGTCAACTGTGCATCAGTTTACAACAAATGTGCATCAAAGTCTATAAAATGTTGGGCAAATTGCATGACTGAGGGGTGTGTCAATGACAAAAATATTCCATGTCCCTAGTCCCTACCTAACATTGACCAACCAATGCCCAGGGGTCAAAGAGTGTGTCTAACATTTAATGTATATTAGTTACAAATTTACATTACTAATGCTTATCACAAGAGAGAAACTTGAAGAGTGTGTGTATGTCATAGTCCTTTTCATTTGAACAATTCTCTTATTCCCTTAAAAAATATAAAAATACTCACACTAAAAAACATTGAAAAATGTAGAGAGATTTTCACCATATTGCTGAAACAGTCATACCAGTAAAATAATTGTTTTCAACTTACCTGAAGTTTTGCCAGCTTGGTTGCATATCCTTGACAAAAGATCATGTGCTATTACTTTGTGCTCACTGGATTGGCTATGCTTCAGCTTGAAAAATAAAATAAAGAAACAATGACAAATGATTGCAGTAGCTTTCAAGTGAAACTGGCAGCTATTGAATTTTGAGGCATGCCAGTGCAATTGCACACTACTACTCACCTGAAATAACTGTGAGGAGTATGATTAATTGTACAACTAGATAAAGAATATTTAGTAACTCAAATCTATGTTAGTGAAAATAAATAATACATCTACTGTCCTGTAGCACACTAAAAGATTTTCTATGAAATTTGATTTGTAGAAAATGTGGAAATTCTACAAGTCAATGCATGAACATGTTTGCCTGTACACTACAGTAACAGAGCCAATGCAGCTACAATTACACATCGGTCCAATAGCATAATTACAGTCCTCTTGTCTTTAGTATACTGTTTACAAAAGTATTAAAAATCCCCCAATGCTGTCTCTATTTCAAAGGGAAACAATTCATACTGATGTTTTCTCTGGTATTGTAATTCATCTAAGAAATCATTATTTTCCGTAACTTATACAGACTTTCTCTTTCCTTCTATCAAATAAAAATTTTGTCACAAGTGAGTTTTGTAACTTCAGGAAAATGTCAATTTCTGCCACTTAAAGGGGACCTATACAGTTTTTCCCAAGTTATGAACATCCACTGGTTCACTTTTTTCAACAAGCGCCAAGGTGACATTTCAGTCTGTTGACTGTATTCATCATCACTGCTGTGTAAATTTTGACAAGCAAGAGTTCATCAATATTTCTGTGGCTACACATGCCCTCTGTTATACACGCTAATCTGTTCAGCCACAAAACTGCGCAACAATAGGTGGCTAGTGCTTGTACAACTACAGAACACACAGTACTTCTTTGTAACTGCTGCTGGGAGCGCACTCTGTTTTACCCAATCCAGTTTTTATCTCATCCCTCTGTGAGGAGAATGAGATATTGCAGTCACTTTGCCTATGGGGCTATATATGGCAATGACAGCTTAAATCGCAATGGTTACCATGGTAACGGTAAATTTTCCCAGTTTACTAGTCTTAAGGTCTAACCCATGGTGAGGTACCCCGGGGTGACTGAAGGTCCAGGGATGAGAGAGGGGTCAAAACCTGTCTGTGTGTGTGTGTGTGTGTTGGTGGGTGAGTGTGTGGGTGTGGGTGTGTGTGTGTGTGTCCAATTTTGTTTTCCTAATATCTTGTAAACGGCCGGGGTGATTTTCTTCAAACTTGGTGGGATGGTACCTTAGGTGGGACAATTGCATTTGAATACACAACTGGAAGTTAAGGTCAAAGGTCAAATTTAGTTAAATCAACATTTTCTGCTATATTTCCAAAACAAAACGTTCTCCAGACACGAAACTTCTCACATATGATGATTGCATCTAGACCTTCCAAAATATGTGGTTGCCATAGCAACAGAGGTCAAAGGTCAAGTGGTAGAGTGGAACAAAGAATTTTCAAGTGATAATTTGTTCGTAAAACAACCTTTTGTCTTTTAAACTCCTCCTAGTGGGCTGGACCGATTCTTTTCAAAATTGGTATGTGGGTACCCCAGGGTGGGACTTATGTCTCCCAGGCCCTTGGAAGTAAAGGTCAAAGATCAGAGGTCAAAGGTTATATTTTGCAAAAAAACATTTTTTGTTTACTATTTTGTACTAAAACTTCAAAAGGAAACATTTAACATGAAACTTCACAAGTATAATAGGGTAGACTAGTTCTACCAAAATATGTAGTTTCCATGGCAACCAAGGTCAAAGGTCACGTGACAGGGAGGCAAATACTTTTTTTTGTATTCACTTTAACTCTTAACGGAAGCATCCCACAGATCTGAAAGTTTAAGTGTAATAGCCTAGACATGATAAGTTGTACCGATATGTGTGGTTGTCATGGCAACCGAGGACATAGTTCACGTTACAGATTGTCAAAGGTTAAAGTGGGCATGACACGGCCACAAAAACTTTTCTGTATTGCAAGATTAGATACAGTATTTTACAAATATCATCTCACACCCCATTAAAAGCCCGTAGAATTCGGCATAAATGGAATTCAAAGGAAAACTGCGTTCGAAATTCAATTTCGAACAATGCCGCAACAGCTCACCTGACTTTTATGACGCAATTTGCATCACAAACCCCGCACTATGGCGTGCATCTAGATGTGGAACTAATGTAACGCTCGGTAAAGTTATCTTATCTTAGCGACCTCATGAAAACGATTGCATCACAATACACAGTCCAACATACAGAGCCAAAGGCGGGGACCATGGTGGGGATTTGGAGCAAATCATTGGCCAATATGTTTGCATGTTTATGCGCGCGGGTAAAAATAGTTCTGTTTTTGTGCAAGAAAGACATGGTTCGGGCGCTATAAAGAACAGCTATGAACATGTATGGACAGACCACAACAAGCACATCCCTACTACGAGCGCGTCTTTACACTATGAGCTGTTTGGTGAAGATGCTATTGCTAATACTAAGCAGTAACCGTGCAATGCATAATTCACAACGTAGTCAGTGGCCACGCTCACTGCTATTGTAGCACCGGTGTATGTATTGGCTAACACGTGTTACCATGCACATGATTCAATGATTGTCAGCTCTCTGCAAAGATATTGTAAACATAGATACCAAACTTTAAATGGCACAGTGACTCCTCATGGAGGCCGATTTGGAGGGGCGGAAGTGCTGATCAATGTTCAGTCGTTTTGAAAGCTAACAGTTAATTGATATCTTCCGGTAGTTTAAATACGTGTGATTTTAAAACAATGCCATTCTTGCAAACACCATTCTTCAATAAATTTCACTTACATGAAACAGTTTTAGGCTTCTTCGCCGGCTTTCTCACTAAGAACATTTGAACATTAATGCACAACGCCTAGTGGTTTGAAGTTCATTGGCTAACTGATTGGTCAGTTTCTATGGTGTCTTCACAAGCGCATATCTATGCCTGGGTTTACATTCTTACAAGCTTAAAACACAAAAACAACTACTGCTTTCTTTTTCGAAGCACGCGGAAGTATGCGTCAATTATTCCTCACTTCATCACATGGAGAAATGCATTGTGCGCATACAGAACTCAAACTTTTAATCTAAAGGTGGAATTTAATTCTTTAATTTAATCCTTTAGTTTTCTGGAAAATAAAGTTTTGTGGTTTTGGAGAATTCTAGGGAATTTTACTTTTTTGACTTGGGTGACTTCAGACATCTGGCCTCTAGCAACTAACATCCAACATACATGATAAGAATTTATATTGGCCCTCTACATGATTTAATGTTACACCATGGGGAGCATGAAAACTTATATTTCTTGAGTTAAAGGTTTTCAGTTTGACCCCAGTTGCTACCAGTGGACCAAAATAACTGTTGACTAAAAAATGAACACCTGTTCTATTTCAATATCTACTGTAAGTCCTTCACATGTGAAATATTATCAAATCTATCCTGCTTCTCAACTTGACCTTTATAACTGTCTTGTAAACAAAACAAATTTCAGTTTTGAACCCTGGTGATCCACATGACCTTTGAACTCCACCAAAATGACCTGCAAAAATGTATCCAACCTTACTACCTATAGTTCACAAGTAAAGAAGTTTTTCAGAGTTTAAAACTAGCCAGGTCATTTCTTTATGGTTGATCAAGTCATGTGGAAATAATTCTCACATTCCACTGAGTGCACTATTCATTGACTAATACTGTAACAATGGCAGAAAAGTGTGACAATATTTCCCTATGTAGGACACAGCACAGCTTCCTGAAGAAGAGTCCACTGGCACCATGTCTGTAATTACATGGTCCACTGGGCCACAGGTAGATCTAAAAGCCCAATTAATGAAGCAGGATACCCCTTTAAAAGACTTCAAAATCTGGGATTTGGTAGTATCTGAGAAGTGAGCCTAATGAAAGCCACACCCATATGAATTTGACATCCACCATGAACCAAAGGGTTCTTCCTCATAATATGGGGCATTGAATGTACCCAGACTGAAAAGTCTCAGTTTCCAATTGTGAAGATCTGCTTAGCATTAACAAACATGCACATACACACACATAGTCAGGGCATACCCGTATTCAATGCCTTACGGGGTACACAGAACTGTTCCCGGTAAGAAAATGGTCGGAATTCCCCTTTGGCCGTCTATGTCACGCGGCACGTGAATGCCGCGAGCGAGGGCGGGCTCTTGCATATCATGTGACAGAGCTCATTGCAGTGTCCGAATTTTCCGGTAGCTACGCCAGTTACGAGCTCCGGGTGAGCGATGAAAGACGTGCGAGGCTTCAGCTCTCGTGAGCGGCCTGTACCCGGCAAGGTGTCGTTTACAAGCTCATGACTGAATACATTTAATTGAAGTAATTGAGGTTCTTTTAAATCAAAAAGAGTATACCTTTAGTTGGCAGCCAGACCAAATTTTGGATTTTTTATGGCTTCAATAGATGTGCTCGGGAACAAATCTACGGTGGTGCAATGTGACGTGCTTGTCATGTACTACATTGTGACTAACCATACATCTGTATACTCTAGGGCTGCCACAATATCGCGATATCGTCGATAGAGTTTTGCCCCAACGATATCGACCAATGTTTTGTCAAGATGTGATATCGCAACAAATCAAATAAATGACTAAACCACTGTGAAATCCCTTTTTTTATTGTCTTAAGTCAGTAACCTGAAATGATCATAATTTATGTCACAAGAAATGAAAAACTGCACTTAACCCACCACAAGAAAACATGATATAAAATCAGAAGCTGTTTCAAAATGCATACAATGAATACTGTAACAGCTCACATGCATTCCAGACTTGTGAAGAGTTCTGCACAATCAGTATTGCTACATGCACGCATAATCAATCTCCCCTCACTTTTGGTATGTAGTCAGTAGTGGCTGCATGCAATAAACATCTGTTTTGCTTCGCGTTCCTTGACGCTGATGGAAAATGTTAAAACTAATGTGCGATGTCGCGATATCGTCGCGGAAATGCTGGCGACATCGATAAATGAAAAATGGTTCGTGGCAGCCCTGGTATACTCAATATTAGGTAGACACTTTATCATTTGCCAAAAAAATGTGTGAGAAATCAAAGTCAATTTCTCAAGCACTGGGGTAACATGTCCCCCCCTCCCACCCATCCCCCCAACCTCCCAGGGTATCAAGGTTAAAGGCCCAGTTCTCTCACCCCAAACAGTACAAATTCTCGTAACCTTCTCAGGTAAGCCCCTCCCACAATTGTCTGAAATTCGTGCTCATTCAGATACAATCTCAGTTTATTGCTTCAAGGTGAATAAAGTAAAACTCAATTTATATAATCAAAACACTCTCAGTACCCTTCATGCTGTGCAATATAAGCTTTGATACTCTGCATTGTTTGAATTGGCTGTCAATCAAAGAGCCGAGCCAATTGAGAAATTCAGTACCCCCGTACCAAAATTGCAGTTTGGGGTGAGAGGTTTGGCTCTTTAAGACCACAATAAAACAGAATCATTTTCCTTACCAGTTTCACAGCCCACTCTAACGCGCTATCAATGTCTCCTTTGTGCAGGTAACATCTTGAAACAGATTCCAGAATTATCCTCACGAGGAGTGAGGTATTTCTGTCCATGTTTTCTGGCATTGCCTTTTTGTAAACTGTAATGGCCTCATCCCATTTCTTCTGATAGTAAAAATAATCTGCTTGGGATAAGAGATATCTTCCACTGGTCTTTGGATCATTTGTGTTTTCATTGTAAAACCACTGCAAATTGAAAATAACAAATATACTATGAATGAAGGGACTGAATCAAACTGGTGAGATTTTAAAGACAGATATTCATTATCCTACTGTAGATAGTTCCAATTCTTCACACAGGTATTTATCACCCAAGCAAATTCCATTTCTTCAAACCTCCTGACCTCTAGCCCTAGCCGCTTCCACAACAGTCTGAAATTATCCTTACCCTAGTAACAATCCCAGTTGACTGCTTTCAGGCATACATCAGCCTGGTGTTGGGCACACAAGTTTGACATGTGTAATCAGGATTCAGAACCCTCTCAGTGCATGCTGTGTCATATTAGCTTCTACATTTTCTGAATTTAAAGTGTACCTCAAGTCAAAAAATTGAAAAATAAAACATAAAATTACTTTCAGCACTCAACATACATAAAATTTGTATTTGTGTGTTTTGGAAGATGCCAGCATGGCAATAGGGAGTGTCATGTTGAATAATAACATAAACTGAGGAAATTCTCCCAGATCTTGCCAGTTTACATAAATTACTGTAAAAGGTTGGATCATTATTAAGAGGGAATAACTTTTTTTACTTGTTTGTTGTTAGAATAAAAAGAATAATTTTCAAATATGTTGTCACCAATGAAACAACATTCATTACTGTAAATATTAAAACAACAGTTAGCTTCTACATTTTCTGAATTTAAAGTGTACCTCAAGTCAAAAAATTGAAAAATAAAACATAAAATTACTTTCAGCACTCAACATACATAAAATTTGTATTTGTGTGTTTTGGAAGATGCCAGCATGGCAATAGGGAGTGTCATGTTGAATAATAACATAAACTGAGGAAATTCTCCCAGATCTTGCCAGTTTACATAAATTACTGTAAAAGGTTGGATCATTATTAAGAGGGAATAACTTTTTTTACTTGTTTGTTGTTAGAATAAAAAGAATAATTTTCAAATATGTTGTCACCAATGAAACAACATTCATTACTGTAAATATTAAAACAACAGTTAGCTTCTACATTTTCTGAATTTAAAGTGTACCTCAAGTCAAAAAATTGAAAAATAAAACATAAAATTACTTTCAGCACTCAACATACATAAAATTTGTATTTGTGTGTTTTGGAAGATGCCAGCATGGCAATAGGGAGTGTCATGTTGAATAATAACATAAACTGAGGAAATTCTCCCAGATCTTGCCAGTTTACATAAATTACTGTAAAAGGTTGGATCATTATTAAGAGGGAATAACTTTTTTTACTTGTTTGTTGTTAGAATAAAAAGAATAATTTTCAAATATGTTGTCACCAATGAAACAACATTCATTACTGTAAATATTAAAACAACACTTAGCTTCTACATTTTCTGAATTTAAAGTGTACCTCAAGTCAAAAAATTGAAAAATAAAACATAAAATTACTTTCAGCACTCAACATACATAAAATTTGTATTTGTGTGTTTTGGAAGATGCCAGCATGGCAATAGGGAGTGTCATGTTGAATAATAACATAAACTGAGGAAATTCTCCCAGATCTTGCCAGTTTACATAAATTACTGTAAAAGGTTGGATCATTATTAAGAGGGAATAACTTTTTTTACTTGTTTGTTGTTAGAATAAAAAGAATAATTTTCAAATATGTTGTCACCAATGAAACAACATTCATTACTGTAAATATTAAAACAACAGTTAGCTTCTACATTTTCTGAATTTAAAGTGTACCTCAAGTCAAAAAATTGAAAAATAAAACATAAAATTACTTTCAGCACTCAACATACATAAAATTTGTATTTGTGTGTTTTGGAAGATGCCAGCATGGCAATAGGGAGTGTCATGTTGAATAATAACATAAACTGAGGAAATTCTCCCAGATCTTGCCAGTTTACATTAATTACTGTAAAAGGTTGGATCATTATTAAGAGGGAATAACTTTTTTTACTTGTTTGTTGTTAGAATAAAAAGAATAATTTTCAAATATGTTGTCACCAATGAAACAACATTCATTACTGTAAATATTAAAACAACAGTTAGCTAATATTATCATCCATATTTATGTAACACAGTAGTTGTTGCCAGTTTGTGCAAACCTGGGTTACTTAGGTGGAGTTTTACTGTCCAGTTTCCAACCTGTTGTGTCATGCTCTGCCCTTGGCAACATAATGGCATAGTCCATGTTTATTAATTCATGCAAATGATTCAACTATGTTTAGCTTTGAAAACTTCCTGGAACAGGAAGTCAAGGGAGGGAGGTGATTGGCCGATGTGGTCACATGTTTGTGTTGCAACGTATCATTGGTCTATAGTTGTTGAGGAGACTACCTCGTGTAGATTGTAGAATCAGTCAGGCCCTAGACTTTGTAGCCATCGGACTCCGTGTGTATTAGATCCTGCACGTTAAATACTGGAGAGAGAAGAACGTAATAAATCCTTTGGAAATTGGAATGGTTTAACTCTGTCTTTTCTTGACTACGTTTCACGCTACCGGAACAAGAAAGACACGACATGGTGGCAGCTAAATTACTTTACGAACCACACGACATTGTGGCAGAGAAGTAACCTGAAGAACCACACAACATTGAACTTTCATTACGTACGTATGGAAATTTTGTAACTAACGACCACTGGGCGTGTGAAGCCTGCTGTGCAGTGGGGACTGGTAATTCTCATTAGATATGGAGCCTAGCCTGTTAGGTTATTTGTAGGCCTACTTTCTTTGTCTACACAAATGAAGGCCAAGCATCGATTGCCCGTGCAGACGAGTGGCAATGTTTTCTGATGTCGTATAACTAGGAGGCCGATGTAACGTTGGGCCCACCTCAGTGAGACTGTGTCGCCTAGCTGTTTCCTAAAAACAAACATTGGAAGTTGAAGTTATATTATGCTTAAGGTCTAGTGGGAGAGCCAACCGGCCCTAGCCTAAGAAGTGTGATGTACGATGTGTCGGTAATCGCGATGTACTGGCGTCGTTTGTTCCCGAGGTGTTATCTGAGCGGTATATCCAGGGTTATCCAGTGATGCAGATAACGAGTCATCAGCAACGACTATTGCGATCCCATGAACTTGAAGTTGTTCTATTGCCTGAGTACTAGACTAGCCTAATCAGATGGTACGTGTTAGGGGGTATAGGGACAGTGACTGAGTTACAGAAGATCGTCGACAGTCAGTTTATTTTTCACGCAAGTTCGCAGTGTAGCTATCGTACAGAAGCTGACGTTACTGTGCCAGAGTAGCTCAACGTTAGTTCCTGGGAAGTTGGAGGCTTGGTGAGCAGCCTTGCAAGATTGGAACTAAAGTAGCCTATAGCCTGTTGTGTGTTAGACGTGTGTAGCTCATGTTGTGCTATGGACATTTGCACTGGACTGTTTGTATTTACTTCACATGGATTGTATCTTACATGGATTGTATTTTACAACAGCTAATGTTTGAGTTGTTTGAAATATTTGGACAATTGTAAGTATGGGAAACAGTTTTAAAGGCCTCGCTTAGCCTATGTTTATTACATGTTGACAGTATAGGCTGTAACGTTAATTATGGTACCTGTTGTGCATGATCTGGCCTATGATGTATTATAGTAGGTTGTTTATTACTGCCTAGCCTAGTGTTGTATGTTGTTTACTAGGCATATGTGAATGTTTTGTGCACTTATTGTTCTAGCCCATTCACACGGTGTTCAATTTCGTATTGCAATTTGTTGAGCCGTCTAGTGGTGTAGGCCCAAGCCTATGTGAAAATTTCTGCTGTCTTGGGGAATAGACACTAGTAGAATAGGGTAAAGCAAAATGGCAGACACTGATGGCCCATCAGGGAGTCAACAGCAAGAAAGTAGTAGTGGTACATGGGAGGTGCATCAGTCCAATGAAGATGCATTGCCTGAAGGCATCCCTCCAGGCTTGCCTAAAGAAATGTGGGTACAGTATTTATGCGAGTGCAAGCGCATAGAAAAAGAAGCAGAGCTTAAACTTTCAAAAGTTGGAACTAGAGAGGGATCACATAGCTCAGTCAAGACCCGTGGGAGGCCTAGATCATTATCAGAGTGCTCGGCATTCAAGAGTACCTCGTCTAAAGGCCACTGATGACATTGACATATATTTTAAAACGTTTGAAAACCTTGCCAAAATTTATGGTTGGCCAGAAACAGAGTGGAGAGCTAGATTAGCCCCAGAGTTAACTGGGAAAGCAAGGGCTGCATATGCCTCGTTATCACTTGAAGACTGTTGTGATTATTAAAAATTGAAAAAAGTTGTTTTGGCAAAATATGAAATCAGTGCTGAGAGCTATAGGGTTGCGTTCAGGTCGAAGTACAAATGCAGAGATCAGGGTTTACGTGAATGGATAAGTGATCTTGGGCATCAATTTGATAGGTGGCTGGAATATGCTGAAGTCAAGAAGGATGATGCGAAGGGGATCAGGGAGTTGATGGTCATTGACCAGGCCCTAAGTAAATTACCTAGTGAAATGGCAATATATCTGAAGGATAGAAATCCCCGTACTTCTGAAGACCTCACTAAGATGGCTGATCAATTTGTAGCAAATCGGGGTGGACCAAATTATTGGAAGCGAAAGGAATCTGATCAGGCAGCAAAGAAACACAATTCCAATGGGAAAGAAGAATCCCCTAAAGGTACTGATACTAATGATAAGAAGGGTACTAGTAATTCTGAGAAAGGAAGTGGGCCAAAATGTTTTCAATGTGGACAGCTTGGTCACATTCGTAGGTATTGCCCTAACAGGAATGTTGACAAGACCTCAACTGAGGTCAAAGAGAAGACTGCCTTAAAATGTGAGCAGCAGGGCACTGATCCAGCAAAGGCTAGGATGGCAAAATGTATGTTGCCAGGTTTTGTTGAGGGCAGAGAGGTTGAAATTTTACGTGATACTGCATGCACGCAGTCGGCTGTATCTGCAGACGTGGTTCCCCCAGAGTGTTATCTACCCGGTCAAAGCATTGCTGTACGTGGCATTGGGGGTACAGTTTATTTACCAGTAACCATGATTGAACTTGAATGTAAATTGGTATCGGGTAAAGTTAAGGTAGTAGTTGTAGAAGGATTGGAATCACAATTTTTGTTGGGTCATGACTTGGATCTTACAAGTGAAGAAAACATGGCGAAAGAGATTTGTGTGTTGACACGAGCTCAGGCTTGACAAGAGAAAATCGAATCGCATAATGATGAAGTAAATGCCTCTTTAGTAAAGAAATTACCTATTGATAACAACATGCGTACTGAGGAGGAGTACAAATTGCCATACTCTGATTTATCTGATGCTGAGGTAAGAGATGTGTATAATAATGATCATGCTGATGTTGCTGATGTACATAAAGGTATTGTTATTCCATCTGCAGGTGTTAAAGATAATGATGTTAATCATGTTGAAGGTGCAGCTACACCTGGTGTTGAGGATAATGATCCTTAGGTCAAAAATGTGGGAAAAGTGGGACCCAGTAGCCCACATGAGGAACCTTACATTTCCATGGTGAACACTTTTGGTGCAAAACTAGAAGGGTTGGAGATCACCAGGGAAGAGTTAATTCAATTGCAAAAAGGAGATCGTTCTCTGCTAGGGATTCATGAAAGAATTGTTTCACCAGAGGAACTGTCCAAACAGAGGGTTGGGTTTTTCCTGAAAAATGGTGTGGTAATGAGAAAATGGCAAGATAGGAAGAGGTTTGTTAAAGGAAACTTACCTGACGAGTACACTGAGCAGGTTGTTTTACCAACACCTTGTAGGGATGGTGTACTGAAACTTGCACATGATTCTACTATGGCTGGCCACATGGGAGTGCACAAAACTAAGGAGCCTGTATTGGCTCATTTTTACTGGCCAGGAGTTTTCAAAGATATTGCTCAGTACTGTAGGTCATGTAAGACTTGTCAACTTATGGACAAGGGGTCAGTGCAACATAAGCACTCTCTATTACCTTTACCAGTAATTGATGTTCCATTCAAGCGTATTGGTATCGATATTGTTGGTCCATTGGTTAGGACCCGTAACAAAAACAAATATCTTCTCACTATTTGTGATTATGCAACTAGATTTCCGGAAGCTATACCTAAATCGAATGTGAGAGCAGATACTGTTATAGATGCACTTATCAAAGTACTGTATTTGCAAGAATTGGATTGCCGGAAGAAATTATTCATGATCAGGGTACAAATTTCATATCTTCTGTTATGACAAAAATGTGCGACAAGTTGCAAATTAAAAAGATTAAAACAAGTGCGTATCACCCTCAAACCAATGGAATGACAGAGAGATTTCATGGTACTTTGAAAAATATGTTGAGGTCATTAAGTCAAGACCAAATGAAAGAATGGGATGTGTATATCCCTCATTTCCTGTTTGCATTTAGGGAAGTGCCTTCTGTTGCAACAGGGTACTCTCCATTTGAGTTGTTATACGGCCGTCAAGTGCGCGGTCCTCTCAGTGTTCTAAAGAATATGTGGGTCTCTGAGGATGAGTGCCCAAGTGATATTCCTACTTACTTACTAAGAATGAGGGAACGAATTTCAGAGTGGATGGCAGAAGCCGGTGAAAATCAGGTCAATTACCAAGCAGGTATGAAGGAGCATTATGATAGAAATGCCTCCAATAGAGTTTTTGAACCAGGGGACAAGGTTCTAGTTTTCCTTCCTGAAGGACCAGCAAAGCTGGATTGTAAGTGGCAAGGCCCTTCCGTCATTGAGAAAAGACTTGATGAAGTTAATTATGAAATTTATATGCCTGAGAAGCATAATGTGCATAGAATAGTACATGTCAATAAATGTAAAAGATTTCATGAGAGGCGAACTGATGATGAAATACAGAACTGTTATCATATCACAGGTATTGTTCATGAGGTGTGTAGTGAGGATTGTGATGCCTCTATAGACAATGGATATTTGGCTCTTGAAGATGTCAATTTTTTTTTCTGAAAAGTCTCAGACATGGCAGGATGTAGAAATTTCGGAGAACTTGGCTCAGCAGCAGTTAGCAAAAGTTTCTGAGTGTTTACAGACATTCAGCAAGGTTTTCTCCGATATTCCAGGAAAAACTCATATGACCACTCATGCCATTGAAACTGTTGATGACACCCCAGTGTCTCTTTGGGCGTACAGAATCCAGCATGCCTTGAAGGCTAAGGTCAAAAGTGAATTGGATAGTATGGTCCAGCTGGGGGTAATTGAGCCCATAGTAAGCCCTTATGCCTCACCGATGGTCTGTGTGTTAAAGCCAGATGGCTCTATTCGTATTTGTACAGACTTTAGGCAATTGAACAAGGTAACCAATTTTGATCCATATGTTATGCCTCGTATTGATGAAATTCTTGATGATATTTCCAGTGCTCAGTTTATTTCTACTTTAGATTTGACGAAAGGTTTTTACCAAGTACCTCTTGACCCCAAGACAAAAAAGAAGTCTTCCTTTGTCTCTCCCTTTGGTCAATTTTGTTATAATGTTTTACCTTTTGGTATGCAAAACAGTAGCAGTACGTTTCAGAGGCTCATGGACAACGTGTTAAGGACATGTCATGAATATGCCAGGGTGTACATTGATGACATTTGTATTTTCAGTAAGATGTTTGATGATCACTTGTTTCATATCAAATGTGTTCTGTCCAAGTTGCAAGATGCAGGACTTACTGTCAAACCAAAGAAATGTAGTCTATACAAGTCACAGGTGTCCTATTTAGGTCATACCGTTGGAGGTGGGCAAATTTCTCCCAATATTGACAAAGTGGAGGCTGTTAGGGAATTCCCCACCCTTATTACGAAACGAGATGTGCAGGCATTCTTGGGTATTACTGGATACTACCGTAAGTTTATGCCAAATTATGCCTCTGTTGCAAATCCATTGTATGATCTCTTGAAAAAGAAGAAGCCAAATACTGTAGTTTGGACTCCAGAATGTCATACTGCCTTCAAAAGGCTCAAAGCTTGTTTGATATGTGAACCAACATTGGCAGCTCCAAATTTTTCAAAACCCTTCATATTGCAGACTGATGCCTCCGATTTTGGCCTTGGTGCAGTTCTGAGTCAGATTGGGGAGGACAAAGAAGAGCATCCAGTTGCTTGTATCAGTCGTAAGATGTTAACAAGGGAACAAAAGTATTCAGTCCCAGAAAAGGAGTGTTTGGCCATCATGTGGTCTGTGTCTAAATTGAAGTACTACCTACTGGGGACTACATTCACTGTCGTGACAGACCATCAAGCTTTGCGATGGCTGGACCAGTCAAAGTCCTCAAATGCTACACTTATGAGGTGGTATTTGTTACTTCTACAGTTTACTTTTCATATTATTTACAAAAAAGGTGTGCTGAATTCCAATGCTGATGGGTTGAGTAGGATGTAGAAATTATGTATGCAGTATTGTGGTTTAGCATTTTCTGCTGGCACTATTGTAAGCAGAGTGATCCTGAGTTAACAAGGGTCAAGGTTTTGTTCATATTGTTCTTCTTCACTTTTATCTTGTTGTACCTTTTTAATTGTTGAAGACTGACACAGTCTTCAGGGAGGGGGGAGGCATGTTGTGTCATGCTCTGCCCTTGGCAACATAATGGAATAGTCCTTCATGTTTATTAATTCATGCAAATGATTCAACTATGTTTAGCTTTGAAAACTTCCTGGAACAGGAAGTCAAGGGAGGGAGGTGATTGGCCGATGTGGTCACATGTTTGTGTTGCAACGTATCATTGGTCTATAGTTGTTGAGGAGACTACCTCGTGTAGATTGTAGAATCAGTCAGGCCCTAGACTTTGTAGCCATCGGACTCCGTGTGTATTAAATCCTGCACGTTAAATACTGGAGAGAGAAGAACGTAATAAATCATTTGGAAATTGGAATAGCTTGACTCTGTCTTTTCTTGACTACGTTTCACGCTACCAGAACAAGAAAGACACGACACAACCTATTGGTTAAAGTTGAGCCAGCCACAGTCTTTTTTTTTTTCCCAGTGGTGGCTCAGTGGCTTGTTTTCCCTACGCACATCACACACAATGGCAGTAGGTTCCATTTTTAGAGTCTTTGGTATGACTTGACCTGGGAATAGAACCCGTGTCTTAGGCATAAACGTGCTGCACTGAAAGATAAAAATTGAACACCTAGGTCACTTCTTAGAGAAGGACAAACCCTTCCCCAAAGGCTGGTTAAACTCCTACTGTACATTATATTGGTGTGACCCCTCACCCAAAATTGGTTTAATAGTCTTGCTGTGGGCTAGCGTGCTCTAAAGAAGAATGGTCACACACCCTGAACTTTGGTTCAGTCCAATGGCACTTCACTGTGTGACTATCAGTCCTACAAAATGGAGTACAGGTGGTTAACCTACTGTACAGTAGTGATTAGCAGCATCAGCCATGATTATATGGGTCTTCATTTATTTTTCTCTTTGATATGCAAACATTGAACTAAAATAGGTAGGTCTAGGTTAAACAGAGGGCCAAATACAGTAGATTTACAATGCACACTCTGTGAGTCTTTCATTGTAAGCTGCCAAGTCCCGCCCTTGATTGACACTTTGGCAAATACAGTATATCATGGTTGTCACCACGCTGGTAGGCGCCGGTCGGGACTAACCAGCACTGGACATTCCCGACTGGTACAACACCTAAAAGGCAAGGCTTCCGACCGGCACAAAAATGGTCCTTTATACTGAAAAATAATGAAATTGACATTAGCCTATAGCTGAAAAATTCAATGGGTCAAAAATGAGGTGGATTCCATGAGGGTAAGGTGAGGTACAAAATTTGAGTCAGATGTTTAGCCGGCACTCAAATTGGGCTGGTGACAACCCTGCAGTATATAGGGTAAGCATAGACTTGATGAGAGTACTGCAATGTGTACACTTTCAATGGAAAATGTCCCGTCCGCAACAAAATGTCCCGTCCGCGACATAATTTGTTAATTAATTACTCGAGTTGAAAGTACACAATGGAGAAAAAAGAGACTCAGGGGTGTGTTGTATTGCAGTCAGTAAAGAGAATCCTTAAAATACAAGATATTGAACCAACTATGGATGAGTTATATTGAAAATGGCTTTGAAATTGTCGCGGACGGGACATTTTTATTTTTACTAATTAATAAGTATTAATTAACAGTACTACAGAAACATTAAATTTGATTGATTATGTGCCCTGTAACATGCTAAACTTGTCCTGATTACTTCTGCATCATTTCTTTGCTGTTCCACCCTGTAGTACCAGGAAATGTAATGTCCCGTCCGCGACCCCGTTCCTAGGTTCGTTTACTTTGTTCATTAATTAATTTACATAAGAGTGATTTTTTTGCGAAAATTTTTTTAAAACTTTTAACTTTGACTTGTTGGCTTACATAATTGACCAAGCACTGATAGATTATTGGGATTTGAAATTTTCAAATTCTTGTCCAATTTACTGTGGAATGCCCCTAACAAAAGCTAATGGTTCTACGTTGAGGCAGTACGTTTTCCGTGGTCACATGGTATTCAGGGTGCACAGTTTGTGCTGCGAAGTGACTACGACTGCACGATGGGGTCCGTTAGTTTCCACCCTCGCTACTTTTTCCGCCCGTTACTTTCTGCCCCTAAAAACCTTCGGGCGTGTGTTTAACAACTTCTAATTTTTAATTTCAAACCCCAGGTACAAAACAACAATGAAATTTGTTGATAGGCCTAAACCTTTTTCAGAATTCTTGTCGAAAAGAATAAATTGTAAGATCTTTTTGTACACATCAAGTATCGTTACAGACTCCCATTATTTTGAGGTAAGTAGTCCATGTGTCTATAGGTAGACTTATGTTGAATGTGCGAGCAATTGTTCACAACACTGAATAAAGTATACCTGTACGTAAGTACGTATTAGTATACTAAAGTATACGGTGAGAATGTTGCTCGGAAAGACATCAACATGGCAGTGACGGGTGTCACGTTGAATGGTAAAAGAAATCGATAAAGTTTGAAACTTTAAGGAAAAGTTGATGGAATCCTAATTTGACAAAATAACCACTGATATCACATTTTATTCCATTACTTTCTGCTCCTCAAAAAGAAGTTTTCTACTAAAAATGAAAGGGGCGGAAAACACTGCTTTGGAGGGGCAGAAAGCCATACTGGAAAGTAGGGCCTTTCACATAAAGATCTTGCATCTTGCATCCTGCATTGGCCTGATTCTTTGGCGTACGGCAAATGTACTTTCTGGTGTGGGCAGAAAGTAGCGAGGGCGGAAACTAACTGTAACTGCTTTCTCTCACTAATTTCTGAATCAGAGTATAGAAACTCTCAGTAGAAATTTTCCCATCAGTTACTTCAAATTTTGAAAATGGAAACAGGAAAGCATTTGGATTCTCATTCTGTACATCAGCTTTGCAAAATTATGACCGCCAATCATGGTAGGGTTGTTGCTTTAAAAATACCACTACGCAAAAAATATCAAACTTCAAGAATTTGACTGATTCACATTGTTAAGTACCCTTCTCTAAGCAACCATACCAAATTTTACCAAAATCCGACCAGTACTTTTTGAAATATTGCCGATTTTATGTCTCCATAATCCTTACGATTCCTCCAAATCGCCGTATGCTTCAGTGTTACGTTCTGCCTGCAAAAGTTGGTCAAAAACAACATCGTAACTGCTCACTCAGAAGCTTTGATTATGCATCACTGTGTTACATACGCCAGATTTGCTGGCGTGAATATGCAATGCAACTGGGCAAGACACTGTGATCACGCTTCTGTGTCATGATAGCTTGCCTTCTGCCTTCTGTACGTACCATGCATAACAAGTGGCACATAGCCTGCCTACACAGAGTCTACACTATATAGCAATCTGTGCACGTGCTTACGCACACGTACACAAGTACGTGATTTACTAACCGTACTTCAGTATTGCACGTACAGGTATATACAATGCAGTTCTGTATGTAAGCATATTGGTGGGAAATCCCTTGTTGCTAAGCTGAACAATGGGCTCGTACATAAACATATCAATGTCGGCTCAGTACAAAAGATGTTGACGGGGAACAATGAACTGTTTCATTTAAATCGAGCGTGCATCAGGGCCGAGCAAAAAGTCATTTTTTTTCTTCAGAAATGGAAAGATTCATGAAAAATGCTATAAAATGATAGGCCTACCTGGAAGCAATTGCAGACTTTTCCGGAACCCATTGTATTCATGTCACGAATGTTTAAAGCCCAAAAATGGTAAAGAAATATTATTTTTGGCAATCGCTAATCATCGCTTCCATCCATTATGATGTATAGAGTTCCTTTTCTTCTTTCTAATGATATAGGCCTATGGGTTGTAGGGGTCAAAGGTTCAGCCCCAATGCACGATCAAGTCAAAGAAGGCTATGGCCCCTATGGCATTTTACATGTGACCAAAACACACTTTTGACTGTCACCATTGCAACGATGCTTTGAAGTGATGGTTAGAAACTGTAACATATTTCTTCTTCTTTTTGTTGTAAAGCTTATTTGGTGAAATATTAGGCTATAGGCTAGTAGAATGTGTCTTAGGACAGTTAGGTGTACAAATTTTGCAGTGTAGGCTAGCCCTTGAACAGGGCTGGGTGTAACGTTACATGGCCTAAGCTCATTACACTCCACATCACAGCCCTTGCCCTGCTAACACAAGAAATCCCATCACTAGCCGACCTTGGCCAGGGTTGTCATCTCTCACGTTCACAAATTTCTATGTTTTCTCACCAAACTTTACACAGATGACCTCTGGCACGGTACCCACCTTTCTGCATAAGCTGTTCACCCAGATTCAATGTTATAATGGTGTATTTTGCCTCAAAAAATTGAACGTAACACTAACTCAATGCGCCATGTTTGCAAGCTTTCGAACGACTACGTAGTCGGTCTTCGATCCTACTAAACCACACACTGACACGCCTGGCTAAACCTTGTGCACCCGGGCATGCGCTGACACACTGGATGTTAATTTAGTTAATGTTGATATTAATTTCATTAAATGCTATCATTAATCATGTCATCATTACTGATTAGGAAGTAAAGTACAAAGGACCATTGTGCCGATTTTTTACTTTTGTTCGCAAAATGTTGCTATTCATTACACATGTTAGAATGCATCCCTGAGTTTTCCACAAGTTCCGCGAAAAGCCATGCGCTGTCGTACAACTGAGTTCCACACGCTGCCGTACAAATTGTACGGCAGCGCGTGGAACTTGAGAGTTTGAGACAGGTCGTACCAGCGGGTGTCAGCGCGCGGAATAGTAGGACTCGTCGTCTTCGTGATATCCACTTTGGGGTCAAAGGTTATACCAGGGGTTTCCACTTATTCAAAAAGTTTTCACACTTGGAGAAATTTTGACAACGTTTCAACAATTTCAAAAACACTTAGAAGCTTCAAATACGAAAGAACAACAATTTTTCATATGAAATTTGCATTCATTAGGTGGAATTATCGTTAAAGTTATCGATTTGGTGAAATGGTTACAACGTTCTAGGAATGATTTTTGACTATTTGCAAGTTCAAGTAGAAACACTTATTGTACGAGGGCTCATTCAAACGAAGGAGTTTCTGACCAGAATCAAAGTGTCATTTTGCTACATTTTGACCTCAGACTGTCCATGAAAGCCGATTTATTGGTAACTTTTCGATTGAAAGTCACTTGCACATCTTTTTGTGGTAATATAAGTTCGATGTGTGTAATATTTACCAGTTTAGAATGTATTTTGTTCTGAAAGCCTAATGACGGGTTTTTTGCATTAGCGGGGCAAGGGCTGTGATGTGGAGTGTAATGAGCTTAGGCCATGTAACGTAACACACAGCCCTATTCAAGGGGGTTACAGTTAGTTTCCGCCCTCGCTACTTTCCACCCCTCAAAAACGGTGTTTTCCGTCCCTTTATTTTTAGCAGAAAACATCTTTTTGGGAGGCGTAAAGTAATGGAATGGAATGTGATTTCAGAGGTACTTTCGTCAAATGAAGATTCCATCAACTTTTTCTAAAAGTTTCAAACTTCATCGATGTCTTTTACTATTCAATTCGACACCCGTTACTTCTATGTTGACGTCTTTCCAAGCAACAATCTTACTGTAGACTTTAGTATACTTATACATACTTACGTACAGGTATATGGTATTCAGTGCTGTGAACAACTGTTCACACATTCAGCGTAAGTCTACCTATAGACAAGTGGACTACTTATACGTAAAAAAATACAACTCCGTGACTAGACTTGATGTTTAGAAAAAAGGTGGTAAAATTCATTCTTTTCGATGATTTTTGATGAGGTTACTGAAAAATTTTTAGGTCTAGCCATAAATTTCGTTGCTGCCTTGTACTTGGATTTGAAAATTGAAGTTAACAATTATTTTTGTCACATGTTAGTTCAAACATTACTTTCCGCCCCAAGATTTTTAGGGGCGGAAAGCAACGGGCGGAAACTATCGAGGGCGGGAACTAACGGACCCCGTTCAAGGGCTAGTGTAGGCTAGCCTAGGGACCCTAGGGTTAGGCAAAATTTCGAGTGTCTTAAATTCAGTTTTTAAACACACTGTTTTAGCGAATGCGTGTTTGAGTGTGAGAAGTTCCGTGAGAATTTCTGCGAAAAATTCTGTGCGCGTGCGACAACCCTAATCATAGGCCCACCACTAGGCCTAGGCTAGCCTATTCATTTTCGCCGTAAAGTGTTAAGGCTACAGTACTGTAGGTACGTGTTCCGCGAATGCGAAGATTGCTTTCAACTCCTGGGCCTAGCCTAGTCCTACTGTACCAGTAGTGCAGAATCATTAATAAACTGCACTGGACCTATTCTAGCCAAGGAGACATTACAAACCATTGATTGACACATTTTTGGCTGGTAGGTGGAATCCCTAATAACGGAACCAGTGGGAACACTCTCTGATATATCGTCGCAAGTGTCCATAACTTTTACCAAATGCTCTGCATTCAGTGCTATATAGTGCTGGTGTTATACTGTTAGTGCAGTCATATCATGCACATGCAGTCTAGTGCACCGTACGTCCGACATTTCCACGTTGTACGCATACGTCGTACGTAAGCATACATGTGACAGTAATGTATTGAACGCCAAAAGGAAAAAAATGAAAACAAACCCAATGTTGGGAGGCACGGCGGACTTCTCAGCTTTGGTGTATGTATGTCAATGCATGCGGCATGTAATTTGTGGTATGCTACCTGTATATCTGTCTATCAAGGCTAACATTTTAGATATTTTGCAGAATGCTCAGTTAAAGCGGCTCATTGATTTAGTTCATGAAATTCCACAAATTTTTCCAAACCTGTTAAGTTTTTTCACATACCAATGACAAATGGTCCATCTTAGACAATCCCCATATCCTACAAACAAATAACTGTTTTATGTGTGGGTACTGAACGGTTCAATTCGGTTTTCAAAAATTTGTGACCAGACACTTTTTCAAATTGTTCACAAACCGTTACAAGTCAGGACATTACAAAATTCAAAATTTTAGCATTTCCTGTAACTATTGGATATGAAACCTGACTTTTTATGCTATCTAGAAGCATTGTCATGTTGTAGTGACACTTCATCACTCTCATTTAGTTATCAATATCAACTCAATGAGCCCCTTTAAATACTTGATAAATGTTTCTCAGCTATTAAAAGTAAAGAGCAGTCCCCCCAAAGTTATTTTGAAGAAAAAGCTAAATAACACATTTTTCATCTTATTTCTCTTCAAAGTATCTTTCAATACATTTTATGATTTTACTATTGCATATTCAAGGTAAACCAAGCAGTTATTTGTGGTAAATTTCACATTTGAAGAGAGAGAAAAAAAACATTGTCACATGACTCCCAATCAGCCAATCATAAAAGTGGACAGTCTACTACGCCTCTTCAATTTGGGATGACTGCTCCTGCCCTTTAAAATCCATTCTTATTTGAATTTTAGCAATAAAGTCCCCATAGAATTAACCGTCTCGCGTTTACTTGGCTTTCCCGTGGTTATATCAATATCAATGATAAGAGCAATGCGCGTTTTTCAAACATTTAGATAGAAAACTACAACTTTTTATTGTAAAACAAATATATGACACTGAGTTCTTCTGTGACATTTCGTAGGGCAGTAAAGTTTACACTGCAGCAACGGAAATGATGGGGGGATTTTCAATGAAGTATCCCACCAAACTGTCATGCAGTGGCGTACGCAGGATTGAATAGTGGCCATGCATTATGTTGAGTGATTGTTGGACTGGGGGAGAGGTCTAAAGGAAACTATTTGGCCTTTTCAAGGAGCCTAGATGCAAAATGGTGCAAGATTTTCGACTTTGACACGAACAGTGTTAAAAGTTGAATTGTGGTGGTTCATGAGTTAAAACTGAAACTTTTGCCTCTTCACATGCAATTTAGTTCCATTGACACTACCTTTCGAAGTAAAATTTGTCTTTAAATTTGCATATGTTTAGGAGCCAAAATAAAAGAACATCGATCCGGCATAGGCTAACAGAAGCATTTCAGTTTCAAGTTGGGTTATCTTTCTTGGCCACAGAACTTCATTTTGCTAAGCGAAGCGCCACCATTGGTTGGCGCGGAGCGTTGAGAAAATTTCGAAAATCACACCTTTCAGATGACCGGAAATAGCATTGGCCAGGTTTACATGAAGAATTTAACAAGTCGCTGTCTTCGTTAGCGGCGTTTGCTATAAATCGCTTACTTCAAAATAAGTTCGAAAACTGCAAAGAGATCAAAAACTTATTTAAAAATTCTTTGACGCCCCCAAAATTTAATTTTGCCCGAAAAAACTATCTGAGCGCCATCATTGGTTGGCCCGGAGGGACAAGAAAATTTTGAAAAATTGTGACCCCTCCGATGGCCAAAAATGGCGTTTTCATGCTTGGAAAGATTATCTAGACAATCTTTATGTTTAGCTTAACTTTGTTTGCAATAACAAAAAAAAAAAAATGATCAGTATATTACCACATAAAATATTCTACCACTATTATGTAGATGGTCTTGTTGATTCTTCTCAAATAGTGTGAATAAAAGATCAATCAATGAAAAATGATAATACATACCCTTTTTAGGGACCCAAAATCTGGGCATTTCTGATCTGTGCCATGGCCTGGGGAATGAGACTAATGGGAACCGGTATCTTCTTTTGGGAAAAATTGTGAACTTCAGGACAACGTAGATCGCAAATGCGGCAATATTTGAATAGATTTCAGCTTCAATAGGAAAACCAAAATTATAGTTGTGTCCCCCTCTGAGAAACTTTCTTTGCGTTAGATTTGCTAGATGCAAATGGTGCTATGTTTGGCAGAACTTTGCACTGATTATAGGCCTACGTTCTCAAGATTTTCCTATTTGGGGGCATGGAAATTTTCAAAATACTCATTTTTAGTCTTTGTAGAGATTTTACAAGTGACATGCATACTACTAAAGAAACAATGTTTGCCGGTTTTCAGTGGAGTTTAGATGCAAAATGGTGCAGTATTTGCGGTGCAGTCATCGGTACATTAATTACTTAGTCAAAATTACATACTACGAGTAAATCTCTCAAAATATTTAAACCGCGAAGCATAAGTATGGATCATGCGGGAAACACATGAAATGCGGACCTTGTGGACATTTTACATTGTTTCTTTGGCAGTATGTATGTCACTTGTAAAATCTCTACACTAAAAATGAGTATTCTGAAATTTTTTATGCTCCCCAAAAAGGAAAATGCTAAAAAGGAGGCTATAATCAGTTCAGAGTTTTGCCAAACATGGCACCATTTTGCATCTTGGAAATCTAACGTAAAGAAAGTTTCTCAGAGGGGGACACAACTATAATTTTGGTTTTCCTATTGAAGCTGAAATCTATTCAAATAGTGCCGCATTTGCGATCTACATTCTCCTGAAGTTCACAATTTTTCCCAAGAGAAAAGGAGATACCGGTTCCCATTAGTCTCATCCCCCAGGACATGGCACAGGTCAGAAATGCCCAGATTTTGGGTCCCTAAAAAGTGTATGTATAATCATTTTTCATAGATTGATTTTTTATTCACACTATTTGAGAAGAATCGTACGTATCCTCTTTTCGTAAAAGTCAATCGTTCATTATTTCCCATTCTTTAAGTTGAAAAAGTAATGGCAACCAAAGTGGAACAGAAGCTCGGTGAAGTGATGATAATAGACCTCCAGTGGTGGTTTTGGAAACTTTACTATACCTCACTTGGGCAATAGAAAACTGAGGTTAGAAAATCAACTTTTTGTACCGAGATTAAGACAGCACGAAAGCCGTTTCCGGCTGTCTGAGGGATCGTGATTTTTCAAAATTTTCTGTGCGCTCCGCGCCAATTAATGATGGTGCTCCTCTAATTAGACAGTCTTCAGCCTCGTCCTTTTCAAAATTTTGGGTATGCTCCGCATCCACTTATGGTGGCACTCCTCTAAGGCAGCCGTTTTCTTCGTTTTCAAAGGTTTATGTCCCCAAACTCCAGATCTGTAATGCATGACATTAATCCGCTTCACCCCTGCTGGGAATGCCTGTGTACTCCTTGCTTTAATCAGGGAAATGCCGTTTACGGCTTTTTCCCAAACTTTCTCTGTGCTCCGCGCCAACCAATAGTGGCGCTCCGTTTAGATGGTTATTTTCCTCGTCCTCTTAGACTTATACATGCTTCATATATTCATGCTCTCCGAAACTGGTCTGGTGGTTTCTCCATTCATGGTTGGCAAAACATCACGGCCAGTCGGAATTTGGGACCATGACACCTTCCTAAACATGAGACCCTAGAGACGGCCCTCGTTAAGTTGTAAAGCGTTTTGCAAGGCTTGGTAGTTCAGTTTCTCCCATAGGGTTGCCAATGAGTGGAATATTCTGCCATAGTTGGTAGTAAACTCCCCATCTGTGCAATGGTTTAAGACTAATAATGACAAAGCTCTTCCACTGCAAGTCTTAAGAATATAATAGATTATAAGGAAAACCGTGTCAGTAAGTGACTGGGTTAGTTGTTTGTTTTAGGGTTTGGACTACAGGGCATCTTAAGGGGCCTTAGCCCCCATTAGCACTGTAACATGTAATGTTAAATGTTTTACGATGCTTCGTAAAGTGTTTCAGAAATATTAAATCATTAGGCCTTGTTGCAACAATCTCCCTATGACAGGCGCGTAGCCAGGATTGTGTCATGGGGAGGATTTTGGTGTCGGGGGTGTGGGGGGTGTGGGGGTGGGGCACGATATGGGGGGTGAAGTCTAAGGATAGAGAAAAAAATCCGTTATTTTAGGTGTTTTTGCATGAAAGGTTGGGTCATGGGGGTTTCTAATTCTAACCCCCAACCCTCGCCGTGGCTACGACACTGCCCTCTGAAAATCACATTTTCCAGAGTATAATACCGGTACTTTAATGATTTTTAAAAAAATATTTTCAAATCCGGAAATGTTAAAAAAAATATTTTAAAAATGGTTTTCATAACTTGAATGAAACATATTTCCAAAAACCATATTTTAAAGCATATGCGGCGGAAGCGGGGGACCAGGGTCCTGGCCCCCAATAATTTTTTCATGAGATTTTGGGGAGGCATGCCCCCCCATAACCGAATATCGCAAAATAAATTTCCAAAAGTAATTAAACAAATTTAAATTGCTTTCATTGCATTTCGGCTATTCTTTGGCTAAAATATTAATTTTCAGAGTACAAAAGTTGCAAAGCTTCCGGGGACTTCTCCCTCTGGACCCCCACATTAACGATAACCTGTAGGGGATTTTATTTTCGCCTTTCAAACAGTTGCAGGGTATTCTGCAATTGTGCCCCACTCTGAATTTCGGAATAAATTCAGGTAGACTGTGACAAGCTTCATTTTCTTCGGAAGCTCTTGACTTTTTACTCGTCGGGTGTCTGGATGGATAATTTTCTAACAGATTTGGAGCGGCTACAGGGACCGCCGAGACGGGGGGCTAGGGGACTTTAGCCCCCACACATTTTTGCTGTGGGCATTTTGGGCCGTCTTAAACTGCATTTTGGGCCGTCTTAAACTGCATTTATTTTATTGGACATTTTGGGCCGCTTCGATGATTAGCCCCGCACTTCAAAATTGGCTCCGCGGTCTCTGGGCTAAAATTGGCTACCTTGGTGTGGATTAAAGTGTGCTCCTAGCATCTAACATGTTTCTACCTCCTGTAGGGATTTTTTCAATAACTTGAGATGCACAAAATCGTTCCAAAATCATACTTGGTGTGGTGGGTAGAATATTTGGGTCTGTAGTGGTTGGAAGGAATTTGCACGGCCATTGCTGCCAGTCATTGGCCAGTGCAACCACCAAAACCATGTTGGGTCAATGCAGTATCAAGGGTCGCAACCTTATTGCCTTACCACTATTACCTCACAGGACCTCACTTAGCTTTTGGCTGAAGTGGACATACCCAGTGGCATACGAGACGGGGCATGGAGAAAACTGCCCCAAATTTCCGAAAAATCTAAATCCGGGCAGGAATTTGGGAAAAATTCGGGCAAGAATTTGGAAATAACTCAGACAGCCCTTTAATTTTGAAAAAATGGGATGGTTTTTCAGAAAATTCCTAAATGTGGCCGAAATTTCAAAAAGATATACAGGGAAAAGGGAAAGAAACGCCATATAGTCGCAATAAATTTTTCATGAAAACCATGTCAAGGTTCCAAAAAGTCGCTACACCTTAGGGCAACTCAAAAATCTATTATTCGTGACCGTTACTTCACAAATAATCACAAGAGGGTGCCCGAAATATTGTCGAATATCCAAATTCTTTCAAGCATTTGCCCGAAAATGGAAAAGTATCATAGTAAGGATAACATAGTTACGAAAAATTAAAGAGATAAAAAAAAATCGCGACACATTTGGGAAGCCTGTGGCTTAAAAGGAACAATTATTCTTGAGACTCTTTTGATCTTGTGTAACACAGTACCCGAAAAGGCCGATTATTTAATAGCTTCAAATCTTTGCCGAAAAACAGAAGACGCTATATTTAATTAAAGTACAATTTTCATGGAAAATGAAAAAGATCTGCGAACCATGTGGGCAGAATGTGATAAAAACTTTTTCATCATCCCAACTTCACATTAGTCTTGCATAAAATTTGCCCGAAATGGTCACGTATTCAGGCAAAGGTTAAACAAATGCTGGGACGCTTTCAATTGCCAAATGAATTCAACGGATAGGGAGGAGGGTGTTCAGTTGCCCAAAAGTTTGCCATCTATCCTGCTCTAGAGTAAAATACGGGCAAATGGTTTTGAAAATCGGGTAATTTGTTTTTCGATACTTAAATGATGCATGGTGAGAATTTCTTCCCGTAAGTCTGCTTGAAAATTCATTTCAACACACCTTGTAACGTGACAAATCGGTCAGTAAGTGTTACTAATAGAAGAAAAATCATTTACTTTATTTCATCTAATGGTAGCGGTGCATTCTTCTGATCAAAATAGCGACTGCTAAGATCCCCATGGGCCACTATTTTCAAAAGTAAAATCATATATAGTCAGAAGTTCGGGCACACAATTTTTTCAATATATATTGAATTTAGCCAAGAGTTGCAATAGATCGAGAGTAGAATTCATTATCATGTTTTCAATTCCGTTTTGTAGTCCCCCCCCCCCCCCGAAAAAATGCGGGTCCATTTCATCGATTGGTAGTGATACATTTTATCTGGCAATTTTCTGATCAAATAGCGACTGCTAAGATCCCGCTACAAGCCTGGGAAATGTCATTTTCGACTTTCGACTTTTCGATTTTTCAAAATTTTCTGTTCGCTTTGCGCCAACCAGTGGTGGAGCTCCGCGCATATAGTCTTCCTAGCAGAACTTTAGTTTCACGTGAACATTTTTTGTGCAAACAGAGCCTCGAATTAGTGACTTCTAAGACCCCCTATAAGCATAGGAAATAACAATTTTGACTGTCTGAAGGGTCAGATTTTTCAAAATTTCCTGTACGTTTCGCCCCAACTTATGGTTATGCTCAATTTAGACCGCTTCATAGCAGAAGTTAAGTTTCAAGTAAACATTTTTTACAAAAGGAAACTCAAAATAGCGACTGCTTAGATCCCCACATGCTATTTTCAACTGTCTGAGGGGTCGGATATTTGAAAATGTTTTGTACGCTTCGCGCCAACCAATGGTGACACTCCGCTTAGTCTTTCTGGTTGAATTTTAATTTTGAACGAACGTACGTTTATCTGCAATTGAAACTCAAAAAAGCGTTTGCCTGGATCCCGTACAAGCCTGGGAAATGTCATTTTCGACTGTCTGAGAGGTACGAATTTTCAAATTTTCTGGACGCTCCGCGCCAACCAGTGGTGGGCCGGGGGGCTCCGCTTTGATGTCTTAAAGGCAGAATTACATTTTTCGGACAAAAATCTTCTGCCCCCAAACTGACATGCTCCCCTACGCCTATGGAAATACCTTACTCAAACGTGCACTGGAACAGCTGCTTGCCACATTCAGAAGGATTCCAGTTTTGAATCCTAGGATACATAGTCCAGTGGAGTAATGAACTGAGCTAATCAGTATCTCAAAAGTGTGTTTTAATCTTAGAAAAATCACAAAATTTTCTCACCAGAACTGAAGACAATTAAACCTGGCAAATGCCATTTCGGGCCATCCGAGTACTGGGAGGTTTTAAAATGCAAAAATTTTTTTGTACGCTCCGCGCCAACTGATGTTGGCGATACGCTTAGATAGCAAATTCCATCCACCCCCTACAAAAGTATCCAGCTCCCCGTAAGCCCCATCACAAAAAAATTCGTAGCTATATTTGCACTGCCCTGGACCCCTACCAGGGCCTTGCCCCTTCACCCCACAAAGCGCACTT
Organism: Holothuria scabra; assembly: GCA_037179385.1. Classification (NCBI taxonomy): domain Eukaryota; kingdom Metazoa; phylum Echinodermata; class Holothuroidea; order Aspidochirotida; family Holothuriidae; genus Holothuria; species Holothuria scabra. Next base: position 21,497,318 of record CM074191.1, read on the forward strand.
AAACGGGCCCCTGGACCCCACGCCGATGGGATTTCCGCCGCATATAGAAAGTATTTTGAAAATAATCGGACATTGTAGACCTTTTTTCTAAATGTGTGTTTGGCAAGAAGAAGAAGAAGAAGAAGAAGAAGAAGAAGAAGAAGAAGAAGAAGAAGAAGAAGAAGAAGAAGAAGAAGAAGAAGAAGAAGAAGAAGAAGAAGAAGAAGAAGAAGAAGAAGAAGAAGAAGAAGAAGAAGAAGAAGAAGAAGAAGAAGAAGAAGAAGAAGAAGAAGAAGAAGAAGAAGAAGAAGAAGAAGAAGAAGAAGAAGAAGAAGAAGAAGAAGAAGAAGAAGAAGAAGAAGAAGAAGAAGAAGAAGAAGAAGAAGAAGAAGAAGAAGAAGAAGAAGAAGAAGAAGAAGAAGAAGAAGAAGAAGAAGAAGAAGAAGAAGAAGAAGAAGAAGAAGAAGAAGAAGAAGAAGAAGAAGAAGAAGAAGAAGAAGAAGAAGAAGAAGAAGAAGAAGAAGAAGAAGAAGAAGAAGAAGAAGAAGAAGAAGAAGAAGAAGAAGAAGAAGAAGAAGAAGAAGAAGAAGAAGAAGAAGAAGAAGAAGAAGAAGAAGAAGAAGAAGAAGAAGAAGAAGAAGAAGAAGAAGAAGAAGAAGAAGAAGAAGAAGAAGAAGAAGAAGAAGAAGAAGAAGAAGAAGAAGAAGAAGAAGAAGAAGAAGAAGAAGAAGAAGAAGAAGAAGAAGAAGAAGAAGAAGAAGAAGAAGAAGAAGAAGAAGAAGAAGAAGAAGAAGAAGAAGAAGAAGAAGAAGAAGAAGAAGAAGAAGAAGAAGAAGAAGAAGAAGAAGAAGAAGAAGAAGAAGAAGAAGAAGAAGAAGAAGAAGAAGAAGAAGAAGAAGAAGAAGAAGAAGAAGAAGAAGAAGAAGAAGAAGAAGAAGAAGAAGAAGAAGAAGAAGAAGAAGAAGAAGAAGAAGAAGAAGAAGAAGAAGAAGAAGAAGAAGAAGAAGAAGAAGAAGAAGAAGAAGAAGAAGAAGAAGAAGAAGAAGAAGAAGAAGAAGAAGAAGAAGAAGAAGAAGAAGAAGAAGAAGAAGAAGAAGAAGAAGAAGAAGAAGAAGAAGAAGAAGAAGAAGAAGAAGAAGAAGATGATGATACAAACTAGGTCACGAGAGACGACTGATCACTATATCGAGGATCCTCCCGTTCCTCCGTGATCAACTGGATGTTAGCCTTCTTTGCCCGCCAGTGGGAATATCAATTGCACATGCTGCCATCACCTACTTCTAGTTGGTCCACGCCTGTACTGTACTGCGTCTGTCTGGTAGTATGGCGCGGCGAGAGAGTAAGAGTACTGTGACACATGTGCTGAAAAAGACATAGGCTAGCCTAGGTCTGTGCTCTAATACTAACGGTAGTACCAAGTTACAGCTAGCTTTCCTGCAAAGGCTGAAACTGGCGATCATGCCTTACGTTAGATCTGCTGAAGAACTGGAGATCATAAGGATCCGAAGACCTAAAAGCAATTGGTAATTTTAGTTGCTAGGGGGAGGGGGTATCTTGACAGAGTGGTTGTTAGTCGGAGCAGTACAAGTTGTAAAAGAAAAGATGGCCTTACACTTACAGTTAGTTAGGCCTAGCCTAAATTAACGTTAAGTTCGGCATAACTTAGCATAGGCCTAGGCTAGGGCCAAGGCCTAACGTTAGGCCTAAGTTATGCCTAATGTTAGGCCTAAGAAGGCCAAGGCTAAGTTAGGCTAGACTAGGCCTAGGCTCATAGAGCAGGATAGAAACCAGAATGCAGACTCCCAATGACACGTAGGCTATGTAGGCTAGGCTAAATTGTCTGTAATTTCATGGAGACACGGCATCCATATGCAGCCTGGGCATTAGCCTAGGCCTAGGCCTAGGCACAGGTCGTCCTAGCGTTATATAGTATATAGTATATATATATAAAAAGGAAAAGGTTGGTCACATCGCCTAACACCAATGCAGTGCTTCGCACAAAACTATTCAGATTCCTCACCTTCCACTAGATTTTACCCCTTCAAATCTCTCGAAAACTATCCTTCATCTTTCTCTGATAAAACAAAACAAACGTTGAGAAAAAAACTGACATCTAATGCAAGAAATCTTCTCATCTGATTCTTTGTTAACCACACTCTAGATCACTCTTCTCCAATTCCTGACGTCACATTACGTAATGGGAATTGCCCTGTACGAATCCGGTACTCCCTGTTAACCCAGTGCATGTTTAAATGCCGAGAACGCCTGTTGTATAAATGCTGTACGTAAAGACCGCACGTAGGCCACACACAAGTTTTTTTCGTAGCACAGCTTGGGGAATTGTATGCTCGTGTTTTCCATTTCTTGTTCACGTTCCCCGAGCAGAAAAAAAATTACAGTCTGGTCGTTGACAGATTCGAAAGCAGTTCGAACTATCCAATGAGAGAACCGTATTCGTAAAGGGTAACCCCCATTACGTAATGTGAAGTCATGAATTGGAGAAGAGTGATCTAGTCCGTTGTTAAGATTGAATCGGAGGAGAAGATTTTTTGCATTTGATGTGAGGTTTTTTGTTTAAGACAACGTCAAGTTTGTTGTGTTTCTTTAGAAGAAGGTGATGGGAGGGTTCTGGAGAGATCTGAAGAGGTTAATGTAGTATAAGGTGAGAAATCATGAACAGTTTTGTGCGAAGCACTGCATTGGTGTTAGGCGGTGTGACTTACCTTTTCCTTTTTATATATATATACTATATATACTATATAACGCTAGGACGACCTGTGGGCCTAGGCAGTACATGGGCGGAAGTCACGCAGAGCCAGAGAGCAAACGGGTGGACAAATAGTAGGCTTACTAAAGAAGACCTCCTTGCTACCTATAGACCTGACCTTGATTCGGATTGTGAGGTAGTCTGGGTTTCTCTCGAAATCCAAGGTGCCAAACAAATACTTATAGGGTCTTTTTACCGCTCACATAAATATGGCAACTCAACAGACTACCTTGACCAGCTTCGGGCTTCTCGCGTTAAGGCCAGTAAGAATAAGAATGGACAGATCTATCTTGCAGGGGACTTTAATCTACCTGATGTTGATTGGTTCACTAGGTCTGTCCAACCAGGCTCACAGTATCCTGCTTTATCCAAATGTATGCTTGACATATGCAATGATTTTGGTCTTGACCAAATGGTAAGTGAGCCTACTAGAGTTAACAACATCTTGGATATTTTCTTGACATCTAATCCTACTCTAGTGGATAGGTCTGCCCTGATCCCTGGCATATCTGACCATGATGGTATCCCTTTGATTATGATAAGCACTAGGCCTAAAACAACTAAACAAAAGCCTAGGAAAGTGTATAGCTTTCACAAAGCTGATGTCAGTGGGAATCAAGGCAGAGCTTAGTAAGTTCAGCTCTGACCTGGTTAAACGTGAGTGCTCTGTGCAGGTCATGTACTCTGCCCTTGAGAACAAAATCAAAGAGGTAATGGATGTCTATGTTCCAGCTCGGGTTGTTAGAAAGAGGAACCAAACCCCTGGATTGATAAGACTATTAAACGACTATTAAATAGGAAACAAAGGGCTTATAACACATGGCGTAAGACGCGAACTCCATCCTCTTTTGAAAACTTCAAAACTCCAACATAAAGCGACTCACAAAACAACAAGAGCCGCTTACAGAAATTATGTCAACACAGTTTGTACTGATTCACCTAAACGTTTCTGGTCCCTTATTAAAAACCTTAGATGTGATAGTGTTGGTATCCCTTCCTGAAATCTGATGGGATATTGGTCTCGGACAACATGCAGAAGGCTAACATCTTAAATGAGCAGTTCCAAAAGGTTTTCACCCGTGAGAATGTCACCTTACCTCCAGTTGAAGCGAACACCATACCCACCATGTCTGATATTGAGATATCCTTAGATGGTGTTGTGAAGTTGCTCAAGGAGTTGAACCCAAACAAAGCTTCAGGTCCTGACGGTATACCGGCTCATGTTCTGAAATTGGCCGCTGAGGAGGTTGCTCCTGCCCTCTGCTCCATTTTTCAAAAATCACTGGACACTGGTCATTTACCTCCCTCTTGGTTATGTGCCAATGTTAGTCCTATCTTTAAAAAGGTGACCGTTCCCTAGCCTCAAACTATAGGCCTAGTCTCTCTTACCTCGATTTGTTGCAAGGTCCTGGAACACATTATACATTCTCATATTATGCATCACTTTGATAACCCACTCAGTTATCACGAACAGGCAGCATGGCTTCAGACAACGCCATTCTTGTGAATCTCAATTGATCTTAACAACCAATGACCTAGTGCAGTCTCTAGATCTTAGATCCCAGACTGACATGATTATCATGGATTTTTCTAAGGCTTTTGATACGGTTCCTCATAACCGTCTGCTTTGTAAATTACAAAACTATGGTATTAGAGGCAACACCCTTAACTGGATTGCTAATTTTCTTAAGTCCCGGAAGCAGAGAGTCGCAGTGAGTGGTGATTTTTCTGATTGGGTGGACGTTATCTCTGGTGTTCCCCAAGGTACAGTCTTGGGTCCCCTGTTGTTTTTAGTTTATATTAATGACCTGCCCGATAATATCTCTTCTGAAGTAAGACTTTTTGCTGACGACTGTGTAATTTATAGACAGATAAAGAATAATCTTGACCAGGTTCAACTCCAAAATGATCTAAACACCCTCTCTGAGTGGCAAAATAAATGGCAAATGCACTTTAATACCAAGAAGTGCTTTTCTATGGGGATAACTCACTCAAGAAAACCCAAGTTTTTTAATTATACTCTAGATAACGATACCCTGGAGTCTGCCGATTGCCACACTTATCTGGGAGTTGACATCTCTAATACCCTTACCTGGAATAGACATATTAATCGTATCACTTCATCGGCAAATAGGTCTTTGGCTTTTATTAAAAGAAATTTATACTCCTGCCCTAGGAGTGTCAAAGCTAATGCCTATCTCACACTTGTTAGGCCTTTATTGGAGTATTCATCTTCTGTTTGGGATCCCTACACCACTTCCCTATCCAATAAGGTTGAGCAAATTCAACGTAGGGCTGCTAGGTTTGTTTATAATGACTATTCCCCCCATAGTAGTGTGACTGAAATGCTAAATGACCTAGGTGGGATAGTCTCAAAAACAGGCGTACTGCCAACAGGCTAGCAATTCTTCACAAAGCCAGATTGGGCCTCCTAGCCTTGCCAATCAACAACCTACAACCGGTCCGGCGGCCCTCCAGGCATCACCATTCTAATAGCTTTACAAATATACCAACCAATAAGGACTGCTACAAATACAGTTTCTTTCCTCGGACCGTCAGAGACTGGAACCTACTCCCCCAGAACATTATAGATCTCGAGGACCCCAAGCAATTCAAGAGCGCAGCCTTGAGGATCCTCAGACGGGACGACTAACTACATACGCACACTCAACCCTGCACGTTTGACTCCACCAGGAGTGTTGTGCAGTATTTTTCCAGATCCAGATTCCAGATAGGCCTAGGCTATGGCAGAAATCGATATGGCCAATTCTTGTGGCTTATTTGATCTTGTAAAATGTGTTATCATAAAGTGTCTTAAGCTGTTCACTAAGACAAGTAAGGATAGGCCTAGCCTAGGCCCTAGGCCTAGTTTCTAACTTTTAGATGTTTTCGTGTCAACAAAAGTGGTCATCAAGGGGTAAAATTTACCTTTCAGTGGTAAGAAGGGTAGCATTCAAGTAATGTACCCATGCAGGCAATTGGACAACTCGTCCATGGTTGCTTAAATTGTAATGTAAAGTTGGACAACTCGGCATCTAGGCATAGGCCCAGGTGGCCTAGGAGTAGGAGGAACCAGTATTCAACCCTGTAAGGAATTTCTTGAAATTTTTCCTCCCAGGTAAAGTGGAATCATATGGCTCAAAATGTTTTTGTAAGATATTATGATGGCTAACATGTTACCATAAAAAATATTGGATTTAGTCTTTCCTTTCAGAAATAGCTCACCATAAAAGTTTGGATTTGCCTACCCAGTATTCAACCCCCTGTCACTAGTATTCAATCTAGGGGTTCAGTATTCAACGATCATTATACCCAAAAAAATTATTCCATAAAGTACAATTTAGATAAAATGTTAACAGGATGGAAATATAAATTGCCTTCATTACTTTTGTTCAGTATTTGATTCTTGAACAACTTTTTGATGCAATTTAGAGGGAAATTCCACCTTGCTGTTATGTCCGTTTGCTTTTATTAGGTCAGTAGGGGCAAATAACACACATTTCAGTGCAAAATTATTGATTCTACAATATTTTCTAAAAGACCCAGAATATTTTTACAGAACTATGCTAAATATCTAAACATTAGTGACTTCTTTGAGAATTGACCAGAAAATCCTACTGGATTTCATTCACAACATCTTTGGTTCCATAAATATACCGGGGGGTTGAATACTGGGTAGCAGATAAAGAGGTACAGTAGCAGATAAAGATTGCGACAGGAGGATTCAACCCTCCAAAAAATTCCCTCCAAATTTTCAGTAATTTCACTATGGTCTTAAAATTTATTTATTAATTGCTACAATAATGAAATATTTGCCTTGACATTTCATCATTTCTTACACCAATCTCTTTTTAAATGGATGACAGGAAATTACATTCCTTTGATTTTAACCATCTTGCCTTACATGTCCTTTTAAGAATAGCTATTTTCAAAAAAATTCCCCAAATTCTTGTATACAGATATCTCCAAAAGATATTTTACTGCAAATCAGTTTCAGAAGTGGATGGCAATTAAGCAGAGAAGTTGTTTTCACCTTTGGTATAATTTTTATGTGGGATGGAGCCTTAGTTCACTGAAAAATGAAGAATTATATCTTAGGGGGTTGAATACTGGAGGGGGGTTGAATACTGGTGCCTCTACCCTAGGCCTACATAATACATATGTACATCAGACACCTTGGCGTCTTAACGAAGCTGGCCACTCTACAGCTCATCACCCAAGGCAGCTCTGAGCAGAGGAGACAATGCGTCCCAGTATGAAGTTGCAATTTTGTATGTGCCTCTATCCCAACAGTCCTAACATTTTTCTAGTGTCTTAGTTTACATATTTTCAGTGGAAATTGAAAATGGACATTAAAAAAGGAAGGCATATCCATATCTCCTTCAAAACTGCAGTACTGTACAACTGCACAATGCAACGTCCCACTCCAACTTTGGGTCGTTCTCAAAAGAATGCCTCGCTTGAATGCACTTTGACAATAAGTAACTCTATTGTTGTCACTCAGTTTCAGGAGGGGCGTTGCATTCTGCAATTGCTCCAAAACTGAATACCTGGGTGGGTAAGGGTTTCTATCATTTTTGTTTTTCTTTGGGTTTTTTTTTGTTTTTCATTTCTGAATTATATAGTATGCCTAGTATAGACTGAGTAGCACAAGTGCAGAGCTGTCAAGTCTTCCTGATTCTGCAGAAGACTTCGTTAAAATTTCACCTGCAAACATGGAAAATAAAAAAATATTCCTGGTTGAAAACAGAATTATCCCCTTTGAAATACACACAAATCTCTGAAATCTTCCTGATTTATGAGGTAAATCTTTCTGATTTCAAGACCTCAATGTTGGCAGCTCTGCAAGTGGCATGGTATGACTGATTTTATTTTAGGAGCTGGTCAGCTGTTAATCATATATTGTCAGTGGTTTTCTAAAAAGATGTACCAGAATATTTTTGCAGATCAGTCAGCTTTATGTAAAGGGGATGGGGGTACAAAAGTTATTTAAAATTACTCCCTTATTCTATGGCTGATTAAAAGTTTGCATGAAAATGACTCACTCAGCCTTGTAAACTAGTAATTAAAAGAACTAACGCCACACTGAAAAAGAAAGCTTGAACAGACATTCAATTTACCACATTGTGGACCCTTTTCTTCCCCTTTTTTCACAAACAGATTTTTTTATTTACAGCTATAAGGAATAATGGAGTAGTAGGGCTACAGCCTGTAGGCACAATTTCTTTTTAATCATTTAACCAGGAGAGCAAAATTTGGGAAAAGGAAGACTGGCACTGTAGCCACAGTGCACCTTTGAATTTCTGTGAGCTGTCACAATTTCCCACCCTACACTCTAAGGTGTTGGCTGCAATACCATGATATGCAAACTACAAAGTCTACAGTGTGTTTCTTTTATAAAATACTTCTCAGCTTGTAAAAATGGCAACCATGACACTTGCATAAACTAGAAGCACTAGTTTACTGGTATGCATGAAGAGTAAAAAGCAAAAACACAAAACATTAATACATACATTTTTTCATGTAAATTCTCTGATCTACTTCTTCTTCAAACATTGAAAGCAATGGGCTCCTGTTCTTCCAACCATTGTTCCAATCACAGTCACATGATACAGTACTTCTCCAATTTCTCTGGGCACTTGGAAGTCTTTAAACTATTGTCAATTATAATAAAGGATGTGCAACCTTTCTCAGGCAACAATTCTGACATTATTGCTTCAGATAGTTTTGCTTTGGCTTGTTGAATGTATATCTCCCTCAACTGTCTAAACTGTAGCAACGTATGTAAAGTATGGTGATCCAGAATAAATATTTTCTTTCAAAATATTCAAGGTGTATGATGATAATTGAAAGTCAGATGACACTTGTAGGTGAAATGTGCCTGGACTTAACAGACCTAATCCCCTCACCCAAGCAGTTCCAATTCGCCTAATTCACTTAATTAAGCCCCTCCCTCAACTGTCTAAAATTCATCCTCATCCAGACACAATCTCAATCTATTGCTTCAGGGTGATTATACTTGGCCCCAGTGTGCAATCAAACGTTCTCAGTTCAGTGTGTAATACCAGTTGTACAGTATACTCTGCACTTTTTGAACTTGCTGGCAATCAAAGAGTTGAACCAATTGAGAATTTCTGTGGATGTGGACTAGCTACAGAAATTATTGTTTAAGGTGGGAGGATCAAGTGTTTAAATATTTTTGTTCACTCCATTAAGCTTGTGTGGCAGATGTCTTCAGACATGACCACATCTGGTGTAAAGTGCAGGAAAGAGCTCATGGACAGCAGCACTATAATCTTATGGCACGCACTTTACATCAATTTACGTCGGTGTGCCCAAATGATTTGATGGTGTCCACTTATAAGGTTGTAAATGTTATAGTTGTGTTGTCTCGCATTGCGAGTAATAATCTGCGTTGTGGTGGTCAATATTTATTTGATCTCATTTAATATTTGGCCACACATGAGGGAATATAGAGTGACCAAATATTTGGCCGTGTCAACTTGAATATATAGACTGCCAAAATATTTGGCAGAGTCAGCTTGAATATAGACTGTCAAAATATTTGGGTATGGCTTTATATTGGACAGCGTGAATACATTTTATGGCGTTACAAAATATTTGGCCATGTTAGTGCGAATACTGCGGTAAAATGTATAGTGGCTGGAATAATATGTAGTTAACATAACATATCATAACAGGTTAAAGGGCAACGGGAGGGCTGTACAGCCCCCATGAGATGCCCTGAAATGCCCTGTAAAAATAAAAGGAATACGGACCGAAGGTTATGCTGGCCTGAGTTGGTTAATACATGACTGAGTCCTAGGTTATGCTGGATAACTAATTACATGTACAAAGCTAGCACAGGGAGATCATTTGGTAGCCTATCACCCATAATCATGATCATTGAAATAGAGTTGACAGCATTGGCGGCACCAGGGGGGGTGGGGGGCATTCCCCCCAGTCAGAACCTCCCCCCCAGTCAGTTCCGGAATAATAGTGGCCTACCAAGATTCCGCGCTTTTTTGACCCCTCCACAGCATTTTCTTTTGCCCTCCATTTGTCCCTCCCCCACTTTTTTTATCCTGGTGCCCCCACTGGCTGACAGACATTGTAACAGCAGTGGCAACTGGGCTCTATTTCATAAAACTTAGGAATATTCCTGTCTTGTACTCAGGAACGATAATCATTCCTGCAGTAAGTCGAGAATTGTTTCTAACTTAAGGTACATTCCTAACTTTCTATTTCATAAAACAAGTTAGGAAGAATTCATCCCTATCTTCATGTTAAAATCATTCCTAACTTTAGGCATGATCGTGATTAGACCTAACAAAGTTCCTAAGTGTCACATGGTGACTCAGCGGGAAATTTTACGTCAAAACACCACTATGGCTAATCAATTAAAGCATGTGTATGATTTAAAGAGGTATGCAAGAAAGCTTGTCCTAAATACACTTTTGTTCATGATCATTTAAGCTCTTTGAAAGGGGAAAACGTGGTCTGTGGCAGGCTTGGGGTATTCATAATCAGTAATTGCAATCGATTGTAATCGATTACACATTTTGAAGTAGTTGTAATCGCAATCGATTACTTTTGTGAAAATCGCAAAGTATTTGCAATCGAAATCGATTACAGTGGCCAAGTAATCGCAATCATGATTTCATTTCTGATTACATTGAAGTTGAATTGAAGAAAGAAGTAAAGTTAATAAACATTTTTCTCAGTGCTTGGTTCTTCTGTAAGAATGACAAAATTTGCAAACGAAAATGTGAGAAACAAAATGTAGTTAGATAGGGTTTTATGACTCAACCTGTATCCTTTCCATTCTTATCTAGAGCAATGTCCATGACCGATTTTCCAGTTGTGGGCACTGGATTATTTTGCCTTCTACATTGTTTATGTGGAAACAAAATGTAATCACGATTGCAATCATGATTACATAGCAATGTAATCGCAATCGTAATCATTTACTTTCAATTTTAGCTGTAATCATAATCATAATCGCAGTCGTTAAATATGAAGTAATCGTAATCGTAATGGATTACATTGAGATGCAATCGCCCCAAGCCTGGTCTGTGGCCTAGATTCCATGCTGACTCGCGAAACATTGTACCATACTGATCTACAAAATAGCCTAAAGCCTACTCAACTTCCTGGCAGGACCGACTGGAATAAAATTAAAGGCCCAGTTCTCTCACCCCAAACAGTACCAATTCTCCTAACCTTCTTACTGAAGCCCCTCCCACAATTGTCTGAAATTCATCCTCATCCATATACAATCAGAATCTCAGTTTATGGCTTCAAGGTGAGTATAAAAAAACTCAATTTATATAATCAAAACACTCTCAGTACTGTTCATGCTGTGTAATATAAGCTTTGGTACTCTGCATTGTTTGAATAAGTTGTCAGTCAAAGAGCTGAGCCAGTCAAGAATTTTGGTACCCCCATACCAAAATTGTAGTTTGGGGTGAGAGTTTTGGCACTTTGGGTTAGGCTAGCAAGGGTGTAGATCCACAGTCCAAAATGGACTTTTCCTACACCCGTGAGGTTTAGGATTCAGGATAGACACAAAGACAGCAATAATAGCTTTTTGCACTGCCCAAATGTGTAGGGAATTTTTGGAATCTTGTTGATTTCCCATAAAAATTTCCTCAGTGTGGGTTGGGATTGTAGAATATGCCCATGATATTTCCCACCTGTCGTAAGAGGCGACTTAGGGGAGACAAAAGTTGCACTTGAACAGTAGGCCTACTGGAAAATAAATTTAAACTTAGAACTTTTTATCGAGTTGTAACACCCGACTTATAGTTGGGTTGCCAGGACGCCTGAAAATGAGGAGAGAGTGAATGACTTTCTTTTGGCTACAGTAGAGAAGGGCACTGCCCAATATCCAGACAAAAGGCTTGATGTGGTTGACAAATAAGTGTGCATAGCAATTGTAAACTCATAGTTTTTTTGGCAATTTTTTAGCTGGAGAACAACAGCTGCATCTTTATATCCAATAATCCACCCTCCTTGGCGTGGTGTTAGGGCTAAAAGTGGACAGTTTCAGGAGCATGTCCTCATCCCTATATTTGTATCCCACTTTCATAAAACTGCATCTGCACCCAACCTCACTGCACCCCCACAAATGATTAAACAGTTAGTCCTATCCTACGACAATTATACTAACTTTAGTTTCCATAACATCCACAATATGCAGACTTAACATTACCTCTTCGCTGCTGAATTTTCCAGCAGATGAGACAGTCAATTACATGCCTCAACTGAGCTGATAACAAACACACAGTAGGTGTCATTGTGTGGCCAAATTTACCGGGATATTGTCTGCGTCGATGATTGGTCGAACGGAAAACACGTTCGGGGACTACATAAATATTTTTTCATTCCATATATTCTTTACCACTGTATTGGCATTAACAACATATTTGCGTTCACGCGACAATATATTTTGGCACTCTACAGTATATTCGTGTTGATACGGGGCCAAACAGAAAGTAACAGTAGGCAGCCAGATCAAATATTTTGGCAGTCTGTATTCTGATCAACATGGCTAAATATTTGGGCACTCAAAATCGTGTTTACAGCCAAATATTTTAACACCCTATATTCCTGTTGAAACTGCCAAATAGTGTGGTCACTCTGTATTCGATTAGACCTAGTATTTATGGCCAAATATTTAATGAGATCAAATAAATATTGACACCACGACATAGATTACCACTCCAAATGCGAGACAACACAACGATACAACATTTACGGCCTTATAAGTGGACACCATCAAATCATTTGGGCACACTGACATAAATTGATGTAAAGTGCATGCCATAGGAATCTCACATCCCTTGAGTTTCTCACTGCAAGGATATCTCAAGAAGGGTACATGTGAGTACTCCCATATTTAGTGTGTGGGTTACCCATACTGAGAAGATATTCCCTATTGTTTTTGATGGAGGTCAAAGGTCATTTGGGGTCAGCAGAGGTCAAATGTTTAGTACTCTAGAAATTGCTTGCAAGCACAGTATCTCGAGAAGAGTAAGTATGACTAATCTCATATTTGGTGTGCAGGTTGACCATATTGAGTAGATGATCCCTATTGGTTTTGGTGGAGGTCAAAGGACATTGTGGGTACCAGAGGTCAAAGTGTCAAAACCTTGAAAAAAACAGTGAGGGAACTTACACTTAGTCTGTGAATTGGTCATAATAGTTGATGAACCTTGGTGATTTTAGTGGAGGTCAAAGGTCATTTAGTGTCAGCTGAGGTCATTATGTCAAAATTTTTTGAACAAGCTATCTGAAGAAAGGTAACTCTAAGGGGACTTCTACTTACAGTAGCATGTGCATTGCCCATATTTAGTAGATGAATCCCATCATATTAGGTGGGGATCAAAGGTCATTTGGGGTCACCAGAGGTCATAGCATTAAAGGAGAAAGTAGTAATCAAATTTTGCACCCAACTGCTCAAAGAGACCAAACTCCTGACACATTTTCTGATAAAAGCTAGTTGTCAATATAGTATTTCTACCATTTTATGAATTTTCCAGTTATTTTGTTTTGACCTACATGAACGTATTATATATAGGTCTATCCATTTTCTAATTTGGAAAAGTGAGAATGACTCAAAATTGACAAAAGCAAACCACACTGTAAGTTAAACAATGACTCAGTCATGGAATGTGCACTAGATACCACACAAACTGCCGGTAGCCAATAGCATTTCAAATGATTTGCGCAAGACTCTGTCACTACAGTGAGCCTACTCAGCAAGATATGAAGTGCAAAATACCTACAGGTCAATCGTCATGTGCGCTCAGTCTTTTCCACTTTGCCTAAACTATATATGGGCCTATTACAAAAAACTCCAAATATGTCCAAGACCATTTCTCAAAAACATCATCCCTTAAGATACTGGTGGCTCACTCCTATTTTGCAAGACGAAACAGACAAAATCACACAGTGTATGATCAGTTTCAGAACTGGTATTTATAATACCGTGGAATCCATGCATAGACTGCCATACCTGTGCGCTTTCACAACCTGTTCCTGAAAATTACTTCTTTGGCTTGTTGCCTCCCATTATGCCCTGTGTATGTACTCAGACAACAAAATATGCAGAAAGAGTTGATTATTCTTGCATCCATGTTTTTGCAAACAAAAATTATGATTAGGTTCTGTGTTTTCAAGAATGATGAGCACAAAATCCTGCTGTGAGTTCTAGCATTACCATATGTTGTATTGTAGCATAGTACTGTAAAGCACATCATAATGAGAGAGGACAACTGGTCACTGTGTAAAGCAATATGCCTTTTGTATGATAGATAGGGGTCATCCTGTGGGAGGGAACATGTTTGCAGTAGGCAAAATGAAACCATTTCTTACATCAAAGATACCCAGACTATGAGTGTGTTAATCAAAGTACAGTCAGTGTATGACAAGGATGATGTTGCAAATGGCCAAAATTATTTCTTCATGCTTTTGTGAAAAACCTTTAATTTATTTCACTTTATATATGTTTTGTGATAATTAGCTATTGGAACTATCCATTTCGAATATAAACTCTTTTTTCTAGGGGCATAGATGAAATGTGACTTTTTATACATGCAGTTCTGAATGTGGGTGCGTAACTTTTTCCATTGAAATAGGATGTGCGGCTCGCTTTTGTCATTGTACATATGGGATCTGGTAGAACAATCGTGCAAACCCATAGCAGGTAAAGAAAAAAATCAATTTTTTAGGTCAAAATGACCATTTCTAAAACTTCTGTGTACTGTACCTCTTTGGGAAAGAGCATACATTACAATGCCAGTTTTGAACCTGGAAAAGCTAGGGTAATGCTTTCTCCTTTTAAACCTTATAAACATAATATCTGAAGAAGCAGTGCACAAAGTTGTCACAGGGGTCTGGGGGCTTGGCTCCCAGTGGGGTTCCTATGGGCAAAGCTCCTGGTCAGGGTTGGGAGAAAATTTTAGAAATTGGGGCCCCAAAACACCAATTCTGACACACATTAATGCCCCAAATGCTTATAAAGATAAATAAAACCATCTCAAAGTGCAACGGTCGCAGGTTTTTAACTTGTGTTTCCAAAAAAAAATTGAAATATTCCAAAGAAATCTTAACAGTGTGTTAGGCCTAACACTACTAGGCCAATTGTCATTAATAACTGCACACATGCAACAGATGCAGCATAAATGTATTGTTACAGAAGAACTATTCCAATTAAATCCAAACTAGGCCTAAGTTAGGTCAATCTCCGTAATACTGCACAAAGAACTTTGAGGGAAGCTCCAAATTGTGCCTCATGATTGGTTTAAAAGTTAAAGTACAATAACAAAATAATGTTGACTCTGCGGTTAAGTGGCAGGGTTCCCACTAACCCGAGCTCCCAGGTCCCTGACGCTCAATTTCGACTCGAGAAGCTGGAAACAAAATCCTGTGCATCCCAGGGTCTCACAGGATTTGCTTGCATAATGCATGTAAAATTTTGGCAAGGAGGCATAGAAAGTTTTGTGTTGAAAAGTTCACATGAACCCATTGCCTTAAAATGTTCATTGTCGATGTCACTTCACAAAATCCATGTAGAAAATCTGCCTACCGAAGTTTCTCATCACCCAGTTCATATTCGACTGGACCAGAAAATTTCTCCGACCAGATCGATGTTAGTAATGTGGCCCAGCTCTGCGATATCGCCGGTAATACTGTACGTAGTGCTGTGGTGTTGTCCAGCTAAGTCAGAGTAACATCACTTGTCAATGCCAGACCAGTTTTATGCAGCGGCGTGTTGCAAATATCACGGCAGAACATCTGATTGGAAATTGTGGAGGGTCACTGATTATAATATGCATATGGGACACACAGAAATTTGATGGTACTCATGGAAAAAAAAGTTGAGGGTTCAGGGACTTTTGGGTAATGAGAACACTTAGTGGGTTCAGAGGGAATTCCCAATGCTGCTCAATAGGTCCTGTGCGAGGGAACAAAACACTAAATAACTAAATCAAGTATGATTTCCCTCAACCACATTGATGATTTTACTGTGTGATCTCTCACATTCCGACTCACCAAACCAAAACCACAGTTAAACAATTTGGAGTAGACTGTGATATAGTACAATGGATGTAGGACCTACATTTATTTTATGGCTTACACCAAGGCTGTAGCTAGACATAAGGTAGGCCATATGAGAGATGGGTGGGTGGGATCATATGCAAGATCTTTTTGGAAAAGGATATTTTTCATTGAGATCTTTGATGTTTTGGGAACAAAATGACAGTAGGCAACAGTTGAGACATTGGACCAAATCTTACGGAAGAAAAAGGCCATGACAATTTTTTTTCTTTTTTCCATTTTTATTCATTTTTTCCAAAACATTTCAACTCATCTTAAATCTGCTTCCAAGTTGTAATTGACGACTTCTCCAGCGCTGGTGCGAGTGTTGTCAAGAAGGGTAACAGTGAGGGATCTCATACTAAGTATGTGCAATGTCTGTATTTTTTGTGATGAACCCAATTGGTGTAAATCAAAGGTTACTAGAGGTCAGAACTCTGGAACTTGTAAACACAATTACAACTGTGATGGGTCTCATACATCAATGCTGTAGCATATTTGCATTTGAAGAAGCATACCACTGCACATGTTGTTCTTAATTTGTATCAGAGACTGGAACTTAGTTTAAATGTGTGTAACTTCTCAGCAGGCTTTGATTATTAGTATGTAATGTAAATGCAATTTTCCTTCAACAAAAGAGTACCAGTACATAGTAATAGCACAGTGAGCAGGGCTGTTCATGATTATGTCGACTCAACTAGTTTGTTCATTTATGGGGTTGACAGTGATTTTGCCAGAAACACCAAAAAATGGAGGTTATTACCATTACACCCCAAGTCCAAATTAATTCAGTCCTTTGGTTAAAGTTAGAGGTGGCTTGAGGGGGACAAAAATTTGCTTCAGGGCCCCTGTAAGGTGCAATTTGAAGGGTTTTGAAGGGAGCTTATTTGGGTAAGTTCAAACATTGCTGGAAAAGTGTCTTGTTTTTAAAAAAATCAAGAAATTGACAATTTTTCAATTTTTATTTTAATGAAAAGGGCACCTTCTTTTGGAATGGGGCAAACAAATTTCCCCCTCCTTTCTCCCCTCTGCTGGAAACACTGGTTGAAATTCTGAGTTACATGCCTTGTATGTACAGTGTAGCTTGAGAAACTGGCATTGGTTTTGTGTTTTGAAAGTTGTTTCACATAGCCATTTTACACTTGACTTCTTTGAAGGAAATCTGGCAAAGTGACTTACTAGTGTGCATTGCCATGGCAGCTGAATGCAAAATGTGGTTGGCAAATTGCTATATTGTAGTTTATTGGGAAGGTACACTTCCGAATACAGGATTTTGTTTGGTGGCCCAATCTTAGATATTCAGGTTGGGTGGCTCAGCAGGTGTAAATGTTCAATTGTGTGTCCAACTCATGAAATGTGAGTCACTTGATAGGTGTGTTATGTGTTGCTATTGTTTGGCAATGTTTGGGCTTACTTACTATAGCAGAGATGCCAATCCTTCTTGATTCTCAGGGAGGCTCCCTGAAAATTCAAGGATTTTTGTCCATTCCAGGTAACAAATTTGACAACCTCCCTGATTCAAGAAAGTTTTTCCCTCATTTAGTTGTATATAATTCTAAAAACCTCCCCGATTCTTATGTGAAACTTCCCTGATTTCTGGATGTAAATGTTGGCATCTCTGACTAGGGATGCACCGGATATCCGGTCCCGCCGGATGATGAAAATTATCCAGTTCCGGCTGGATTTTTTTTAAATCCGGCTGGATTTTCCTGTAAACTTGCTTAGCATTATGTACGTGATCTGAGTTGAAACAAACATGAGCACTGCAGTAACTGTCACAGAATAAATTTAAAGTTCATAAATGATAGCTATCAGTGCATGTTACAGTACACATATATAACATTCTGAAGACCTCTATTTAGCCCTTAAAAATGACTGAACCAAACAGGCAACAAAGTTATTAAAGTAAATGATTTGCATGTACATGTAACAAATATGACTTAAAATTCCTTTATTCATTTGCATTGCAATAATCCGGTTCCGGCCGGGTCCAAAATTTTGGATCCAGTACATCCCTATCTCTGAATTAGGCCAGGAAAGTCCCCCTCTCCCCTTGGATGGGGGTCTGTTACCTGACAGCATGCAATGAAGTGTCTGGCACTGATTATTTGCAACTTATTTTGCTGTTTGGTGCTAGGCGTGTGGTTTGGTTTGACTGCTTGTATTTTCCTTTTTTAGATGTCTGGCATGCCAAACAACTGTTAAGGATGCCTTTAAGAGGAAGTCACACTGAAGACTTTGATAAAGGAACCTAGTCTTACTGCGATTGTGCTTGGTGCTCAGTATAAGCAAAAGATAGGGAAACCAGCTATGGAGACACAAATGGAGAAAAAAGCTGTGGCTGGTTTGACTTAAACCAAAAGATTGGAAACTGGGCCATAAAAATCCATAGTTACAGTAACTATGAAGAGAGGGTCCCTACACAGATTAGAGCTTTTGCAGCCCTCTTAGTATGCACAGTTCCATGGCACTATTGACTTACATGCAACAGGTTTATACTTGAGCAACAGTTTACAGATTATAGCATTACAATGCAACACAGTTGGAATATGTAGCCACACTTTTTTTTTCCAGGTGGACACTTAGGGTGCACACATTTGTTTGGAATAAACTATGTCAGAGGTATAATAGGTAAGCATTTATAATAAGAGTTTGTTGCTTGAAAGCAAGACAGGAAATAGGGATTAGCTGTAAAGGGTGATGCATCAGACAAGTTGATTTAAGTAATTAACAGACTTGTGCATTGACTCATAGGGTTCTAGCCTGGTCATGTAGTTATTATATCAGACAAACAGGAAGTGGCAGACAAAACATACTACAACCCTGGATTCACAGGGAGGGATCAGGTCTAGAGGAAGGTTGCTGTTACACAATGTTCAGCTATCATCCACATTTACTGTAGATAGCCTCTGAGGATATGACTCTCTGTTTGGTGTGATTTCATCTCTCCCTAAAATCTGGGAAATACTGTAACCTTGCTTGTTATGCAAATAGAGCATTTTCCTGCTAGGGCCTGCTTTGGTCACACTTACCTTAACCATGTCTATTTACTTCATGGCGATTTAAGAGCCTACTGTATACACTGTGACTGTGCTGTCACTGTCTGTTACATTCTCGTTGACTGTTATGAATACTCTCAAATTTGCCAGAAATACTACACCGTGCCTGACCTGAAACCTTGTTTCGAAAAACAGATTCTTCCCATATCCTTGGCTTTTTGGTTGCGATGAAAGAGAAACCTATGCATTCACTATGGCATGTGTGTGTGTGTATGTGTGGATGGGTGTGTGTGTGTGTTTGTGACACTACGTTAAAACGATATCTCAAGATAGGAATGTCTGACAGTTTTCAAACTTGGTACATAGATGCACCTTATTGAGAGGAAGAACCCTAATGTTTTTGGCAGAGGTCAAAGGTCATCTGGGGTCACCGGGGGTCAAAGTCTGAAAATCCTGTTAACACAATATCTCAAGGTAGGAAACTTGGATAGATTTCATATGTGGTATGTTGATGCATTGTGGTCAGGAGATGGTGCCTAATGTTTTTTGCGGAGGTCAAAGGTCATCTGGGGTAACCAGGGGTCAAAGTCTGAAAATCTGTTTAACACGGTATCTGAAGATAGGAAACTTGGATAGATTTGAAATTTAGTATGTTGATGCGTCATAGTCAGGAGATGGTCCCTATTGTTTTTGGCGAAGGTCAAAGGTTATCTGGGGTCACCGGGGGTCAAAGTCTGAAAATCTTGTTAAAGCAATATCTCAATATGTCTGTCTATCTATCTATGGCTTTTGTGGAGGTCAAAATGGCATCTGGAATAACCAAATTATCTTTTGAACATGCTTGTTAAACATTTGAGTGAGAAGTTAATGGTGCATGATGTCAAATTTGAAACAGTACATTTATGTATCATCGAAACCTCAATGCATTTTTGCATTCTGGTTCAAGGAGAGTAAACTTTTTAGAAACTTCTGACAGGACTCCTGCCTTTGCTATCTTTTTTGTGGAAATTGACCCCAGTCTTACTTTTTTAGGTAGTTTTATCTAACAGTGTAACCCGTTCTATCTCGGTGACACTATATAACACCGTGTTGGTCTGTGGTAACTAACTTGATCCCCCTATGCTTATTGCCCCAAACTCAATCAACTGGTAACTTTTGTGACCAACTGCAAGAGTTTTCCCATTTGATCCCTGCTTGGGATCTGATCCCTCCTTTGGTTCAAGTAACAGGAAGTTGTGTCATTGAAATTATATGAAAAGTTTATGATGGTTTTCACAAGTTTGTTTGGCGTGGGGAGCTGGGCTGCGGAAGTACATCATTGATCTCATGTGACCTAATCCCCTGTTGTGTTCCCACTTGTTTTCTTAATCGCCTGCGTGTCATCTGATCCTCCCTGAAGGGGCAATCAAGCTCTTGGCATGTGATCCAGGGAACAAGAGGGTTCACACTTGCAAATTGTTCTCCTGCGCAGGGAACCGAATCTAATCACCAGGTTGTCATTCTCAAGTGGGAACACACTCGCAGAAGCAGTTGAACAAGATTGGTCTTAGAATAAATAACTTTTGGTAAGAGTGAAAGGCAGATGTTTAGATTAGAGTTAGGGATAGGAGTACAGGTTAGAGTTGCTAGTTTCAACTGGCGTTTACATCAATTGTATAATTTGGGTTACTGTTAGATAGAAATGATTATGCGAGACTGTACAGTAAAAATGGCAATTCCCTCTGCTTTTGAAGCAGCTCATGGAGTTGGGTCCTGAAATTTGATAAATTTTTCCAAGCCTGTTAAGTTTTCTTCACACGCCAATGACAAATGGTCAAACTTAGACAATCCCAGTGTCGTACATGGTACAAATAGCTGTTTTATGAGTAAGCACCAGTTCAATTTGTCTTTCACACATTCATGACCAGACACTTTTTCAAATTATGCACATACCATTACAAATCAGGACACAACAAATTTCAAAATTTAATTCGTAACTGCTGAATATAAAACTTGACTTGAAAGTTGCTGTCAAATGTTTTTGGTCTGTAGCATGCTTTTTATGAGCACATTTTTTAAAATGTAGCCTGTCTCATTGACAGTGCCTTTTTAAGTCATAATGTTATTGAAGTATATAGTTAGGGTAAAAAAGAATAACAATTCTCTATACAAGCCCCAATCTATGTTGTCCTAAATTTTTTTCTAGCCTGTGTGTCAATCTTTTGATGGGAGCTTCTTCTATCCCAACTTCATCCACATGACTGCTAACATCACAATTCTGTCCACATGTTTCAGAAACTTGCCATTTATTGGAGACTTGATCATTAAAGCTGCTTTTTTGGTCCCTTGTGAAGTAAGGAATGTATAGGAGCCACCTTGTCGTATGTGTGTGTGACAGATTGGAATGCAATGTTGGCCAAAGTGGTGTGATACCTCAATAACGGATTGATCAGTTTTTCTCAAACTTGGTGTGTACAAGTATGTTGTTGAGTAGGTATGCCCTATTGTTTTTGGTGGAGGTCAAAGGTCACTGGGAATCACCATAAGCCAGAAAGGGAATTTCAGTTAGTAGCTGTTACTCTCTCACAGCTACTAACAGAAAATGTCAGTTGTTCAAACTGCGACATAATTATAGGATGAGGTAGAATGTTAGGAGGTGGAAATGTTGTAACATTAACCAAGATAATATGAAAGGGTCAAAGGTTAGAGAGTAATGTTTTATTGATATCTTGCCACTGAAACATTTTAGAGGGTTGGTGTAATGGAAATTTGTGTTCAATGGTTTAAGTGAAGTACATATGATGACCTCCTTTGACATCATTTGACCTTTTGACCTTTGTGACACTTTTGTGACACCTGGATTGGTCTCATAGAGACAAACCAGAAGGGTAATTACACTACCCTGGTGCAATGTTCCTTACTAGAGTTAGTTACATTCAAGTGGCACATTAGTCAGTGTGTAGATCATATGCATTGGAATGTGAGGTATGCTGTGATATAACTCAAGCAAGTAACAACTCGCAAATTTAGAAACAAAAAGGTAGGGGACATGCAACCCTATCCCTAAGACTTCTCCACAGACCAGGGTTCGAAATTAGCATTGGTTTATCACTTGTCTGTCGGACGTTCACTCCTTGTAAGTCACTTGCCCGGACACATGTTTCGCTAGCCCGTTAATATGTGAGTCACAGTTACTGTATCAGTCTCATAACTAGCCTAATGTATAGCCAAAATGAACCTTCTTTTCATAATACTTTGAAACTTCAAAGTACATGAATAATGCTTCGTAGAAAAACAGTTCGTTTACCCTATAGATGAAATGATAAAAATAAACGTCTGCATAATTCTTTCAAATATCTTTAGATGAACGAAATATATATGCGGGTACAACCAGGAAATTGGTATATATCGACAAATAAATATAATAACACTTGTATTTGCCATCATTTTTCTAAGGAATCAGCAGGAATTGGACTTGCTTGACGGGCATAGCTGACTAAAATTGTACATGCCCGCACGAATGTTCAACTAGCCAGGGGGTAGCGGGCTTATGCTAATTTTGAACCCTGCCACAGATTTGACTATTCAGAATGTTGCATTGTAGACTTAATCTGGAGTTGGACCTGTGCGTTTGTGCAGTTTATATTTATGCTCTGGTCATCTTTAAAGGGAAATGTTGTGTTTGTTTTGCAAGGGAAATTCATCCTTTCAAAACTAATATTCATTGACACGGGGTGATAGATTATCAAAAATAAGGCAGTATGGTAGCCTTCTTTTCAAGAAATAAGTTTCCCATGCATAGAAATTCAGTTGTTTGTTGTTCAAGAATAATTTGTTCATCTATATTTCCAACATTTCAAATGATGCAATGTCCATGGCTCTTCTTGCACATAGTATTTTGAAGAGATGTAGCTATTGCTTGGGTTTATGATTAAGACTGAATTGTAGGATTGTGTAGGATAGGAGCCATTTTTTGTACTATTTATTGAAGCATTTTAAACACAATATTCCCTTTAAATAGCAGCATGACATGTACACTGTATAACATACACTTTCCCATTTTGGTGGGATTATTGTATTGCTTCATTTGGCCATATGTGACCAGGAGACTGACATTTAAAAGTCCTAAGTTTAGAATCTAGACTCACAAGTTTGCAAGTTGTATTGACAAGGAATTGAAGAGTGAGTACTGAAACAATTTTTTTCTCTCTCTTTTAATTTGCAGGTAGCTCACAAAACCAAACAAGATGGCTATCAACGCCTACAACTGTTATGTGCCCAAACTAGGCGAGAGGAAGGAGGTGATGGTATCTCATGCAGAGTGTGATAAAGACAACCAGGTTTTTGTCATCTGGGGTCAATTTGAGATTGCTCATGTGGAGAAAATAGAAGACGCCTTGTCAGAACTACAAGATGTAGCTCAACGTAAAGAACATCCCACAGGTCAGCTGAGACCAGGCGATCTGTGCCTTGCTAAGTCTATCCAAGATAATCAGTGGCATAGGGCTAGTATTCAAACTGCAACAGGCAATGATGTGCTTGCGTTTTATGTTGACTATGGCAGTACTGAATTTGTGCCTAGGAGTAGAATACGTACTTTGGATGAGACATTAGCACTAGACTATCAAGCCCAAGCAGCAAAACTTCTTCTCAGAGGAATTCAACCTATATTTGTGAGGGGAGGTATTAAACCCGGAACATTGGACTATCTTGACCGCTACATCGTAAACAAAGTGTTCTCATGTGAGCCCCTTGAACTTGATGGAAATGCAGTTTATGTTAAATTGTATTCACTGAATGGTAAGCGTGATATATCAGCCCAGTTCATCACTGATGGTTTTGCTGAACCTGGGACTCATCAGCCAGCAATTCATGCACCGCCACGTCAAGAAGATGTGGAGGCCCTACATCTCCCAGTGATGGGTATGGATGTCGGCCAGAGGGATCGTGTCTATGTTAGTCATGTGGTCTCCCCTACCCAGTTTTGGCTACAGCAGGAAGTAGTTGCTGTGGACCTTGATGACATGATGACTGACCTCCAGTCGTATTTTGGACCAGAGGGTGGTCACAAAGGTGAGCCTGTTCGTAATGTTGTACCCAACATGCCATGTGTTACAAGGTTTTCTGAGGATGGTCAGTTCTATAGAGCTCAAGTTCTTAGATCAACAGGCTTGAAATCTTGTGAGGTTTTCTTTGTCGACTATGGCAATTCTGAGGAAGTAAACATCTTTGACCTTAGAGCACTACCAAAGCAGTTTTCCAAATTACCAGGAGCTGCCATCGAAGGTGGATTGAGTGGGATTGACCCTGCATCATGCTCCCAGGAGGCATCTGTGACAAGATTTGAAGAACTAACAGTGGAAAAAATACTTTGTATCAAAGTGGACTCAGTTGAAGGACAAAAAGTATTAGTATCCATGGTGGATCCCAGGTCAGAGTTAAATTTGTCCATCGGAGAAATACTCCTCAAGGAAAAACTGGCAACTCGCACAGTTTCACGCCGTATGCAGTCCCCAAAAAGTCCCACAGGTGCTTTCAGTTCATCAGAAAGAAGCAGTTCAAGGGCCTCAAATTCATCCCTTCCAAGCCCAAGAGGGCAAAGTCCTGTAGGGAAGTTCAAACATCCAAGCCTACGTGTAGGTTCTAGCCACCCAGTCACTGTGACACACATCAACAGCAGTTGCGATTTTTCCTGCCAACTTCTGGCCAATTCTCCAGAGTTTGAATCCATGAGTGAGATGTTACAAACGGAATATTCCTCAAAAAATCCCAGAGAAGGGAAATTACAAAATATCCAAGTTGGATCAGTGTGCTGTGCCCAGTTTTCAGAGGATTCAAATTGGTATCGTGCAGAGGTGAAAAGAGTCCTTGACATGACAGCGGAAGTGGTCTTTGTGGATTATGGCAATAATGATGTGCTGCCTTTCAGCAAAATAAAAGAACTTGATCCAGGTTACATGAAGATGGAAGCCCAGAGTATAACTTGTCGCATGGAGAATATAGAAGATATCCCAAGGCATACAAAACAGATGAAAGTCAAGTTTGAAGAGCTTGTAGGTGAAAATGAGCTTGATGCAAAGGTGTACAGGATAGAGGGCAGTGTTTATATTGTTGAACTGGTGGATAAGATGAAGAGGTTGAACATCAATGAGCAAATGGAGAGGTTTTGTGCATCTCTGAAACCCCACCACTCTGCACCATCCTCAAGCAAAACAGAATACAGAAAGGTGGACCCTAAGAGGCATGAGAAAATGAAGGTTTACGTCAGCAATGTGGAAAGTCCAAATTTGTTTCATTGTCAGCCAGTCAGCTCTGCAGAGGAACTTCAAAACCTAATGGATGATCTCAATGCTCACATTGGTAGTGCAAATGCAAACACAAAATTTCAGGCCAAGCTGCAAGCCCCCTGTGTAGCTCAATATTCAGAGGATGAGATTTGGTATCGTGCAATCGTCACAGGAATGAAAAGGTCAGGGGATGTGGAGGTCAGGTTTGTCGACTTTGGGAACCATGAAACAGTTAGCCCGGTTGCAATAAGACCTCTACCCAGTAGGTTCATGACATTTCCAATGCAGGGTATACCTTGCTCTCTTGAGGGAGTTTCCTTTAAATCCTGGATGGACGAAGATATCAACAAGTTCACCGACATGTCAGGGGAATCCGAGTTGGAAGTCATTTTTGGCAACAAAGTTGGTGAAAATTACGAAGTGAAACTTATATCTGAAACAGGTCTGTGCATAAATGAAATTTTCCGAAGTCCAGCTCGTGTCACCTCTCCAAGGGGAAGACGATCACCACCCTCTAATCAGGGTGTTCCCAGTGACAGAGGTGGTGGTCATCAGCAGAAGCAGGCAGCACCAACCCCAAAGGGAGAGACAGGCCAGTACAAGGAGAGGGAATTAAAAGTAGGATCAACCATTGATGTGTACATCTCACATGTGGAAAACCTCTCCGAGTTGTGGTGCCAACCAGCTTTCACAACAAAAGATTTGGAGTTCTTAATGGGACAGTTACACACAAAATACAGTAAGCTGAGACCAAACGAACTTTCTGTCAGTAATCCACGCCTTGGAATGGCATGTGTAGCCCAGTTTGCGCAGGACAAAAATTGGTATCGTGCTCTAGTCACCAACAAACAGCTTGACCGGGTGCATGTCTGTTTTGTGGATTATGGTAACTTTGAGTATGTTCCTTTGAATTACATCAAAGAGATTGATGAGGCTGTCATGCAAACCCCGGTTGTTGCAGTGAAATGCAGTTTGAAGGGAGCCAAAGAGTTAGATGGTCCTCAAAGGGTAAAGAAATTGCAGAGTATGATCGATGAGGTTGATTGTTTTAGCTGCAATGTCATTAGCTCTGCAAATGGGGTGTTTGAAGTCGATTTCAAATTTGGAGGAGGAAAGTCTGTTGCAGACATACTGAAAAGAGTGCCTAAGGCAGAAGAACCAAAAGCAGCTCCAATGAAATTGCAGACCCCACCAAGAGGTCAAAGGTCATCTCCCAGATCCCCAACATCTCCCAAGCCATCAGGAATGTCCTACAAGGACAGATCACCACCCCAGCCACAGAGACAGTTTCAGTCCAGACCAAACTCAGTGCCAGCACCTTTACCTCCCAAAAAAGATAAAACATCAGATTGGGATGTGGAAGAACCATCCCCTTCTCCATCATTGTCCCTGCCTCCTGCTGAGATCAAACCAACCAAACCAGTTGCTGTTCCTCCACCCACTTTCAGGCATATCAAGCGGCAAGCTGACTTGGTGGTGTTGGATGAGTTTGTGGATGTGGTAGTTAGCTACATAGAATCTCCTGCTAAATTCTGGATCCAGCTTGCCAGCTTGTGTGCAGAAATAGATAACTTGATGGAAACGTTAAATGATGAGGTCTCAAGCGGCAAGTTGAAAAAGATCAGCAAGGTAGAGAATGGACAACTCTGTGTGGTGAGATCGCCAACCGACGAAGCTCTTTACAGAGCCAGGGTTTTGAAGAAGGTTGGAGAAGGATTGGAAGTGTACTATGTAGACTATGGAAACAGAGAAAACATTCCATCTGACTCCATATTTGTGATATCTTCAGACCTCTTAAAATTCCCTGCACAAGCTATACAGTGTACTCTGTCATCCATTTCAAAAGGGATTCCATTCAATGATGATGTAGTTGACAAATTTACCGAACTCACGATGGATAAGCAGTTGGTCGCCAAACCGGTCAAGAGGTCAGTCAATAGGGTAGAGGTGGACCTAAGTGACACCTTGGGAGAGAAGGATGTGAATATTTCAAAGGAAGTGAGTAAAATCTTGGAGGAGGGTAAGATGACCGCATTGCCAATGACAGATATCCCGGATGACAAAACCGCAGCATATGTTACTCAGGTTGAAGAGGATGGGTCATTCTACCTTCAAATGGCCAGTGCCACTGAACTTTTGGAACAGCTTCACAGTGAGATCCAGGCAGCTTATGCAGAAGAGGTACCAGCTTTGACCGAAGCTAAACCTGGACAGTTGTGTTGCGGCCTTTACAGTGAGGATAATGAGTGGTATCGTGGTATCGTTGAAAGTGTCTCTGAGTCAGGGGAAGCTAAAGTAAAATTTGTTGACTATGGGAACTCCTCCATGTCTAAAGTTTCTGACCTTAAGGAGTTACAACCATCATTCTTGGGTAAATCACCTGTGGCTGTGAAGTGTGAGTTGCATGATGTTGCCTTAACAGGGATCTTAGAGATTGCCAATGTACTTGAGGAATTAACTCTAGAAAAAGAACTTGTGTGTCAGTTTTTAGACAAATGTGTACCATGCCAAGTTTCTCTTTTTGTGAATGATGTAAGCATCAATGCTGAAATCAGTAAAAGGTTTGACCATTCTTCTGAGCAAGCAAAAGTGTCTACTCCAGAAGCTGGAAGTCATTGGGTGTTCCCATCTATGGAGGTGGGTAAGAAAATTGAGGCTTATGTTTCCAGTGTTGTGTCACCAGAATATTTCTTCTGCCAACCAATAAGTGTAACACAAAATTTGGAAGAGTTGATGGTAGAGATGCAATCTGTATACAGCCAAGACTCTGCTGAATTGCTCTTGAGTGCAGGTGAAATACCAAACGGTACATTGTGTGCTGCCCTCTATGCAGAGGACAACCAGTGGTATAGAGCAGAGGTTGTAAACCAAGAGAACGACGAAGTAACTGTCATCTTTCCAGATTATGGTAACTCTGATGTTGTCAAAAAGACCAATCTGAAGATACTGCATAAAAAACACAGTGACCTACCCTTGAATGCAGTATGCTGTAAGCTCAACGGAGTGAAGGCTTCATCCAATAATACATGGACTCCAGAATCATGTGAATATTTTGAAACAGAAGTTATGGACAAGCTTCTCCTGGTGGAAGTACTGGAAACCCCCACGACCTGCTCTGAAGTTGGAAGGGCCGTCCATAGTGTTACAGTTTTGGACATGGGAATAAAGCTTAGTGACAAGCTCATTCAAGCTGGTCATGCAGTAGGCATTGATTCCGTGAAAGAAACATCCACTGGAAAGGAAGAGCTTGGTCTTTCATCGTCTCTGACATTTGCAGGTTTCTCTTCATATCAGCTGAAGGAGGGGACCTCTGAAGGGATCTTCATTACAGCTGTCACATCGTTGAGTGACTTTTTCATCCAGTTAGCCAGACATGGAGATGAAGTGTTGGAGTTTGGCGCAAAGGTTGATGATTTCTACAAAAACAATGAAACTCCCTGCGTTGAAAATGTTGAAGTTGGTGTCCCCTGTGTAGTCCAGTTTTCAGAAGATGAAGTGTGGTACAGAGCAGTGGTTGAAGAGATTACAGAAGAAAGAAAAGTTTATGTTACTTTTGTAGATTATGGTAATGGAGACACTGTACTTGCTTCAAGCATCAAAAAGTTAGATGGGCAGTTTGCCAAGCAGCCAGCATATTCTTTCAGATGTAGACTAGCAGGAATTGAGAAAAGTCATTCTGTAAGTGATAGCAACGTCGAAAAATTTGAAGGATACATGGAGAAGGAGACGCTCGTCGGTAAATTTTTTGGTACTCAAGATGCAATTTTGGATGTCCAGATACAGGATGAAGGAACTTCTGTGGCAACACATATGGGCTTGGAAGAAAATCTGACACGGTATCAGTTGAAGCAAGCAGCAGCGTCATCGGTGACGAATGAATCAAGAGTTACTACCTCTACTTCCATGTATCCAGGTTATGTTGCAAAATTGTTACATCAAGGGACCCAGACTGGAGTTTTCCTCACAGCAATAACATCTCTCAAGGAGTTTTACATCCAGTTGACAGAAGATGGGGATTCTGTTGCCAATTTCACAGCTGAAGTCGATGAGTTCTACAAACAGACAGAAGTTCCATCTCTTGAGACAGTAGAGGTAGGTGCCATCTGTGCCGCCCAGTTTGCTGATGACGAGGTATGGTATCGTGCAATGGTGACCTCAACCCATGAAGATGATGTTGATGTCCTTTTTGTTGATTATGGTAATTCAGATACAACTGCCAAGGGCTCCTTGAAAAAATTAGACGACAAGTTCCTAAGTACTCCGGCATTTGCTATTAGATGTCAGCTCACTGGTGTGGATACCTCAAATGACGATGAAGGGGTGTTAGCAAAATTTGAAGAGTACTTGGAAAGTGAAACCCTCCAGGTTAGAGTTACGAGCAATGCAGATAGCCGTATTTGTGTCCAGATTCTGCAAGATGGGGAATCTATCGCAAAACAATTAGGTCTCAAGGAGAATTTTACAGAAGACTTGCCCCTATCCAGTGACTCATATTCTTCATTTGATCTTTGTTCAGGAGACAGGGAACCAGTGTATCTCACGTCTGTAATGTCATTGTCAGACTTTGCTATTCAGCTGAAAAAATTTGAAGACGCTGTCAGTGATTTTTCAGCTAAGTTTGATGAATTCTACAAGAATCATGAAATCCCACCAATAACATCAGTTTCAGTTGGAACAAGATGCGGGGCTAAGTTCAAAGATGATGATGTTTGGTACAGAGGGATTGTAGACCAGGTAGAAGCAGGCGTGGCTGAAGTGACTTTTGTAGATTATGGCAATAATGATTCGTTTAATATATCTGAGCTCAGGGAACTTCATAAGGACTTTGCTGTCCAACATCCATACTCTTTCAAGTGTAGCCTAGCAGGCATTGGAAAAAATGAAGTCACAGAAGACATGGAGACAAAATTTGGAGAATACTTGGAAAATGAAAATCTCATCGCCAATGTGATCAGAGTTCAGGACGAGAGGCTTGTAGTACAACTCTTAGATGGGGATACCTCTGTCGCTGTTCAGCTGGGACTTTCCGAAGATTTGGAAGCTGAAAAAATGGGTGAGACCATTAAATTTAGTTTTACTGGTGGTAGTAAACTAGGTTGAAAACTAGATAAAATGCATCAGCCTAGGGAATTCACTTTCATATTAACTTCATGTGGGGTAGAGCAATTTGAGTTGGGGTCAAGAAAAGGGATTGATAAGAAATTGCCATGGGTCAGCTATTACAAGGAATGATGTTTGATGTTAGTCTTAGAATATTGAACACCAAAGTTTCTTGTAGCAGATGTACCCACCTTGAGAACTGTAGTTAATGGAAGGAGACTTTAGGTGTAATGATACATTAGAAATTGTTACTTGCCTGAAATGATATTTTAGAAAACTGTATTGCAACCTGCAAGTGTTCTAAATGAATTTCCTTACCCACAGTTCTCTGGAATGTAACCAATCGAAGGACTCCAAGAAAAAAATTCAGGGGATTTGAACATCTGCATCCAGGGCTAGAAAAATGTTCATTTCCCAGTAGACAAATTTAATTTCCCATGTTTTCCTCTACTTCTCATCAGGGAATTTCGCACACTGTTGATACTTCCATCCATGTGTGCATGATGTGCATTTTGTATTGTCATAGATAATTGTATTGATGGTTGTCAAACCTTGCCATCTCATGCGTTCCTCCTTTCTCTATTCTGTCTCATGGAAGACGTAATTCTGTAAGTCAACCCATTTCTACTGTTCAGTGGTGGCACAGTACCTTACTGTTTTAACAGTCATCATTGCTATGATGGCAGCAGGTAAAGACAAACCTAACATCAAGTACTTATTGCTTGGCAAACTATGCAATTTAATCTGCCAAGCATATTTGATGGACAAAAGGAGCTGAATGTGTGTGTGCCCTTTAGGAAAATGAAATGGTAGTCCAAAGGGCAGCTACCGAGCAAAAAACTGGCTGTCCCTCAGGAGATCTGGTCAGTCCCACTGACTTTTTTCAGAAATGGTTACACTTTTTACCACACATCAGGGAACTAGTTACAAGTTGATTGTTTAGTTAGTCAGGTAGAGTTTTATGGGCCCAGTTTTCAACCAATTGGTTCAAGTCGAGCCAAGCTGAATGGCTTAGTCTTTATTCCTTAATTGATGAAAATTACATTCACCACACTCAAAATTTTGGGTTGTCCACAGGACAACCTTGTACACAATTTTGGAAATATTTGTCAGTCTAAAAGAAATTATGGTTGTCTCAGATGCCCAGACACCTGCAAAATCCTTAACTGAGTGATATCTGGTGGAGGTAAACAAAGTGGAATTGGGATGGTACCATGGACTTACACACATGGACAGAGCATGTAACATGTACGTCCTATCCATAGCTGGTGGCAACCGACTGGGACGAAAAAGGCGCACCAAGATGGTCGCCGTGAACCTATAAATCAACTGATTTGACGACAACTCTATTATATTTTAAACAAAAGTTAAACTTGAATGGGAAACAATATCATATTCCTGCAATAAGTGAGGGGAATTTGACTTTACCTTACCATATTTCAAAAATATTTCAACTTTCTTTCAAAATATAGGGATTTACTTGAGCAAGTCCAAACTTTCACACAAAACCATAGCAGACAGCCATCTTGGTGCACTTTTTCTCACACATATTGTAGCAACAATTACTGTGCAGTATGCTCTGTCCATGTATACAAAGTCCGTGGATGGTATGCAGTGTGCTTCTTAGAGTCAAAATAGATTTTCACTTTTATTTTGGAAAATTATCACTCATGACTTTCCTTTTTTTGTGTTCAATCTTAGGTGAACACATTGACACAACTGCTCATTCACTAGCAGAGGATGCCCTTAGTGCAGCAATGAAGGACATTGAATTGGAGGACTCTGAGCCATCCACTGGAGAGGCTGGAGAGCAAAGTAATCCGCCAGGCGCAGAGGTGGCAGCATCCAACCCTGAGGAGATTGCAAGCACCCTCATCCAGGAAGTTATTGACTCGGCCTGTAAAGAAGTCAGTCAGCTGACCTTAGATGAGGATGAATGTGACAAGGATGGGGAGTCAACAGAGTTGACAACTACAACAGAGGCTTCACCATCTGCAATAGATGTAACTTCCCCAGGTATGAGGAACTCCACCTCTTCACTTAGGAACATTTGTAAAGTCTACAACCCCTTCCTCCTGCCTCATCTGCATAACCTCCTTCCCTTACATTCCCCCCCCCCCTCCCAGAAATCACCTGTTTTGCATTTCTTCATTTATTTGTCAGTTTGCCAGGCAGGTAGCAGAATTTAGTTATGCCTTAATCAAGTCCAGAACTAGCTTATAAGGGGCCATGGGTGCAGACAGCCAGGGGCCCTTAAAGATCAATTTCTAAGTGGAACACCACCATAGATCTCTGTGTAGGACATTGTGGCAGAAAATGCTTCCCAGCTAGTCCATGTATGTTTGAAAAGCAGACTTACCATTATACTGAAAGGCATCTTGCCATACCTCTGTTATTGGACACCCAACTATAGGGTGCTCCTAAGGGACATTGCGTTTTTGAAACGGGATCTTTTTGTAGAGCATAATTTAAATCAACAGTTAACTCACATCTGACACCCACAACAAGTGTCTTCAAACAAGCTACTTTCAGACCGCATGTGTGGTCTAACGGTAGAGCATTCACCTCTCATGTGGAAGGCCTGGGTTCGATTCCCAGGTCGAGTCATACCAGAGACTCTAAAAAAGGAACCTGCTGCCATTGTGCGTGATGCTCCGCATAAGCAATGTAGTAGGGAAAGCAAGCCAGTGAGCTACAACTGGAAAAAGGGCAGTGGCCTGCTCAACTTGAACCAATAGTTTGGAAACTGGGCTGTAAAACTCTGACAGACTAACAAGCTACTAGTTCCTTACATGTAGAGGTGAATGTAAATTTGCTGGGCATTCTATCAGTGAGGTCATTTCCCCTGTAACTGTTGATGTCATTCTCCATTTAATTTTAGTGTTATGAGACCCTAGACTTTGCCTTAGCTTATTACCAACTACACTTTTGGATCAATTTCTTTTTAAGTTTTACATTGGGCATTTAAAGTGGGGAAGAGCTGGACATTTAGTGGAGATTATATTCTTTGAAATACCAAACAGGGGTGAGTTTCTCTTTGGGCTGTTAGCCTTGGTCAAAATCATTAAAGTGTTTCAATAAGTTGCTTCATGAAATTCACCAATTTTACCTACACCTCTTAAGGTTTCTTTATTTACCAGTGACGAAATTTTGTCTTACTTAGACAGTCCCCATATTCTACACACAAATAATTGTTTCACGATTGTTTTAAACAATCCGATTTGGTTTCAAGAAAAAGTTGACCACACACTTTTTCAAATTTTACACACAACTGTTACTTGCCAGGGTACAAAAAGTCAAAATTCTAAGTTTGTGTTACTATTGGATGCAAAACTTCACTAATCATGGTGATTATAATAGTTGTAATCATGGTGATTACAACTATTACAAAATAGAATCTTAAAGACAATTTCTTTTAAACATTGACGTTTCTCAGCCAACCTGCTCCATTGCAACCTTGGCGTACTTAAAAGTGATGATGTGCACATTTTCAAGATGCAAAGTTTTATTTTCAAATATGTCAACGACCTTCTGCCCAATGTTTTTAGAACTACTGTTCATACAAATCGCAATATGGCTTTGCATACAAGCACAAGAAACAACAATCTTTTCTCTGTTACTAGGCAATACTCTAGGCATGGAAAATTTCATTTGAACAACTATTGTGTCAGATTATGGAACAACCTTCCAAATCACTTAAAACAACTTAAATCTTGTCACTCCTTTAAGAAAAGATTGAATATTCTACTACTTGATAACTACTGCATTTTGTGTTGTTAGTCTCCCTTTCTTTCTCCTTCTTCGCTTCTCATTTTCTCTGTTTCTCCTCTCTGTTTTGTGTTAGTGGCCTTCGTGTTAAAGTTTTTTTTTTTTTCTTAAGGTTGCTAGCTTTGTTAGACACTTATGTGTTTGTCCTAGTATCCTGTTCATACTTCTACTGTACCATTTCTGATTATGTACTTGTATTTGTGTGGACGAAATAAATGAAATGAAATAAGCATCAGCGTGGCCAGTAGATTTATTGCAGTACAAATAGGAGTTGGGAATTGACTGGAGAATATATGAGAAGAAGACTAGACAGCAGAAAGAGGCATACTTCAGAGTCCACTTACTTGCTCCAGAAAAACATGCATTTCAACAGATGGACATAATCAGTACATACATATCCACTCAGGGTGACGGCCAAACCAAGTCCAATGAACAACACAAAAGTAAAGCACTAACAGGACACTGCAACAAAAGGACTTTCGTAACATAACACACCTACTGGACTGTACACATACCAAATAATTCCAGACATAAATTAACCTTTAATTCTTACACCATCAACTCAGTAAGCCCATTGAAGATCGCTGTCTTTATTTTTTCAGATGATGCTCCTGCAGGAGAAGAGGAAGATGAGTTCGAAGATGCCCAGACCAGCCCAAGAGATGAGACATATACTCATGAAGAAACAGAACGTGGAGAGATTGCTGCGAAAGAAGGAGAAAACATTGGACCTATTATAGGTGATTAAATTAGGTTGTGTTCCCATTTGTGTGAGAGCAGTGGGTCATGGTTTTATTTATTCATGACTTAAACTTGATGCAGTCTCCTCTCCACATCTGAGTGAGCCTTATAGATCAACATGCTTTGTGAACACAATGTGTATTCTTGAAAAGGTCATGATTGTTTCCGTGTGTTAACTTGGGTGGGACTTCCACTCCCCCCCCCCCCCCAATAATAGGGGGGTGTTGTTAAGTCAGAATGGGATGACATTCCTTCTCATGTTAATATTTAGAGAAATTTCCTAAATGAAGCAATTTTGTGTACACATAGCATGCATAGTGGTAATGCACCAGATGTGGTGTCAACTGTGTTTACTTGGATTGGGCATCAAGTTAAACATGGTTTCCTTGTCCTTAGAAACTTGAAAAGTGCCTATATTTTGATGCATCAAAATGGAGGACTGAAAACTACTGTTGCTATACTTAATGATTCTGTCTTAACAACACAAGTCTGAAAGGTCTTAAAAAGGCTAATAAAGATCCATGTCTCAAAACTTGTTTTTCCCACTCTAAGGACAAAATGGCCTTTGTAACCAACAATTTTTTGGTTGAAGGAAGGCCAAAATTCTCTCATCCAAGGCCAAAATGTAATACACTTGACAGAAGAACAGAACAAGGGATTGCACAGTAGGCTATGAATGATTGATTTGCATAGCAGGTGAATCAAATATCAACAGAACAGAAAGAAAGTGAAAACGAAAACAATATTAGTTCACATGTGCTGCATTTGAATGCTCCTGCAAAAATGAATTGATGAAGGAACTGCACTCGGTATTTGCAGTTGTTTAACAAATACAGAGCAGCTTGAATGACACATCATCAGCCAAAAGTGGCCTTCTGTAAGTGAGTGAGATGTGCCTGTCAAACGCCAAAACAGTTGCTTATTGGGTTAGAGTTTTTTTAAACATTTTTTGTGGTGAATCAAGTTAATCGCTGGAATCTTATGTCACAGTTTTAGAAGTTTGTGTTTTAGAGATGTGATTGCTTAAGTGGACAAATAGTTGGAAAAACAAGTGTTGGATTATGTGTTCCTGAGTGTATGTAGACAGGAAAAATTGAGTTTTGTATAAATTATTTAAACCAGAATTTTGTGTGGAGTTTGGTCTTCTGATTTAATTTAAAGCTTTTGCAATATTCTGCTGGAAATTTTAGAGCACGTCTCAGCATAGTCAGCATGGTGAATAATCTCTTGCTGTTAACATAACTGACTGCATGGTCAACTGGTTAGAGCACCAGGGGAGGTGAGGAGTTCAAGTCCTGGCTGGGTCGTACTGAATACTTTAAAAACCGAACTTACTGCCATCGTGCTTGGTGCTCAGCATAGGCAGTGAGGTAGGGTAAACATCCCAGTGGACTGAAATATAAGGCAGTGGCCAGCTGGACTTGAACCAATTGTTTGGAAAGTGGGCTGGAAAACTCCATCTGACATAGCTTAACCTCTTGCTGGTAACAAGGATTTGCATTCACCCAGCAAATATACCCTTTAATTTCTTTGCTACATTTAACTTGAATCAATTGTGTGCAGTGCATGTAACTTGGTGAAGTTATATTTGAATAGTTGAACATGTAAGTGTTGTATCAAAGTGTCTTTCAGCTCTTGTGTAGATTAGTTAGGTAATTGATCTCTTAGTTATTGTTTATTCATTTTAGATGAAGCTCCTCAAGGGGAAGAAGATGAATTTGAAGATGCAGAAACTAGTCCGAGAGATGAGACATCCACTCATGAAAAACCACAAACTGAAGAGGTTGAAACAATTGGTGATGTAGAAGAGTCACAAGGAGAAAACAAGGGTGAGATTTTTGGTGATGGACAGCTAAAAAGTGACGAGAATGAAGTAAGTTCAGGGGAGGTGGGTAAAGAAGAGAATGTTGTAGAGACAGAAGAAGATGTGGTTGATGATGAGCAGAAAACGGGTGATGGAGAAGTTACAACAAAAGATGTAATTGAGAATGGTGTTACACAAGAGGTAGTAACAGAGAATGGGAAGCGGGATGAAGAACTGGGGGAATCTCAGAAAGGACACGTTGCTGTGAATGGGGAAGATGAAGAACCAAAGGAGAATGTTGATGCAGGAAATGATGGAGAAGAAGAAAAGCAGGAGCATGGAGGAGAAGAGACTTCATCAAAGGAAGAGGTATTAGGGGTAAAAAGTGTGGAACAAAGTCCTCCTGATGGAGATGCCATACAGGGTGATGTAAAGGAAGGGGAGGGAGATAGCTAGGAGGAAGGGGGTATTGTGCTACAGAGCAGAGGGCACATTATCTAAGCTGACTAATGATGCCACTATCAGCTGAGGAGTTTGCAAGACGAAAGTTGGTTTCAGTGCCTTTTTGTGATAAAATGATAGTAAGGAGTTGTCAAATTCACTTCTGTCAGTGGTTGAAGTCAGTTTACATATGAAGAGTGTGCAAAGTCTTGGTGCGTTGGAAGCCGTCCTTAGTGGGTTCTTTTTTGTCATACTGAAAAGTTGGTGGAGGTTCAGGAAGAAATCAGTATGTGACAAGGAAATGTTACAGAGACAAACCTCAGAATGTTTTTATTACTGAATTAGAGATGATTTCTATGTTCCTTTTCTTACTTTTTAAATGATTAGAAGGTGCAATTAAGGAAGAGCAGAAA
Organism: Holothuria scabra; assembly: GCA_037179385.1. Taxonomy (NCBI): domain Eukaryota; kingdom Metazoa; phylum Echinodermata; class Holothuroidea; order Aspidochirotida; family Holothuriidae; genus Holothuria; species Holothuria scabra. The sequence goes on from CM074191.1 coordinate 21,534,700, forward strand.
TAGGAGGATGGAGAAGTTACAACAGAAGATGTTTCTGAGAAGGGTGTTAGGGAAAGGGTGGTAAAAAGAGAATGGGGAGGGTGATGATGAACTGGGGGCATCTCAGTAAAGAGTCCTTGATATGAATGCTGAAGATAAAGATCAATGAGAGTATGTAGATGCAGCAAACAATGGGGAAGAGGAATAGCAGGATGATGCAGGAAAAAAGGATTTGTGATAGGGAGAGGTATCAGGGGTTAAAATTGGGGAGCAAAAACCTCCTGCTAGGGATATCATATGGGGTTATGTAAAGGAAAGGAAGAGGCATAGCTAGACGGAAGGGGATATTGGGCTACAGAACTGTGGGCCCATCACCTAAGCTGACTAATGATGCCAGTGTCAGCTAAGGAAGTTTTCACAAGGGCGGTGGAGAGGAGCATCCTGGAAGAACATTTTTTTCTACACTTGAGAGTTCCTTCTAAGTTAAATTCATGTTTGTAATTGAACTGACAGAACTTCACTTCCAATAGAGGCTTTGCAATTACGTCACAAAACCGCCATGCTGGAGGACATTCATGCCAAATACACGTGGCTTTGCGCGAACGCACTGCAAAGAGTACACTGTGATGTGCACGGTGTGTACAAATTCAACAAGCAAGCGCGTCCCGTATGGTTTACTACGTAGTTACATGTACTCCAACATGGCCGCCGGAGAGTATTATGACGTCATGTGAAAAGCCTCTATACAGCGTTTTGATTAGTGTCTTCATCAGCTTAACACAGAATTATGGGATACATGAGGTTGTACTTTGTAGTGTCCTCATCAGCTTAACACAGAATTATGGGATACATGACGTTGTACTTTGTGGTCAGTATGGTCTGTTATTGTTGCTGTGAAATATTACACAGGATTGTTGTATTTTAAGATGCATATCTCAGTTTCTTTCACAAATCAATTTATTAGTTGAAAATTGGATTATTTTATAGGTATGACTCGCTTCAATTGTCACTGCCTTACATTTTGTTGGACTGTGTGTAACAAAACATGTCTACTACCTGCTGATGTCTGATATGAGTGAGCAAAACTGCTCTCAGATTTTACCATGTTTACTAAGTGGTGAACTTGGAACAAATAAATAATTTCAACTTTAAGAGATTGTCTTCTTTTATGTTGAGAAAAACTTTGCACTTGGTGTTGAAAAGGTCATTTAAGGTAAAAGCTAACAAGTTTTAAAGTTTTTCAGTTTATACACAAGAGTACCAACTTTTTATGAGCACTTGCTTTTCACATCCTTTTGCTAGTATCACAAACTATGTGCTGAAACTAAGCATTTGGTAACAAAGTAACAAAGGGGTGGCTTAAAGGAATTGGTAAAAAAAAAAAAATAAATTCTTTTTGTTTTTTGGTAACTGTAAAGGGTGTACACAGCCACCCCACCTTTTGAAAACTTTCATTGCAAATATGAAATATTGGTACAGTTTTGTTAAAAGTGTTGTAACTCACCTTGCAGTGCAAATTTTCATTATGTCCTATAAATTGGGAGATTCATGAATAAAAAATTACGGTAGTGTTGAAAAAGTAAACTGTACATTACATATAACATGTTGTCATGGTATGAAACTTTAGTTGGCCATTACTGCTTTATTGAATATTAATGGCTGTTATTGCTACAACATACTCATTCATCCTTTATATGTTATTTGCATGATACATTGTCAGTCAAAAAGTCAAGTATTAACAGTACATGTATGTTTTAGCTAAAGGTTCAGGGAGATGGCATCTACAAGCATCCCTGTAGCATCTATGTAGATCTCAGGGTATTAACAGAACTTCACAATATATTTAGGTGCAGATCTGTTGAAAGACTACTGGTGAAAAGGCTTGATCATGTTTGTACGGGACACTTTCTCTCAGAGGGGTGGTGACTCTTTGCCTGACTCCAGATACCCAACCAGGGCATAATCTCTTCCTGACTAAGGGACCAAAGTCTCTCCAATTTAACAAGGTTTTGGCAAATGTGAGGGGGGGGGGGGGGGGGGCTGCAGCTCCTTCCCCAAGCCCCAGGCCTGTATGGCCATGAACTTGCTAGGATTTGTGATATCAAAGCATTTTTGATGCACCTTGATCAATTAGGTATTCATGTTGGTCATGCATGTGAGATGTACAGAGTAATTGGTTAGCTATGTTTCTTGTTGTTATAATCCTAAAATTCCATTTTAAATATTTTTTATCTTAATATTAAAGTTTGCTAGAAGGAATTCCCAGATGACTTAGGCCAAATCCCAAAGATAAAGAACCCCCCTCCCTCCCAAAAAGAAAGGGAAAAAAATTGTCAAGATGGTTGCTCAGCTGCTACTTATACCCAGTGCTGTGTCAAAAGCCCAGTGTGAGTTGACCAGTTGCAGTATTTCCAGAGTTGCAATGAGCCGTGACTTGAATCACCAAATTTGGAAAGCGAAATGACTGGAGGAACGGTGTCGTGGATTTCTCAAAGAAACAGAACAGCGACTTGAGACAGTTTCTCTTCTCAATCCACATTAGATGTAGCAAATGACACGAGCAGACTGCAGAAACAGGTGACTCATTACGACTCTTCAAGTATTTCATAAGGAGTACTTTTAGATACAGTTAATCATAATAATTCCTGTAAGGCATTGAAAGGCATTTGTTTTATTTTGCTAACACTAAGTGATCATAAAAGATGGAGAAGCGTGTGGCTCATGAATTGCAAGTCAGGTGGCAACCGACTTTTGATTGATATTAAATGGAAGAGACGTGAGTAGCTCATTTCATGCAGTATGCACAGAGGGTGTTCTGAATACACATTTGGGCCTTGTATGCCTGCCATAGTATGCCATCCAGCAGTATAAACTCAGTTTATCTGCATATGGAAGAGGTTAGGACACTTGTAGGATGCTGTAGGTGTTATCTTGTTAGAAACAAACTGTCACTTGAGCAATGTAGGCTGAACAATCCACCTTCTAAAAAAAAGTGCTGTGTTGTGACTGCAATCTTGACAAATGAGACGGAAACATGCAGAAGAGCTAACATTTTCCTTCCTTTTGCGGTCTCTTAAGTACAAAATTTGGGGTAATGTCTGAAAACAAAAGAAAACAACCCAAAGTGAATTTTCATGATTTACTCAAAATGTTGATGGTATAATGACATCTAAAAATTCATTTAAAGTTAGTGTGACATGTCAGCAAAATGACCTCTTTTCACTTGGTAGTTACAGAGTGAACTTTTCTGTGGGAAAATCGGTTGGAATTTTTTCAATATTTTCTTACGGTTCTCTTGAATGTTTCTATAGCAAGTTGTTGCTTATGCAAAAATAATGATGTGGAATGTTGCAAAGTGTTGACATTTCTTTTGTTAACCTTATAGTAATTCTTATTAATTACTGAGCAGATAGTTTATGGTTTGGTAATTGGTACTGACAATTTTCAAGGACACAATTTAAACTTCCAAAATAAAACCCTCAGGACAAACTATTGTTACAACTGTCCTTGAAATAGAGATTGTAAAAACAAAGGGTAACATTAGCCATGGCATGTCCCTCTCATGACATCACAATATTTGCATACTGAGCTATATTTATTAATGGTGAAGTGCAAATCAGAAATTGCCCTGTAAAATGGTCAATTTTTTATGAATTTTGATGGGAATTGCAGCTATGTTCTTGGGTTTTGATGCTTCTTACAACACATACCCAATTTTTGTCATTTTCATGTCTCATGACCTTTAACATTTTGCAGTGTTTTAGAATTTTTACTGCAGCTTTGAAGTGCCATCATCATCCATTTAGATGAATACTCATTGATGTACCAGTCAGGCATGTAGCCACAGGATGGCATGAGTCAGTGGTCATTACTCTTACACCATTTTGCATCAGGACTCCTTAAAAGAATAGTCCAGAGCAAAATTTATTTGGGATATGTTAAAAAAAACATACCCTAAGCATTCTGGTGAAAATTTCATGCATTTCCATGTTCCGTTCTCTGAATATTGGCAATTGAAGTTGACACATTTTCTATAAAAAGTAAACTTGAAGCAAGCAGGTGTGATGTCAGGGATTCACATTGCTGGCCAATGTTTTGTTTTTCTTTATAATGTAGGCTGCCACCAATTTTGTGCATCTAAACTATGATCTATGTATACAGTAAAAGCATTCTGAGCATTGGAATTTTAAAAAATTTTATGCCCTCAGGTGCAAGATAGCATCATGAATAATTCTGGGTCAGGCAAACAGGGTGAAAAATAAAGAAAACAAAACATTGGCCAAGAATGTGAATTAAGAAGACAAGGTCTCACCATCTCTTACACCTGTCCTACAAGCCAAATGTACCTTTACACTGATCTGCAGATTGGCTAGGTTGGCTAGTGCCTGGTAATTATGGGAAGGGGTTTAGCCCAATGACCTCTGTCTCCGGAGTCGCAAAAGTTGTACATTTACCACAAAAAAATAAGGAGTTTGGGGAACATGTCACCAAAATGAATTCAATGGAGAGCTACCCCTCTGACCATATCATTAATACACCACAGTAAGTTATGCCTATTATCAGCATTATTTTGTTTAACAGTGGTCTTATGTGCATAAGCATTTGCTTACATCCTTGCCTCTTTTTCACAGAAATTTTAATTTGAAACTTATATTCTTTATAGCTGCAGAGCAAAATTCATATAATTAACCAACAAAAATGGCACAGGCCTGCTAAATAGGGATTAAAAGACAGAGATTATGTTCAGATACGTATACTTCAAAGTCTCATTTAAATTAAATGGCCATTATCTTTAGTTCAAAGTTTTCTTCCCAAGTGTCCAGAAGTGTCACCAGAAGGTCAAAATTGGGGGACAAACTAAGGCCAAAGGGTAATATTGGGGGAAAAATTTTTGGGGCACAGGACCAGACTGAACCTAAAGAGTCTGTTCCGGGGGATGGGGGGTCCAGGGGGAAGCCCCCAAAAGCTTGGAGGTTTTATCATATCTCTGGATGAAAAATCAAGTCTCTGGAGAGATGTATTATTTTTTTTTTTTGGTTAACCCAACTCCAAATTGATGGAGAATACTGCCAAAATCTGGGGAGGACATATGCTCTTCTTAACCCCCCTCCCCCAGTGCTGTCACTGCAAGTGTCAAATGGGGAAATTCTCAACTTCTAAAGGAACATGTCATCTTTATTGCACTAGAATCCTCTGCAAACATTTCATGTAAACAAAAGTATTGATGCTCTCTTTGGTATGTTTACTTCCACAAAGTTATAATTTCTGAACTCATTTCTATATACTGTAGCTTCAATAGCTTCTTGTATTTACTGGAAAAAATTTGTAAGTTGTTCCATGAGCAAAGAAGCACATGGCTTTTGCAGGAAATTTTATTGCCTTTTATGATAAGTCATTTTGGTGTGATATTGAAATGGTTTCGAAAGGTTTGGAGAATAATTTAGTGTTGAGATATTGTGTAGCAAATCAATTTGACCGTAGTAGTCTTGCAAAGTGAGATGCGATGTCAGATAAGTTATTTCCTGAAGGCATAACTCTTTTGTCCATCAAAAGGTTTTTGTCATGTTATGGTTTACTTTCAAACTGGTACATGGTATGTGTGGTAAAATTTGCATAGGTAAAATCTCATCAACAGGCTCTGGGATCTCCAAGTAGAAATTAAAAAGGTTCAGCTGAAAACAAGCTTAGAAAGAAAGAGGTGTATCTTCCATTATTGGACGAGTGCAGAGTTTGATCTCGTTCATTTCGTTGTTACTATATTGGCAAGCTCTTTTTCTCAGTTACGTTGTTATAAACTTTAAATATGTAAGTGTCGTTTATTCATGGTTTCTATTAAAACAAAGCATTTAGAAGCAGTTTTAAATCATCTTGTCATTTGTTTGTGTTATGCGTTCAGTAATGAATGAAGTCTTTGCCATATCATTGTAGTGGTTCATGGTCTGTTGGAAGGGGATATTTTTGTTAGCCCACTTTTGGCAAGTCTACTCATTTACTTTTGCAGTTATTACTTGAAAATGTAGTAAGCTCACATCTCTGTGATGACTAAAATAGTGGACTGGCCTTCCCCTTCTGCAGAAAAGACTAGTTTCCCAATACTCCACTGGAACTTGTACAATAATGCACCCAGAATTTGGGACTGAGGAGGGGCATCAGGAGCTATGGGAAATTACACTTAAGTCAGATCAACAATTGCCACAACTGTTCAGTGCAGATTTCACCAGCCTTAAATCTTTGGATGCAAATACCAAAAAACTAAGTTGATGATTGGCCAATGATGTAGTTGAGTCTGGAGGCTTCTAGTCAGGAGTCCAGCATTTTTAAGCTTTCAAGGACTCCAGTCCCTGCTTGGAAAAAAAGAGTCTCTGTATGCTCTCAGTGAAGAAAAAAATCAACCCCTCTGGCCGATTCCTTTGAATTCTGAAATCATGGGTCCGGGTCTGACTACATCATTGGCTAAAATAGCTCTTCCAATGCTTCTCAATTCAGGTCCTGGAAATGGTATTCTTGAATGGAAAGCTGTTTACTATACTTTTTTCCAGTTGTTGGTTAGTTTCAAGTTCCCTTATGAAAGAGAAAGAAAAAAATCAAAAAACCTGTTGACTGTCTCCTCTTAGTAGATTGTTGAAACCTGACACTAGAAGCAAATAGGAAGTTTTAGCCATCTCAAGCTGGCAACTAATAATGAAGAATCTATCGGAGAACCTTGCTGTTCAGGTATCTTGAGACCAATTAAGTTATTGGAATTTGCCCCCCTCAAAGATTATTTGCTCAATAGAGCAACATGGTTGGATTTAACGGGGTCCACTGCCGCAATTACAGAGACAAGCTTCACCCAAGAAAATGCCTTTTTCTCGGGTAAAATTAGCTAAAACGTCCTATTTAATTCTAGCAGTATGAACTGTAGCTGTAATACATTTTCATCCCATTACACAAAAACTGATAATCCTTTGGGATGCCCAGTCCCCCTCCCCTCATCATAATTTCTTGGGTGCATTAATATTAATCAGGCATCTTCCCCTTCTGCCCTTAACACAGTTGTCAGTTGTTGTACCCATGGACATACTAGCTCAACCACAGGATGGCCATGAGCAATACAACCTTTACTGTTGACTTGGAGATGTGTGCATGTATGTGTGTAAGTTGAAGGGTGGTTATATCTCCACTGGAGGTTTTCTCTTTGGGGTAAAGGAGAAAGCCATCTGTGCCCACTTCCAGAAGCAAGAAACTAGGCTTTCTAGTTGTCTGTAGCAATGATACATGAAGTCATTTGGCTTGCCTATTGGGTAAAATAAATTGCAGATCAGCCACTGACCGTATTCCTGCCAGTTCCTGTGAACCTTTGTACCAGGAAATAGGTCATGTATTGTTGCCAGTGATCATTCCACAGTTGGGACCATCAAATAGAAATTGCAGGTGTGGTAAGTGGGAGCATAGTAGATTTATATTTTCATATCCACAGTTTGACCAAACCCTATGATGACCCATTTTAAAATTTAAACTGACACATCTCATGGGCTACAGAAATTTTTACTACCAAGAAAAGGACCCATGGAAATCATAATGTAAAAAAATTGGATTGTATTTTATTTAAAAGTGAATAGAAACTTCTGCAGTTCAATTTCTAACTTTGTATATTGCCATAAGTTTGAAACCTTCAGCCTGAGTTATGATATGGCTGAGGGTCATTTGGCCATAAAATACAGTAACAACACAGCATTAGTAGTCCACATTCCTAGCCCCTTTTTACTTCCCTGTCAAAGTGCCCTTACATTTACCCATAGTAGACCAGTAACCATACTTACTTTCTAAAAAGAACTGGATGGGTATAGCCAGTCTAGGGGAGGGGTCTAAGTTGATCGGGGAGGGGTCTAAGTTGATCGAGGGCTATACCCCTTCTCTTTGGAAATTGTGTTTTGGTTTTCACAGGTGTCTATATGTAAAATGTTACAATATTTAAAGCAAAATTCGGATGAACTGTCACATAATTTGAGAAATATATGAAACCCAGTTATTCTGGGCAATTTTAAAAATCTGCCAAGTAAATTTCCTTACAAACCCATTGTAAAGCAAGACGAGTTCAAACATCTGGCTCTATGTCCACTACAACAAAGTTACAAAAGACATGCAATTCCACAGACTACAATCAACATTACCTAAGAATTTTGGTGACAATTCAGATTAAGGTTTTCTGTTAGGCATACTGTAGGATTATCCAGATTTCAATAAGAATTAGGCAAGGGATATGAGGACATCTCTTGAAAAATAGTATCTTTTGTGGAATAGACTTTGACCTGGTAAATCCTGCTCTATTTTATGTGATCTGGATCTGAAACTTCCAAATCAACTTTGCACTCCTGAAAAATAAAAAAAACAAAATATTGTTGGTTTAAAAAATTATCTAAAATCTTTTTATTTGAACAATGTTTATTTACAAAACAGACAAGAGTCTTGTCCCAGTAAGATACAACATGAAGTTGAAACTTGAACGCGTAACAATTGCATACTGCAGTAAAATAGAAATCTGCAAAATTTGATGAAACATACATTCAAATCACACATGTTTAATCCAAGATATCAACAAATAACGTTTCAAGAATTTATATTTTAAGTGAACTTAAATCAAGCATATGATATCATATCCCCTCATGTAATGAACAGTCTATTACCTTTCTTTGAACTGTTCAACCAACTTTCTCACTGAAATTTCCATGTTATCAGGCAAGGGGTTGTCTGAGTGGGGTATGACAACTTTACAAGCTCTGCATTCCCCCAAGGGATGTCTTATCCCTTAGTAATAACTTCAAGTACAACACAACATACAGACTGAAAAACTGAGGAAATAAATAGATCATTTCTAATCACTGTGAGGAAGTGATATAACCTCTCCTGCCCTCAAGTAACCCAGGAATAAAAATCTAAAACTGACCTCAGCCTAGGGATTTGGATTGACAATGTTTTATTGTGTTATTCATCCTGAGAAGACCTACTATGGGAATGCCATTTTGAATGACAAACTGTGACATAATTCCACTAATGATTTCATTAACTAATTATTACTCGTGTAATTTCCAAAGTTAAATTGTTACTACTTTTAATTTTGGATCTAATGAAAATGATAAAATAGTTTATATTGGGTAGGCCTACACAACAATAAAATCAAGTCGCAGTTTGATATAATGTCAGTGGCAGACTTTAATCAAGTGCTAAATGAACACAAGAAACAACAAAAACTGGAATTATAAACAAAAGTGCTGGAATCATCACTTCATTGTATATATATATATATATATATATATATACTCCCAGTTCCCAATATTCCTCGAGTGCATTTATCAATGATTTAAGTCTGCAAAATAATGAAGTATCATTTTCTCAAAGGAAAATGACCAATGATAATTATGGATGGTCCAGAAACTAGAAGCCACCAATATTTACGTCAGCAGAGGAGAAAGATTGTCCAACCAGGGATACAAATGTAGAGCAACAGTAGATAGGCTGAAGGCAGAGCGGTACTGTTCCATCAAACATCTGACATGGGAGCCATCATCATTTAAAGAGTTTCCAAACCCCAGCTGGCTACAGTTCCTTCTTCTGGCAATTTTGTCATGTCTCCACAGGCCTTGATTTGCTTTATCCATTGTCATGAGAGTGACAGGCCATAAAATGTCTAGACTGATAGGCTCTATGGTAGCATGTGAGAAACAGATAAGATGGGGAAGGAATCAACCTTTGAAGATCTTCAGTACTTCCTGCAAAAAATTGAGAAACACATCAACTTTCATCAATTCAAGTTCAATTAATTTATATGGCACACTTAAAATGCAAAAACAAGAAAAAAAGACAAATAACATAGATTTAAAAGTGACTATCACTTTTTTCAAACCGAATTAAATGACTTCCTCTGTCCTCAGCTTAACGATAATATACTCAAAATCTTAAAGCCATTGACAACAGATCAAGGGGCATTCCTCTGCTTTAAAGATATTCCAGCCAGTGGCAGAGGTACCATATGGTCAGAGGGAACAACCATCCCCCTATTTTTGCCCCCTCTAACCAAAATCCCTGGCTCTGCCAAAGACTTCAACCACTTGCTTGTGTGACAGTATCCAAATCCATGTTACAACATGCATTGCAGGGTTTCCCCAGGGCCCAGGCATCCTTTTTGTGAGGCGGCCACTTCATATATTTTTGTCACCACCTCACAGAAAATTGCTCTAATCGCCATCTTCACTATACCACAGGCTTGGGGTAATCGTAATCGATTGCAATCGATTACACATTTTGAAGTAGTTGTAATCGCAATCGATTACTTTTGTGAAAATCGCAAAGTAATTGCAATCGTAATCGATTACAATGGCAAAGTAATCGCAATCATGGCTTCATTTCTGATTACACTGAAGTTGAATTGAACAAAGAAGTGAAGTTGCTAAACAATTTTTTCAGTGCTTGGTTCTTCTGTTGGAATGACAAAATTTAATTGCCCCTCTTTCTTGGATGTTCCAGCTTAAAATGAGTGAGAAGTGCATGGGTTCAATAATCTCTACTTTGGGAGGACTTGGTTTTGTCCGGGCTTATCTAGAGCAATGTCCATGGCCTTTTTTCCAGTTGTGGGCACTGGATTGTTTTGCCTACTACGTTGTTTATGTGGAAAGAAAATGTAATCACGATTACAATCGGAATCCTGATTACATTGCAATGTAATCGCACTTGTAATCAATTACTTTCAATTTTAGCTGTAATCGTAATCACATTCCCAATCGTAAAATATGAAGTAATCGCAATCTTAATCAATTACATTGAGATGTAATCGCCCCAAGCCTGCTATACCATCTAGCAAAAGTCATAGTACTTGCTCCCTTTTGGTTTCAAAGCCTGGCAAGATTCTATACCATGGACAAGGACCACCTCACACCCTCTAAAACCCAGGGAAAACATGAGTCAGATTAGCGCTTGTGTTTAGTGACTGTAGGCGGCCGTTAGTGGGGTCCATCAGCCTGGAATCGTCTTCATTTATTGTCTGCATGAATTCCAAACCTTCACATTCAGTGAAATTGAAGGATTGAAGATACAAATTAGTGTACAAGCATCCATGATACAGGTAAGCAAAGAAATTGAAAGAATAAAAGGCGATGGACCCCAGTTATGGCTGACTGAAATCAGACCATCACTTGCTGTCCAACAGGCTTGGGGTAATTGTAATCAGTAACTGTAATCGATTACGATCGATTACACATTTTGAAGTAATTGTAATCGCAATGGATAACTTTTGTGAAAATCGCAAAGTAATTGCAATCATAATTGATAACAATGGAAAAGTAATCGCAACCATGGTTTCATTTTTTATTACACTGAAGTCGACTGAACAAAGAAGTAAAGTTACTAAACAATTTTTTCAGTGCTTCTGTTGGAATGACAAAATTAAATTTTCCCTATTTCTTGGATGTTCCAGCTTAAAATGAGTGAGAAGGGCATGGGTTCAATAATCTCTACTTTGGGAGGACCTGGGTCTGTCCGGGCTTATCTAGAGCAATGTCCATGGCCTTTTTTTCCAGTTGTGGGCACTGGATTGTTTTACCTACTACATTGTTTATGTGGAAAGAAAATGTAATCACATTTGCAATTATGATTACATTGCAATGTAATTGCAGTCGTAATCAATTTATTTCAATTTTAGCTGTAATCGCAATCATAATCGCAATCGTAAAATATGAAGTAATCGCAATTATAATTGATTACATTGAGATGTAATTGCCCCAAACCTGCTGTCTGGACTCATGTACTGAGATAAAAAACTTTCTTCCAATTGCCAAAATTTCCATGCACATGCCAAAATTTTACAATAAGGAGTCTCCCAAATAACCTCCGTTTCTACCAATGGGAGTGTACAGTAAATGAATGGTTTTTCCTTTCTTTCTGTTTCCAATGTCTTCCACATACAATCCCCTTCGTTATGTGTGCAACACAAAATTGCAAGCCTGATCAGTACCTTTTGCACTTCTTTGACATGAGTTTTACTAATCATCATCTCCTTGTTTTCCAATGCTTTCTCCTGTGCTTCCCTTGCAAGGGTTCTTAACATCAGGACATAGTCCAGGAATATCTGCCATGGAAAATAAAAAAATATCCAAATGTAATACATGGTTTTGTACTCGTGAGTACACAATAATTTTACAAATAAAGAAATCAAAAGCACACACTATGACATGGATTTTGAGGCCAGATGTTTTGAATCAAGTGGGTATTGATGTGGTTTACATAGGCAGGTTTTACATGCAGTGTTTCCCCCAGAGGGGGGGGGGGGATTCTTATGTCCCCCAGAAGAAAGTGGGTAAACTCCCCTCTCATTTCCAAATGAAAAAATCAATTAAAAACTTCATAACATCCAGGGGTCTACTGCAGTTGAAGATACTGTAAGTTGATCATGTTTGGAAAACAATAAATTTAAATGTGAAGTGCACCTTAAGTGTTCTTGGTAGTTAAGAATTCAGTGGGCTTGTACTGTAGACAGTGCAGAACAGGGAGATAAATGCTCATTGAGGTAAGCGTGGGCATAGCATAGGCACAGCACAGGTGGTCAAGGTTGTGTAATAAAATATGCGTGTATAAAGAGACAAGGTAGGCAAGTTTAATAGCCTCAACCAACAGTGCTAACTTCACCCAACGGTGGTTTATACTGAACCTGGTGAAGATATCTTCTGCACATCATAATCAAAATCTTGAAAAAAATCTGTTTTTTGATCAGAAAAGCTTATGAGAATGTTTTTGCAAAATTTGAAGAGGTATAACTAAGTACTGTACTGGCAGATACAGAAGGCGGGAAATCATGAATAATTTTGTGCAAATTGGGTCCTTGATGTTGTGCAGCAATCTGACCTACTGTACCTTGTCTTTTACTTAAACTGTAGACTACGTAGCCTAACTCCAGGACACCTGTGGGCCAAGGCTAGGTAAATATTACATAGGCTGTAGTATCTAGCCTAGACCTACATATATATCCGTACATGCATACATGTGTCAGTGTAAGCATGATACATTTGACCCTTGGCCTTTTGACCCAGTCTGAAGTGTTGAATTTCATAAGCCTGAAACTGCCTAGGCTATTGTAAGACGTATCCCTTTAACCCCAAACGGTTACAGTTAGACTCCGCCCATGCTACTTTCCGCCCCTCGAAAACGGTGTTTTTCGCCCCTTTTATTTTTAGCATAAAACATCTTTTTGGGAGGCGAAAAGTAATGGAATGTGATATCAGTGGTACTTTCGTCAAATGAAGATTTCATCAACTTTTCCTTAAAGTTTCAAACTTTATCGATGTCTTTTAGCTTTTACTATTCAATGCGACACCTGTTACTGCCATGTTGATGTCTTTCCAAGCAACATTCTCACTGTAGACTTTACTATAAATACGTACTTACGTACAGGTATGTGTTATTCAGTGCTGTGAACAACTGTTCACACATTCAGCAGAAGTTTACGTATAGACAATCGGACAACTTGTACGTAAAAAAATGCAAGTCCGTGACTAGACTTGACCTTTAGAAAAAAGGTGGTAAAATTCATTCTTTTCGATGATTTTTGATGAAGATAATGAAAAAGTTTTAGGCCTAGCCATAAATTTCATTGTTGCCTTGTACTTGGATTTGAAATTTGAAGTTAACTGTTATTTTTATCACATGTTAGTTCAAACATTACTTTCCGCCCCAAGATTTTTAGGGGCGGAAAGTGACGGGCGGAAACTATCGAGGGCGGAAACTAACGGACCCCACCCCAAACAGCCAACGGCAGTGGTGGACCAAATGTGCACCATGTTCATCCATGTTGTGCTGCAATGGTGTGTTGTCAAAATGTTGTGACCTATTGCAATGGTGAGGGGATGCTGGGAGGGTGTGTCACTCAATGCACAAAAAAGTTTTACAACCCTTGTTAAAATGGACTGGCTACTGTATGCTTAGGGAGTCTGGGTGTGTCTATATGCATACAGAAATACAGTAATTAGCAATGCAGGAGTAAGACATGGCTAGACCTACATGGTGCAGGCATACCTCCAAAGTGACCCCCATTTTGCGGGTTTGACCCGCATTTAACACCCAAACCCGCTGACCCGCCCAGCCTGTGTAAAACCTGCATTTCAAATCTCTGAAGTATTCCCAGTTAGAGAACCACACAATTAACAAATAATTCAGCTCAGTACGGACAACAACAAATTCAGTAAATCGTATCTCACAGCACATTCAACTGTTCGTGCTGCTTCACAATGCATAGGCCTAGGTACATACTGTACAGGCCTATGTTTGCTGTCGCAACATGGCTAATTGGCTAACCTTCGCAGCAGGTATGGAATATGTTCCTGTCACTGAGTAAATAGTGTAATAACGTTGTGCAACACTGCGTTCAATACAGTAGCAAAAATCAATGCCCACTTTGCAGGTTAGGGTAGAGGCAGGTCTTGTCTCAGAGTTTCCCATCAAAGGAACCTTCTGGGCTTTCTGACAGTTCTTGGCTTTTTTCTGTGTTTTCATAGCTAGAATACCATGTAAGATGTAGGCCTACAAATATATATTGAAAATCACTTGTAGCAATGAACAATAGTCGGTGACAAATTCGAGTTGATGTCTGCATTTGCAAACTCAACTGTACCTGTACCACACCAAAATTTATGGCAATAATAATGATTGAATATTGTGATTAGCACGGCTGGAAAAAACCGGCAATACGGGAAGCTCATTGCCGGGAAATCCAACCCACTCGCGGGAAATTTGCTCAAAGGACTTTTAAAATGGGTGTCGGGCTGATCATCGTATTGTCAGAATAAGTCAATAAAAGCTCCTTGTAAGCTTTCATTCTAAAAATTTCAACACATTCTGCACTCCCCAACTTGAACTACCAGAGAATATTTTAAAGTTTTTTGTTCATTTATACAAGCAAATTGAATTGGGATATCCCAGGGATAAACTACAACTTCCAAGCACTACAAAGAGAAACAGCGTGATGCTGCCACGAGTGGGTCAATTAGTACCGTACACTGTGTATATTCTGCATGTTTTGTACACAGTCTGTGCTGATAAAACAACCAATCAGAATGCGCGACATTTTCTTCGGCCGAGCTGGCTGACGAATCTACACTGAGTTATAACAGATAAATGAATGCACGTGGTTGAACGTTCGCTGTGTGTAGTACAGTACATCTGAAGTGATAATGCATGTAGCCACAGTATGAAGGAATCTCCCTGTTCTTAAAAATAAGAGGCGTGTTATTCTCCTTTGTTTCAACAAATCGGTGCTCAAAAATCAGCGTTTAATAGAGCGGGTAGTCATTAGCGGGAATAGCGGAGAAGTTTGTTTCAAGAATATGCCAAGTATATAGACCTAGCCTTTATGCGTATCGTAGGCCTAAATGATTTCGTGAATGATTATGTTTTGCCACTTTGTGAAGCCTGAGTAACGGACACATTTTACACAACACAGTGACAAAGTTCGTCCCATCCTCATTGCATAGCTGTATTAAACAAACATATTGCCATTCTGTCAGGCTATTCGGGGCGACCAATGAGAGAGCTACATTTGGGCTATTTGCTTTCATTTGTGCAGCACAGTAAAGAACGTGATGGCGACGTAGTACTGTAGTAGCAGCGGTGACTTGCTGCTGTTTGTGAAGGAGTGTTTAATGTATGCACACAACAGTAGTAGTTGCTGAGCTGAATGCGACGGCGCTCAATGGACAAGTTGCTTGGCTAGAAAGTTAATTAGTTTGTTTCACAGAAGAGAAGAGTAGGACAAACTTTGAAGGAAGGAGAGATTTGGTAATGGAATTCAACTTTATTTCGTTCGAAATCTACATAATTTTAAAGCTTTACATTAGCAGTTAATGCACAAACAAGTTTCATTCCCAGTGCTTGAATTCATGATTAGGTCGGACTCAACAAAATCGTGTCCAAAGCTATCATAAAACCCGATGGGCTACACAATTTTCCCGCCACGGCGTTCATTCATCAGGGGCTTTTAGGGCAAGGAAGGGCCGTTTCCTGCAATCTGAGAGGCTTCATTTTTCAAAAATTTTTCTGTACGCTTCGCGCGAACCCATGGTCGCGCTCCGCTTAGATAGTAAATAATTACAATCACACGGGAAATAATTCTTTAGTTTCATTGCCGGGAAATTTCGGTTTTTTCCAGCCATGGTGATTAGGGCCTAGCCCTAGGCTAGGAGAGGTTTTTGTCATTTCACATTTGTGAGTAGGCTAGGCTATCTCTGAGTCTGTGTTATTTTGGCAAATCTCTCAATACAATATTTTCGGCCTAGGCCCTAACCGCAAAAATTCAGTGCTGTACCAAATGGGCGGAAACCTAGCAAAATTGTGTTGACTGATTTGCCAAAAAAAAAAGGGTCACCATTTTGCATGTAGGCCTAGGCTAGGCCTAACGTTAGCCTAGCCTAGACACTTCTAAAATTAAAAAAAAATTTTGAAAAGGGGAGAAGGGTACTCCCTCCCCAGTTATACCCCACCCCCAGGCCGGCGATCCACCGACGTACAGATAAGTTTGACCCGCATCTAGCCTCTTCCGAACTTGGGAGCTAGGCCCTATGTGCAGGACGGCCAGTGTCGCTTCAAATCGCCATGGCTACAGTGCCTTCACGTTAGGCCTAACGAAAGGCCATAGCCTACCCTAACGTTAGACCTACTGTAACGATACCCTAGCCTAGGCCTAAGTTAGGTTACAATATTAACATGCCATTATTACTATTAGGTTCACACGTTTAGAAATAAGCTATTTAGAATGTATTTTACCAAAAGATCGATATTCTTTCCGCATTTGTAAGTGGGTTTGGCCTTTTTGATAATGCCTCGAATCTTTGACCTGGGAAAAGATCGTTTCATTCTGCCAAAAGTTGCTTGAAAACTAACGTTAGTAGGCTACGTCAGGTTGTTTTCTACTTTCAAATTCCGCGGAGATTAAAAGCTAGCTGCGCGGCAGTCAACACGCAGCTGTACAGTTAATGAAGCCAAGTGACCACTTCTCTAGCATTCCCGCCTTTTTTAGATCTGCGCAAATGAGATTTCGCGGAACTGTGACTGACAAGGGGTCTCCCCCTATATGTTGAATAATGTATAAGTAGGCGTATAAATGGATACAACGAGACGGTAAGTGGACATTTTGATCTTTCCTTCTCTTAGAAATCAAAGATTTTTTAGGTTTTTCCAAACATATACTGCAAAAATACGCTCCCAAAAAGAGGCAGTCGATTCTTATGTCTCAAATTAGGACCTCAAACTTTGCGAGTACCTGACTCATTGAGGGATGTAAAACGATTCTTTTGTATCGACGTTTGAAGATTATAGTATAGGCTTTCTGTTGATACCAAAATTACGTAGTTTAATTTATAAATTATTTTGTAAACAACTGCTAAACCCGAAGGGGCATTTAGCGTACAGCATGTATGTAGTATGTACTATAGTACATATGGTGTTGGTAAATGTACACAGTTAACGTTGTATATCCTACAAAGTTACTGTTACTAGTTAGTACTATTCCAGTATGGCTCGGATAACGTCGGTCATAACAAAATAATTAGCGACTATTATACTGTGGGATTTGCAGGACATCAGGTACCCATTGCATTTACATTCTTAAACACTTCCGGTGTTGTTTGTAGACTTGTAGTCTATGAAATTTGAAGCTTCAGTTTTCATGGCATATTCAGTAACATTGCAATGTTGGCTAGTGGCCGGGGGGCTTACAATAAGATGTAACTTTGTTGTAAGTCGGTAAACCTGGGACTCGTATGAATCATGATCACGGCAAGTCAGCCTGGATTAAGTAAACAAACTCCAAATTTAGAGGGTTCAACTTCAGTCTGGACATATTCACGGGTTATTATTCTTTCATACCTGATAGTTACTGTGCCACAAACAGAAAAACTCAGTCCTTTCCATCATTTTTCATAATAGATCGACCTACAGTATAGCTATACCCAACTTTGTCTTAAAATGAATTCTCATCAGTGTGGCACTCAATGAAATGAAAACTGTAAATTCAATCCTAGATTTTTTTACATTAATTATATATTTGTGATCTTTAAGGAGGTCACATAAAGGAGAACTATGTTGGGCAACATTTAGGTAGTTTCCTGCAAAAAAAACTGTATTGTTACATTGACTGTTTGAGAAACTATAGGCATATCAAACTGTCCTACTGCCAACGGTAGAAATGAGCCTGGAACATTCCGTCACCTCGCAAGAGGACAGGATAGTGATGAATTATTATCCTAGCAGTCCAGCTGTCATCATGTTATTTTTAGGACCAGTATTTCATGTGAAAAGAAATTCACAAGGAATTCAAAGTAAGATATCCCATTTGCCAAACCTCAGCTGATATACTCCTTCCCTTGCAACCTTATTGGTATTTGCCTTTGCCTTCAGTACTTTTCATTTTTACCCAGAGTAAATGAGGAAAATCAATAGCACTTGTTAAACATTGTACTGATGATCTTTCCTGCAAGGCCCTTCCTATCTAAGCAGGCCTATTTAGAAGGTATCTCAGTCTCATTCATTTTCTTGCTCAATGTATTATGCTGACTGAGTGTACTATGATGCATAGATTTTTTTTATTTTTTTTCAAAGAATGAACATTTGATTGAAGTTGATAGAGTTTCCTAGTATAAAGATTTTTAAACGAGCTTTTTAGTTAGCCCAACTTTTTTTTAAGTGAGGTAATTTTCACTGTTTTGGTGCAAACAAGATGCAGTTTTGCTCTGTGTCAACAGAGCTTGCCATCATGACTATGACATTGTATGTGTATACAGGCATATCACATTCAAACAAGTATAAATAGCCTTCTAGTGCAACACTACTGATTAGTTTAATTTGTAAATGGCCTTACAACTAACAAAATGTTGCAAAAATGTCGAAGGAGCAAGTATCGCACCATTTTCTCCGAAATGGGAACAATATTGGTGAGGATGAATTAGGCTGCTGTTGTAACGTTTTACATAGGGCGACCTGCATTAACGTTCATTTCGCGAAAGTAGGCTCACTATACTGTGTATATACTCTGGGCGCCACAATCGATTCGTGGTGGAATTTACCGAGTACCTGACTCATTGAGAATATTTTATAGTGCAAAAATGGTACCACTAGATAGAAAACAAAATTTTCTCTCTATTGAAGTAAAAACTGAGTAGTTTAAAACAACAACGAATAAATGCTGAACGATTTTGCAGAGCATTTGAAACCCATTTTAGACGTTTCATAAAATGGACTAAAATCCTCCCTTTTGCCCGTATGTTCACTCAGAACCAGGCACCGAAAGTATTTTTTACATCCTATTCATTGATTTTCACGGTTTTAAAGATTTTGGGGTTCCTAGTTTCTGAGATAATTGACTTTAAAAGTCATGACTTTTAGCTAATTAGTATTAAAATCCTTATGACGTCACGAAACGTCATGCATAAAATGTAAGAGAAGGAAGCTCTTTTCGAGCAGTTGCGATGTGACTGGCGGCGCGAGTGTGTGTGATCAGCATAGCCTTAGGTTTTCCACATTTAACTCATTTAGTCACATAATGTAGGCCTAGGTCTATAATTCATTATGTGCAACTGTAACATAATAATACGCAATATTTAAGATTAAAGATTTTAAAAACGTGCTATTTTAGGCTAAAAAGATGTATTTTTTAGGATTTTTTATCTGAAATATTTTTTATACATTTTTCTCGTTCTCTCGGCATCACAAAATTTATCCATAAGTGGAAGTATCACATACCTGTAGTCTAGAAAACATCAATCAACCTTTGTACGGAAGTGTATAGGAAGCATCACGGATAAAACAAGTAAACGAGTAAAAAACACAGAGTGAAGCTTCATGGTACTAGAGTCTAGATGGAGTTGAGCGGTTTGTTTCATGGCATACAAAATATATTATATTCCTGTATAAAGGCATGTTGCCCAATTAATTGTACACTTGATATCTCAGGTTGGTCTGATGTGACATGAACACACTTGCAGTCAATCAACGTACGTAACAACAACGCATAACAGAAGTGCGCTCTTTGCACTAGAACTACACTGCTATAAGCCTAGTACCTGTACATTGTATTAACACACACGGGAAGGACGTACACATGCGGTATAGGCCTACTCAACCGTGCACACAAGTTTTCTTGCATCTGTGTTTGCAAGATTTTATTGTGGATTTGGCCAACGCTAGCAATGTATTTGTTTGTATCTTTTATTTTAAAAGTCCCCTAGTCCGAAACCGAAGGGTGAAAACCAAAAAGACTTGTGTGGCATGTAAAACAAATAACAAAATTAGGCTGACTTTTAATTTTCAAAACTTAATTCCTCACTTGATCCCCCTCAGCATAAAAATAGCGGCACATGCATTTAGTCTATTCCCAATTATCCACATAACCATTGTTAGACCACAGGTACTATAACTATAGTTGCAATTAACAAAAAAATATGAGCCCGGTATTTTAAAGCACTTTTCACGGAAAAAATTCTAACCATGTCACGTTAAATTAATTATCAAACTATTACTGCGATTACCGTGTAGTACGACGAATACAACAGAGCTTTAAAAAGTAACGTCGTCCGTAGTCTTATTTTTCCGTTGTTAAGTCTCAAAGATTATATCCAAATTGTCACCGAATCAATATTGAACCAAAAATAATGAAATGTACTCTACCAGTGTAATGTTAACTGAAAAAATTACATGCGCCTTAAACGGTAAAATTCAGTTTCCGTTGCTGCTGCCGTTGCGTTTGTCGTTGCCGTTGCCATACAACTGTGAACGTAGCTTAAAATTCAATGTCTGCTACCAAGACGTCAAGTGGAAAAATTCTGAAAAACCTCAGCCCCAGCCCAGTGGGACTCGACTGAGTTTGAAAGCAAACAATGCATAGACAGAACACCTTGTAAAGTAACGTGAACGAATTGAGCCCCAATTTTCCCGCCCTGCAACAATTTAACCAGATAAAATTTTCTGATTCATCTTTATTTTCGGAACAGTAAGTTTTTGGAACACGAGATCTCAAAATAAAAAATGTCTAGATGCGTTTACCAAGGCTTGATAAGTGCCGTTTCCTGCAATCTGGGACTGACTTTTTGGCAAAAAAATTCTTGGTACGCTATGCGTCAACTGATGGTGGCGCTCCGCTTAGAAGATAAAACGTGAATTAGCCCCAAAATAATGTTCCTATAACCGCCCTTGATCTGTTGATAGGCCTACTTTGAGGAGGAATAAGAGAGATTTCTGTTTCACATGAATTCAACAAAATTTTTTTTTTTTTTTTGGGGGGGGGGGGGGGGTCGAACCTGTTCGTGCTCCATAGTTTTCAAATTAAGACTAAAATTTAGAAAATGTTAATACAGTTTTATCAGACTTTTAATTAATTAATTTATGAACGGTTCAAATAAAGTTAGGTTTAAATTCATAAAAGCCTACACTCATGTTAACGTTAAGCATGAAAATGAAGAATTTGATATACTGCAGGAAACCCCTTGATGTTGCACGCCAACTCACTTTGAGCAGGCTTTTCCTAGCTTTATAACTATAGATCCCTTTAAGTTAGTCCTCCGAAATAAGTATGGGTTGTAAGACAACTAGTCCTTCCACTGAGCTGATTGTGACTAGACGTACCAGGCCCTTATTGTGACCTACTTGTACCAGCATTTGGAAATTGGGGTGTATTTATCTTGCATGGTGAAACCTGCTTAACGGAGGCTGACTCGACAAGGGGTAACCAAAGGATCGGACTAAGGCCAGGCTTCCGTTAGGGCTTCAGCAACCGAAAGCCGGACAAAAGCGACGGTTTCAATGTCGAATGCGCGGTTTAGGTGCGCAAAGGGCGCCAAAAACTTGGGATGCCTGTTAAAAATACTAAAAATTGTTTTCTTCTTGCTCGGGAAAGTTAGAAAATTTGGATTTCATCGGAAAGACCGAACTTCCGCCTTTTCATTCCAGCAATTTTCAAATTTCCCAAATAAGTACGTTATTACTAACACTGACAACTGTCTCGACCCTGCCCCTAGTGACACAAGAAAATTGTGTATCTCACTTAAGAAAGCTCAAGCTGTGGCTGAAAATAGCTCTATTTGGATTTCTAGAGAGGTTCTTAGAATTCTGACAGAGTACCAGTATGCAAGGAAAAACGATTTCGACTCAGCCTCACTAAGTGAAAGTCTTGCACAACACTTTCTTTCCGAAATGGAAGAATTTTGCTGGCGAAGGTTGCAAAAGGGTCGGTTTAAAGGTTGTTTTCAATTGCCAATTTCATGGACAGACGGGAGGATGTAAAGGTGTGTAAATGTGGTGCCGAGGCTACGGGCATGGAAGTACTACCTCCGAGGTAGTACTGCCAAGTGATAGTGACGCTCCGCTTAGATCAGTGTTGCCGTAGCATCAGATCATAGACATATGTCAATGTGCGGACCCCGAATCACGAACCATTGTCCAAAGTTTCGAACGAGAATAATAGTGGCAGCCTACTTTCATGAGGAAATAATCAGATCATTTTTTTCTATGTGCTCACGTTTTATTGACTGACAGTGAACAGTGTCATTCATCTTAGTTATCTTTTTTTCAAACTAAGGATTCGTGTGATTTTACTTACAAGCACAGGTAATGTCAATTGATGGCTGTACTCTGCTTAGATAGTCCTCCCGACGACAGAATAAATTATTTTCTGCTTCCGTCTTTATCAACCTGTAAATGAGCCATGGTAACGACTTGGAACGGTCCCTTTATTGGTCAATCTGTGATCTTAATTAAACACTATAAAAATCTATCTCTAAACAGATAGGCTACTGGGTATTGGGCATGATCAGCGCTCCCAGTATACAAGGAATCTTACACCCGCCCCCCGCCTGAAACATTCAACTGCCTGAAGTATTAATATCATTTCGCTTGAAAAGGTTAAGTTTTATACATCTGTTTAAAGGGAGGGTTATTCGAGAATAAAATGAAAATTTCGCTAAGAATGTTCTCATAGTTATATTTTCTTATTATTTCTTTAAATGTGTAACCTCTTTACTTCAAGCTGAAAGCAATATTCCACTTCAGGAGGTCTACATTCAAAATTGCTAATTTTTTGCAAAGGGTCGGGGAACCTTACACGAGTCTGAAAACGTCATTTCCGACCGACTATCTGAGGAGTCGCTGTTTTTCAGAATTTTCTGTGTGCTTCTCGACAACTCAGGTGGCTCTCCGCTTAGGTTGTCGCCACCCTCCTCAACTTAGACAGGTGTCCTTTGATACCTGTTGCCATGGTAACCATATATTTTGGTATTTCTATATATTCTCTTGACACGTGCAAAGTTTCATGTCAGAGCGATGTTCCATTACAGAAATGTAGTAAAATATATGATTTTCATCAAATTTGACCTTTGACCTTCACTTCCGGTTATGCAATATGTACAGTGGTTCCACCTAAGGTACCTTCCTACAAAATTTGAAGAAAATCTGCTGAGCCGTTTAGGAGATATTAGCAAAACAAAAATTCACACATACACACACACACTCACCTACACACACACACACACACACACACACACGGACACGTTCTGACCCCTCACACAGAATTGGAGTTTCGGTTACCTTGGGGAATAATTAAGCACAAAAATTGTAGCGTTTGGTGAATGCGGAAGGGTGAAGTCCAAAAATTGCTCCCCCACTCTTCATACTAGTTTCTATCATGGGCGCAAATCCCGGGGGGGGGGGGGCAAGGGGGGCCATCTCCCCCTGAAGTGAAAAAGTGGGGGGGGCCAAATCGTAATTTGGCCCCCCCCCCCCAAAAAAAAAAAAAAATTTGAGTAGACCTAAAAATATGGCGGTCACCTTTTTTTCGTTTTTTTCACTCGAAAACAGTTTTTCTGAAGCTTTGGAAACGCCAGAGTACAAGAGCTTCCGGGGGCTTCGGCCCCTGGACCCCCACAGGGGCTTTTCCCCTGGATCCCACCGGGAGTCCTTTGGGGCTTCGCGCTTCGCGCTCGCGGTGCCCGCCAAGCGTGCGTTTAGTACTCATGGGCACATCATAAACATTTTCGCCCCTCCCCCCCACTCTCAAACAGAGATTTGCGCCCCTGCTTTCTATGCCACTGGCTTCTTAATGGCATCCGATCGTTGAGTTGTTTTAATGATGCCGGGTACCAATCTGGAAACTTGCGTTATGAACTTACGGCTAGCTTTTCATAATAGAAAATGTCCACCACAGACAATAGAGAACCCACGCTTTATGGTTTAAGTTTGCGAGCATTGCCACGTGTAGCACTGGTGTATTCCACATACAAATGATTTAAGCTCAGAACCAAATTTATTGTCAGTTTGATCAGGGAGATGCTGGAGCATCTTTAGCAACTTCCTGGTTTGATGTGTTGTCGCCATCTACCTTGAGGTTACAGTATGTTTATAGGTGACACACAGACACTCCCCTTTCCCGCCCCCATCAGTTAATTCAAATTGCTCGAGATACGTAGTAAGTTTATACTTGAAAAGAAGACAGAAAATGTCTGGTAATGAGCAAATAAGGAGAACTCGTAAGCGCTGTATTACCTCCGTCATAAAATTAACCAAAGTAAATTTATGTTTACAGTTAATTGTGTTGTGCAAGCTTTTCCGGCATGTCCTTTATGGTAAGCTTCTGTCAAAATAATTGATTGCCGGTTACGCAGGCTCACAGCGTGAACCATCACACGCCGCGTGTGTATCTTCGTTGTATATTATAGCACTTGTACACATAATTGTGTAGAACTAGCTACAAGCTACTGTATGCCTTATACAGTACTCCACAGTCTCGATCTCATAAGCGTGCAGTATAGTATTAGTAGTATAGCGCGCGTTAACAACTGCATAGTATACAGAGAATTAACATGGCATCAGAGAGCGAAGATTCCGCCGGGCGAGTTTTCCAACCCATCCCAGAAGTGCAAAAGAGTGCTCATGTTAAAAGCTTAGAAGAATACAAGCAGCTGTACCAAAAGTCTATCGATGATCCCGTGGGATTCTGGGGAGACATTTTGAAGGAGTTTTATCTTCACACACCACCAACGCCTGGCAAGAAGTGCCTCGAGTACAACTTTGACGTCAATAATGGACGAGTCGGTGTGAAATGGTTCCAGGGTGCCAAGACTAATGTCTGCTACAATGTCCTCGACAGAATCATCAAAGATAAAGGCAAAGGCGACAAAATCGCCTTTTACTGGTATGTATGCAAACAAGACGTCACATTAAACTTGACCTGAGTCACCTGACCAGTTCACCAAGTTTTGATGTCTGACTCTGTGTGTGTAGGCGCGACCAGGGCAGGTCCAGTTGTAAACAAAAGCAGATCCAGGCTGTGTACAACATTAAAGTATACTTATAGGCCTGTATCTTGAGTTGTTTCACTTTTCAGTACCTTGAGTTGGTCACTGCCTAGGCCTACCTAGGCTATAATAAGTTAATTAGCCTTACCAGTTAAGAGTTTTACAGTCCAGTTTCCAACTAATTGAATCAAGTTGAGCCAGTCACGGCTTTTTTTCCAGTTGTGGCTCACACTTCCCTAACGTTAGGCTAGCTACTCCATTGCTTACGTATAAGTTTGCTAATGTGTTTAAGCTGAATACAGTTAGTTTCCACCCTCGATAGTTTCAGCCCCTACAAAATGTTGTTTTCCGCCCTTGATTTTTAAGGGCGGAAAGGACCGGTTTTAGGGGCGGAAAGTAACGTAATGAAATATTGTTACCTGTATGAAATAGAAACCAACTGAACACAAGGCAGTTGATCTGATGACCTGAGTTCTATCGATATTTAAAATGAATACACTCTGTTTAATGGAGTCCCCAATCTTATTCTGAATCAACAGCTATCACAACTTTGTCTTATTTCTGTTCAAACCGTCTTTCATTATATTTCCTGACTTCGATATTAAGTACTCAATTAAGTAGCCCAAACTGCAATTTCTAGTAAATGTCACATTTGCAGAGGAGAAATGTTTTCATATGACTCTCACTGGCCAATGATTATAGAGGACAATGTACTACACTACGTCTTCAACTTGGGATGAATGCTCTGCCTTCAGTTGACCTTTAAACCGGCATCTTCATTTCATCCAACTACTGTAAGGCCTGCCATAGTCGTCTTCTCCCATTCATTTTAACAACACCTATCTTCTCTGCTCAGTTATTCAGAGGCGCTTACTCCATTTGAACAAATGTTTCACTTCGTACATATCTGCTTTAATCCCATTTCGTTTTTGTCCTTTTCTGTATAACGGTGCATTACACACATGCAACCCTTGTAAATTTATGTAAATTGAATCCATCTCTGTGCATCAACTACTCTTCCAGTTCCACTCTTCCTGTTCCACTCTTCTCGAAAAGAAAATCCCACATCTTCTTGGAATTTGGCTCTCTCAACTGAAAGAGAACTATAAACACTTGTAAGTTCTTCTTAATTTTAAGCGTTATAGTCTGCCCTTTTCTACCCTTAAAACGTTACTTTCTGCCCTTAATTGTTAGGGGCGGAAAGTAACGGGCGGAAACTACGGAGGGCGGAAACTAACGGACCCCGTTTAAGCTATTGCACTAAGCACAGTGCATGGTCACTGCCTATAATTTAAAAAGTACCATCGGGGTTCTTTGGCCATTAGGCCTAAAAAAAAAAAAAAAATCTACTCGATGCACTCTAGAGGGAAATGACCACAGCTCAAAATTTATCAAAAATAAAAATTAAATCCCATTTTAAGAGAAAATTTGCCCAGCTTCTCCTTTATCCTGTTACAATGGTGAAGCTTCAGACATGACTCAACATAGTTGCAAATTTTTTTTAAAATGTGTCTATGGTTCTTGGATAGTTATTAATTGTACCCTTCCACAATTTGATGATTTTTCTTTATTTTGACAATATCATTCAAAATATTTCAAAATCACTTATAGGCATCGGAAACATTTGGATGACTTTAGTCATTTGCCAAACCAAAGGTACCTGAAACTTGTGTTAGGAATCTCTTCATTTCTCAGATGTAAACTACGAAACATACACTCTCTTTTCAATGATTATTAAAAGGAAAGAATCTGGAAAAAACATGAATTGAATATTTCATTAATTTTTGGTGGAATTTTTGGTACTAATTAAGAATCAGTGGTCAGAAATAACATCATCTTGAATGACTCTCACCTTAAATTGAGGGTGCTGAAACTTAAAAGTTTCAGAGAAAAACTGAGCTCTTTTTTTTCTCCACCAGTTAAGATGCCTTTCTTACAGTATTTCTCTACTGGGGAAGGGCTACGTTTATACTGTATGTGTTTGGTGCTGCATGCCTTGAATTTTGAGGTGTGAGACTGCTATTGCATGCCATCACTAGCCTCAGTTACTGTGAGGAGTGATAAAGAACAAGAACTCTGATAAATCAATTAAAGTTTAATAAAACAGTACACCTACCACTCTCCTTAATTTCCTGGGGAATGTGATTAGCCACACACCTGGAAAATCTAAAACTCAAGGCCTGCTGCCGTGGAAGAAAGAACAGCAGTATTAGAACCCTTGACCCTACCAGTATAATATCTAAACCAGCGCACTTGTCGGCCATGCCAAGAGAGCTGTTGCCAGTCAAGTGGTTTCAAATTATATTCTGTCTTACAGTTCTACCTAGTATATAAAGATTAAGTTGGGAAGCTGACCTCGGGACCAGTCACTGAACATTGTAGGGATTGTCTAAAATCTGTGACGACTGAGTGACGTGACATACGTGACAAAGAATAGATAAAAAAATCTGTGACGAAGACCAAAATCAGTGATGGTACGGTAACCTTAATAACACATGCTTACCACCATTGACTACAGACCTACAGTACTGAGGTTGGCTTGCAGCAATCCTTTCAACTTTTCAAACTCTACATGGAACCAATTTTTTTTACAAATATTTTCCCACATAGGTTTGTTGATGAATTATGTGAAATTTCCTGAAGACAGTCAATCCAGCTTAAATTTGTTTAAATGCTACAAATCTGTTTGCAGTACACCTGTGGCCAGTCAGCCATCTCGAAACCCGATGCACGGTGGTAGCTGCAGTGGCATTCAGCACATTGATACAAGATCCAATACAATACCATTGGGTATGCACTAGTCCTCAGTAAAGGACTATGTATGGACGGTAATTGCTGAAAAACTGTTTGGATTGTTATACTGACGATAGATCATCCCCGTTACCATACACAGGAGTAAGGACTATGTATATGGAGCAATTACGTGACCATCCAAACATAGTCCTCTACTGAGGACAAGGTTTTCTCACACGTACATGTAATCCATGCGAAAAGTATACATACATGTACATAATACGCACTGCAGATTTTAGAAGAAATTTGTGTACAATGTATGATGTAGCATTTTTAGTTTTGATAGAAGGATAACAAGAAACATTTTTTGGAAATGTTATTTATTCTCTCTCTTCCAAATGATATTTCAACATATTTTCACCTTGAAGATAGGAATTTTGCTGTTTGAAACTTTGCAAGTGAGCTCTCACACCTTCAGTTTTCTTGAACAGCTTATGACAAAAACTCTAGCCAAACTAGTTCACTCCCTGATATTGGTATCTAGTAAAAGGAGTTTCTTTTCCTATTTTCTTTAACTGCTACAAAATACTCAGTTACATAAGACTGAATAAAATTATTGACATTTTTTAATGGGTGTCTGTTTTCCCTTTGTGTAGGCCAGCACAAGTACAGTCTCCCAGAATGCATTTTACCACAAGCGCTAAAGGTGCCAAAATTGGGCAATAACAATCACAAATGCAAGGTTTGCTTCCCACATACCTACAGCCAAATGTATAAGTACGTACTGGTATGTATGTGGCATACATTTACACATATAGGCATATACACCTGCGTATGCATTCCCACATGTATATGGTACAGTATACCTACATACTGGTCATTGACCTTTTTCCAAGTAGCAATCACAAAGGATTGTGGGATAGGTTTTAGGTATGCATAAATTTTGTCAATGACATTTTACTATAGGATAAAATAATAGACACCAACATTCTATCCCATAATCCTTTGCAAAAGCTATTTGGAAAGGTGTCTATAGCCCACCCTAACTGTCTACCTACTGTACATATTATATCTCTAACAGTAACCAGAATCCGATTACTACTGTACACATTCCAATCCCTGATTCTAAATTAGAACCGAAATTTCCATTAAGTGACCGACTCATAGTACAACCTGAAATTTCAAAAATGGTATTGGCCATATTTACAAAGCATGACCAATTAATTCAAATGGTTAGACTCCTGTCATTGTAGAGTATTCCTGAGTTGAGATTAGGCTATTACACCAGACACTCAGTTTGAAATTGATGTAGATTGTACAATGATGCCATTGATTGTACTACTCAGATTACAATTTTTGTTCTTTATTTTTTGAAAGCTGCTGCACCTTGTGCTTAAATGTTATCCAGACTGTATTTCCTTTCTTTTTTGGATCAGAGAATGAGAAAAATGAATATTTGGCAAAAAATGATTTTTGTGTTTTTCATGCAATGATGATATACTGTAAAAATGTCACATGTTGAGACCAATATTTGCAACTACTGGTAGGCATACTTACCGTACTCTAATAAAAAGAAAGATGTCACCGAAGTCTAACATATGTCTTAGGTTAATAAATTATACTCGGAATTTGATCACTAGTTTTATTCCTGTGAATGCATTCCACTATCAGGAGGTGTAGCCAGGCAAAGCCATAGGAGCATTTTGGCTCTGGGGGAGGGGGACAGAAGATTCTGTGCACCATAAAAACAATCCTTCTAGATGAATTGTCTAAGCGGAGTGCTACTGTACTGTACCATGGGTTGGCACGAAGTGCCTGTAGAGAGAAAATTTGAAAAAATTGTGATCCCTTAGATAGCCAGGTATCCTTCCCTTGTAAGCAAAACCCAAGTGTTCATTATTTTGAAATTCTGCCTCAAAGACCATCCAAGTGGAGTGTCATAATTAGTTTTCACAGAGTGTCAGAAAATTTGGATAACTCTTAAGCCTAAGTGGGGCACCACCATAATTTGCTGACACAGAGTTCAAAAAATTCTGGAAGTGGAAACCCCTCATACAGCAAAAAATGACATTCACGAGGCTTGTACTGTAAACAAAATCAAAGTAAAGTCACTATTTTCTTATTCTGGACAAAAAAATGCTGCAACTACTTGTTGGCTGGGAGCATAGAGAAAATTTTGAAAAATCGGTAAGTTCTCTTAGCCAAAAATAGCATTCCTTACAGTAGACTTACAGGAAGAATTTGAGGGCAAATAATACCAAAAAAGAATGCTTTAAATAGACAGTTGTATGAGCTTTCTTTTTGAAATAAAATGTTGAAATCAATATCAAAAAGTGCAAATGAACAGAAAAGTTCCCAATAAAGTACTGGGGGTAGCTCTGTATTTGGTGGGAAGAAGAAACAAAATAGAGGAATACTGTACCATACAGTGTATGGAGAAGGGTGTTATTAAGGGTCATTTAAACTGGCCCAGTTATTTCCAAGTCTCTGACAGTACATGTATGTTTTTCCTGCACACCGAATCCTCTACTGTCTGGACAGTTAGAAATGGCTCTCCCCTCAGCAGAGCTTCTCTAACACATTACTTGGACCTATTTAATTCAGTTGGAATTGGACCTACTGTAATCAATTGAAAAGTAAAAAAAAAATCACTGCGGACAATTAAACAGTTTGTCTCACCTATAGTAGCCAAGATGTTGGTGTGCAGGGCTTCATTCTAGATTATTCATAACTTTGTAAAAGTAAAATTGTTGAGAGCAACGCACAGTACAGCATTGTACAGTAAGTCTGTAACAAGTAGGCTTAACATGTGAACATAATGAGGACAATATTACCTACATGTATACATTTACTGCCTCTTACCAGGTTCCCATTTTGTAAGTTTGTTTGGGAATGTTGGCACAGCATGTGGCATCATGAATGAAAAGTGTACCAGTACTGTTCTAAGGCCTCAATTTTCAGAAAAATTTATGGTTGTCCTTCGGGCAACCAATTCAGTATTTTTAGCTGCCCGAAAGAAATATTTGGTTGTCTGAAACATTTTTGCCCACAATTGCAGTACAACACTGTTATTGGGTTTACATGTTATTGGTCTTGAAGAATAAAAAGATATTTTTTGCCAAACAAAAATACTTGAAGTCTGAAGTTGTATGATGAAAAAAGTTGAAAGAGTTGATTAATCAGCAGTATATACTTCTTCAATCAGCAAAAAAGCAAGCAGCTTGAAAATAATTCACTGTGAGAGAAAAACCGTTGTCCACTGGACAACCAACTCTTGGTTGTAGGTATGGAATTTTACTTGTCCTGGACAATTGGACAACCACGAGCCCTGTGTTCTGCATAACAAACGTATAGCCTGAGTACGTACAGTACAGTATGTTGACAATGTGCTGTAGTAAATTTCTGAATAAGTGCCATGTAGGAAGTGGGCGCTCTGCCACCATGAGCCAGGGCTATTCTCTGATTGTTTGTATGTACAAACAGAACAGAACAAATTCCAGCACTGCCCTGATTTTCAAATCAAACTAACCCTTGCCATTTTTCCACAGAATTTTAAGGAAAACTGCTCACCCAACACTCTTTTACTCCAGGCTTGAAAGCATACTGTAACTGTAGGGGACATAAATTTAAAGGGAAATGTTGCATAATTTGTTTTATAAAACTGAGACAAAAAATCCACATTTTTGGACGCAAAAGGAAAAATAATTCAAAAGTTGGGAATAAAGCAGCCTGCTTTTCAAGGTATAGTTCCCCAGAGATAGTTCAAGTACTGTATAAATTTGTCAAGTTAGTAGAACATATAATTTGTTTATATAGACGGATCCGACAAGCACTTGTGCTTGGTGAATGTAGGCAGCCATTAGTGGGGTCCATCAGCCTGAAATTGTCTTCATTTCTTGTCAACATGAACTTCAAACCCTCATGTTCAGTGAAATTGAGGGAATCAAGATACAATTTAGTGTACAACCATCCATGATACAGATAAGCAAGGAAACTGAAACATTAACAGGTGATAGAAGCCAGTTCTTGCTGACTGAAATCAGACCATCAATTGCTGTCCATATTTGTCTATACCTAAACTTTCAAAAATTCAAGTGATTAAACTCAATTAATTTTTTTAGTATATTTATGTTTTGAGGAGCTACTGTACAGTAACAGCTAAAACTGTTGCAGGTGTCTAAATTGTTGAGTTTAGTTAGTTAGTTAGATAATATTTAACGACACACCAACACGAATGTGTTATACTGTATATTTTCATACTGTTCAAATACCGTTCAAGCCCTCCCGTTTAGTTGCCTCTTACGACAGGCGGGGAATACGGTGGGCATATTCTACAAACCCCAGCCCACAGGGGGAGTCTTGTTGAGACTGAATGGATTAAAGCTGTTGTTTTGAGTGAAAAGAATCCCTGAGAACTGCACATGGGTAAAAATCCCCATTACGTGCAGAATACAATAATAGGCCTACCGATTTGTTTTCACTCCAACAACATGTTGCCATCGTGAAGTGACAGAAGTGATACTGTAGTTGTATCACTCTGTATATCCAGCCAACCCCATATGGTATGACATGTGTATGATTTTTTTAGGCACAGCAATGAGTACAGTCCAGGCGTGATAGAAGTGTAGATTTTTCATGCACTATGAAAGAAGATTGTTGTATACTGTTCAAACTTTTCCATACATGGACTTGCTGTAGTTGATCGTCAGTTGTCTGCAGTTAGACTGCTGGTGAAAGGTGCAAACCTGTATGCACTTTCCTTCATTGAAGGGCACTCCCTTTGATTCTGTAATATCATTCTGTGTGCATAAGGTCTAAAACTTTCAATAAAAATTAAAAAAAAAGGGATTTACTCCCATTGAAACCAAATTTAAACAAATACATACATGTACAGGTACCTTTTTAAAGTAAACAGTTTCATATAATAGCCTCATGCAGCACAGTGCTCAGCTTGAAGTACAGCAGCTGGTTGCAAGTACTGTAGGTACCAGCTTAATGTGTGTAGTATTTACAGTACAGGGTAAATGGCATAGATCATTAATTGTATCCTTAGACCATATAGTCTATAATTATATTATTGATACAGTTTATTTAAAGCTGTCATAAACCTTAAACAATTAGAAGTGAACATTCTGTGTGCATCATTGTGCAGTATACTGTAAAATCTAGACCCTTACTGTAGTTGATCTCTCCAGTTGCAAGCACTTCTTTTATTTCATGAAGCATTCTAAACATGCAGTGCATGTTAATTAACATAGGATAGTGCATACTATATGTACAGTACTAAATTTTTCACATTGTTTAGCATAGTGTATACAGTGGCAGAGGTAACATATGGTCAGAGGAAGTGACTTACCCCTGTCTGTCGAACCAGATTTGCCTGCTGGTGCCCTTCTTAGGTTTCTAACATCCTGTTTTAAAGCACCTCTGTAAGTCTTTCTGGAATCTGGCCCCTCAAACCAAAACCCCTAGCTCCTGCTCTGCACAGTGCAACTCTGCCCAATAAAAAGCACCAAAGTGCTTTGTATGTTCCACTACAGCAGAGACACTGTGTCCATGTACAGCCTTGTCCAGTCTGGCACAGCTCAGCTGAAGTGCCCACAGTTTAGTTCAATTATTCAGATTCTAACACATATCATTACAGGACAATGCAATAAGTGTGTCCAACTGCACTCCTTTTCATGTTGGATTGGCGCTGATTTTTCTGCCTGCTGTGCTCACAATGGCAGAATTTTTACAATTTATTGATAAAACAAAAATGATAAAGGTGGTTGTTGCCCCAGAGTACTGGAGATAAAAAAAGAGAAGGCTGAGATCTTGTTTTTCGTACAGCAGGGATGAATTTTAAATTTCGTCCGAGACGACCAAAATTTGTGCAGGACGACCAAAGTAACCACCTAAGGTTGTCCTTTGGACGACTAATTTTTACCTTTGGTAATGTATATTGAGACACAAAGCATACAACAAACACTCTTATGCAACCAAAACATCCTAACGTTTCATGAACTCGCATAACAAAACACATCTGTACCTTCACGAAAAGCACACCAGAACAAAACAACCCTGGAGACAGACCACGATACGCACAACGCCAAACAAGCAGCCTCGTGGATGATCATTGTTTGTTGTTGTTGAACCGCACAAGACTTGTTCCGTGAAAACTATGCAATAAGAAAACACGAAATCTTTAGCTTGATAGAAGTAACAAATAACATTGAAATTATACAATTACCCCCTGTAAATGCCTAAACTCACATGTGAATGTTACCTACTGTAGACCAATTAGTGTTGGGCTCCATGAACATTGTACAGTAAAAATATCAACAAGAGTGTGTACAGTACCTGTACAGTACCTGCAGTAGCCTGGTGAAACGTGTACTGTAACTGGGTCTGGCAAGGGACAAGACAGGCTGGGTTAGGATAGCAATTTGCTACCCAAGAATTGTCAGTTTTTAATCAATTTGAATTTTGATTAGCAAAAGTTGCAGTCCTTGCTAATACTAATTTACTCATTGAAGAATTGTTGAGTGACCTTTTGCTATAAATCAATTCACTGTCACTACAGTTGTGTATTTTGTCCCTTGTCTGGGCAGCCAAGGGGATTCAAGATTCTACTGTATATTGGCCCATCAAATAGATTTGGTCCTGGATGTACTATCAAGTTGCCAAAAAAAAAACTGTGAAAATACCATAAAAAAGGATTAAAGTTTTCTTTGACTTCCATTTGAAGTTACAGTACTTAGTTAATTGTGTCATGTTTTCTGCAGTTGAAAAAGTATCTCAACAGTCAACAGTGAGCCTAAGGCTCTAGTGTCACTGTGTCAGGGCTACCAACTACAGTAATGTGGAATTATTATCATTACCATTACAGTATATTACCATTTATTATCATTTCCATTTGTGTAAGTTTATGTGCCTTGATCTTTCCAAAGTTATCAGGGTTGTTACTCCATTAAATACATTCATTGTGAGTAAGGTGTTCTACAGAGAGGGCTTCTTTAGTGGTACTAAAATTTTCTCCCCCAAAATGCTCAATTTATTATGCCTACAGTAGCAGTTTCTAGAATATTGGATTGGTATGTACACAGAACGATTTTGCCAGTTGGGGGGGAATTCCTGAATGAAAACTTCTTTCGGATGAAATGGAAAGAATATGCAATTAATTGATTACGTAATTTATTAATCGAAAATTGACAGCCCTAACCACCAGCTTCTGCTTTGTTGTGCATTCCAGGAAAAAATATTTTTCAATTTTTAGGATATTGTTTGCTTACTTACTATATGTTTTTAAAGTAGCAGGTGTCATGTACAGTAGAAGCAGTGTTGGATTAAAGGTTTAAACGCATTTTGGTCCATAACGCAAAATATTGAAAGTGTGGGTAAATTACTTCTTTTTGACAGAAAGAGGGCAGAAATTCCAGAATATTCACCTAGAGCCAGGTACACTCAACTAAATGAATTCTCAATACCTTTTTGTCCGAAGTTAATACTGTAGCCTCTTCTCAATGTAATTCACATTACCCAGTTATCACTTTGCCTAACTTCAATAAATATTCTCTGCAAGTGATCAATATTTCCTGGCATCACAGAATGATAACAATCAATCAAGTCTATTTTATTTTGGATGAGTGCCATAAGGCCACTTCCCTGAAAATTTCATTAACCATAATTGAATGACTGTCCTGAATTCTGCTGTGGTACTGTAACCTTTAACAGAGATCATGATACTGTTTATCAGGCATGTGTTATCTTACATGCAATGAATGGTAACACTGTGTACGTTTTGCTCAATCATGAATGTGCTAGACTCTCTACAGTACAAGTTATGAATGATACATGGCAGTACTGTACAGTACACATGTCAGTACAGTAATTTCATCTTTTACTGCACAATGAATGCCAAATTAGTTACCTGTATACTGTATACCCAAATGTTTTACTGTACTGCTACCTTTCCAGTGGTATTCTGCACAGTTTGAAAAGTTTGAAGACAAAGTAGGTGTTGAGAATTTCTTACTGAAATAGGTGTAACATTCAGTATATGGAATAATTTTTTTTTTTGGCTGAAATACACACAGTTGAGAAGAATTATTTCTTTGGAATGTTCATGATTTGAATCATTGTGTAGCTTTGTTTGAAGGCAATAATTGAGCTCTTTGTGAGGACTACTCAGTATTTATCCTGATTTTATTTCCTTTTAAAATCACTCTATTGTGTGTAGCCTTGTTTTGTAAGTAAAAAAAATTAAAATGTAAATTAGCTATACCTGCAGAATGTCATTAACACAACAAAGCTGGATAAAGTTAGGGAGCTTGGGGTTTGCTTTCCAGGAAATTCGCTTTTCATTAGAAAAATTATAGAAATTAGGGGAAAACCCCTAAGTTGGTAAATGAAATTATGGACAGAGATCTACAATAGACCAACTTTACTGTTGGGGAAAGTTGCTTACCTTCTTCATCTGGAAATGTTTGCATCACTCAGTATTATGAAACTGCCTTTGACAACACTGAACTAGTCATGACCTACAAATTCTAGGAAATATGGGGCTTCCTTCCTCAAGGTACAGTACATCTAAACTTTACATGCAGTATATCATTTGGTAATTATGAGAATACCTTTCCCTTGAAATTCTTCTTTGTTTAGAGGGAGGATCATTAATCATTATGCTGATTCATATGTTGATGTGAAGCCAAAGTTGTCTTTCAGCAGTGTTGAATGCTAAAAGGTATTAGTCTACATTATGTGACCATTCTGATTCACATATAGTGAACATTGTGCCTTTGCAGAAAAGGTTCAGCCAATTTTCTCAATTTTTCCAAAATACTACAAATTCTGTATGAATTTGCACCAATTTTTTTTCAAAATATCTGCAAATTCTCTCCACGTTGTGACTTATTTGGCTTTAATTCCTTTTAATTTCATGTAACTTTTAAGATCATCTCAAAATGTAGGTGCCAGTGGCACCATTTCTCCTGTCTCATACACCCAGGAGCATCCCAGGATTCGGATCCAGCACTATCCAGAGTTTGATGACCCAGATTTGAACTGGAGACTTTGGGGACAAGTGGGGGGGGGGATTATCCAGACATTAGATGGTGAGTGATAAGGGGAGGGGGTTCCACCTCAGTGCAGAAAATGTTTGCTTGTGAAAGTGAATTATGATGCTAAATTCAGGTCTTGAGTTTTAAGTTTTTCTGTTATAATGCCATAAATTATTGTAATGGTCCTTAGTGTAGTGGTACTGTACAGTAAATGTGACCACTGTTTTACAGTACTTCAAAAGATAAGTCAAAATTGATCATGCATTCAGAGTGTGACATGACCCCAATGTTGTACAGTATCATTTCAATTGTGCCACAGACTCTCCAAATTTTGTCCTTCGCAGTGGCAGTGATTTTTTAGTGCCAAAATCTTGATAACGGATTGTTGATTCCTTGCCGTAGGCAGGCAAGGAATCTATGGGATGGTGATGTCGTGTGTGTGTGTGTGTGTGTTTGTGACACTTGCTTGTAAACACAATATCTTAAGATAGGAATGTCCGACACTTTTCATATTTGGTATATAGATTTATCATGTTGAGAGGAAGAACCCTATTGTTTTTAGTAGAGGTTAAAGGTCATTTGAGGTCACCAGTGGTAAAATTGCGAAAACGCCGAAAATGGCTTGTAAACACGATATCTTCAGATGGGATTGCCCGAAAATTTTCATACTTGGTGTATAGGTTTTTCATGTTGAGAGGAAGAACCCTATTGTTTTTTGGTAGAGGTCAAAGGTCATTTGAGGTCACTTGCAGTAAAACTGCGAAAACTTCGGAAATGGCCTGTAAACATGATATCTTCAGATAGGAGTGACCGACACTCTCCATACTTGTATATAGATTTGTCATGTTGAGAAGGAGAACCCTATTGTTTTTGGTAGAGGTCAAAGGTCATTTGAGGTCACCAGCGGTAAAATTGCGAAAACACCGAAAATGGCTTGTAAACATGATATCTTCAGATAGGATTGCCCGACAATTTTCATACTTGGTATATAGATTTGTCATGTTGAGAAGAAGAACCCTATTGTTTTTGGTAGAGGTCAAAGGTCATTTGAGGTCACCAGCTGTATAATTGCAAAAACTTCGAAAATGGCTTGAAAACATGATATCTTCAGATAGGAGTGACTGACACTTCTCATGCGTGGTATATAGGTTTGTCATGTTGAGAGGAAAAAGGCTATTGTTTTTGGTTGAGATCAAAGGTCATTTGAGGTCACTAGCAGTAAAAATGCAAAAACACCGAAAATGGCTTGTAAACATGATATCTTCAGATAGGAGTGACCGATACACTTAACATTTGGTATATAGATTTGTCATGTTGAGAGAAAGAAGTCTATTGCTTTTGGTAGAGGTCAAAGGTCATTTGAGGTCACAAGCAGTAAAATTGTGAAAATTCTATGCCTAAAATGTAAAGAAAACCTGTCAAACACTGTCAATTTGAAAGCAGGTAAGGTATTTGATGGCAAGGAATCACTAAGCCTTTTGGCTTTCTGGTTGTGATTGGTTTGCTGATTTGCTCTTCATAAAAATTGGTCTCTTGAAATCTTTATTATCAGCCCAATTAGTTACTGGATTATTGATCCATTAATTAATATCAAACTGGAATGTTTACCATTCCTAAATTCAGTGATAACATACTCCCAATCTGTAATGTAAGAATGAACAAGCATTGATGAGTGCAGTGTGTGCAGTAGTATGATACAGTACATTAGTTCGTTAGATAAGATTTAACGACACACCAACACAAATCTGTTAGAGTGTCATGCTGTTTACATACTGTACTGTTCAAGTCCTCCCCTTTAGTCGCCTCTTGCAACAGACTCGGAATACCGTGGGCATATTCTACAATCCCTAGCCCACGGGGCGGACAGCACCATGATACTGTACACTTTACTGGTATAGTATGTCACACACTTGTAGGTCTTGACCTACACCACATAATAGGGTAATGAAGCACATAGTTTACTTTTCACACTGTATCTGCATGCCAAGTAGGCCTATCAGATGTTCTGTTTTCTGTAAGTGGTTGGTCTGCAAATAATGACAGTGATTGTCCAATTATTCAATTAGCCTGATACGAGTTAATCTGGTGAATGTTGGTTGGTTTCAATGTTCATATTCCAGAAAAAAACAATGGCAGTGATTTCCATGATTATCAAAGACATTGTTTAATAATTAATATGGTTTGAAGAAATGTCTTGACTGTTGGTCAGTTTTAATGAAACTTATCTTTCAGAACGGTTTTATTTTTTACAACCTCCTTATACAGTAAATTAGTGGAACTCCTTCATAGAGTGAGTTTAGTTAAAGTAATTCTGCTGTACTTACGTGACAGTGGGTGCTAGAAGCCCCTGAATTGCATTTGGGTGCTTAACACCAGAAAGGAAACACAATGCAGAATGTGGCACACCCATACCTTGCAAGTGACCCTCATTTTGCGGGTTTGACCCACATTTGAATACTCAAACCTGCTGACCTGCCCAACCCTCTGAAAAACCCGCATTTCAAATCTCTGAAGCATTCTTAGAGAACCATCAACTCAAATTAACAAGTAATTCAGCTAACAGATAAAGCTACAAATTCAGTAAATCGTATCTCATAGCATATTCAACTCAGTGCTCACGCTGCTATACAATACATAGGCCTAGATATGTACGGATCTATGTTTACTGTCGCAACATCACTATTGGCTAACCTTTGCAGCAGGCGTGGCATATATTCCTGTCACTACATAAATAGTGTAACTTCGTGCAATGCTGCATACAATAGCAAAAATGAATGCCCACTTTGCAGGTTGGAGGTGGGGCTTGTCTCAGCGTTTCCCATCAAAGGAACATTCTGGACTCTCCTGACCTGTTACTTCTCAGCTGTGTTTTCATGGCTATAGAATGCCACTGGAGATGTACATATTGAAACCTCTTAAAGCATGGTACAACTTTGGTGACACATTGAGCTGACATTTGCCGACTGTATCGGTACAACACCAGAATTTATGGCAACAATAACCATTGAAGATTGTGATTAGGAGAGGTTTTCCGTAATTGTGCGTTTGTGAGTATTTTTCTAGGTTACCGCAAAAAATTCAGTACCGTACTAAATTTTTTTTTGCGGTAACCTAGCGAAATTGTGTTGACTGATTTTCAAAAAAAGTGCCAACATTTTATGTGGAGACACTTCTAAAATGCAAAAATTTTCGAAAAGGGGAGGACACATACCCCTCCCCAAGGCTAACAATCCATCAACAGACAGATCAGTTGTACCTGCATCTAGCCTGGAACTTGGGAGCTATGTAGGGCTGTGAACGTTTAGCAAAATAATTAAACGTTTCACCTCAAAAATATGCGATCCTTTAGTGATTAATTGCGAGTACCTTATCACAAAAAAATTATTTCAGTATGTAGTGACTGATAGGCTACTGAATGTAATGCAGAAATAATAAATAGTTGTTATCTTGCATGGCAAAATCAAATTATTCTGAAACTTTAAAGCCTACAAGGTCCAAATATGCCCAGAATGTTCCATTTAACTAAAACCAGGGATCATCGGAATATACAAATGGATAAAAAACTCTCAAAAACAGGTTTTGCGATTAATTGCTTTTATCTTTGTACTAAACAGTTATTCCACATGTGATCGTTTAGACATTACAGTAATCGCTACACGTTCACAGCCCTAGAGCTATGCACACCTTACTGACCACAATTCAGGTATACCTGTAGTAATCCCTTTTATCTAATTAATGGTGTACTTTGAAAACTTGCTGTACAGGTAAGCAGGGTTTAGGCCCTCTATATGAGAAGAATCATTGTTTACAGGATCCCATAAACAAAAGCCTGGAAAAAGGTTTGAAGAGATTGCTCCATATTAAAATTTGCAAAACATTTTTAAGGTATTTGACTCCTTTTTGACTGTCCTTGAGAAGCAGGGATACCAAAGAATTGTGTCCTCATTGCACATGTCTAAGTATTATCACATGTATGTAAATTTTCAAATGCAATGTAAGTCACCGTTTCCAGAAAGATACAAAATTAAGCCCCAGTTTTGTTTAATTTTATGTGTGTCATTCATTAGGAATGACCAATACAACTGTGGTTTTTAATGTGGGAACCAAAAGAGCCGTATCAGATGTCCATCCCAGCACGAAACACAGAAAGTTATACTAAATGCTTCAGAAGACACTAAGGTCATGTTTTCTGCATGTACTTGTCATGTTACTTACTGTACATAAAAAGGTAATGTTTTGTGTAAACGGTGGCATAAAAGCAGCTTTGTTTTCTAAAAAATGCTAAATGCTGAAAATTCGGTAAACATACAGGTAAGGTAGGCCGCCTACTGGTTCTGTTGTTCTGTTGGTAAAGAATAGTGAGGTAACATTAGTGCCGGTTTATTGTCTTCCTATACAGGCACTGTTAGTGAATAAGACAGAGTTTTACGGCCCTGTTTCCAACCTATTGGTTCATGTTGAGCCGGCCACAGCCTTTTTCCCAGTTGTGGCTCACTGGCTTCTTTTCCCTACTCCATTGCTTATGCGGAGCATCACGCACAGCGGAAGTATGTTCCTTTTTTAGAGTCTGTGGTATGACTCGGTCACTCGACCTGGGAAGTGAACACAGGCTTTCCGCGTGAGAGGCAGACCCAGCTAAAAATTCCCTTTGGAACCCTTTGGGATATTACCCTTTGAACCCAAAGGGTTTCAAATGGTACCCTTTGGAAAAACCCTTTGCATTCAAAGGGTTCCCTTCAGTTGTCATTGGAAATTTGACAAATCGCAAAGGGTATGATATAATTACCCTTTGGATAGACCAAACCCTTTAGAACCATTTGGAACCCATTGAAACCCTTTGGTTAATGGAATTTGGACAAAGTGTTGCAAAGGGAATTTTCTTCTACGGATGCTCTTACCATTAGACCAAGGCCTACAGTAATTTCTAACTACTGTACCAAGCTGCCTTAATTTTGCTATATCACACAGCTGGGATAACTTTGCTAATCACAGTACAAGCTGCTCCCTTGCATGTTGCACATTGTGCGTATTTTAGGCTTTAAAGGGCCAAACCTCTCACCCCAAACTACAATTTTGGTATCCGGGTACCGAAATTCTCAATTGGCTCAGCTCTTTGATTGACAGCTAATTCAAACAATGCAGAGTGCCAAAGCTTATATCACACAGCATGAACAGTACTGAGAGTGTTTTGATTACATAAATTGAGTTTTTCTGTACTCACCCTGAAGCAATAAACTGAGATTGGGTCTGGATGAGGATGAATTTCATACAATTGTGGGAGGGGCTTCAGTAAGAAGGTCAGGAGAATTGGTACTGTTTAGGGTGAGAGAACTGGGCCTTTAAGCATGCTACCCTGCAGTGCTCCTCCCTTTAATATAAAACCTTACTTAGACAAGGTTACAACAGATGTAGAATTTTGGCTGAAATAGATCTATGGTAATTGTCAACATGAGCACGTTATCATCAATTGTGTGTACAGCACATGTCATACCTGTAGGCTGTAGTTAAATTTAACTTCTTGCAGTACTTAGTGTACAGAAGTTAAATTAAGTGTACATTATTAGAGCTGTTGATCACTGGCATGTTTACACTACACTTCTATGGTACTCAAAAACTCATTATTTATAAATCCTTCATTCTATACATATTTGCATCTATGCTCATTATGTTATATATCGATGTAAATATAGACTCATCAAGTAATTCTGAAATACATAATGTGTTTGTTGTTGAAGGTATTCTATTTTAAGCTTCTTTGCTGTTTATTTTTAAAAAAAAAATCATTAAAATCTCAGATGCATTATCAGATACACAGTATGAAGACAGACTGCTATTGCCTGTGAATGCTAAAAAGGGAGGGGATATTGTTGACAGTTATTACTACCTGTAAGTGAGTGTTATGCTGTAACATTACTTGAGTAAGGTGTCGTATCCCCTTGGTTTTGTGTGCCGCTGTAGGCGTACAATATAAAAACAAGATCCTCCCCAAGACAGGCACACTTCAACCCAAGGTACAAAACACCTGTTTGGGGAGGAGGAAATTCTCAGTTGGTGATTGCTCTTGACTGACATCAAACTCAAAAGATAATGAGGACCATGCAGACCTGTAGTTCAAAATACACAGCATGCACAAAGTGCATTTTATGCTGCCCTCTACAGCAAAAATCTTCTGTAGATTTAGGTCTGCACAAGGAAGGGGTTAAAGGCAGTCATTCGTCACCCCAAACTACAGTTTCAGTATGCATATATCAAAACTCTCAATTGGCACAGCTCTTTGATTGGCATCACATTCAAACAATGCATCATAGCTAAATTACACAGCATGGACACTGAGAGTGTCTTGATTACGCATTATGGACTTGTATGGCCACTGGGTCAAGCCATGAAGCAATAAACTAGGATTGTGTCTGGATAAAGATGAGTTTTAGATAAATGTGGGAGGGGCTAGAAGTAAGAAGGTCGGGAGAATTGGAACTGTTTGGGATGATGAAAATATGCCTTTAAAACAAACGTTGGAGGAAATACAGTAGAAGTGACTAAGTTGGGAAAATCTGATTTACCCATGTTGAAAAACACTTGAGGCATGTTTGTAGGCCTATACAGTTGCATCTTTCTGGATCACAAATCCAACATCCTTCATTTAACAGTGCTTTCAAATGCAAGAGTTGCTTGCAGTTGAGTACAGTATGATATGCAACAAACACCATATTAATTTCCCTACGTCTTATTGGAAGATTGGTGCACATCACATGCCCTGCTGGGTTTATGGGCATTTTTATGCACATTGTGGTGCCTGACCATCATGTGGTTTACAGCAGTCTTGTACCACATATTAGTTGTACAATACAGTATAACCCACTGCAATATTGCAGTGGGTTATACTGTAATCGTTACTGTACTGTATTCACATGCAAAGCTCTCTACACCAACTCTACAGGCTTCTTCGTTGCTCTCCGTATCTAGTTATTTCCCTAATTACCGTAATTCCATATGCTAAGACTTCTTTGTAAGTTAGTACAAAGTGCGCTCATCTCTTATATCTTGGGCAGGGGCTGCACAATAGGAAAATTATTGTCTTTGAAGCAAAT
The DNA here is from genome assembly GCA_037179385.1 of Holothuria scabra. NCBI lineage: Eukaryota > Metazoa > Echinodermata > Holothuroidea > Aspidochirotida > Holothuriidae > Holothuria > Holothuria scabra. Next base: position 21,578,836 of record CM074191.1, read on the forward strand.
TTTGACCAAGTGTGAAGGTACTGTATTACGAAAGTTTATATCTTTCATACTGTTGCACTTGTTGTATCATATTGCATTCATTATTACAGTTCAACAATTTTCCAATGTCCATGGATACATGTTCTGATGAGCTCATGAATCTTGTAATTTTAATAGTCTCATCTTAACACCTTGTACCCCTCTCCTAACAACGCCCTCAATGTGCAGTAACCTTGTAACAACGATATGCACTGTAAGCAATCCCTGTTTAAAGAATAGTCCAGAAGTTAGAACGGAATGTAGGAAATGAGTGAAACTTTCCCCAGAATTCTAAGAATGTGCACCTCTTTAAGATATCAAATATAAGTTGGCTCTGCACTATTCTGTTAACATGCTGATTGCACAATTTGTAAAATAATTTCAGATTCTCATTGCTATAAAGTAAGGAACTTTACAGTGAGAAATGAAGTTGAAAAAGCAAAGCATAGAAATCAGTCTAGGGCCTTAAAAATTGCATTTTGTAGAAAGCCTGATTGACTTTTTGAGCCTATTCATTTTTAAAAACATTATGAATCCATGCTACCTACTGTACTGTAAGTACTGTAGCAGCCTGCAAGTATGGTTGGGAGTTTGTGTAATATTTAGCTACCAACATGGCCCAAGGTAATTTAATTCAGGCTCTTGTATAATTTGTATTCTCACAGAACCCAAAGTACTGCAGGGAATAATTTATCCGGTATCGCATCGCATTTTGCTACACAGAATGGACAAATTGCTATACAAAAACAAAATTGTGTAGCAGATTTTCTACATTAAATGTATGGGTTGCTAGTGATTTTGTGATCGAAAAGCCCTGAAACAGCAAAATTGCTGTGCAAATTTTGAACACTAAATTATTCCCTGTACTGTATGTTATGCTGTATCATTTAACACTTTCAGATACTGTATGTAAGTGGATAATAATGTAGCAACAATTTAGAGTACTCACTTCATGGCCCAGTTCATTCTTAAAGTGAAAAATCAAGCATTTGAATGGTTTTAAAACAATGAAGTACTGTATACTGTAGTTTCCCCTGTTTCATCTGTCCCTACACATGGCTACTGTAAAACACACTTAGCATTACAATCAATGCAACTTTCATAGCCCGGCTTCATTCTGGAGAAAGGGGGAGACTGACATGGTCAAGTGGTTGGAGCATCAGACTTGCAGTTGAGAGGTTGGGAGTTCGAGTCCTGGCCATTTCATACTGAAAACTTTCAAAACCGAACCTACTGCCATTGTGCTTGGTGTTACAGTAGCATAAGCAATGGAGAAAGGGAAAACAAGGCAATGAACCACAAGTGGAAAAAAAGGCAGTGGCCGGCTCAACTTGAACCAATTGTTTGGAAACTGACTGTAAAACTCCATCTAACCTAATCTTCATAGAGAGGGGAAACCTTTCTAAACCAGTGCCTTTGTTGGATTCACCCTCACATATGGAAGCAGAAATCTTAACCTTATTGGTACAGTACTTGCTGATCATAGTAATGACCTTGGTGCACAGCCCATATGATTCTTTTTCCCTCAATATTACCAGGCATTTGATGTTATGCATATTTTACAGATCTAATGAATTCAAAATTTTGAGTAAATATATTGTATATTACAGTATATTGAAGAAGCTTAGTACAGGTGTGAGAAATTATGGAATTGCATAAAGTGAAAGAAAGGGATTGGAGACTACTGGACAGGGGTAGGATTTCAATTGAATTCTTTTCTGTCTAGAGTGACATGGGGATTGATTTTAATTTAGACAGATTAGAAGAAACAGGGCTATCAATTAAATTCAATGGGTCTTAAGAGCTTTTTTATGACAATGTCAAAAAAAAAGTTTAAAAAAAAGTTAAGCACCATACACATGGCCATGCTGTAATTTTGTGTTACATACACTTACAGTAAATTTCCCCTCGGTTAACAATTACTATACAGGAAGTGAAATCAATTAAGCTGAAGTCCAATACTGGAGATGGGAGCATAGGGTTATAGCGAAACCAAATAACTTTTTCATTACGAATTTTGCAATCTAGTTGTCATTGTGACAAACCCTCAAAAAAAAAAAAAGAAAAAAAAGAAAATGAACTGTCTGGAATTAAGCCTTCCCAATAGATAATCCAGCAAATGCTGTAGCGAGATGTTTAATGCTGTGATGTTTCTTCTTTAGAATGCAACATAAATACCCCAATAGATTAGATAAAGGTGGTATGGGGTGTACAGTAACTGATATCTAGATTTGTTACAGGAACTGTGCCCTCAAGGGGTCATGCTTTCATTGTATTCAGATAGCATGAAAAGGAATTCACACATACAGTACTTGACTGGCCTGATACAGTAGCTAACCCCAAATGTTACATAATTGTTTGGGTATTTTGGCCTATCTGGTACTGTCAATCTGTTGCTCAGATGTGAATCCCAACTATGGGTTATTAAGTGTGTATACATAGTATTCTTCATTTCCTCCCTGAGGCAATAGATGTAATCAGGCATATACTGTAGGAAAGCAATGTTTTGAAAAGTAAGAAAGTTTCACCATGTTGGCCACCCTTTTCTCTCAGCATATTGCCATCACTGCCATTTGAGTAACTGAACCTTGTTGTTGTAATCACTCTTGGGGATTTAACATGTATGCTGTATGAACTTTTAAGATTTTGATGCTTTAAATACAGTTTGGGGGATTTCTGAAATGCTTTTTAGATTCCTTGCCGAAGGCAGGCGAGGAATCTATGCGATGGTGATGTTGTGTGTATGTGTGTGTGTGTGCATGTGCGTGTATGTGTGTGTGTGTATGTGACGCTTTGGCTTGTAAACACAATATCTCAGGAAGGGTAAGTCCAAGGGTAATCTCATATTAAGTGTGTTGGGTAGCCATATTGAGTAGATGATCCCTATTGTTTTTGGTGGAGATCAAAGGTCATTTGGGGTCACGAGAGGTCAAAAGGTCAAAACCTTGTAAAATCGATAACTCAATGAGGGTAAGTGTGACTTTTCTCATATTTGGCATGTGGGTTATCCATATTGAGTCGATGATCCCTGTAGATTGATTTTCATGGAGGTCAAAGGTCGTTTGAGGTCACGAGAGGTCAAATGGTAAATTCCTTAGAAATTGCTTGTAAACACGGTATATCAAGAAGGGTAACTGTGACTAATCTCATATTTGGTGTGTGGGTTGGCCATATTGTGTAGATGATCCCTATTGTTTTTGGTGGAGGTTAAAGGTCATTTGGGGGTCACGAAAGGTCAAAGGGTCAAAACCTTGTAAACACAATATCTCAAGACAGGTACATGTGACTATGCTCATATCTGCTGTAGGGGTTGGTCATATTGAGTAAATGATCCCTGTAGATTGATTTTCATGGAGGTCAAAGGTCGTTTGAGGTCACGAGAGGTCAAATGGTAAATTCCTTAGAAATTGCTTGTAAACACGGTATATCAAGAAGGGTAACTGTGACAAATCTCATGTTTGGTGTGTGGGTTGGCCATATTGTGTAGATGATCCCTATTGTTTTTGGTGGAGGTTAAAGGTCATTTGGGGGTCACGAAAGGTCAAAGGGTCAAAACCTTGTAAACACAATATCTCAAGACAGGTACATGTGACTATGCTCATATCTGCTGTAGGGGTTGGTCATATTGAGTAAATGATCCCTATCGATTTTCATGGAGATCAAAGGTCATTTGGAGTCACGAGAGGTCAAATGGTAAATTCCTTAGAAATTGCTTGTAAACATGGTATCTCAAGAAAGGAAAGGGGGACTATTCTTGTATTTGGTTTGTCGGTTGGCCATATTGAGTAGATGATCCCAATTGTTTTTGGTGAAGTTCAAAGGTTATTTGGGGTCACGAGAGGTCAAAAGGTCCAAACCTTTAAAACACAATATCTGAACAAAGGTGTAAGTGACTGTGTCATCTTTGTGCATGTGGGTTGGTTGTATTAAGTAGATGATCCCTATCGATTTTTGTGGAGGTCAAGTGGTTATTTGGGTTCATATGTCAAAAGGTCAAAACCTAGTGAACATGGTATCTCAAGAAAAGTGCACGGGACTAAGCTCATGTTTTGTGTGTGGGCTGACCGCATTGAGATGGTGATCTCAATCGATTTTCGAGAAGGTCAAAGGTCATTTGGGGTTAGCAGTGCAGTCTGACAAACTTGCTTACGTAGTATTACTGTACAAGAAAGGTAACTTGTAGGCTCCTCATACTTGACATGTAGATGATGCATGTTGAATAAATGATCCCAATAGTTGTTGGTGGAGGTCAAAACTTACTTTGGTTCACATGGTGTCAATTAAAGTCTCAATATCATTTTTTTTTGAAGGAACCTATGTAGTCAGGTTGGCGCGTGTGTGTGTGTATGTGTGTGTGTGTGTGCATGAGCCTGTAAACGATACCTTGCCTGGTACAAGCCGCTCACGAGAGCTAAGGCCTCACACCTCTTTCCTCGCTCACACGGAGCTCGTAACTGGCGTAGCTACCCGAAAATTCGGACACTGCAATGAGCTCTGTCACGTGATATGCAAGAGCCCGCATTCACGTGCCGCGTGACATAAACAGCTAAAGGGGAATTCCGACCATTTCCTTACGGGGAACAGTTCTGTGTACCCCCTAAGGCATTGAATACGGGTATGCCCTGTGTGTGTGTGTGTGTGTGACACTTGCTTCAGTACGCTCTAACTCAACAAGGGAAGGTTGGATGGAACTTGGAATTGGTACATAGATTCGTTATAGGGAGAAGGTGTGCCCTATCGTTTTTGGTGGAGGTCAAAGGTCATTTGGGGTCACCAGAGGTCAAAAACTAAAAACCTTCTCAACACAATATCTCTAGGTAGGAAACTTGGATAAATGTCATACTTGGTGTATGGATGTGTTATGGTGTTCGGATGAAATTGGATATGTTTGGTGAAGGTCACCAGGTCACCAGGGGTCATACACTGAAAAAAGTTTTAACACAGTATTTTAAGGTAGAAAGGACATTATATCAAATCGATGTGTGTTTGGTTAAGGTGAAAGGTCATCAAGGTCACTGGAGGTCAACCGCCAGAAACATTATTTAGAAAATCTTGGAAGCTAGATAATGATAGGTTCTATATATTCTTTTATCTCACCTGGTTTTGCATTCTTACAAACTCAAACACCTTAGAAATTTGGCCCTTATGTTCTTTCAGTAATGATTTCTTCGGGTTGTGCACATATTTTGAATCATTCAAAGTTTTAAGAGGACAATAACTGAAATCTGTAATATTTCACAGAGCACAGGTCACTCTGCATTAAACTGGTCTCTATGCCAGTGGAAGCAATGCATGGATTATACAGTACAGTATGTCTCTTTAATACTGCTGTGCTTTGTGGGGTAATCTAATCCTCCTTCTATTATCACACCTCATTAATCACTTGCTTTCTGCTTAACTGCTGAATAAACCCTGTTTTCTATGTGGAGATAGCAAACAGGACAAATGGTAGACTGTTTTGAAGTAATATCAAGTTCTATTTGAGAGCAGGTAAAAATAACTTATGAGAGAAATACAATGGGTGTTTCTCTCTCTCTCACCACATTGTGTATTGTTTATTGGTGATAATGTCAAGTTTGATTACAAGCATAAATACATATGGAAATGAGGTATTGTGTTTGAAGGATCGCCAAGCAAATACAAGTTGAATGTTAGTAAAGCCACAAAAATTTAATCATTGATTTCATGTAATATTATTACTAAAATACCCCTTGTGAAGATGTTACAAACATTGACTATGAGCTTTTGCTTAGCCCTATTTCGGAGACTGGCTGTATGGTTCTTATAATATCCAGCAAGGAACCACAGTGCCCATTGGGCTCTTGTTACACTTTAATTTCCCATGGTTGGAGTCTTAGATACTGCAGAATTCCACACATACATGTAGTATTGTATTGTATTGTATTGTATTGAGAAGATTTCCACAATAATATATACATACTTATGATACAGTATTTACATCAGACACTAAATTGTGGGGGAGGTCTGAAAAAAGCTTAAAAGCTTGTACAGGCAGACCCCCTGTATCGGGTACCTTAAGGGTACAAAAAAAAAATATATATCTAAATAAATATTGGAAAAGGATTACTTAAGAAGAAATAAGAGAATAAGAAGAAGAAAATCAACAAGTTAATCATACATCACTACTGAGCATATAACACCATCTCATCAGGTTCATCCTTGGCTGCATTAAGCAGATGATCCTTAAAGCACTTAGAAAATCTACTAGTTGACGAGCAGGCTTTTAATATATTTGAGAGACCGTTCCAAAGAGTAGCACCAGTAAATAGGAGGGACTTACAATAGCTTAAAGTGTTTGCTTTAGGAATGTGAATGAAAGCATTGCTTCTGGTAGGATAGGGATGGACATTAGAATTGAGAGAAAAGAAGGTACAAAATATGTCGGGGAGCAACTGATTGGAGTACTTGTACATGAAGCTATGGATTTTGAGAATCTGCAACTGGGAGAAAAGTGGTGAAGTATGAGCTAAGAAATTTGAATTGGTGATAATGCGAACTGCTTTCTTTTGCATAACATACAGCTTATTGATGCAGTGTGAAGAGGCATTACCCCAGATAATGTTACAATATGACAATTGAGAATAAATCAGTGAATAATACAGAGTTATAAGGACTGACCTAGGAACAATATTTTTTATCTTGTATAGAACTCCAACAGCTTTACCTACTCTCCCGCAAATAACATTAACATGATCCTTCCAATTTAATTGGGAATCAAGATAGAGGCCTAAGAATTTTACAGATTGTTTCTGAATAATATTAACATTGTTAATAATGATGTCAATTTATGTATATGGATGTGATACCATAAGCAGAACCCTAGTTCTTGTAGAAAGCTCCGATGCCTTGCATGTACAGTATACTTTGTGGGTACATTACGGACCGCTGTCAATTTGAAAAACATTACCAAGCACTGTCAATATGAAAAAAAAAGATAGGCTTAAATTTCAGCGGCAAGGAATCACTAAGCCTTTTGGCTTTCTGGTTTTTAATTATATTATGTCTTCCAAGTACTGAACGTGATGTGATAATCTGTACAGTACTGTAGAGGAGATGGTTGTGACACTGAAATACTCTATAGTGTTTTAATAATTGTAAAGACTTAATAATACTACATGTATGGTTTTCAAATTCCATTTGCAGGGAAGGAAATGAAATTGGTGATGATTCAAAAATAACCTATAGTGAACTCTTGAAGGAAGTCTGCAAGTTTGCAAATGTACTGAAGGATGTTGGTAAGTTGTAACCTATTGATATGCAAAGAATAGTATTGTGAATGATCACCAGACATCAACTCTTACCCCAAACTGCAGTTATTGTAGTAGTTCACAGAAGTTTTCAATGGGCACAGCTCTTTGATTGACAGCAAGTTAAAAATAAGGCAGAATATAATGTACTGTAGCTCATACAATATTTCACAGCGTGTACTGTACTGAGAGAACTGTACTGAGAGTGTTTTGATTACGCATTGAGGTCTTGTCTACACATAGCTCCCAAGTTTCGAGAGGGTAAATGCGGGTCCATCTGATCTGTCCATTGGTGGATCGCCGGCCTGGGGGAGGGGTATAAGGGGAGGGGGGAGGGTGTTCCCCTTCCCTTTTTCAAAAATTTTTGAATTTTGGAAGTGTCTACACGCAAAATGGTGGCACTTTTTTGGCAAATCAGTCAACAAAATGTCGCTAGGCTAGCGCAAAAAAAGTTCAGTACAGTACTGAACTTTTTGTGCTTACCTAGCAAAATGTTGCTTTAAGAGATCTGCCAAAATAATATTATGCAGATACTAACAAAATGCCCAATGACTAAAACCTCTCCTAGTCACAATATTCAATTGTTATTTTTGAGGTAAATTTAAGTGCGGTACCGACACAGTTTGCAAACATCAACTCTGTATGTCACAGGCGGTCGTACCGTATGTGCTGCGGTGATTTCCTATATTTCCGTACATCTCGCATGGCATTCTAGCCATGAAAACAGAAGCCATTGAGAACGTCAACAATTGTCAAGACAGTCCAGAACATTCGGGCAACTCTGGGACAAGTCCCACCTGTGACCCGCAAAGTGGACAATTATTTTCCCTATTAAATGTGGCGTTGCACGATGTTATTACACTATTTTCGAAGTGACAGGAATATATTCCATACCTGCTGCGAAGGTTAGCAGATAACGATGTTGCGACATGGCAACAAACGTAGTTCTGTACGTACCTACTATGCATTGTATAGCACCGCGAGCAGTTGAATGTGCTGTGAAATACGATTTACTGAATTTGTAGTTATTGGTAAGCTGAATTAATTGCGCTATTGAATGGTTCTCTTAGTACTAAGAATACTTCAGGGATTTGAAATGCGGGTTTTTCAGAGGGCTTGGCGGGTCAGCGGGTTTGGGTGTCCAAATGCGGGTCCAACCCGCGAAATGCGGGTCACTTGGGAGGTATGGTTTACAGTACTCACCTCAAAGCAATAAACTGAGACACTGTACAGTAGAGTCTGGACAAGGATGAGTTTTAGACAGTTGCCGTTGGGGCTTAATTAAGTAGATTAGAAAAATTGGAACTGTTTGGGGTGAGAAAATGCATGGACTAGTTTCAATTTTTTGGGGTAAAGAAGAAAGGAAGAATTCTCCCCCTCCTCCTTGTATTTTATTTGTTGGTCTTTGGGAGAGGGGAGATTTTGTGTTCAAACAGCTGTAAAAATCCCTCTCAGTCTCACAGCTTAATGCAGACACTGGTTATGTGGTCAATAAAGGAACTCAATACTGTACTGTAGAGATTTGTGCAGATGGACTGAAATACACATGTACAGTAGGACTGGGAACTCTCAATTATTAGGCTGTTTGATGTACAGTAATACATGCAGTGTACTGTAGCTGAGGTGATACAGTAGCTTGTTGCATAATCTGCCATGTAAATTGATTTATCTCATACATGATAAATACAGTAGTTAGGTCATTACAGTAGCTCAAGAAAAAGCCCACTACTCACATACAGTAAAGTACTGTACACTTTGTCTGATGGGTGGACTGTAAAAAGGTACTATGACACTGCATACTGGATAAACTGGAGAGCTTAAGTACTGCAACAGTTGTACGTACTGTACTTGACATAGGCCTAATCCAAGAATATCTCTATGCAGTTTTTTTGAAGAAATGCGAAATAGGAAATTCTTAAGCCACAAAAAATGGTCACATATGGGTATATGATGTTAGTTTAGATGGAGTTTTGCGGCCCAGTTTCCAAGCAATTGCTTCAAGTCGAGTCCGCCAAGGCCTTTTTCCAGTTGTGTCAAATGTGGGGTGATTCTTACCCCACAAATACCTTTAGACAAATTGTGCTGTTATCCCATGACTAAAGCATTTCAAACATTAAAACTTATTCATTTTTTTCTTTCTTTCTTTTATTTTTTTTTATGAAGCTACCCAGTAATTGGCAAGGTATACTGGTCCCTCTCTATGTCAAAATAACACCATCCATTATCATTACATTTTAGCAGTTTTATGACCAAAGCCATGAGCGAAGAAATCATTTTATCCAGTATTCTGATAAATTATTATTAGGCACTTTCCTATCAATGAGAATGTTTGCAACCATGAATTTCACATTTGTAGAATATGGATTGCAGAATGGGGGGGATTAGCTATCAATTTTGGCAAAGGCCAGATGGAGCCATCTTTGAGAGAAGAGCTTGCTTTATACTTTAAGGGTTCATAGTGGGTGCATAGTGTATTAAAGGCCGAGTTCTCTCACCCCAAACATTACCAATTCTCCTAACCCTCTTACTTAAGCCCCTCCTACAATTGTTTGAAATTCATCCTTATCCAGTCACAATCTCAGTTTATTGCTTCAGGGTGAGTATAGAAAAGCTCTATGTCACAATCAACATACTCTCAGTCCAGTTCATGCTGTGTGATATAAGCTTTGGTAATCTGAATTGTTTGAACTAACAGCTTATTAAAAAGCTGGGCCAATGGAGAGTTTCTGTACCCCAGTGCAAGGAGTGTAGTTTGGGGTGAGAGGATTGGCCCTTTATACATTTACCTAAATACATGGTGTAACATGTACAGTAGTCCCCATGATTTATTAAATACACCAGCTCCCCCTCTCATGTTTTTTGATGAACTTATGTTCTGCAATTACAGATCTGTCTCATTGTTTTCTTTTGCAGGGGTTAAGAAGGGTGACCGTGTTGCTATCTACATGCCAATGATCATTGAACTGGTGATAGCTATGTTGGCATGTGCCAGGATAGGTGCTGTACATTCCATAGTGGTAAGCAGAAGTGTTTGCTTTGTTTAGGGCTTCAGGCCAGTTTCTTGTGCTGTCTGTAATGCAAAGGGACAGTTTTTGTAGTCCTCCAAAATGTTGCAATGCTCTCTAGAATGTTTACTTCTGGCTCAACCAGTCTCAACAACTTAGTGTGCTGCTATAAGCAAATTTGTGTAAAGTGACTGTCGATTGTTTCAACTGATGACAAATTTTTTCAAAGACAGCCACATAGTGCTCAAGTACTGTAATGTAAAAGATGATTTCATGAAGAAGTTGAAATAGCTTTCAGTGGTTAGTAGTGCTGTACTTGTGACACTTAGTTAAGAGGTAGATACTTACTGTAAGAGTTAAGTCTCTCTACATAGTCCTACTCTCTCTATCTATCTATCTATCTATCTATCTATCTATCTATCTATCTATCTATCTATCTATCTATCTATCTATCTATCTATCTATCTATCTATCTATCTATCTATCTATCTATCTATCTATCTATCTACATGGTCCTCCCCCCCCCCCTCACTATCTACATGGTCCTCCCCCCCCCCCTCTTGCTATCTACATGGTCCCTCTCTTACCTACTATAAACATTTGTAATCCCACCTACCCATAACTAGACCTTGGTAAGAACATTTTGCAATCTTGCAAGTTGCACAAGAACCATACAGTATGCATAAAACACAATAATTGTACAATACTGGAATTGTGTTGCTTTGTAGAAGTATAGGATTTTATACCAACAATGTCACTCAAAATGGCATGCATTATTATTTTCAAAGGACCAAATTTTCCAAGCTTCATCACTACTGTGGTCACATTCTTTCTGAGTTTGTAATTTGCATTGACCTCTTTATGGTACTGGTGTAAGATTTGCTTTCTTTTCAGTTTGGAGGCTTCTCTGCAGACTCATTAGCTGGCAGAATGGAAGATGGACAGTGTCATGTGGTCATCACTGCAGGTACTGTATTCACACCTTTCATACTGTAATTTCATTGCAAACATATCTCTGTAAAGTCTAGTTGACCTCTATTTGCCTGTTCCCAACAAAAATTCTAAGTGAAGTATCTTAATACTACATTTGTTTCCTTAATGTTCACCCAGTTTGATGATTTTATTTTTTGTGCTATTTTTTTTTTTTAGTGGGGGGGGGGGGGGGGGGGGGAATGCCCTTGCCTATTATATAGGGCTTATGTGCAGGGTATGCAGAACTCTCTACTTCAATGCTTGGACTTTCAATATTCATGACTGAAAAGCTTGTTGGGCCACTACTGGGGTACACTAAGGAGTGGCATACTTAAATTTATTTCCAAATTTATTAGTCTTGCTATGTTGATCTTAAACATAAAGCTGTTGGGCTTCCATAGTCTGTTACAAGAAAGCTTGAAGTGCTACTTCTTCCGAAAGTATTTTTACTCTCTACTGGTACATAATTATAGGGGCCATGAAGGTTTTAGTGAACCTTTGGTTTTAATTGTAGTGTACAATTTTCACAGTACCGCCTGACGGTATTATACTGCCTATTACAGACCCTACAGTTTTCCCTTAGGAACTGATTTTCCAAACAGTTATTTTCACATTAAAGAGTCCTCTCTTCATGTGATATAAGCTTTTATTACACGAACTGTGCAAAGCAATTTCACATTTATTAATACTGTTTGAAGAAAACAGATATAACTGTGTAAATCAAATATCAGTGATAATTTAGATTTCCATGTAAAGTAGTAACTCTTGGTTCATACAAGTTGTGATGGGGGATACTTAACTTCTTTGTTTAAGTACTGCAGATAAATATTTTAAATATGAATCCTTCCTGCAATGCTTGCCTTAATTAAGGATGTACCTTGTAATACTGAAAACATCATGGATTTTTAGGACAAATCCTACATAAATATGTGATGACATCACTGTTGTATCATTTTATATTTCAGATGGTGTATACAGAGGCTCAAAGCTGCTTAAACTCAAAGAGGTTGTCGACAATGCCATCAATTTGTCAAGTGAAAAGTAAGCTCTTCTTTGAAAGCATTTTATGTCCTGTAGGAAATAAAGCCATCATTCAATAAAACCTGTTTTTATAACTCATGGAGATATGTGCATCATAAAATTCTTGAAAGGTGCAGGTTAAACCCAAAGGTGGTATGTCACATATGCATGGTGCGTACAGTAAAATACCTTTAAGGTCATGGTGTTAGGTATGTTGATTGACACAGGTTAAAGAAACTGTATCTAGCACGCTTGGCCCAACTAGTTCTTCAGTTCAAGTGTGCATGTGTTAGTTAATTAGTTAGTCAGTTAGTTAGATGTTATTTAACCACATACCAACACAGATATGTGTTATATAGTGTCAGTCAACTCGATATTGTTCAATGTTTAAATTTATTTTCAAGTATGCTGTAGCAATCATGGCACATGCATGCACAGTAACACCTCTGAGCTGGCTTATTGTGAAATTTGCTATGTGTAACTCCTTGATTTACGTTGAGTATGCAATATTGAAGTCCTAAAATATTATAAAAGATACTTTGAAGAAGTAAGAGGAAATTTGTGAGATTTAACTGTTGTTTCAAACAAAGTTAAGGGAGTCTTGTCTTGACCTTTAAAGCAACATGCTCTAATTGTCAAGCAGGTATTAAAAACCAAGTCTCTATGACGATATTTTCCACGCTTTGTTCCATCCATTGGCATGTAAAGTCAAACCAAAAAATGAAAAAAAAAAGGATCCTGCTGCCACTGAAACACATAAGCAATAGAGTCTAGGAAAAATAATCCAGTGCTCCACAACTGGAACAAGGACTGGGGGACTGCCGGAGTAAACCAGACTGTTTTAAGTTGGGGTGAAAAACCTTAATACTGGGCGTAAATCATTATGCTCCAGAAGTACAAAATAGGATTGCTTTTGTTTGTATATGATAATTCTTTAGTCCACAGCCTGCCAAGGTACTGACTGATAAGGGGGAAGAAAAAAACCTCTGGGAGGTGGGATATCTTTGGGGGTGGGGGATACAAACATACTGAAATGCATTAGAGCAATATTGTAATTTTTTTTTTTTTGGTTGCTCTTGTAGAGGTCTGAAAGTCCACACTGTCATAACAGTACGTCATCTAGGACCAACAGACAGTAGCCAGAAAAGTGAACCATCGTCTCCCAATGCCAAACGACCTTGTTTTGATTTAGAGGTAAGATGTATCTGAATATATACATGGACAGAGCATGTAATGCGTATGTTTTATCCATAGATTGCCGCCACAGACTAGGACAAAAAAGGCGCACCAAGATGGCTGCCGTGAAACTCTAATTTGTAAGATTTGATCACTACTCTGTAATATTTTAAATAAAAGTTAAACTTCAATGAGAAAAAACATCACATCCCTGCAATGTATGGAAAGATGTTACCCTTACCTTGCATTATTTTGAAAATATTAAAATTTTTTTTACAAAATCTGTTGTAACTACTTGAGCAACTGCAGACTTTCACACACACAAAACTATAGCGAACAGCCATCTTGCTATTCCCTATACTCACACGTACAATAGTGACAATCTAACGTGCAGTATGTTCTGTCCATGTATAGGAAGTCGGTGATGTCAACTGTATGTTTAAAGAGCCCATGAAATGACTTACTGTAATAACAATGATTTTGGGGTCTTTCTCTGACACTATCAACAACAATAGCCTTTATTTTAAAGAAATCTGCCCCATGAAAGAGATATGCTCAAGTGAAATGGTACCCTTTCCAGCACAACACCTTAAAAATGTAAAAGTGCATTGAACCAAGAGTGACATCATCACAGGTACCCAACTTCACAGTGTTTGTGTTATAATGCACTCGGAGAAAGCCTATACTGTTGATGTTACAGAATCTTGCATGTATAGATGGCCTAAAATGATTGATATAATCAACAAATTATCTCTACAAACCTGAACCTATGTTTTGCTTCACAAGACTAGTAAAGAAGGGGGTTTAAACTCCTAGGAATACCCCTGTTCAACAGATGGAGTTATTTTGACTTATCAATCTTCCTTGAGCCAGCTAGCAGGGAGAATTGTTTGGCACACACCATGCAAGCTGGAAGTTTCCTGGTAAGAGTTTAATACACACAGAAAATACCTCAGGCTCCTGGGGGATGTAACTGCATCCATTTGTCCTCCACTGTTATGTAACTATTATTTTTATTGGGGAGGAAGCAGTACTTCTTTCATTACACAGACCCATATGCAATACTGTATACCATTTTGCACAGTGGCTTATATTGCCAACAAGTTCTGTGTACGTGTTTTTGATGCTTGTGCTAATGCTGCAATATGACTTGGTTCAAAGAAAAGGAACAGTGATTATAGTGGGAAATTTTAATTATTCAAGGAAGCATTCTGTATTTCTATCAAAAGTTGGCATGAAGTTACTATTTGTACTTTAAGCATTTTGAAGTCTAGTACAAGATCCATTGTATGATTTCCAGATAAATGTTTGTGGCAAATTTACTTGGAAGGGAAGCTTTTCAAAGGAATCTGGGTGAGATATCAGTCTTCTTATTCAACAATCTGATTTAATGTGAGTTAAAATATTTTCTTTTTCCGGTTGCAAAGAATTGCTGCCTAGTCATAGATCGACTATATTCCCAGGACCACAGACTCAAACTGATAGGCCTTTACATGAATGGGACAGCCTGAGCAAGTCATGACAAAATTCCTCTTTTCAGGAATTGGGAGTAAGAATTTCAAATTTTGATAGACATATTTCTGACATTCTTCACATATAATTCAGAAATTATTCGGCCAGTACGGGTCTCATGCTACACAATCTGTGAGCAAATTGGTACTTAAACATACCGTTACCATACACACACTGTGAAGTTTGGTACCTGTGATGATGTCATTCTTGGTTCAATGCACTTTGACATTTTTGAGCTGTTGTGCTGAAAGGGATACCATTTCACTTGAGCATTTCTCTTTTGAGGGGCAGAATTTTTAAAATAAATGCTAGTTTTGTTGATAGATAGTGTTAGAGAATGACCCCAAATCATTGTTATTAAGCCATTTCATGGACTAAGAGGGAGAATCTGAAATCTACTTGAGCCCTTCACTTAACCTCCTATTACACTTGTAATCCCACATACCTGCAACTAAACCCGAGTAAGTAAATAGCACGGTGGGGATGGAAGCTGCCCTCACTTGGTAGAGAGCCTCCCTTATCCCAAACCTGCCTACCACCAAAACTTTTGGACACAACTTTGGCCTAACCTAATTTTTAAAGATATCATCCCACTAAGAAGAACTATTTCGCAAGTGAAGGATAGGTCAGTGGAAGAGAGCCTCTAGAAGCAATCAGCCCTAAATCCTTTATTATTAAAACAAAAGTTCTCCCACAGTTTTTTCACCGGGTAAAAAATTTAGCCAAATTTCAACAGATTTGAAATTCTTCAGAATTTTTTATGAAGGAGCTCGAGAGCCTTCAATGATCATCCTATAATGGTTTTGAATGAACATTTTTAATTTGGGTGTTGTTTTAGTGTCTAGGTTTTCTTCTCCCCTTTGTGAAATTTGTAAGCTTTTATTGGTTTTGTATCTCGATGCCATTTGTCAGTTTCAGTCTTTATGTTGATCTTTTTGTTTTGATTGTGACAAATTTGCTTACAAACATAAAATATGTTGTCTTGAGATGTTGGGACAAAATAGCTTTCTGACCCATTGAATAATCCTTTTAAAGAGTTGTGAAAATATGTAACGCTAACTGTGCTTTCCTTTCTTTATTGAGCAGACAAATATAGTGACAGACAGGGACCACTGGTGGCATGAAAAGATGGCAACAGCTAGTGACCAGTGTGAGCCAGAATGGATGGATGCTGAGGACCCACTCTTCATCTTGTATACAAGGTATACATACATTTTTAAAACCATTTAACTTCATGTCAGGTTTGTGAAGTAATGTAAAAATGCTGCTACATTTTGCTTTAAATACATTGCTTAGAAGTGAGGTTTTTGGAATTGCAAGTTAACTATAAAGGGACTTCTCATCTGATACACAGGTATGAGGGGTTGTCTTTACTGCCACAACATTGCCAATTGTTATCAGGGAACTTTTAAAAACTACTGCATCTTTTAAAAGGCAGTGATGCATGTGAGATCTATCTATATCTGTCAGGTTCTATATGAGACCAGGGAGTTTTGGGGAATCTAGGTCTAAACAAGAACATGAATTACTGTCTGGTTATTAAAGGAAGTTTTCTTAGTGTTGTGTAGAAAAATAAGACTTGTAAAACAATTCTGCCCATTTGCATACTGTCCTTTATTAGGCACCATAGATAAATTTCGCTATGCATCCAACTGCAGTCAAAAGTAACTGCAGTTTATCCTACCGCGGCTGGGCATGGATGAATAGCACTATTGTTACGATGCTCGTGAGCTGCTCTCCCATTGACAGAACTCGTGAACAAAGCTTTCCAGCTGCAGCCGGCTGCCCGTGCTTTGATATAGTGACTTAATCCCTTTACCCCGGCGACACAAAGGGGTAATGCATCTGCAGTCAACGGGCTTAAATTTCTGCAAGCGCAGCGGAAGACCTGTTAATCATTAGTCTGCGTAGCACCAGTGTGGCTGCTGCCCCATAAGCTGGTTCTTCGTAGCGATGAGCTGAACGAAAAGACTTCATCTGCTCCGCGGGGTAGTTCATCATATGAGAACTATTAACATACTGTTTATATTTTCGTTTTTATAAAATGATATTCGCTTTAGATGCCTTATCCAAATTATGCTACGCGATTTTCCCCAGCAGAACGGTAAAAATCGCCTCACAAGTTCAAATAGAACGGACTGAAATACAGAAATATGACAGAAAAAAACCCTGATAAAGAAAATAAATACTTCTATCACACATTTGTCTTTTTCATATTTCAATTTTTGAACGTTTTCTGATTCAAAAAGCAATCCTGCTTACTCAACGTTTAGGCTGTTTGTGTTACTTCTTCCAAAACGTAAGTTAAAAATATCAACCAATCACAACTTTTATTTACGGTATTCTCTTGCACGTCTGAAATATTACGTCACACTTGTGAAATTTGCATGCTCTAGTGTACACATGAGTTAGCATTTTTTTCACTGACAAGCTATGTACGTTCATTTGCTAACACCCTACGCTATCGTAACCTCATTAGGAAGTCGCGTACCCAGGACTACTACGTAGGTTCATTCATTAACACCCTGCCATTGAGGTTGGGACACCCTTCAAATTCCTGTCGGGGAAAGAATTTTTCCATCAACGTGGGTAAAGGGCTCTATTTTGGTGCTCACACGATAAAGAATTTTGCTTAGATCGTTATTTTTTCCAAACAATTATAAGTGTTGGTAGTCGCATCCTATTATTTCATACATTACACGAGGATATTTTGCCTCGTGGTGAAGAATCAAACCAACAATCCTAGTGTCTTAAATTATTCGTCAACATTTACGAAATCATTTCAGCTGGATAGATCATCACGGGTATGCCGGGTACTAAGTTGGCCATGTGCACAAATATATACATAGTAGGCTTTGCTTGCAATGAAGATCTCAAATCTGATTTTTTTATGATTAAACAATAACACAAGTATCTGAAGTGGTTGACAAGCATATTAATTATTATTTTTATTTTTTGTAGGGAGAACCAACATCACCCTTATACTTTCCAAAAATTGATCTGAAAAGTTAGAAACCAAAAAAAAAAAAATCGTCTAGGGCATCTGGAGGGAATCGATCCCGGGTCGTGGAGGTACAAGACGAGATTAATACCGTTAGACTATCAACTACATCAAAATTTTCAAATGTACAAAATATATGAATACATTCAACATCCTTGCAAGATGTCTTAGTCGTTCAGGATTTCAGACTTCGATTTTATAATTCTCGCTAATGTGTGCAACGTTTGCATGTGCTTGTGAAATAACTTTGATTTCTCAGGCATCTTTGGGCATCATTTTGTAAAGTTTTCGCCCCTCCCGAAATGGTGGTCAAGAAAGTATTTCTATACAGAAATTGGCCCTACGGCAGGCTCTGTCTTCAAGGCTTGGTTTTCACGGTATATACTCAAGCAATTAAGTAGCGTGCTGTATTGAGCAGGAGGCGCAATTAACTTTGTATTTTAGTATTTAAATCGTTAGTATTACGCTGGGCCGGCTTGGTTTAGGCAGAATTGTTACAGATGCTTGCTATGTTATAGCAATTAACCCCCTGATGGGGATGAGGGGAGAAGGGGGTGAGAGATGCTTTTGTTTGTCTTACAAAATTATAAAAATTAGAATGAAGCTAGTAAAAAGAGATATAAACCGTGGAAAACAATGGTTTTCAGCATATACGGGTCTGCAAAAGTTCTTGAGGGCCCACAATGTCTGAATTAAACCCCCGCGCATCGGTCCCCTCCCCACACACTACACATCATTTACAGCCAGAAGGTTTAATAATGGTTAACTACCTTGTTTGAGAGTTTGATTATGGTACATCCGCGGATCCAGGGTTTGGAGAAAGGGGGGCAGAAAATTTTGGAATTGACTGTAGGGCTTATAGAGACCATTTCCGAGCCTGCATCTGAGGGTTACATTTCCTCGGAACAATTCGGGTTGACCAAAGACAGGCAAAGAAAGACAGGTAAATTATCAGTTGAGCACTATTCGCTTATTTCATCAATATTAAAGTGTAAAATAAACGGAGGATCAAGTTTTTTATTATCATCCTGTGATTTGAGAACATCCTGTAATATTTGTCTAGGTTATTAGAAATCAAGTTCTTGATTTTGGATAACTCTCTTGAAAGTCGATTTGCATAAGCCGATAGCGGTGATGCTTTGGAGAAAATTACAACATTCGGAAACGGTCTGAACATTTTATTTTGTTCAATTTCGACACGGGAACTCGGGAAGTATCGCATGAACAATTAAAACGGTTTTGTGCTTTTTACATTTTTTTTTTCACGATTTTAGGAAAGGAATTGGGTTACGCCCAGTGGGGGATCACGTGGGAACATCTTACGAGGACTTGCCCCACTGTCTAATACAGTTGGCGGGAATGGCTCAGTCGGCGGCGCGGATTCGGGAAGTCAAATGGAGGAAGATAACCTAGCCGTTCTAGAAGGGTGTGCTGTGAGACAGGAGGTGGCAGTCACGGTCCGCTGATGCTTATATTAGGCCTGAAAGAAATCTTTGGTCGCCGAAAAATAGGGGACCGGGGTGCGTGAGGCGAGTACCGTCCACCCCCACCCCCCCTCCCCCTTGGATCCGCGCCTGTACATAGTACAAAGGTTTGAACCAACCCCATAAAGACATGATATCATTTTGCAATGGCACCACATAACACTAATATATATGGGAGAATTTGATCAGTTTTCACCTGTTGCATGCAGCTGGATACCACCCTGTCAGTAAAATATGCTGCTGCATACTCTAAAACATGTTCTAGAGCAAATAAAATATTGTACTTGAGAATAATTATAAGAAAATAAACATTCACCACTGTACAGCTCTCACATTAAGGAAATCGAAGGTAAACATGTGCAGGATAGGTTCACAATATACATAGTTGCTATACGTTAGGCAAAGGCAAAAGTACCAAGACTTGCTGAAGAAAATTACATCGTTGAGAAAAACTTTACACCTAAAGCTCACAAATGTATTGCAGATTGCTGTATGAGGGTCTTTTACACATGGCTTGTGAATAGTTTTGATGTTCTTGGCCACGTGGAGTTTTGTCGACCCTTTCAGTAGGCCTACTCGATCCTGCTTTGTGGATGGAAGCGGGCGATATTTGAGCAGATACGTAACATAACAGACTTCGTACGGTACCAGATCGCGATCCAGTTGCACTCGTTACAGTTGCACAGAATGTTTTTTTTTTCATGTTTTGGTTATCATTACAGGCAATTTTTCATGACAAAAAAACCAAACGTTCCATTATCTGGAATAAAACGTTAATATGTAGTTGTGTAGCTGAAGTGGAATCCAAACGTCTCAAATACCAAATACTTTCAGTACATGTGCAACGTACGTACTGAGGTGGTAATATTTTCACGGTCGCTTCATAACTGCATTGAAATTTCCGAATTTTTTTATAGTTTCGATAGCTTTGTTCAAGTTACGGAAAACTGCTATGGTATAATTCCGCAAAGGCAGTGAACGGAAAAAAAACCTGACCTAGCACAAATCTGAGGTCTTTTTTTGTGCTGTTACAGTGTAAAGAGATTTTCCTAATCCATATACAAAGGATCATTGTAAGGGCAGTCGGTCGCGTTCGTCTTAAGCAAACTTTGCTCCGCAAGTGTGAGCTAATACGACCGCAGTCAACTACCTGTAACTGCAGTCGGGCGTGTGCTATTGAATTGCCAGTTAACCGCGAGCAAGATGCAGTTAGCTGCATAGCAAAATTTATCTATGGTGCCTTAATGAACTGACCTACTCTCTTCATCTACTTCACTTCAATGGTTGTTTCAGCTTTGTAGCTCCTGCTGTGAAAAAGAAAAGCTGGTCTGCTCCCACAATTATTTTCATGATAATTCTGCCTCACAATTATCCAAACTTTAGGCCTACAACCAAAATTAAATGATCTGTGACTACAGTGTTATGCAGTAGCTGTTATTGGTCACCAAGTAGAGTGGGCTGTCTTGCATTTAAATGTGATTGTTTTTTTTCTTTCCATAAAATGTTAATAAATTTTCATACAAGAGTAATTAATGCAATAATTTAAGTTTCCTCACTTGGAAGGCTTCTTCCATGTTTTCATATTCTAGGAAACGATCAATTTAGAAAGGAAACAGCATGATGCTGGAAAAAAAGGATTACCCTTTTGCTACTGAAGGGGTCCATCCTACCATATTGAGCTATATATGTTATATTAGGTTTACACAGTATGTATGTACTGCTCCCACTAATACTAAGTTTTTCATGGAGACTGCCCTCGGACTTCCTATATACATGAACAGAGCATGTAACGCCTATGTCCTATCCATATGTTGGTGCCACCGACTGGGGTAAAAAAGGCGCACCAAGATGGCCATCATGAAGCTATAATTTGTATGATTTGATAAGGACTCTGTAATATTTTAAATGAAAGTTTAACTTGAATGAGAAACAATATGTTCCTGCAATTCATGTAGTGATTTTGACCTTACCTTGTAT
Organism: Holothuria scabra; assembly: GCA_037179385.1. Lineage (NCBI taxonomy): Eukaryota > Metazoa > Echinodermata > Holothuroidea > Aspidochirotida > Holothuriidae > Holothuria > Holothuria scabra. The sequence continues at coordinate 21,600,269 of CM074191.1, forward strand.
TGTTTTGAAAATACTTCAAGTTTCTTGCAAAATCTTTTGATTTGAGCTCTTTGAGAAAGTCCAAACTTTCACACACAAAACCATAGCAGACAGCCATCTTGCTATGCTTATACTCACACGTATGGTGGCGACAATCTACAGATAGTATGCTCTGTCCATGTGTGGGAAGTCTGTGAGACTGCCATATGTACGTTCGCTGTAGCCCATGAGGGTGCACATATGTAAGCATCTGTCCTCTTCCAAAACAGGATTACACACTGTTGGTCTATAAGGAGATACTCCAAGCCAGAGCAGTACACATATATAGGGATGGTAAATTATGGTTTTATACAGCAAAACCATGTGCAGGGAATAACGATAATTTTCTCATTTAAACTCTGCTTGGCCCTTTAAAATTTTGGTGGTGCAGAGTAAGAGTTAGATAGAGTTTTATGGCCAGTTTCCAACCTATTGGTTCAAGTCGAGCTGGCCAGGGCCTTTTTTCCAGTTGTGGCTCACTGGCTTGTTTTCCCTACTCCATTGCTTGTGTGGAGCATCATGCACAACGGCAGTAGGTTCCTTTTTTAGAGTCTTTGGTATGACTCGACCTGGGAAGCGAACCCGGCCCTTCCACGTGAGAGGCAGATGCTCTTACTGTTAGACCAAACATGTGGTTTTGGTGTGCAAACATACACATCATGGTATTGCTCTGCTGAAGCCAGATGGCAAAGGCTTAGTTGATGTAAAAGCTGTTGCTAGGCTGAATGATGCTCAACCTAAGGCTATGCTTCCATAATGGTGTTTGTTATAAGCTTGATATGACAGAATTAGGGTTACGATACCACTGATAATTGGTACCGTCAGTACCGCCACAAATGGTACCGGTAATACCGTAGTACCGGTACCAGAAGAGTAAAAAAGTAGGATTTTTATCACATGCAAAATATCCGTAAAAATACCATGCATTGACATAGGTGAAGTCTTCTGATAATCCCTGCCTCCCGTTTCAGTATTGTTTTATAACATTTAGTCACCCCACACTCAACAAATCGGTAAACAAAAAAAGAAATAACCTCTCTGCAAATTTAGGGTCCGATAAATACGGGACAGACAATAAATCAGCGCCGCACGTCCGCACCGGAACTAGGCCTAGACCCCACAAGATGACAAGAGTACTCAGAATTGTAATGAAGATTGCAAAAATAATTTCTGCAAATAATGGCAATCTCCCTCCTAAAGTATTACCACAAGTTATTAAGTAGAACTTTACAAAAATATTTCCATAAAATACTGATTCATCAAGCTTTCTTCCCGCCGAGTTATCACTGTCAAAGCTAAATCAAAGTGCTTCATGACTGAATTTACAAATGCATCGCGCAGCAATCCGTTGTACAATAACACTCTACAATACTGTTCTTCAATACGTAGCTATCAATACAACAAAGCAAGTGAGTTGATCGGGTGAACTGAACACGCGAGCCAATGTTTTAAGCGGGATCTGCTGTGTGTTTCAGTCCCATTGCTTCACTGTGTAAATTTCTGAAAGAACATTCGTTCCGTTCGTACGAAAGTTTTTCTTCCACAGACATAGTGAGTGTTATGGAGGAGTCCCATTGAATCACTGTGTTAGAATCAGAAATCGTCGATGCAACGTTCATGTCAGAGCTTGCAATGCTATGATTCTTTGTCTGCCTTCAACGAATTTCTCACCTGTGTAATGTTGTGCGCTGTCGTAATCAAAGTGAATTCTATCAATCAACGCATGGTATCTATTCTTAATACACCATTATTCACCAAGTATCCAAGCAAGGGCCCTATTAGTGTAGAAGGTACTAGTTCTGCGAAAGTAACGTTAAAAGGAACTTTCTGAAATTCTTAGGGGGATTTGTGACTGAAATAGTGCAAAACGGTTATCAAGTGAATGTTCCCTGTTGTATTGCAATGCATAGAGACACGGCGCATTTATCAAATGGATATTTGTTACATTTTAGTATCATACTAATTTAAATGCTAAAATTTTGAGAAAAGATTTTCACCTTACAGTTGAGTACCAGTCTCCACGATACTTTGGTACCTTTAGGTTGGTGGTACCATACCATACTGGTACTGGTATGTACGGAAATACCGGTATACCGTGACACCTTAGACAGAATTCATCGAAACATATCTCTTAAGGAATCAAGAGTAGAAACCCATGTGCAGGTTTTGACAAATCCCTTGCCCGATAGTCCAGAACAAGTAAAAAGTTGCAGTGCACTGCTCAGTAAATCAGTAAAGTAGCATCAAGCACCGCAGCAAAGTCTCCCGTAAAAAAAATTAGGATTGCATGGTCTAGTAGTCAGAGCATCTGACTTGCAGTTGGGTTATACAGAAGACTTTTCCATTGTGTTTGGTACTCAACATAAGCAATGGAGTCGGGAAAAGAAGTCAGTGAGCAACAACTGGAAAAAGATTGTGATCAGCCCTACTTAAACCAGGTGGTTAGATATTGGGCTGTGAAACTAACTTACTCATTTAGGAGTTCAAGGCACATTGAAAACTGGAGAAGTAAATTTTCATGATAACAATAAACTTAAAGAAAAGCTGGCTCCAAGGAAAATGGCATAAAAAGTAGTTGTCCAAGCCTGCCCATCAGCTTATTAGAGGTAGACATTAATTCATTGACTCAAAATTGTGTTTGTGATTTTTATTTGCAGTGGCTCAACAGGGAAACCAAAGGGTGTCCTCCATACTCAAATTGGTTACATGATATATACTGCCACTACATTCAAGTACAGCTTTGACTTTCATGAAGATGACATATACTGGTGTACAGCTGATATAGGTTGGATCACCGGCCACTCCTATGTTGTGTATGGGCCTATGGCTAATGGTGCAACCAGTGTCCTGGTAAGATTCTTGACTTACAGGGAAATATTGTGTTTAAAATGCTCCAACAAAGAGTATAAAGAACATGGCTCAGACTCTATCCAACATTTCAGTCTTAATCATCAACCCCTTCAATAGCCACATCTCTTCAAAATACTATGTGCAAGAAGAGCCATGGACATCGCATCATTTGAAATGTTGAAGTTTTGGGTGAACAAATTATTCATGAGTAACAAATAACTGAATTTCTATCTGTGGGAAACCTATTTCTTGAAAAGAAGACTACCATACTGCCTTATTTTTGATAATCTATCACCCTGTGTCAATAAATATTAGTTTTCAAAGGATGAACTTTTCTTGCAAAACAAACACACTATTTCCTGTTAAAGGGTAAGAACAGTCGCCCCAAACTTATTTTAGAAACAACAGCTAAATCTCACAGATTTCTTCTCATTTTGCTTCAAATTATTTTTCATAATATTTGAAAACTTCAATATTGCAGATAAACCAAGCAGTTACTTCTAGAAATTTTATATTGGAGGAGAATAAAATATTGTCACATGACTCTCAACAGCCAATCATGAAACAGGACAGTCTACTACACTACTTCAAGTCGGGGCGACTGCATTTCTCCTTTAAGTCATCTACATTCACTTCGCAGGCATAAGCTTACCCCTTACTTACTTGTAATTTGCATTATTCTGGCATGCTGTTCTCAGCAATATTAAACATTTGTAAATTTTTGTGTTGGTTGTATTATGCTGTCCTTATCATATCATCTCATTCTTTTCTTCCAATATCTACAGCTGAAGAAGTTTCCTTTTTGGTTTCGATGAAAAGAGAAACCTATGCATTCATGATGGTGTGTGTGTGTATGTGCGTGTGTATGTGTGTGTGTGTGTGTGTGTGTTTGTGACACTTTGCTTGTTTACACGATATCTTGAAAAGGGAAGATGTGACAGTTCTCAAACTTGGTACACAGATACCCTATACTGAGAGGAAGAACCCTATATATTTTGGTTGAGGTCAAAGGTCATCTGGGGTCACAGGGGGTCGAAAACCGAAATCCTTGTTTACACAATATCTCAAGATAGGAAAAGTTGCATTAATTTCAAACTTAAGGGGTTGATGCGTTATGATGTAAGGAAGGACCCTATTAATTTTGGTGGAGGTCAAAGGTTATTTGGGGTCACCTGGGGTCAAACCCCGAAATCCTTGTTTACATGATATCTCATGGTAGGAAACTTGGATTAATGTCAAACTTAATATGATGATGCGTTATGATGAAAGAAAGAACCTAATATATTTTCGTGGAGGTCAAAGGTCATTTGGGGTCACATGGGGTCAAACCCTGAAATCCTTGTTTACACTATATCTCAAGGTAGGAAACTTGGATTCATTTCAAACTTGATATGTTGATGCGTTATGATGTGAGGAAGAACCCAATTATTTTGGTGGAGGTCAAAGGTCATTTGGGGTCACATGGGGTCAAAGCCTGAAATCCTTGTTTACATGATACATCATGGTAGGAAAGTTGGATTCACTTCAACCTTGATATGTTGATGCATTATGATGTAAAGAAGAATCCTATTTATTTTGTTGGAGGTCAAGGGTCATTTGGGGTCACGTGGGGTCAAACCCTGAAATCCTTGTTTACACTATATCTCAAGGTAGGAAACTTGGATTCATTTCAAACTTGATATGTTGATGCATTATGATGTAAGGAAAAACCCAATTAATTTTGGTGGAGGTCAAAGGTCATTTGGGGTCAAAGCCTGAAATCCTTGTTTACATGATACATCATGGTAGGAAAGTTGGCTTCATTTCAGACTTGATATGTTGATGCGTTATGATGAAACGAAGAATCCTGTTTATTTTGGTGGAGGTCAAAGATCATTTGGGGTCAGAAGGGGACAAATCCTGAAAAACTTTTTAACACAATATCTCAAGGTAGGAAGCTTGGATTGTTTTCAAACTTGATATGTTGATGGGTTATGATGTAAGGAAGAACCCTTTTGATTTTGGTGAAGGTCAAAGGTCATTTGGGGTTATAGGGGGTCAAACTCAAAAACCTTGCTTACACTGTATCTCAAGGTAGGAAACTTGAATTAATTTCAAACTTGATATGTTGATGCAGTATGATGTAAGCAGCTTGTTTGCAGAACATCTTAAGGCACAGTATGAAATTTGGCTTTTTGAATATAGAAATGTTTTGGTTAAAAGAAAAACCAGTTACTAACAGGTGGAGTCAAAGGTCACTTTGGGTCACCAGTTGTTAAAAGAAATGTAGCATATCATTGAAAAGAGCATGTATGTATCATCGAAACCTCAATGCATTTTTGCATTCTGGTTTCAACAAGTGCACATGAATAATGTGCTGTTTCATGATTCTGTTTCCCTTCCCTTCACATGTGTAGATATTCAGTTCCTTATATGACTATCATGTTTTTCAAAATTAAGAGAAGTTTTAGGAAGGGGGGATTTTTTTTCATTTCTGTTCTTCCTTGACTCAAATCTCTCTTTTAGCAAATCTATCATATGCTTTAAACGGACTAATCAATACTTTGACATTTTCACCAAAGATTAACCTTTGCAGCACACCTGTGTCTCTATTATTTTTTTTTGGAATCATACACAAGTTTCTGGCCTCTAGTTCAAAATCTTTTCTTGCACTGAAAGAAATCACAGTTTTTTTTGTTGACAATTTACTTCATGTTTCTCTTACCTATTTCAGTTTGAAGGTGTACCCACATACCCCGATCCTGGACGCTGTTGGCAGATCACAGACAAATACAATGTCGCCATTGTCTATACTGCTCCAACACTCATTCGTACTCTGATGAAGTTTGGAGAAGAACCTGTCAAAAAGTAATCTTAATTCTTGCTTATGCCTTTTCTGCTAATTGAGTTTGATAATTTTTTGCCATATGGAATTGTAGGAAGTATGGGGCCCACAAACCTAGTTCAGCACATAGTCTACAGTGTTTCCCTGTTTTTTTGTAATATAAACATATACTGCTAAGCCTAACTCTATGTGGGGTCAGTCCAACTGCATGAAATTAGGGCTTCATGCCTATGTGCAACTGATTAAAATATTTTTTAAGGGTTGTCAAGTGGCAGATTGGTCTATTCCAGCTGCTGTGCACCATTGTAATTTACATGTGCATGGGTTGAAGTCCTGCTCAACTCAGGGTACTCCAAATTTGCCACTGAAATCTGTTGCCAAGCTGGACGAAGCACCTTTGAATGGACAAGTTAATCAGTCGACTTTGCCTTTGAAATACAGAGGCACAGTTTGTGCCATCCACTACACAAAGCAGTGCATAAGATATTTGGGATGGGTTGAAACTTGAAAAAATGATTCAACAATTTCTCAAGTAAGCTAAAGTAAGCTTAAGTTTTGGAAGACTTTGTTGTCATTGCAGGAGTGTTTTGTGCTTGTTATCTGTTTAGCGGTTGTGCCTATGTGCCAAAAAATTATCACACTCTTTTAATGGTTATACCTGAAGATTGGTTAGAAGTTAAAAAAAAAACTTCCTGAAAGCAATTTTGAATGAAGTGTCTTGATTAAGAGAGGCATTCCTCAACCCAAAATAGCATGTCCTATATTTGTTTTGCTAGTAAATACTTTCTCCTAGGAATGGCTTTTGTGGTGAGTAATTCATCTTTGAAAGCTATTCCTGTACTGTTTACAATGGGTGTATTGTCTAAGTGCTTATCTTATTATTACTTCTCAATCAAGTTTTACTTTCAATTGTTTTTCACATGTGAGACCCTGACTCATGCATTTTCTTGGTTTCTTTTATGTCACCTTTTTTCAATTTTTACAACTTATTGCTGATTTGTTATTTCCTTACTATCAACAATAGCCTTATTTTAGGGACTTCCGTCTAAAATGTATCAATGGTCCAGGGTTTGTATAGTTCCTGGAATCAGGAAAAGTCAGGGAAAATGAAATTGGAGTTTCCAGGTCTGAAAAGCAGGGAATGTTAGCAGATTTTCAAAAGGTTCTGGAAAAGGAAGAAATGGGCTTATTGCTTTGATTTTCTTCTTCTTCAGATACATTATTTGGTGGGATAAAAGGAAGAATTATTGGATATGACTGTTCATAATGGTCCTGGGAATATCAGTCAAGCTCCTTGGAATTAATGGAGAAGTCACAGAATTTTGTCATTTTGAGTGTGTGTAACCTGATTGCTAAGACCTTGAGTTTAAGATTTCCTAGATGTGCTTCAAATCACTTTCCTTATGCTATTTAGGAATGGGGCGGGTATTCTGTTAAATCAAACTTCAATAGATTTATATGTGTTTCCATGCATTATCTATGTTTGTAAATAATCACCCTCTTCCCAGTGATTTGAAGCTAGTTGTGGTGTGCCCGCACTTTCCTGCCTCAAAATTCAAGGCCTGATAGTGTTTGTATTGTTTGATCTTTCACAGATACAGTCGCAAGTCGCTACGTGTCCTGGGTACAGTAGGGGAACCTATCAACCCAGAGGCGTGGATGTTTTACTTCCAGGTCATCGGAGACAGTAGATGTCCAATTGTAGATACATTCTGGCAAACTGAAACGGTGAGTCGTCATTCCTTTCATGAGAGGTTGCTTGGTTGAACAAGTTGGCTAATTTGTGTACACCTGCATGCACACATTCTTAAAGTCTTCAAAAATCAAAGTTCTATTGAAAAATTATCAACATAACAATTTTATTTACCCGATTAGAAATATAAAGGAATTCTGTATATGGGTTTTCTGCCATAGATTGCACATAGATCGCTTTGTTGTGAAAGTTGGTATTTTAATTTGCAATTAAGTCGTGTTGAGATCCTATGCTTGCCAAGTTCTGGTTCTCCAAACTTGATTACAGGCTCAGAGAGGGTTGGGGGTATACAGGTACTGACGTCAATACCAGTACTAGAGGTACAGGTAATGAAAATACTGAAGATATTTGGTGTGTTACTTATACCGGATCTTGAAAAAAATACTGGTTCTTGAAAAAATTACCAGTACTCATTATATTCGCCAACAAAAATAACTGATAGGATGTGTGGATGATTAAAATATTTACACAAACATTTATCCCCAGTTAGAAACTGAAATGAAATTTCCTTTTCCGCCTGCAATATCACTGTATATCAGCCCATGCAATACGAAATACAGTATGCACTGTTTAACAGTGCATGCATGGGCCACAGATGGCGAATTATTCATTGCCAGTAAAACAGACAACCCTTAGTTCAACCGATCATTCCTTTCGTTTCAGGGATCGTTCGTTTCTGTAATTTCTTCCCAAGTACTAAAAATCTCTCTGTGACTGTATATGTCCCATATAATCATAAATCATGGTTCCTATTTTCGAAATTATTCAAGAGTCACAACTTCTAAAGCAACTTTCCAACTTTCGGAAGCTTCATAGTTCTGCTGTACAGTCAATTGTTTGTGCGCTGTATCGTTCACATGTACATGTTCAGTATTTGCCAAGTGCTAGAACTTTGTTCTTGGTACATAAATAGTCACAGTTGCCTGTATGTATGCACAGTGAAGATTGTGAATTGCGAGATTCCGATCTTTCTTTGGCAGACAAAAGTATGGATGCCTGAAATGCATGCACAATAAACGTCAGACCGTACATAGCACAGCAGCATGTTACAATGTACATAATCTGCTATTTAATGTGGCATGTGTAAGACACCTTAGTTTTCCAGGAATCATGAAAAGTGACTTGCAACGTTATTTGTGCAGCAGAAGCATGGACCAGTATAGTGTTTGTTTCTGGGCGGAAACAGACACGTTGGTCTACAGTAGCTAGGTGCACATTTTCAAAAGTTTAGGTGAAGATTGTGTTAAATTTATGGCAATCAATCAAAGTAGAAATGTATGGATATATTTTGGTTAGTGTAAAGGTTGAGATAGGGTACCGGAGTATTAATTACGAATGTGCATGACTGTGAAGAAATAAAATAAAGTTAGAGCAGAGGTTCCTGCAGGTACAGTAATTAACCCATTAAACACCCAGCTGCATTAATGTGCAGGATAACATAGGAGCCATGCATGGCTTAGGTTCCTTCCCACCCGACTTCCCTACCCGAGAGTTGAGAACTGGTACTACTTCAATACCGGTTCTGTGTGTTTTACAGTACCGGTACCAATATTTTCACGGTATCGCCCAACCCTAGGCTCATTGAGTATGAGTTTGCAATATTGCATGAAAATAGATGAATGAATGCAGTACACTATGTGCTGAGCATGGTTTGTATATCCAGAGCATTTCCCACAATATTACAGTATGGCATAAAATAATCCAAATAACAGTTTGATTTCACTGTATTTTTAGTTTCCTCTTTGGTCATTCCTGCAGCTATTCTCCTTACCACAATCCGTCCCCTTCCCATGGTGTAGTGTCTCCTTCTCTGGGCACTGCTGTAATTATGTACACAACACTTTCAAAAGCTTCCCTTGCTCAGACTTAGGAACTATACTAGATTTAACATTCATCCATACTTGGTAATAATTCTCAACTGCTTTTGGTCCATTACAATCAGGTGACCATGTGTTATCCTGTAATAATCTTTAGATAAATAATAATTCTCAACTGCTATTGGGCCATTACAATCAGGTGACTATGTGTTATCCTGTAATAATCTTTAGATAAATAATAATTCTCAACTGCTATTGGGCCATTACAATTAGGTGACCATGTGTTATCCTGTAATAATCTTTAGATAAATAATAATTCTCAACTGCCATTGGGCCATTACAATTAGGTGAACATGTGCTATCCTGTAATATTCTTTAAATAATGAATAATTGGCTCATCTTAGGCCAATCCATGAAACTCAGAGTTATGCTATTTTAAATGTGGTTATTGAAAAATAAAATTTTGCTGGTCCATCTTCTTAAATCAAAATGTTGAAGTGTATAAAGATTAAAGAACAAGGTAAAGTAAGTCTGAACCTGTTCATTAGAACATGATAATGCACTCTAGGGGTTAATGTGTACCTCATGTCAAAAATTCAAAAATATACATTAAATAGCATAAAAAGTGAATTATAAGAGTCCTACTCACATGTTCAGAGGACGTTCCTGAGCTGAGATGTAAAATTTGAAGTTTATCCACTTTAAACAAAGTGGTCCATTGTGCAATAATTTGTGACTTTCTTGTTGTACAACTCACATTACCTGCTTTGTATCCTTTTAAAATTAAAAATGTTTTCATGACCTTGAACACTTCCTGTTTGTTTGCATAGCATGTTGCACAGAGAGGGCTTAAGTAATTACATCACCCCATAAGAGGGTGTTGTAACTCTCTGAAAAAACAAAGAAATACAAAGGCTGTAATTTGAGTAGTACAACAATGACATCACAAGTTACTGCACAATGTACCATTTTAATTTGAGTGAATAAACTTCCACATTTTATATCTCGGCTCAGGAATGTCCTGTGAAGATGGGAGTTGGGCTGTTTTAGGTGTATTTTGCATGTCAAGGTTGGGTCATGGGGAGATTCAACCCCCGGCTACGCCACTGTCCCAGACTGTTAGCCTCATTGAATGCTCCACTGCAAAAATCAGTTTTTAAAATAACCCACTACTCTCCTATAGTAAGTAGAGACAACAGAAAAGAAAAATGTAACATACAAAGTGCAATATAGTTGGTACAATTGATCATTATACATTTGATTACCCTGCAATCTTGTCATGGTGACCTGGTCCTTTACGTATGCATACCCAAGGGTGAATCCTGCTACTGGCAGTTTTGGTAGCTAGCACACCATCCATATCAAAATGTTACCACTTCAGTGAAAGTATGGACAGTTTTTACAGGCCTTGAGTTTTAGATTCTTCAGGTATCCTTCATATCACATTCATTAAAAAATTAAGAAGTGTGGTAGGTGTTCCTGCTTCAGTTAACTTTGTTGATTTATATAAGCTCCCAATCTTCATGGTTATCTGCAAAAATTCTCACCCCTCAATGTTATTTGAGGTGAGTGATAATGTGCCATCGTACTTATACATCTCAAAATTCAAGGACTCTTTTTAATGGGCTGTATCATCTCTAATGTATGTTATTTGGGTTTTTTTTTTTTCATCAGGGTGGACATACTATCACACCATTACCTGGAGCAACTCCCATGAAGCCTGGTTCTGCAGTAAGTTTTATGAATATTCATTGTAGTAATTGTCCTCTTTTTGAATATCAAATCAAATGCAGCCCCACTATTCCCCTCCTTCCAACTTGGATCATTGCAACAGTTAACCTGGAGAATCATTTCAAAATAATTTTAATTGAATTGTGAAATTTATGAAGAGTTACTTCTTGCATTAACCTTTGAATATGAACTATTTAACTCTTGAGATATCAGAGTAAATATCCTGAAAATAAAGGGGAAAAAATTTGTAAGATAAGAACTGTTTTGTTTCAGATTAGTCTGTAGCAACTGCTTCTTCTTCTTCTTTTCGGAATTGGTGACACATCCCTAAAATCGGACATTCCCTTACCATGCATGCTTCAGAGGTGGCACCTTAAGCCCTAACAAAGCTAGTGATAAGATTAACTGAGTCTTTAATGACCCCGGGTATGATCGATGAGACCAGCTGGGAGACTGTTCCAATCCTTAACTGTACTAGGCAGGAAGCTTAATTTGTAACAATTAGTTCTAGAGTATGCATGTCACAAATGAAGGTTATGCATTCTGCGAGTTCTACGGATAGGGTGCCTAAGTCTCCCCATTGGAAGATGAGCCTAAGAAACCTTTAGTGAAAAGAATCAGCCTATTTTGCCTGCAACGCTGGGTTAGCATAGGGAGGTCATGGTCCTTTAGGATTGATGTTATAGACCCAGGTTCCTGAGAAAAACCACCACTGATAAAACAAGCAGATCTCCCCTGAAAGCTTTCAAGCTTATCCTTTAAATGAATCTGATGTGGATCCCACACACTGCTAGCATACTGGACTCTTATCACAGACAGGTTTTGGCCTGTCAGGTGGACAGGTGGAATTTGTATGTTTGTAATTAGGGATTTCAAAACCCCCTGGGACAACATTATAATTTTCATTTTCATTTTTGTGGAGAAAATTCAATATGTGGCATCATTTCTGACCGTTTGGACATACACATTGTCCCCAAACACTTCGACCAAATTTCACCATCAAATGTTCCTCATGTCCTGTCAACCCACTTGGCTAGTCCTTAGTCTGACTTAGTTGACAAGAACATTTGGGATACATAATGTAGTAATAGGGCCCAGAAGGACTCTGCCATGGATGTGTTCAGAATTAATGGATGGGTATCAAGTTTTCTTTTGATGTGGCCTTATTTCAATTTTACAAAAGGAACTTCCAACCTTCTCCCCACAGACATTACCATTTTTTGGTATTGATCCTGTTGTACTGAGAGATGATGGAAAAATATTAAAAGGAGAAGGGGAAGGATCACTGGTAAGTGTCTTTATCGCATTTTAAGCTTGATAATGAAGACATTTAGTGAGGGTAGAAAATGTTTACCTCTTTTCATTTTACGTTTTGAAGAGGGAATAGCTTTGATATATAATACTCAACTGCTGGCAGGAGGTTAGAAGCCTAATACAGTTATATGTTTAGCTTTTGAATTTATGTGAACAGAATTTAATGAAACATGAGTTCATTTTAAAAGTTTTTATTTTTTTTTTTCAATTCTCACTTTAACACAGTGTATGTCAATGTTTGGATTATGTGTTGCTTTTATTGAAAGTGTGATGTGATTCTCCTTTTGTGATTGCATAAAAGGGCTCTTACAACACCACAGGCATGTATGGAAATTTCTTCGTATGTCTGAATACATTTGCAGCCAGGAGGTCCTAATTTCAACTACTGGCTGGGATATACCAAAAACTTAAAAATGGAATATGCCAATGTGCACGGTGCTCAGCATGAGCAATAGAGTCATGAAAACAAGCAGGTGAAACACAACTGAAAAAAGGCTGTGGCCTGTCCAGTTAGGTAGAAACTGAATTGTAAATCTAGGTCACAAATGTCAGATCAGAATTCGCTCTGATTTTTGTGAGTTTTACTTAAAATCCTCTCCATCTTTGGTCAAAAAGAGACAAAAATTAGCCAGCCTGGTTAAATATATAATTTATATTGCAAGACTGCAAAAAACTAGGTTATATTAATTATTCTGTGAGGTCACATCCGCAGACAGCTTTTATCAGATACGTGTGGTCTGATAAAAACTGTTTGTAAATGTGAAGTCACAAAATAAATAGTTTGCATTTCATTTCTGTGGTCCTTTCATACTGATAATTCACATACACAAGACGGCAAACTTTTGGCAAATGGATGGAGGAGATTTCAACTTAAACTTAAAAATCGGATAGTTATCAGATCCGATAGCACTGTAGTATGACCTGGGCTTTTAACCTCATCTAACTAGCAAATTAACTCTAAATACAGTAGACTATTTTACAATGGTAACTGCGCAACTCATTCGTTACATCAGACAGCTAACACATTGTGGTGTGTGAATATAGACCTATTTCCAAATAGCAATTACAATGAATTGTGGGATAGAGTTTTGGGTGTACGTCAATTTTCACCACAGTAAAATGTCATTGACAAAAATGACAAACACCAAAACTCCATCCCACAATCCTTTGTAATTGCTATTTGGAAATAGGCCTATGGACTCCTGCAATTAAAGCTATGCACAAGTTGTTTGTAAGTTGCTGCTGTTTTATCATACTTTCATAGGCAGGTTTTTTTTTTCCTTTTAAACTAGTGTTTTTAACTTGGAAGAGGGCCAAAAAATTAATTTTATTACAAAGATCATTCTTGTCTGGGGTGAAATTTGTTCCTCTTTTCTCAGCAGTATTTGGAGAAAAAAGTGACTCATTCTGTGACGGAAGTTCCATCGATTCCTTGAACTTTGGGCAGCAAAAGATTCATATAATGACTAAATTCTCCAGGCTTTGAGCTTTATATCAAACTCTTGAACAAAACTTTGTTTTTGCCACAGGTATTCAGACGTCCCTGGCCAGGCATGATGAGAACTGTATATGGAGATCATGAGCGGTTTGAACGAACATATTTCAAGGCATTCCCTGGCTACTACCGCACAGGGGATGGTGAGTGATATTTTCTTACAAGGCTCTTATGTATCAGGGAATGGAAAAAATATGGGATGATTTCTGTGGTATTTGTTACATCTAGAATGTCTTTGAATTATAGATAATTGATCTAGAATATTTAAACATTTCATATCTCAGCAATTTAGTAAATGGTGAAAATGGGAATGGGATGAATCAGGTTCATTATCTATCCTTAAATAATTATATTCCTCGAATTCTTTACCATATTACACATGAAAGTGCTGGTTAATGTTTGTTAGAGGTAGCATTATGTTGGAAACATTTAAGCGGAGTTGACATATTTCAAGTTTACCATCGTGCCTAAACAACATTAAAGTGGGACTTTTTTTCTGGAAACAGGATGTCGTCGTGACAAAGACGGTTACATCTGGATCACTGGTAGAATTGATGACATGTTTAATGTTTCTGGTCACCTTTTAAGTACTGCTGAGATAGAATCTGCTGTAGTTGAATTACCAGAAGTAGCCGAGGCTGCAGCGGTTGCGTACCCTCATCGACTTAAGGGACAATGTTGTTATTGCTTTGTCACGCTTGTTCAAGGAGTGTCATACGGTGAAGAAATCGAAACTGCAATCAAGCAACATGGTGAGTATTGTCATAGTTTCAAAAAGTATTTCTTTAAAATGAGGACAGGACCACCTTATACTTGCTAATTTTCAAATGCTGATATAGAGAACCATATATATATATGCATATGATCATGTGTAGTCTTCCAGGCCAGCCATACTCATAACTCAGAGTAAATGCTATGACTGAAGTGTGAATGACAGTTTACACTTTCAAATTTTCACATACTGGTAAATTTTGCTGTAAGAATCACACATGGCCACTTTGTGTTTGTGCTCTGCCAACCAATCACAGACAAATCCCCTAGTTTAACAGTGTTCAATTTTTATTGCTTGATAGCACTATACTGAAGTGCCATATGGCCTTAGAAATAAATTGACAGCAAAAGCACCCAACAGCAACACTAATAGCAATCATCAGGGATTGGTCTCACAGTGTTTTTCAAAGTCCATCCTAATCTTTCTGTTTTGTAATGTTTCTAAATCACATGGAAATTAGTCTAAACTGTTACGGACGGTTAGTTTGTTTCTCATTGCTTACTGTTGGCAAAAGTGTTTGTAAATGTGTCCAGATAAAGCAATTGAATTTCTTGCCAGGCTTTAAGCTGATAGAAATATGACATTTTTTATCACAAAGAAGGAATAGAAATAACAAATTTAAAATGTAAAAAAGTCTGTGAACATTCAAAGTAAATACTAACGCCAAAGGACAAAATTTTAGCTTTACTGAAAACTTAAATGAAACTGAGAACGTATTGCTATTCTGTTCTTCTCCAGTTCGCAAGAGGATTGGTGCCCATGCCCAACCAGAGGTCCTCCAGAATGCCCCAGGTCTACCCAAAACACGGTCAGGAAAAATTATGCGGCGTGTTCTGCGTAAAGTGGCAAAGAATGAGCATGATCTTGGAGATATCTCAACTATGGCTGATCCAGCAGTAGTCGACGAACTGTTCCAGAATAGACCTGCAAATATCTGATTCAAATCTCAGCTGCTGATTTTCAGTTTATTACTCATCTGTTCCGTTATGGTTTATGTTTTTACTCATTTTCATACCTCGGAAAATCTTTATAATTGGTCTCATGGGTTCTAAAATGTAAATATTGGTGGTGAGACCTTTTAAAGGATTTCTCAGTCCCATGGTTTAAATGTGTAGTCATATATTCAAAAATTTTTCCTTTCCTGCCCAACAAGACCTTGAAATAGTAGAAGTAGCTCTTGTAAGTTGAGTTTGTATTTACCCTTAGAAAATGTTATAGAAGCTCAAAGAGGTTTATTGTGTGTCTTGTTTCTATGCTCAAACCTTTGTTTTTTGTCTAACCTAAAACAATGATTTCCAGGCAAAATGTATTCTTAATAAATTGTGTTTTTTTGCAGTAGCGGTGGGTGGTTAATTTAAGAGAACTTTTTCAGCCAACTTCCAACTGTCCCCTTGGTACTAATCATAAATAAATTATCCATTTCAGGGTAGAGATTGCACACTTCAATGCATGTAGCGAGATGTCTGCCAATCAGGTGCCTTTGATGTGAGTAGTGTGATCATATCCAACCAATCAACAGAATTGCACTTAATGTTTTTATGGTCACTTGACATCACTCATGCAACAAGACAAGTTGCTGTGTGATTCCTCGTAATGCTTGTCCAAGGTTGATGTGACACGTCAAATTGTGTACTTGTGTAGTCAAATGTGTGGCATACCAGCTGCTCCTCTTGGCATAGAATGACTACTACTATTGGGCCTTCTGTTTGTGTGAAATGGGTTATACAAATTTTCATGGTACTAGTTGATGTTACTCTGAAAATTATGACAATGATATTGCTCCATGTCTGTTTGAAATAGATTGATTCAAATATACTTAAAAACATTCAAGATCCCTATTGTATAAGTGATACGTATTTTTCATTTTCAATATTGTAAGATAAATTAATTTTTGATACTGAAAAGGAATAGAGTGCATTTAAAAAGAAAACAGTAAAGTTTGCAATATTGCTGATGACTGTGTTTTAAACTAGGGTAAATTGCTTTGGGCATATTATGGGACATATTTCTAATGCTGAGATTCTGTAGGATGCAATCAGTTTTAATACTGTCTAACAGTCCCAATTTGGTGTCTTGAAATGTGTAGCTGCCTCATACATGTATGCAATAAGTAAGGTTCAGCAACCAATTCGTAAAATGTAATTAAATTGAAATGGGAAACCATTAAATATAAAATTGCAAGAACAAACAAAACTTAATCGTTGTTGGCTACGATGAGGCACCATGCTACATATTTTTAGAATACTCTGTTGTGTTGTCCATTATTACACTAAAAAAAAAAATACAGGAAAGAGGAATTGTATTTTAATTTTCCTAATAGAAATTGTATGGTGACTCGAGTAACTGACTGGACTCGAGTCCAGTCTTTTAAAACTAACAAATGACTTGATTGGACTGCAAGAGTGGATGATGCATCACAACTCTGCACCCCTCTTTCAATGCATTTCTTTGTGTTTTGACATTTAATTCCTTATCTAGAAAGATTTTATGCAATAGAATATTGGACAATGTTTAATCTTGGACATTGGACATGTATAATCTATGATGAAAAAACTTGGGAAAAAGATTTACTTAGAACTTCGTTTAAAAAGATTTCCAGTTAGTTTAGGCAAGGGCTTTTTTACCTTTTTCTGATAAAACTTTCAGTATGATCAGGTTTGATTCTAATGTATTAAAACTCCAAGAGCAATAACGTGGAATGTATGCTTTCAATTTTACACAACTCGGTTTTTTAAATGCAAACATCTTTGAAAATGTGAAAATGTTGTTGTGGGTTTATAGGATCTGCAAAAAGGGAGGGTCGATATTGGGGGGGGGGGGGTAATAATTCGGAGATTTCTATCCCCCCCTCCTCCCCTGTTATCTATCTTCTTTATACCAAGAAATGTGTGGATTCTTGCCCATGCTACATTTAACTGGTTAAATGTATGGAAACTATACTTAAGCTACTAAAAATAGCCTCAGGTAAATAGATGTTATTGTTGTACCCCTATTAACTTGGTAAATAGGGGTAGCTGTTCTAAATTTACCGGTTGTGGTAGAATTTTAGACATATTAGATTCTTTTATACCATATTTCATATTTCTCAACTGTTTGAATAAGTTGGTAGTCATATGTGACACGATGTGGTCAGATTAAGAATTTTATAATTCAAAAAATAGCCTAGATGGGTGTGTATAGGTTTGATTTCTAGAATTGTATAAGATGAGACATTATCACCCCAATCACGGATTATAGAAGATGGATTAGGACTGTGGCGTTGATGTTGGTTTGCATAAAAATATATAAATGATGTGTAGGAGAATTGAGGAATTTTGTTTATTTCTTCATAAAATCAAAGAAAGTTCTCCTTGATGACAGTAACAGGTATATAGACCGGAAGGAGTACACATTACTAACACTGTTTGATTAGCAGAAATATCATTGGGGTTAAATTGAGACATTTATGATTTTGAGAAGACTTTGAAAACATTCCAGAATTTTTCATGAGTAGAAATGCCAAAGTTACAAAATCTGTTAGTTGAGGTATAAAAATATTCAATATACGGGTACTCTTACAGGTAGGAGTGCCAAAGTAACACGGTTCAGGCCTCAAATTTTGAAGCATGCGAGTTCAATTGCACACCACCACTCACCACTCAAAATCTAAAATGGTTGGCCTAATGTCGGTTATGATATACTCACAATGTATGGTTATTACTGAAACGTACCTAGCTCGAAGCAGAAGTGTTTAGCAGGCATCTTAGTGTATTTTACATTTCTGCCTTTGACTACAGTTATGTATAGTGTTTTTTCCAGCCAGCCTGGAACAGGGCCATGCATGACAGTTGTATTGTGCAGTGGTCTGAAGGTCCAGGGGTTGGTCTGTTAAGTCTGGGGAACCCTTCTAGAAACATAGCTCCTCTGGTGAGATTTAGTACCTATTCAGAATTAATGTTTGTTTTTGTCCTGGGGTCTCTAGCAAAAGGGTCTCATGAAAAGAAACATTTGTCAAAAATATTGTGAAGTTGCACACTCCATTGTACTGGTCTTGTCATCCTTAAAGAGTCTGAATGACTTTCCAGTGAACTAGTAAGCCATGTGTCATAAATAAATATGAACATTTTTGGAATGGTTCCTTTTGGTACAACTTAAAAAGTGAAGCAGCTGAAATTTCTTGTGAAAATAAGCATAGGTAATGTGGTATTTTAGTAAAATACCAGCGTGTTTACAAAACTTGGAAGGGGCTTAGAGGCACATATTTGTTTGGTATGGATGACAAGTAACTTTTGTCAAGGAGGAGGAGGGGGGGGGTGACTTCTCCTTCTTCAAATTTTCTAGTTTCTATCATTCAAAGCCACAGGGTCTTTCACTGACTGCTTTGACTAACAATAACTTGTCTTGTCTGTTTTATTTGAGTAACAGTTGAGAACATTGAATCATGTGAATCCTGACAAAATAAACTGTTTCCAAACAAAATAACTTCTTGGAGTTCTTCTGTTTCGCATTTTTCTTTTTTGAAGAAAATGCCTTTTTATCTTATGAAATGATACTTTCTTTTTCTGCCAAGCATTTGTAATATTCTTCCTCTTGAAAGGTCCGTTTCTCTTGTCCACATACTCCTACAAGGTCTAGTCAAGAAAATGAAATTTATTGAAATTCCTTCAAGAAAATGTTTTTCATGAAATGAAATGTTTCCAGAGATACCATGGCACGGAACAACTTTCAAAAACCGAGATAGATCACAAGAAATAAAATTTATTCATTGTGCTTTCACATTTATTTAAAACAATTTCACAAATAAATTGGTATGTCTAATTGAGGGAATGCTCTTCCTCAACTTAAAATAATCTATAGTAATAACTCATAAAAACATCAAGATGCTAAATTATACTGTCAAATATAGAGAATGCCAATTTCAAGGTGTAAAATAATATTGTTGAATACCACTCTTCTCAGCCACAAGGTTTGAAAAATGAAGTGTACCTCATCATCCCACCATCACCCCCTTTCATACAAATACCCCTACATCAAGAAGGGATTGCAATGGTTGAAAAATTGTACCCTTGATTACAATTTGCATAGTAGTGAAGTAACTAAAAGGGGTTGCCAGTAGCTAGGTTCAAAGTTGAAAAGTTTTATGCCTCAAATTATGACCTTGTTTAAACCACAGGCAACCACAGCCTTTTTTTGCAGTTGTGCCTGTTAGATTTTCTGCCCAAATTCAAAGTCTTCAAGAAATGTCAAAAAATTTTTTCTTTAAAAATTGAACTCACTGAAGGGAACATTTCACAAATTTATTTGCTGAGCTATTCTCTTGGTGTAGTTTCATGCTAGGTTTATGTGAGAGGTAATTTAGACATTCCAACAGTATCAGATTTTAAGGACAAACAACATGTAAAGGGAAACATTGCATTTGTTTTGCCAGAAACATTCATCCTTTTAAAACTAATATTTATTGACACAGGTTGATAGATTTAATTTATCAAAAATAAAGCAGTATGGTAACCTTTTCAAGAAATAAGTTTTCCACAGATAGAAATTCAGTTATTTGTTGTTCAAGAATAATTTGCTCACCCAAACTTTCAACATTTCAAATGATGTAATGTCCATGGCTCTCCTTGTGCAGAGTATTTTGAAGAGATGCAGCTATTGCTTGGGTTTATGATTAAGAGCAAATTGGTTGATAGTGTCTGGAGCATTTTAAACACAGTATTTCCCTTAAATTACATGGAAATACAAAAGATTTCTGAGGCAACCTGTTCCTACTTAAAGTGGGCAAGACACGGCCACAAAAACTTTTGTGCATTGCAAGATTCGATACAGTATTTTACAAATATCATTTCACACCCCATTAAAAACCTGTACAATTCGGCATAAATGACATTTAAAGGAAAACGTTCAAAATCCAATTTCGAAAATGCCGCAACAGGTCACCTGACTTTTATGACGCAATTGGCAGCACAAACCCTGCCCTATTTAAGAACGCGCATCTAGATGTGGAACTAATGTAACGCTCAGATGGTGGGGATTCGGAACAAATCATTGGCCAATATGTTCGCGTGCATATGGGCGTGTGTGAAAACAGTTCTGTTTTTGTGCAAGAAAGACACTGTTCGGGGGCTTTACAGAACAGCAGCTATGAACATGTATGGACAATCCACAACAAGCGCGTCTCCACTATGAGCACGTCTTTACTGTATGAGCTGTTTGGTGAAGGTGCTATTGTGAATACTAAGCAGTCCCCCCACAATGCACAATGTAGTCTGTGGTCACGCTCACTGCTATTGTAGCACTGGTGTTTGCAATGATGTACTTGTTAACACGCGTTACCATGCACATAATTCGATGATTGTGAGCTCTCTGGCACAGTGTTGCTAACCGTGCCCAGTGACCATGCCTCCAATGACGTCAACATCTTGAGACGCGCTCACATACGTTTTTTCGCTTTCAGATTTCAAATGGGCTGAGCCTGGCCTGTAATTGGGAATTCACAACGTCGTATTTCGCTATTTACAGACATAATTTAGTAGGGAAAACATTCACTTTATGTCAAGGTGTACCCAAAGAATATTTACCGAGAAACTTACTTTGACATTGTCATGCCCACTTTAACATTTATCTTATCATTTTATTATTGAGAATAAGGTATTTTTAGACAAAAATAACTTGCCTTTAAAAGAGTTAGGCTCACAACAAGGAGGTCCTTATAACACCTCCTTGCTCACAGTATTGTTAAAGAGTTTGGAGCAAATGAATTGGATGCTGTTTTATATTGCTTTAACACGAGACCCTAGTGAAATGCCAATGGAGTATGCTTTGAAGCAAAACAAAGGAACTGAATCTGAACAGGATAACATTACCAATTCCTGTCCAGTCTACAATTGAAAAAAAGTGAATGAACACAACTTTCATAGTGACACACAAATGTTCTGTGAAGATATACACCAATTGGTTTCCATATTCAACCTTTGTAACATATACATATTTTGAAATAAACTTGTAGGATCCTAACAATCTACCCTCACCTCAACATTAAGCCTACACATAAACTATGAATTCATAGTTTAACTTATTCTGTGTGTCCAGTGCAGGTACACCTAATGAGTGGATATGGCTGGCTGGATAAAGGTGATGGAATTTGAAGAGGTACATCACAAAAAGGTACGAGTCTGAGATAGGTCCTATGCCAATCTGGGTTTTTCATCAAAAAGCAAATCTACAGTCTTCCCCTTGACTTTCCTTACTCCAAAGGTTCCAAAACTGAC
This sequence comes from Holothuria scabra, assembly GCA_037179385.1. Taxonomy (NCBI): domain Eukaryota; kingdom Metazoa; phylum Echinodermata; class Holothuroidea; order Aspidochirotida; family Holothuriidae; genus Holothuria; species Holothuria scabra. The sequence goes on from CM074191.1 coordinate 21,622,090, forward strand.
AAAATAAAGTAAATTGAAACTCAATAAACCCCTTACAAGTTTCTCCTAGATTCCTAATACTATGAGTCCTATAATAAAGGCCAAATAATCTTTGAGAGAAAAAATTTAGAAGTTAAAAAATTTTTAAAAGAAATTCAGACAAAAATGAAACTAGGAGATGCCTTCTTGTGAAAGACAACAAACTCAGATGGACACAAATGTACAATTTTTAAGATAGTCTCCTGTGCTGAGAGAGTGAAAACCAACTGAACATTAAAATTCTAATGAAACAAAATTTTATCAAGGTGTATACACAAATTGCTTAGAATAAGATACTCTACCCTTGTGTCCAAAGTAACTATACATTCCACATACGTAAATGTTAGAGCTGTTCTTAAAGGTTATTACAAACAGAAAGGCCATTCGAGCTGAATCTAGCAGATTTTACATTTCCTAATTTTCTATGAGCCATTTTGTACAGCTTAACAAGAATAGACAATTTTCCGATTGACGTCATTTCGTGTAGACATTTTCTATCCATTAGTCCTGTGAATCAGTTCTCAGCCCCCACTTCAGAACAGGAAAAGCTATGATGTCACATAAAATCTGGCATACACTGTGTAAGCCAGTTCAGTAATTCGTTGCTGCATGGAACTGTGGGGCACAGCGAGGGCTAAACAAACCGCGCTCAGCAAGGAGCATACAGCCTTCCCTTGTTTTTGTCAGTACGTGCATACAACACTATGTGTCTAGCCAAGTTGAACAGAAACTGGAGTCTCAGTGCTACTTACGGGAGATAAAAATAAAAACTTTAACTGCCAAAAAGACAATTTAAACAAAATCCACAGCACAAAACTCTACTTGGTATTCTTTTCAATGCTATGCATGGATCAAAAAAGAATGATTTCACCCAACTTTTCATGCAAACTCAAATTTGGAATACGTGTTGTAGGTGCGGGATTGGTTTATTCATTCCGATGATTTGAAAGATGTGCGCCTTTGCAGAGCCACCAAAATGAATTACCAAACTGGCTTATTGCTAGATTCTGATAGTGTCACGCTATCTCAAAACGTTGTAATTGGTTGTATTATATTTCATAACATAGCAATAATGGGCCAGATTTCATGTACCGCTATTTCATCATTCATGTAATACCTACAGAATCTCTATCATAGTAAACATAAACTCTACTTATACACAGTAACTGTCTTCTTTTCTTTTAAAACACACACACTTACATGAACACACACACACACACAAACAAACATATTTTAAAGCTTAATATTATGTCTTATACTTTGATCTATTTTCACTTTTCCAATATTAAAAATAATCATCATATCAACAGTGTTCTTTGGATTTTTTTCTTGAATGCACCCCTCAAAGATTAATTGCTGTTACCACAATCTGGCTTAAAATGCCCAACATCTTCATGCTAGGCTCTTCTTAATAATGTGACATTATTTCCCCACTGAGTTTAATTGTTCAATTCATGCCACTAACTCTTAAATTTTATATCATCTGCAATACTTATGTTCCAACAAATCAAATACTTGTGTGAAAAGCGTGAGGTCTTCAAAAATGGTACATTTCAAATAAGATTGGGGTGGCTGCCATAATAGAGGAAATGCCCATTTGCCAGAATTAAGAAAAACTCCAATTACAACTGATCCTCTTAACTCTGTGCAGATTAAATTCTTGGCAGATATGGACCTCATTTTGACTCCTAAAAATATATATTATTATATATTACTAGAAGTCAATGAAAAGGTATGCTGTGCCAATAAGATAGGAGGTCCTCCCCCAACAAATTAGTAAGGTGGACTGATCCTTCTTCCCAAAGTTGCCATTGGCAGATTGGGTAAGAGTAGGTCGTGAATACTTATCATGGCTCATACCTTCTTAATTCCAAACTAATACTAAAAAATAATATAACATTAATTTTTGTCCTTCTAGTTTCCACAATTCAACAAGAACCAAAAGGAGGCAGAAAAAAGTAAGGCATCTTTCTTTATACTCAGACAACGATTCTTATGTAGTAATTTTTGCTTCTGATAATATAAGCTTCCTGATAGATGCTCACTAACACTAAAATAGCAAAATCAGAATAATAACAAATAATTTGAACTGTTATTAAATGCTTCTCAGTAGGGTCACTGAGGTAATGGGGTATTTAAAGGAATGATAACTTGTTACATTTGGCATTGCTGTTGAAAGAATATTTTGTAATTAATTTAACCAATTGTATTAAGAAAAAAAATGTAAGATCCTTTCCAATAATGGAAAAAAAAAAATCATGAAGTTATCGTTTGTATCTATGATACTGGAGTCAGGCACACAAATTTATGGAATAATGAAGCAAAAGCTGCAAGCCTATAAACATCTCCATGCATACGTATTGTACAAACTTTAATTGGCAAAAACTAAGAGCAGGAAATTTTGCAAGCTCACAAAACCTTTTATAAAAATGTTCTTTATTGTCATGTTTCACATAAGCTTGTTTTAGTTCTGTATCATAACACTGATATAATTAATCAATCAATTAATAAAACTGCGAATAAATAAATTTTCATCTTATCGTACATCAAAACTGCAATTTTTCGGTGACGGAATATATTCGACTTAGCTAAGTTTTTAATTTGCCATAGAACTAACTTTTTTAGCACACACTTTGACAGACATTATCAAACTGACATTAACCCAAATGTCCATATGGGATCAGACATCTGGGTATTTTTCCTACCCTAGGAATGTTAGAATGAAGGCCACTGACAACAGTATGACCATATGTGAATGCTTGACATGCTACACAGCTGGAATGAGTGAAAACAATCCCTGCGATGTAATAAGTGCAAAATAAACATGAAACATTTGTTTTCAACTCTAACACCTTGTTGTCATGAGAAAGTGATGCGTCCTCAACCGAACCGCTAAAATGTTCAATGATCTTATTTTATTTGTCAGTCATGCTACCTTTAGCTGCAATAAATATCCCTCTGTTTGTTGAAACACAAAATTTTTAAATCTGTTTTCTTAAGGTAGAGTATACAAAAATTGTCTTCAAGTAACACTTTGGTGATTAGGTATTGTTACAAGATAACTATACTCACTAAATTAACAATGTATCTTAACAGGTCTTTTTCCAAATGGCAATTACAAAGAATTGTGGGATAGGTTTTTGGTATGTGTTATTTAGTGAATGCCTTTTACTGTTGCATAAAAGGAGATCTAACCTCTGTCCAACAATCCTTTGTAATTACTATTTTGAAAAGGGTTTACAGCTGAACAGGACTTGACAAGATTTTTCAACATGTTAAAAGAATAGTCCAGAACCAAATTATTTTTGATATGTTAAAGAGGAACTTATTCTAAGCATCCTGGTGAAAGTTCTATTCATTTCCCATGTTCAGTTCTCAAGATATTAGCAATTGAAGTGGACACATTTTCTACGAAAAGTAAACTTGCAGCAAGCAGGTGTGATGCCATGGATTCATATTGTTGGCCAATGTTTTGTTTTTCTTTGATTTTTTTCCTGTTAGTTTGACCTTGAATTGATTAGGGATGTTATCTTGCCCCTAAAGCACATGAAGTTCTTAAAATCCCATTGCTCAGGATGCAGCAATGGTAATTATATATTAAAGTTTTGTGGCATAAAATTGGTGGTAATTTTAAATAAATACAAACCACTGGGCGACAATGTGAAGCCATGACATCACACCTGCTTGCTCCAAGTTTATTTTATGTAGAAAATTTGCCACATTCAATCACTGATATCTTGAGAACCAAACAATTGGGAATGCGTAACCTTTCACCAGAATGCTTAGAATATGTTCCTCTTTAACATATGAAAAAACAAATTTGGCTTTGGACAATTCTTTTTAAGGCAACATTAATTGGGAACACACTTTTCGAGAAAGTGTTCGTACCAAGTACCACAGTAGCATCCTCTTAATCCCCCTCCCCTTCTTTTCCCATCATCCCACCCAAAGAAAACTCAACTCATTAATATGCAATCAGTCATTCCTAATACTTCCTGGCCTGTAATCTGGCCAATCCACTTTCTGATATCACACCATGTGACTGGCTGTAGCTGCCAAGTTGATACTTAGGGGCACCGCTTGACGAGGTGTTCTTCATCCCATACTGCTTACGGCCAAAAGATGATTTTACTCGAGCTTCCTTGGCAGATGCTGGACGTTGTACAGGTAGCTAAGCCAAAAAAAAAAAAATTTAAAAAAATCAGATGGCTTAAGAACTCAACAAATGCAGACAAAATACAAATAAGACCTCTCTGACAATCCGTGTGAAAAGGTGACGAACCTGACAACTGTCAAACATGAATGAGTGGGTTGACAAATTCAGCAGATATGAAAGGGCAAGAGCAGTCCCCCCAATTTGAAGTTATGCAGTAGAGTGTCCTGTTTCATGATTGGCTGTTGTGAGTCATGTGACATTTTTTTTCTCTTCAAATGTGAAATTAACTAGAAGTAACTGTGTAGTTTACTCTGAATATGCAATACTGAAGTCCTTAAATATCATGAATGATACTTTGAAGAGAAATAGGAAGAAAATTATGATATTTAGCTGTTGCTTCAAAACAAGTTTGGGGGACTGCTCTTGACCTTTAATACATCACATATGTATTGACATGTGTTTAAGCTAAACACATTTAACATACCTGGTAAAAGAGAACAAGACAAAAATATACACATATATCATGATATCATGAACAGAAGAAGACAGGAAGAACCCCTCGTAATGTTGTATTAAAGGTTTGAGAATTGTCACGATTTACTTGCCTCCATGTATATTCTTGTTTTCAGTTCTATATTACTGGACTTTTGTGTACACTCCTGAAATGTTGAGTGCTGAAAGGTGATAGTAACATTAGTATTCCCATTTAATGTATCTGTATTTAATACCTCAAAGATGGAAACAACGCAATGCCAGAGGTCTTTTGTCTCAATTTTCCTGGTTGTCCGATTGTCCTGGACAACTAAAATTCCATATAGACAACCAAAAGTTTAAGGTTGGTTGTCCGATGAAAAACCATTTTTCTCTCGGATTGAAGTACTCTTTCAACTTTTTCCATCATACAATATTTCATACTTCAAGTGTTTCTGTCTCTCAAACATCACATCCTTTCATTCTTCCAGACAAATAATACATGAACACAATACTGTTTTGTAATTGTGCAAAAAATGTTTACAACAACCAAATTTCATTGTGGACAACTAAAATGAGTGAAATGGTTGACCGAAGGACAACCATAAATCTTTCTGAAAATCAAGGCCTGCTGTATACCATTTTGACCATTGGTTCAACTGAAAGTTTGTTTAAACCCACTGGAAATCTTCAAAGCCTAATCTTCATGATCATGCGTTTGGTCAAAACCATCATCACACATTTGTATGACGATGTTAGCCTACAAACATAGGATCATATGGACTCTCTTGTGGCTTTCTCAACAAATTTGAACAATGTCTAACATGTACAAAGGTGTTAAAATGCATGTTTTATCTTCCCAAAAAATGTTCACATTTTTGTATGAAAATGTTCATGATCAGATGTATGAACATGTCGACAGGGATTTAGGAAAAAGGTGATGTTGACTCAAACAGCCATAATCCCTCATTTAGCAGCAAACTGAAAGCAGCCCACACTTTACTTAAGAGGGTCCCAGGACCCCATGACTTCAGTGAGGTGGATCATAAGTTTTTCATCAGATAACTGAGATACCCAAAATCAAAGTCCCAGCTAGAGACATGCTCTTATTGACTACACTTCTTTAGGAATTTGGTTTGAAAGTTAGTTAGTCATGTAGATAAGCTTTACTGCTAAGTTTCTAACCTGCTTTAAGTCCGGCTGGCCACAGCCTTTTTTCCAGTTGTGACTCACAGGCTTGTTTACCCTACTCCATTGCTTACACTAAGTATTAAGCACGATGTCAGTAGATCCCATTTCTGGTCGTTGGCATGACCCGGCCAGGAGTCAAACAATAGACCTCCCAGTTGCAGGTCAGATGCTCTACCCATTTGACCATGCAGCCCATCAGGTGGGGAAAGCAAAGAGAACAAGGGTAGGGAGTGAACAAAATTTGAATTGTACTACTGGCTTTTCAGCTGTTCCAATTAGCAGTGGAAACATATCTAAATTGAGAATTTTGATGTCTGTTATTTTCAGCCTCAGACATCATTATTCCAGTTTTTTATTGAACAGAGACAGTGAAGAAGAGGGGTGAGGTTGGCTTAAGTTAGGTTAGGTGGAGTTTTACCACCCATTTTCTAACCAATTGGTTTAAGTCAAGAAGGCCACTGCCATTTTTCCAGTTGTGGTTCACTGGCTTGCTTATCCTACTTCATTGCTTATGATGAGCACCAAGCACAATTGCAGTAGGTTCTGTTAAAGTCTTTGGTATGACCCGACCACGAGTTGACCTTCCAACCTCCCCACTGCAAGTCTGATGCTCTAACCCCTTGACGATGCAGTAAGTCAAGGAAGAGGAGAGGTTGGGGTGAGGGAGGCAGAATGCTCTTGAATCATAATCAACATAAGAGTTTTGTCTTGATAGCCACTACTTACAATTCTTGAGCTGGAGACTGAAAGCCCTTTAGCTGACTGATGGTCAGATTCTCTGGTGATGACTGGGTTCTTGACACTAGCTGAGAAAGACTTTGTTCGGTGGTGTGGACTTGCTGTATTTTTGCTGCTACGATGCTGACCTGGAAATGCGTTTTCATTAGAATATCCCTGGGAAACAAATAGAAAAGTGATTTCATATTAGGTTAACTCAAAGTTAGAACAAACTGTAAAGGGAATATATTTGAAAAGGAAGTAGTTATAAAATTATAAACTCAAACTGGAATTACCTTCAACTCTCACTGATTAGCCTTGCAAGATGAAAAGATAAAAAGTTAAGGTCAGTATTAAAACAGAAAAATTGAAATATAAGAAATATTACAATGAAGTGCCTGCGATAAGCAATTAAAAGTTTCCTGAAAAGTCTTTCATAAATTTGCAATGACAAGAGTGTAATGCCTCATCTACTTACAACAAGACATAATAGCTATTTCAACTTACATTATTAGTTGCAAGGTTCTCCATGCTTCTCTGTCTTGTCAAACTTTGTTTTCCAGCTGACGGTACCCTGCCCGATAGCACCCTAACATGGTTCGGTTGCCGAGGAGGCTCCTTTACAGCTCTACCAATGGCAGCATCTGCAATAAGGACAGAATTGCTGAATATAAGTGAAAAGTTCTACATAAATGAAATGCTCTACATCAAGTATATTAGGGTGGTGTACTTTAAGATGAAAGAACCTAAAAACACAAGCAGTTGTGGGGATATATATTGCATAGCACATACATGAAGTTTAAATGTGATGTTTTCCACATGGAAGATCTTAAAAGAATTTAATTAGTTAGTTGGACAGAGTTTTACGGCCCAGTTTCCAAGCTACTGGTTCGAGTCAAGCTGGCCACAGGCTTTTTTCCAGTTGTGGCTCACTGGCTTGTTTTCCCTTCTCCACTGCTTATGCAGAGCATCACACACAACTGCAGTAGGTTCCATTTTTAGAGTCTTTGGTAGGACCCGACCTGGGAATCAAACTTGGACCTTCTGCGTGAGAGGCAGATGCTCTACCATTACAAGAAATGATCATCTTTGCTGCTGAATAATGAAATGAGAAGGCTACATACTGTACTGCAAGAAAGGGATAAACCTTTAAGAGGTCCACTGTGGGTATGTATCCAGTTCAACAGTTTACCCCAAATTTGGATTGCTTTTCATTTGTAGTCAGTTAAGCTGGGAGAAATCACAGACTGTTTTTCCTTTAGTTAACACTGGCATTATTTGACCTTTCCTTTCACCCAGACAGACAGCAAACCGGAAACATTTACTGCTATCTTTGCTCTCAGTACCCAATAGCTTTATCCACCAGGTAAGCATGGGAAACAACTAACCCTTGCAAAAAAAACAAAAAACAAAAACAAAAAAAACCCAACCAAACAAACAAAAATATTGTAATTCAAAGTTCAGTTTTCCTCTCACAACTATCACTTTGATGAGTCTAATACTTGCCTCTAGAGTGAGTAAGAAATACTTTTTTGTATATTGTTAAAAGGTTTCCCTTCCATCAAATTCTAAGTTAACTCACACTTATATAGCCAAAGTGCATCTACTTGCATGGGATGTGTCAGTTTTAAAAGAATTAAACCAACTTCTTCTCACAGATCAAAAAATTATAACCCACATACCTACAGACATCAGTTTCAAAAAATTTCTAATCTTGCCAAAATGAAAAGCAATGTACCGTTTCTGAATATTTTATTCCACAAAAGAACCCTGACCACACTTGAAGCAATTATTACATGAAACAAAATTAAATGCATCTACAATATGACAATGATCCATTCAAATTCATGCACTTTCTCGATTCTCAAGGTTGTCTACAGACCATGCAATTTTACAAAAGAATATGACAACCTGCCTTTCTGGTAAGGTACACTGGCCGATTTGAGCGGTCTTCTGGAAGCACCGAGAGGATTACTGGTGTAGAGAGGCGGTCTAGATCTACTTTCTGTGGTTTGGCAGCAAAGAAAGAAACATGCACAGCAGTCAGAGCAAACAATGAGAACAAAGGAAAGAGAGAAAATAATACATGCTGCTAGAACTGAATAGGACATTTTAGCCAATATCACTCAAGAAAAAGATCTTTTCCCAAGAGAGTTTATCTCTATAAATGCAAGTTTAGCCCTTTCACAAACAAGATTATTCTATTGAAGCAAACAGTTTTTTCACAGAGTCCAACCCCTTTTAACTTTATTGATCTCAAGATACCTAAACAGGAAGCTCTCTGACAGATTCTAAATTCAGAGTGGTCAACTAGTGGTGGCTAAAACTTGCTATTCAATTCTAGCATCATGACACATTGTTGTCAGTATACCTTGAAAGGTGAGGGGGTGCATTATACCAAGGTCAAAAGAGACACTTCAATTTACGTAGCAATACATTTATAAAGTACACAAGTTTTGATCTGAAAAATTTCTAAGAGGGAAAAAAGTAATTATTTCAATTGAGCATCAATGAAGCTAAGAATTCTTTTCTGTCATTTAAACTTCCTACACCTCACAACCCCCCCCCCCCCCACCTATTAAACTGATCTCTCTTTATTACATACATGAAAACCCACTATATAATGTTTCAATTCTTTCATAAGCTCCTTACAGTGCAATTACATTTTCCAGCACTTCACAATTAGTAGTGACACTATTCTCAAATGTTATTCACTGTTCTGATGTATAATTTCCCTCTCTAGCCAAAGACCTTATGCATTGACTGCACACTTGTGTCATCCCTGGGGGGACAAAACAATGGAACACATGGCTGCAGGCATAAGAATTCACCCTGCACGTGTAGCAGATTTTGGACGTATTTGACTGGTTGACAAATAAGCCTTATACTATTGTCGGTGTTGGTTTGTTTTGCCCTCAAAGGAGTTTGTTCTTTTGCTCTGTGACATCATATGCATGAGGTCTATTCCCATTTTCTCTCCAATAAGTGTTTTACCTAAAGGCTTATCCTGGATCAGCCACACATTCATTCCATGAGTAAAGACAAAACAATGAATACAGAAAGTACTTTTTCTTCTAACAAGTGATGAGAATTCATTAAACCTTTCTTTTTGGAACTGGTTGATCTATCTCAAAGTGTTCTTCAGTGTGAAAAACCTGTACACTCTGTCTAAACAATCTTACATTTGGCCAAAAACGACATCAGACATTTGTACCAGAATACTTATGGACAAATATTGACATTTGTTTTGATTGCTTTTGCAACAAATCTGAACAACTTCCAACATATACGAGGGTGATCATACTGTAAGTTGTATGTTTCATCTTCCCAACATGGGTTCAAACATTTGCATGACAACATTCACACATGAATGAATTATCATGTAGGAGACAGGACTTTATTGTTATGACCATCACTTGAAATTCCTGAAATTTTAGATACCTAACAAGGACCACATATAGGAAGGTCTTATCATTGATTTGGTTAAGACTGGTTTCAGACCTTGATTTTGATTCTTTTAAATTTTAAAGATTGTAAAAGGGTGCAATTTCTTCAGTTATAAGATATTTTTTCACTTATTCCAATTAAGCAACTACATCAAGGGGTACCAATACTACAAATTTTCACATTTTTTCGGGGTTGAGCTGCAAGTTTCACCACCATGGATGTGATATGAAGTTTCAGCTAGATTATCAAAGGGTAAAGTTCAAAGAGAGTTTCAAATATGGTTCGGGTTCAAGTTTGGTTTCACAGATGGTTGCAAATAACTTCAAATCCTCCCCTTAGTGGCCTCTTATGACAGGCAGGGAATTCTACTGTGGACATATTCTACAACCCCACAACGCACAGGAAAGGGGAAGGGTAACCTTTAAGGGATCTCTGTTTGTTGACATAGGAGCTCAAAGTCAACAGTAACATGCAAGTATTTACAGTAGCAACCCCCCTCCCCACACCACTGGGAGAGACCACATGAAGGGGGACCTCTAAGGGATTCCTCTCTGCTGATATATAGACTAAGCCAATGGTAACATGCAAATATTTAGCAACCTCCAACACACAGGGACGATAGGTGGACCTCTAAGGGATTTCTGTTTGTTGATATAGGGTCTATAAGGCAACAGAAACTTACAAATATTGAGCAAATGAGCATTACCGTTACCACAAGTTTCACTACATCAAGAAGCATGTAAAATGCTAACATCAAAAAAGGCAAACTAATATTGAAATGCTTCCATAAAATCCACGTTTTCTTCACATGGAACACAATTTGAGAAAGTGCAAAGTATGAAAGGAAAGCATTTCACACATGTGCTACAAAACACTTATTTTAAGTAAAATACCATGGTGCACACAACCAAACAGCTACAGAAATATTGGATCAGTGGTTCCCAGAAGGGCGATATTATATTACAAAGCTTTGGGTAAGTAACACAATTTACTTCATGAAGAACAACAATGGGATTAAAGCTTGAGTCCCTCATTTTACGCCTGGAGTATCAAATTCTGATATTATGAAAGAAAATACATTTTGATACTATGAGTGATAATGGAACAATGTCATACAATGTCCATTACTTTCCACGACTTCACACAATTTCCCTGAATTTCACAATATTTCAGGCCTTGAATTAATTTTCCAAATTTCCAGGTTTTCCCAGACGACAAGAACCCTGACAAGAGGTGTGTTCTGAAGCCTAGCATAAGAAAAGTATTGAACAAAAACATATTAACATATCTGGGAACCACTGAAATGGGCTTGTTTGAAGCAAACTAAGCTAAACAAAAAGAAGTTTCAATTTCTGACCTATGACTGCAACAGGAGCTGCTCCAGATGCCCCCACTGGGGGTTTCTGTCGCACAGTACTGATGTAGTTGGGGTCCGATGGGGTCATGACCGGTGACTCCATGTCTTCATCCACAACTGGCTCCTCTTCCTTCTTAGATGCCGTTGTCTTCTCTTTTTGAAGTTTCTTTCTGTGTTTGGCTTTCTTTTCTTTAATCATCTTTTATATGATAACGCACAAGAAACAAGGAGGATGGTTGGTAAGTATGCAATAGTGGACTGCAGTCACTAAAAGTTTAATTGCAAAACTTTGCAATTATTTACAGATTCACAATTAAAAAGTATGTACAAATTGCTCCAAAAACTATTAGTAACAACTGCATGTACATTAGTTTACATATCCTACCAACAGGCTGCAGCCTGTGATACATGTTTGTTACTTGAGGCAGTGATGCTGCAGAATCTCAATACTTTGTGAATGTTATGGTGATGAAATTTCCATGTTGTTGCTGATGATATCTGACATTAATACAGATGTCCTTCCTTTGTGTAGAAGGATAATTGTTGTGGTGTGGCTGTTCAATGATATTTTGCATTACATTATTCATCTATAGTTAACATCCTGAAGCATTTTATGCTCAAAGATTATCAAATACATAGAGAACAATTTTTCCAATGATACTGTTACACTAAGTGATGTAAATAATCATTGTGTACCATATTAAAACTCAATAAAGCAAAAAATAGCCAGCTAAATGGAGAGTATTGACATCTTACTAAAGTCCATTAGTCAAACAAAAGATCTTTGCCTTCTGTATTTTACACTATTTTCTTTAAAATAACCCTCCCAAATGCTATATTTTCAGTCTCCTTCAAATATTTTGGGAAAGACCAAGACCTCTGAAGTTGAGAGCTATTTCTCCGTGATATCTTGTTCAGACTGTTTGTATTGCTATAATTTGAATTTAACAAATGGGTAGAAACAACAGCCATGTGCATTTTACAGATCTTTAAACACAGTACACTTTAATCAACTTTAAGTCATTGATTTTTTCATCAGACCATACAGACACTTTGATCATGCCTCCTGGACACATTTTGTGCACTAACTCAATAAACTGTAAATAAGCTATTCCTCTAAAGACAACTGCTGGGCAAATATCTGCTTACAGAGCCTTTAGTAATGGTCAGACCAGGTAAGATTATCTTACAGTTACTTCATGCTTGATTTAGCAAAGGTGTGCAACCAAGCCTGTGGGGTCTATAAATTTTACCAAGGGGGTCTTTCCATTGAGAACCTTCTTGTTTTAACAAAGTAAACGTTCTCAGTCAGTAGCTACCTGTGCCTAGCAACCAAAGTGCAGTGTGCAAAGAAATGACAGCTTCCATTTCAATTGAAGAGCTCTGTTCTATAATTTCCTCAAAATAACTTAGCAACACTAAGCAGCCATCACTTTTTAAACATGGAAAAAACATAACCTGTTCTGACCCCAACTCAAAGAGCATGCTCCAAAGTCTCAAACACATTGACCCCAAATTGATTTGCATTCGGTTGCTTTAAAGATATTTCAAGCACTGGCTAGTGTGACAATATCTCAATACATGTTATGTATTGAGATAGAAATGACTGTCCATATGCGCATCAAGGTAGTTTGTTAGATCAGGTTTTACAGCTCAGTCTTTGTTTATTTCCAGTTGTGGCTTGGTTTCCCTACTCAATTTACTATGCTGAGCAGGGATGTAGCTAGCCCAATTTGGGTGTCAGGTATGATAGATTGGGAAGAGGGGGCTTGTGAGGAACACAAGCTGCTACTAATCGCAAGTAACTTTTTATTTCAAGTTTTGTTCTTCATGCAATCCTTCACAGTCCTGATAACACAACAATCAGTGTTTCTGGTTCTTTTCTTTTGCTCCCTTAAAAAATATGAGCTGAAAGAAATTATAAAAGTGCTTTCACTGAGGAAATAAGTGCCCCCCCCCCCCTTTTGCCAGGCAAAAACTAACACACTACCTAACTGTAGCTAGCTTAGAATCAGCTGAGGACTCAGGTGTGATTGTTGCACTAAAGCAAAGCTGATTTGTGCCCAGTAGTGGGAGTGGCTTACCAATTGTGCTGTCACATGAAAGCACTCTATATTGCATCTGGACTGTGCTTAAACTAACTCATTTCAACATCACACAAGCCCTTCGCTTTCACTCAAAAAGCACTCACTGTTCGAATTTTCATTTAGTTAGGTTTGATGGAGTTGTATGTCTCAGCTTCCAACCCTCTGGTTTAATTTAGCCCTGGATACTGTCTTCAACCAGGTATCGGTTCCCAAAACATTTGTGCTATTCCATTGTTTATATGCAGATCTGCATCACACACAATGGCAGCAGGTTTTATTTTTTAAAATCTTTTTGGTATGCCTCAATCTGGGAATTGTGTCACTTACCTCATATAGCTTGGACTGGTATTCTTTAACAGATAGCTGCACATCATCATCTAAGGGTGGGACAACATCATAGTCAAGTACCCACTCTTCAGATGCATTTCTGAATCTAAAAAAAGTCACAAATGAAGCAAAAATAAAAAATAAAACATTGAGTTATTTAGCAGGATTCTTTTTCCTTCATAAATCTGAGAAAGTGTTTCAACCGAATGGTTCCATAAATCGACCACCATCATTCCTGATATTTTACCACAAATTGACCATCATTGTTTCCATTGCATGGTACCATAAATTGACCACCATTGTTCCCAGTATATAGTACCATAAAATGGCAATCATTGTCTCTTGTCTATGGTACCATAAATTCACCATCATTGTTCCCAGTATATAGTACCATAAAATGGCAATCATTGTCTCTTGTCTATGGTACCATAAATTGACCATCATTGTTCCCAGTATATAGTACCATAAAATGGCAATCATTGTCTCTTGTCTATGGTACCATAAATTGACCATCATTGTCTGCACTGTATGGTATCATGTGGTCAATATTGTACTGTACGGTATTGTAGGGTACTTAGGTACTGCATGGTACCACATGGGGTTACATCAAATGTTACTGGAGAATTTGCAAAAAAGTGTTCCTGCTTACATTTTCTTCATTGTTTCCAAAACTAACATATCTTAGAGTGAGTCCTAAATTAATATTATTCCCTGCTATGTGAAGACTAACCAATAACAACAGTCCAACCTGAAAAAAAACCAAAAACCTTTTATGTGCACTTTACCTTGATACATAAGGGTGTCTAAGGGCTTGAGCCGCAGTTGGTCTCTTCTCTGGATTAAAATGGAGCAACTTCCTGATCAGATCTATAGCATCCTTTGGAGCATTAGGTAAAATATCCTCCAGGGATTGTCTGTGCCTGTATTACGGCAAAGAAAATATGGAAATGAAATACACAACTAAAAGTGTCTTTTGTTAGGGCTCAAAATGCATGCAAGAGTCCTTTAACCCTTAAATATTTTTCAAGCGTCTGGGGAAAAGTTGAAGGGTCTCAAACCTTTCTCAAGAGTGTCATAAATGTACTTGGAATATACCTGTAGACATGTTCACTATAGAGATTGAAATAACCATGCTTAATGGGTCCTGTTTGGCACGAAATGAGGGGCAAACACTGACTGGTGCATTGTTAATTTCACCTATGGCTAGCAGTGCACCTGTGAACTTTTAGTCCAAAAGGTTTCACAATATTATCAATACATGAATAGCCAGAGTTTGTGTGTCTCACTCAAGTGCAAACCCTTTCTCAAGCATCTTTGGGGGGAGGGGGGGGGACTCACCATGTGTCAATACATGAATAGCCAGAGTTTGTATGTCTCACTCAAGTGCAAATCTTTTCTCAAGCATCTTTGGGGGGGAACTTACCATGTGTCAAAGACTTGCAGGTGTGGAGTAACAGTAAGCCACATTACAAAATATTTTCTCTTTGAGTGTTGAGAAAGGGTAGGAACATGTTCATGTAGCTTGTACCTGGGTTTTAGCGACAAGGGTCACCAAGGGAAAGAAACAACCCACACTGGTTTTTGCTAACCTATACTCACCCTACAATAGAGTCCAAATCAAACCTTTCAACCTCTTAAATACCCACCAAACATTTGGTACGAATTTCCCACCAAATTTGTTCCAGCACTTCTCAACCTGCTCAAGAAAATCAGCCCCCTCCCCCCTTCAAATAAAGTATTACTGCTTAAACAGTAAACTGAGAAAAAAGACACACAAAGTGCCATTTCCTGCCATGTGGGAAGTGTGTTTCACAAAAAATTGTACATATGTTCTGTGCTAATTGACTGTGGTGCTATGCTTAGGATGATAGTCTTACCATGCAATTTGCATTTCACATTCACATTTCTCTGGCTACATCCCTGCATGTTACATTCAGCCCTCTGTCAACAGTACTGACAATCAGTGTGGAAGTAAATCTAGCCAACATTTACATCAATCATCTTTATGAGACAAAGAGTTTAAAAGATATAACAGTGTACAAAAACAGCTAATTTTATTGGGAAGACTAACTTTTTGCTGGCTATTTGCTAACAGACCATGGGCTTTCTGCACGTGAACGGAGGATCATGTGACCTAAGCAGTCAGGGCCAAGAGAACTAAAAAAGGCATACCAACAAGATGGCTGCTGTGAAGCTTTAATTTGCTTCATTTGATAACAACTGCAAAATTTCATACAAATTTAGACTTGACCGGAAAAAATGTCATATTCCTTCACCTAGTGATTTTGACCTTATCTTGCATTATTTTAAAAAAATTCAACTTTCTTGCAGAATCTGTTGATATGACTACTTGGGCTAAGTCTATATTCACACATACAGTGGAGATAATCTGTGCAAAGGACGTCAGTGCAGTATGCTATCCCAACATACATAGGAATTCTGTGCTCCAGATGTAAACCTGCTTTCTTGACCATAGATAAATAAACTGCACGAGGGGAACATTTTGTGAATGTCCTAAATAATCCAGTTGTCCGATTTTTAGTTAGTTAGATTTTTATACCTCAACTTATAGCCTTGTGATAGAACCTGAGAGTGCCACAGACTTCCTATACATGGATAGAGCATAATGCACTGTATATTGTCGCTACCATATGTGTGAAAGGCGCACCAAAATGGCTGTCTGTTATGGTTTTGTGTGGAAGTTTGGACTTGCTCAAGTCAGTTCCCAGATTTTGCGAGAAAGTTGAAATATTTTTAAAATAATACAAGGTAAGGTCAAAATCACTACACATATTGCAGAAATAGGATATTTTTTCCATTCAAGTTTAACTCTTGTTTAAAATATAAAAGAGTAGTTGTCAAATCAGACAATTTATAGCTTCATGGCGGCAATCTTGGTGTGCCTTTTTTGTCCCAGTCGGTGACGATAACCTACCGATATAACATACACATTACATGCTCTGTTCATGCATAGAAATCTGTGGAGAGTGCAGACAGTCTTTTTTTCCAGTTGTGGGGACACTGAATTGTTTTCTGTACTCCATTTATTCTATTTTTAAAAAGTGCTGACAAACAAAAACCAAAGAGCAATCACTACAGTGTTTTTTTAAATTTGAAGTATTTCTTTTTTTTAAATTTAGGCTAGTTACAGTTATCATGAATAAACCATGACCACAGTGACTGTCTGTAGAGTGTTTTGCCAAACAAGGAGATAAGTAGATTGATGACTTTACATGAAAGACATTAAAAGAGGGTTTTCATGCCATGACACTGCTTCTTGAGAAAGCAACATAGACACCCCAGTAGATCAAAGGCAGTGTGGGATGTAACTGGTATCTCAGTTGTTACATAAGTTTTGCCCTCTAATGAGCTGTGCTTTCATTGTGTTCACACTGTGTGAAAAGCAATTAACACATGCTTGGCTGGCCTGTTAGCTAACCTCAAATGCTATGTAACTTTTTCTGTATTCGAATACATCTGCTACTGTCAATCAATTCATCAGATGCGAAATGTGACTATATCAAGTGTGTGTCAGTGTGTAGTGCGCTTTGTTTCCTCCTTGAAGCAATAAGAGGTAATCAGGTAGAGAAGGGGGATGTAACAAAAAGTCTACGGAAAGTTTCATCACACACTTTTAACGCAGCCACATTGATTGTGACCACTCATGCATAGCTGCGCTAGAAGTACTTGTGGGATGTAGATTGAAAGATGTTCTCACAAAATAAAGGCTGATTATCCAAATAATTAACAGAGATACATAGAATACAGTTTTATTCATACAAAATTGACTTTGAGACTAAATAAACTTTCATTTTTGAAATTTTTAAGAATGAAATCAACTTCAAAATACCTGATTTTAGACTTATCAAGTACAGATGCTCCATAATTGGACTGTATTGCTTCGATGTCTTCTATCGTAGGTGGATCAATTACACTCATTATTCTCTCTATTTGGTTAAAGGTGGACGTCCCTGGGAACAGTGGTTTCCCCTTGATCATTTCTGCTAATATACAACCTAAACTCCACATATCGACACCTTTGGTATACCTGAAATACAAAAACTCAAAAGTCATAGCAACTTGAAACTTTATTTTCCTCACCATACCAAAGTCCATCTTATATATGCAGCATTCTTGGTTTTTAAAATGGGGGAAATCTGCAGTGAACAAGCATTGATATTATTAATTCATTTACATTTTATGATAATTCTCAACTTCCATTGGTCCACAATGGTCAGGTGACCACATATTATCCTGACATAAACTTGTCTTTGTCTATACCACTTTAATCAGGGTATCACTATTTTAATGTGGTTATTTACAAGCAAAATAATACCTCCTTTTCTGTAATTCAAATATTTTGTTGTACATGAATGAACAAGGTTTAACAATTCCTGGTATATGCATTACAACAGATTAGTGTGTTGCACTAGGACTGCCCCTTCAAGCATATCTTGCAAAAATTAACCTATCAATTGTACAGTGTCCTGTACAAATGCATGGTCCATCATTGCTTAACCTTTACTCATTAAGTCATTGGACAAGTAATGTCCATATGGGTCATTCTGTGCCAAATCACCCAGGGCTCTGATATGGACCCTCTCAGATTTTGCTGAAAATTCATCTGAATGTTCCTTTATGTTCCAAATGAGCACACAGAAAATTTCCGCTCAACATCCCATGTCGTTTGGAAATTACGGCCCCTTGAAATTGTCAAAGGTCCCCCTTATTTTTGCATGAAGTGTCTTCAGTGTGATTTGTGGGGTTTTCAAAGACCCATAACTTTTTAATGGAAGGTGGTAGAAAGCTGAAAATCAGTATTCTGGGTGACTTTTGCCCATAGTTTCAGAATCTGTAAACAGAAACAGTGTACCTACTTTTATTTTAAAGTTACAGGTACCTCAAATCACTAATTTATTTTGGCGGACAATTTTTTTTTTTCATTTTTGAGTGGGCCCAGCACCCCACACCATGGGTGAGAGAATATTGAAAATGCATGTATGTATTGTCTGGGTACATTTCTACATGGCAAATGAAGCACAGACTAATAAACCAATCAACAAGGACATAACCTGGGTTCAAAGTGGGCCCCACAGACAAATTTGCTGTAATGCGGACCCTCCTTTGGTGGACGGCTGGCCATGTGGGCCACTTTCTAGGGTATTGAAACTTACATCATAAGAAGAATGGTATCTGACCTAGAATTGAGCCAAGTTTTGATTTTGTGTCTTAACTCCTGTATGGTTAGCTAAAAGGGTGAATATTACTCAATTTGAAGAATTTTGGGTTCAACATGTGCATGTCATAATACGCCTTTTTTGGCCACGGGACAATGACAATGATATTGACAAAAACAATGTGTTCCAAAATACTATCCCACATACATTTTTAATTGCTATTTGGAAAAAGTGCTATGAACATGACTACCTTTACCTTTTGGATGCTAGGAGTATCTCAGGAGCACGATACCATCTGGTGGCAACATATTCTGTTAGGGCTGGGTCTGTTTCACTGAGAGCTGTTTGTAGCTGAGTTATGGATCGCGCAAGGCCAAAGTCTGCCACCTTGAGAAAGCACTCACTGTCAAGCAGTATGTTGGAAGGCTGATCAAATGAGAGAAATAATGAGAGGATGTCAGAGGCTCAGAGGTTGGAGAGAAAGTTATGCAGGATTTTTTTGAGGTGAAATCCTATTACATCATCAATCTTGATATGAATATGCAGCAGGGCAGGCTAGGTTCTAAATTATAAGCCTACTACTGTAATATAATGGCATAGGGGTCATTCATTTCTTGATGTGATTATAGACACATGCAATGCAGAATGAACTCTTTTCTTAGATGAACAAGTTTGTTTCTCTACATATTAAAACCATAACAATTTTAATACAACGGTGTTCACATGAAGGAATGGATTCTTAGAGCAAAATTGCCCCCATTCATAATTTTGCAGATGCAATATGGAGAAAGTTCTCAAATTTCAAATTTTTGTGGGGTGGGCATGTAATGTTGGCCTGTTATTATTGAATCTTGGTATGTAGGCCCTATACAACATGATGCCTGCTTTAATACTTATACAACTTATGTGTGAACAAGGGTACATCTAAGTAGATGAGTTTTCAGCTGTCCATTTTAGGACCAATTCTATGGATGGTCATTTTGTGGAGTGAGTGTGTATGTGCTCTTTTTCATTTACAGTAAGTCTAAAGACAGTTAGTCTCCTTTGAATTTTGTGTAGTGCTGAGCAGAAGTTGATTACAGTAGGGAGTTGGAGAACAGTTGCGGAAATCGCACAGTCCTGCACCTCAATGGGAGTACAGGGTCACACAAACTGACCAGACTATTAGTTTTGAATTAAAAATACAAATTTACAGTCTTGGGAAATACGGATTGCCATAAGTTCTAGATTGTTCATGGAACTGAGTTTATTTTCATCTATTCCATCTCTATGTTTTTGGTTTTTTAAGGGAAAAAGTTTCACTTGGATTTGATAAGACACACAGAGAGTTGAATAAACTAACATGTCTACAAGTATCTGGGTAGCACATGTGAGACATATGGCAGAAAGTCATGCAGAAAGACAGGCAGACAGACAGATAGAGAGACAGACAGACAGCAAATGACCAGATAGACAGACAGACAGACAGACTGGGTAGCTAATGACTGTCAAGTTAAGTACCTTCTGGTCCCTGTGTATAACATTCCCTGAATGCATATATGAGGTGGCATTCACAAGTTGATACATGATGTACCTCTGATGTATGTCCTTTAATATACCACCCTTCTTGATGACAGCATGGAGATCAGTATCTGAAAGATTTAAGTGTGAAAAGTAGTACTGTAAGTAATAAGTAAAATTGATGCAACTTCCTGACCAATCAACAACCTGACCAATCAGGTAGCTGAATACAGACCCATGGCCAGTGCAGAGAACTTGTCACACTGAAAAACATTGCCTGGAAAATGAGGACAGTTTCATCTTGGTGTCTCCTGAGGAACTGCAAAGCAAATGGGAGTCAATGAAACTGATTGACTCTTGCATCCAACTCATACGATAGACACTAGCAAATATTGTATTGTCTGGCTTTTAGTGATGGTTTAAAGGGACAATCCTCTCACCCCAAACTATACTTCTAGTATAGGGTAACAGAAACTCTCAATTGGCTCGGCTTTTTGATTGACCACTAATTCAAACAATGCAGAGTACCAAAACTTATATTACACAGCACAAACTGTTCTGATAGTGTTTTGATTATACACATTGAGCTTTCTATATTCACCCTGAAGCAATAAAATGAGATTGTGTCTGGAGGAGGGTGAATTTTAGACAATTGTGGGAGGGGCTTAATTAAGAAGGTTAGGAGAATTGATACTGTTTGGGATGAGAGAATTGGGCCTTTAAGAAAAATTTGCGGTCCATAAAAATATTCACAAGAATGGTAGCATGTCACAGATTCAATAAAAAAAATAAAATTAAAAAAAAAGCAACTAAAACTTGGCTAGTCATTATTATCAGCAAAGCAAGACCCTTATGGGGTCCTTGGACAACAAATGAAGTCAGGAAACCTGTGTTCATAACACACCTTGAATCCATGCAAAGGAAAGGTACAAATGAGAACCAGCTCTGCATCTGAGGACCCTTGAACCCTCAGGCATCTCTGACATTTTCCATCCAATCCCCCTGCTTGCTATGGTGCTGTTTTTAATCGAACCTTAAGCTCATGTTCGAGCTGCTATTGGTCCTAGACATGGACAAAGACCGTGTGTTTGGTCTAACAGTAGAGCATCTGCCTCTCACACTGAAGACCCGGGTTTGCTTTCCAGGTCAACTCATACCAAAGACTCTACAAAAGGAACCTACTGCGGTTGTGCGTGACGCTCCACGTAAGCAATGGAGTAGGGAAAACACAGTGAGCCACAACTGGAAAAAAGGCTGTGGCCGGCTCGACTTGAACCAATAGGTTGGAAACTGGTTCGTAAAACTCCATCTAACTAACTAGACATGAACAAAAAACCTCTGAAAAAGTGTATTACTCACCCATGTACTCAAACACAAGATAAATATCTTTATCATTCTCAGCCTTCATTACATTCAGCAATTTAATGATGTTTTTATGATCACCAAATTCCTATGGAGAAAAAATTATGAAACAGTTACTAACAATGGTGTTCAAGTGAATTGTTTATGGGATGGGAGTGATTACAACATGAGCAGATGATAAGAAAGAACAGATGTGACAATGGGTATAGATTCTAATTCAATTTAAAAGAATGATTTGTATTCAAGGCTTCAAAAAAAACTTGAACAAAAACAACTTGATATGGGCTGGCAATGAATTTTGACATCAATACAGCCTTTTTGCACCTTAATACCTAAATACCGTACCTGCCATGGGACTAGTTATCAAAACTTAAGATGGAAGGTTAGAAAACCGTAAAGAAAGCAGCTACAAGGACTGACTATATTCCCACAGAAATTTCTTCCCCGATTCCCTTTTACAATACTCCACCAGAACAGGCTGAGCTCTTATCAAGTGCGATCCCCATCCCGTTCCCTTCAAGAATGCAGAAACCAGAAGTAACTGTAACTCTCCTGCCCAATTTCCTTTCAGAAGGCAGCTACCAGAAAGGAGCTAATTCTTACTGCAAATCCCCTTCCCCATTTTCCTTAAGAATGTGGCTACTGTACCATAACACTGAGCTGATTCATATGGCAAGTGACCTTCCCTTTCTGTCCCACCATTGTGATTCCATTTTGTTCTCAGCTCAAAGGTGATGGGTGTTACCAAAACTTTCTACCAAAGAGGTTAAGAGCCACAGCAGTGTTATTTGATTTAGATATCGTGACAGAAAGAAAAAGACATTGCATATTAATTCCACAGTGGTATGAATGTTACAATATTTTTATTCTGTACTGTCATTAACTGTTTATAACAGTTTTTCACTGACCGACCACTTTTTCATTCCCCTTCCACCAATTAATTCAAAAATCTCACCTGCAGGAACATTATCTCTCGAAAGGTTCTCTGAAAGAATGAAAAAGATCATTTTTTTTTACTTGATTTAATTTGTACTTACTGAAACGTAACTTATTTATTTTCTGACTTACACACACAACACAAACTTATTCAACAGAAATAAATTGAGAACGCTCACTCTATAACTTGTGTAAACAATTAGTTCACTACATACAATTATGCAAACATATTAGATTATAAGTACCATACAGCCCATGTGGACCAAAAGATTTGCTACATACAGTACTGTACTCTGGCATAAATAAACTGTAAACTGATGTTTCTGTCACACTCTTATTTTGGAACTGAAACACCACTGTATGACTCACCTGGGCATCTGTTTGGTTCCTAAAGGCATCAAATATCTTTTTCAGAGCCACGACTTCACCAGTTCGCCTATCAATGGCTTTCCACACGATGCCATATGCCTGGTGTGGTGAGAAAAAGAATGGAATTACTACAACTTTCAAAAATCATAGATGTCTTTCATTTGGTGCTACACTTGTTTCCCCTGTGTTCTGCCTTTTGAAAGTAAGGTTCTTATTAAAGTATAGCCTACTAAATACAGTACTTACACATATATTATAGCTACACAATATCCACTGCAGTGAAAAACTGTTCTCCCACACAGCACATCGTTGCCTTTTGCCTACAGCAGGTCTAGAGCCCTAGACCCACGTTCTGATGTAGATCCTAGTAACCTGAGTAGGACTTTAAAAGTTCTGCATCTCGTTGTGGAGTTTATTTGTTTTAGTTGAGTACATGCCAACCAACAGCACAGACTCACACAACTGACAGCCTGCAACATTTACCTGTCCAAGGTTGACACATCTGAAAATTGTTGACTCTGTGACTCATGTAAAGAGATGGATACAGACAAAATAACTGAGATCATTAAACTTTGCTACATAATTGTACATCAATATTGGGTGCAGAGCCTTCCAATGAGAGAACCAGATTTGTACAGGGCAATTCCCAAATACATAATGTGACATCATGAATACATATCAGAGTATCAGACAAGTGTTTATGACGGTACAGTAGTAAAGTCCGATGAGATGATTTTTTCATGATTTGATGTGAGCTTTTTGTTTTGAACAAAGCAACATTTGTTACATTTCATCAGAAAAGGTTATTAATGAGAAAGTTCTTGAGAAATTTGAGGCCAGGTTAAAATGGAAGCAGAAGTTAAGAAAAAAATTTGATATTCACATGTGAAAGAAGGACTAAATCTATACAGTGTGGTGAAAGTTCCATTCAAAATGGGCATATTCCTTAAGATATCAGCAAATGAAGTCATTTAACTGACAAATGAATATTTTAGTTCCATGGTGAGCTTGAGAGCAGCAGAGGTGTTATCACTTCCTAACATTGACAAGAAATGCTTTGTTTCCCTTTGTCATTTTCAGACTGCTGTGTTGACCTTGAAGTCAACAGGAATAGGACCTCCCTGTTCTGAAAACAATACTGCAGTATGTATGGGCCTGTTGAGGGATAAATGGGCTGTTAAGTTTTAAGAAAACCAAAAGACTGTCCATTAATTAAAGTGGGGATATGAAGTCAACACCTCCAATGAGTGTTGTTACATTCTATGTGTGTCCTTTGTTTATATAAATTTATGTTTTCTCCTATTGGTATACGTCATGATGACACAAGGGGTCAAAAATTGGCTATTTTCAACCTACCCTAAGGCATTACTAACATCCCTACTGAAAACCATGCAAATGTATGTCATAATGAATTTTGTGAGGGTCATCATACAGTAAGAGGTAATCACCCAGATGTTTTGATAAAAGTTACAGTACTGTACCAATGCAGGTCACTTTTTTACACAAAATACCACTTAAAATAACAATTGATCAAACTTCTGTAATTGCAACAATTTTTTGCAGGTTTAAAACTAGGTAATCGAAAATAGCTTTAGACATTGAAAAGTGTTGGGTGGTTTTCAACTTCCCCACTTAACAAAAGCAGAGACAATTTGGGGTAGGGCTGCCACGATAACCATTTTTCACTTATCGATATCGCCAGCATTTCCGCGATGATATCACTATATTGCGCATTAGTCTAAACATTTTCCATCAGCGTCAAGGAAGCAAAAAAACTGTTTATTGCATGCAGCCACTACTGATTTCATACCAAAAGTGAGGGGAGATTGATTATGCGTGCATATAGCAATATTGATTGTGCAGAACTCTTCACAAGTCTAGAACGTATGTGAGCTGTTACAGTATTCATTGTATGCATTTTGAAACAGCTTCCGATTTTATATCATGTTTTTTTGTGGTGGGTTAAGTGCAGATTTCATTTCTTGTGACATCATAAATTATGATCATTTTAGGTTACTGACTTAAGACAATAAAAATAGGGATTTCACAGTGGTTTAGTCATTTATTTGATTTGTTGCGATATCACATCTTGACAAAACATTGGTCGATATCGTCAGGGGAAAACTGAATCGACGATATTGCGATATCGTGGCAGCCCTAATTTGGGGGCAAGTTCTGTTTGTGACAACAAAGCGCCAGCTTATTTAGGCCTATATATTTAGTTCAGGGTTTCCCCTGGGCCTTTTGAATGTTTAAAAGTGCTGCCAGCTAGCCCCAATTTTTTTTTTTTTTTCTGTTAACGATTTATTTTGTTGTTAATACAATAAAAGACAAAATCATCGGCTTGTTTGTGAAACTGCAACTAACTTTTTCAACTTCCGTGCACATACCACTGCATGCAAGTCGGAGCTCTTTATAGATACCCCATCAGACACTCTATCAGACACTCTACTGAACAACACAAATAAGTATTTACTACTGTAGCTTGCACTTGCCCTCGTACAGGCTCATATCAGAAAACTGTTGTGTCCACTCCAGAGGGCAGAACCTACATTGCACGACAAAACCTATACAACCAAAACACAAAAGTCCATTTTGCAGGTTAGAGGTGGGGCTAATATCTCACATTTGTGGGAAATTATCAATCAAACGAATAAACCATCTCATTGTACCTAAGTTACAAAGAAAACCCCTGTATTTCTTGTTAATTTGTATCTAAAACTTACGCCATAATTCAGAAAATCGGAAAATCTAAGCCCCCAGTAAATACTCCATCTCCGAACTGTTTTGCACAGCTACAACCCAAGTTTGGGAAATTTGATAGTAACACAAATGCAGTGAGAGTATTAGAATCCTATGGGAAGACCTGTTGGATTCTACACGTTATTCCTACAAAGTTAACTTCATTGACGATGTCGTATGAGTGGCCGATTAAACGCAATAACGAACCAATCACGATGTTTCTTACATAGAGGCAACTTCAAAAGTGCAATGGACTAAATGTGTATGATGTCATAGAACCCTAATTTTCCCAAACAAGTTTTCATAAAAAAGACTGGTATGCGCACAATCCAATACGTGAACAAAGGTGTGAAGTGATTCATTGCTTGCAGCCACATGCTCCAGTTCTTTCTTCCGCAATGATGTAACGTGATGTCAGTGCATGAGTGTCACTGTTTAAATTATGGCTTAACGAATGGAATGGTGGGAAACAGCTTAATTTATGCAGGATGATAAGCACCAAGTTCCTCCACTTTGTAGTTGGTACATTCGCTGAACATTTACAAATTATACAGCATACCAAACACATCTTTCTGAAAAACAATATGTATAAATACAGTGCATAAAACAAGGATTTGTAGCACTGGGAATAACGGGAATAAATACCATCAATTACGAGCGAAGAAGGGGTAGCCTACTCAAATGCAAGTTTGCGATTATCAGCTATCAATGCATATTATTTACCCATTGTGGGTTAATTGGCCTGTGGTTGATTACTGTATTTAACAGATGAGTATTGCATTCAAGTATTGGGCATTTTACCCTAGGAATAGGCCCTAGGCTAGGCCCCTAAGGTGAGAAACCATAAAGAGTTTTGTGCGAAGCACACCGTTGATGCATGGCTTAGCCTAGGGTCACTTTGGGTATTCTCAGACGTCGGGTGTTCTCGGACAGTGGTAAATTAAGTCACTGACTAACGATAGTTTGATTGATTTTACACACCACACAGTTGTTTCATAGATATGTGTATGCAGTCTGCACATTTGCATGTGTAACACATGAAGCCTTCTCATTTTCAAGAAAATGGAACCTAATTGCAGCAATAAATTTCAGTTTGAAAATTCCTTGGCACATTTCCAAGTGTGCAAGCCAAGGAAAAAATTCCCATTAAAGGGCAAAACCTCTCACCCCAAACTACAATTTTGGTACACGGGTACCCAAATTCTCAATTGGTTTAGCTCTTTGATTGACAGCTAATTCAAACAATGCAGAGTGCCAAAGCTTATGTTACACAGCATGAACAGTGCTGAGAGTGTTTTGATTATATCAATTGAGTTTTTCTATACTCACCTTGAAGCAATAAACTGAAATTGTATCTGGATGAGGATGAATTTCAGACAATGGTGGGAGGGGCTTAAGTAAGAAGGTTAGGAGAATTGGTACTGTTTGGGGTGAGAGAACTGGGCCTTTAAGTCCCATTAGATTTTTCAATGGGAATTAATGGAAAATGACTGGGATGTTCCAATTTCCATGTTGAATCGATAGGACGATGGATTCTCCCATTGACTAAATGGGATTTTAAGTTGTAACTGTCCAAATTCCATATTAAATCCCATTGAATACAATGGGAATCTATGGGAGTTCAATAGGATTTCAATGGGAATTAATGGGATCCCATAAGGTCCCATTCAGTGGGACTTAATAGGAATTTTCTCCTGGGAGACCTTGGAAATTTTCATGCCGGGCTGTAAATTTTTGTAGAAAAATTCCTGTTATGAGAAATATGGTTTTTTTGATTGCCGCAAGTTTTGTTACAATGTTAGTAAGCACAATACTGTGCTATATGCCTTCACATGGTTTTACAGCACAGTTCAACTAGTGCTGTCTCTGTTGGGTGTTTTCGGACAGTACACAAACCTACGTACATGTACACACTAATATGTACGCATACGTATGCCTAGGCCCTATGTGTGTATGGGTAGTGGAAAAGAATGACAATATGAAATGGTTCTTAAGAAAACTTAACTCAATTTTTCCGGACTAAATTTTGCATTAGAACATTTAACAAAGATTAAATGGATAATTTCTCTATCATTTGATGTGTATTTTCAGATCTTTAGTAACAATATTATTGAAATAGTGAAGCGTCCGAGAACACCCAATAGTGTCTGACAATACCAAACACACACATAACATTTTCTAAGTGCTGTGTTAGGTCTCTGTACGAATGCATAGATCCAGTACATATCTGGGGCACATTAGTACAGTTGTGCCTGTCGATGTATCAAGTTAGCATCAGTGTAGGCCTAGTGCAAGTGTGTTGGAAGCTAGTATAGGCCTAGGCTATGCCTAACAACTGTCCGACAATACCCAAATGCGCCCTACCTACACATTGTCTTTTTATGTAGGCCCTGTACTATATATACAAGCCTGTATAACGCTAGGACAACCTGAGGGCGTGCAGCTTGGCACAAATCAATGAATCCTGTAGGCCTAACGTTAACACTAAGTTAGGTAGGTTATGTATTGCTACACAACGGGCTACAGAAACAAGCGTTAACGTTAGGCCTAACGTTAGGCTGAAAATGATTTGAAAATGAATGAACCATTCGACTTAATCGACATATAAACTGGCTTACCCCCTTGCCAAGCCTCTTTTTAATCTCATACTTTCTCAGAACATGATCCTCAATTTCTGCGCTCATTTTTGTTTAAAGGGCTACACAAAATGTCTAAATACACTGTTCAGTGTTGTGGAAACTGGCAGATATTCAAGGTCAAGTCTGGTATGCCACTAGCTTTGCAACATAACATAGCGTTAACACAACAGGTCGACCTGTTGAGTAATTTTCTTTGGTAGGCTAGTGAAGGGAAAATTGATTTCTTAAATTTTGTTTAAAAATGGTTTGAGTAAAAATTTGGTTAGAAAGGGTCACGTGGATTAGAGAAGATTGTCAGAATTTCAAAAATGGGATAGGACAGCTGTTATTTTGTGTGGCAAATTTTCAAAAGATGATACATCCATTACCTTGGGATTTCTCTTCAGTGTGCTATGAAAAAAACTTTCTAACAGGTCATCGAGGTAAGCACAGTAATTGGTTTTCTTATGCATTGAATAGAGACGCGCTCGTTCTTTAGAGAAAGTGTTGTTGGTAGGAGCTTGAGAAAGGAACTGCATAATGGTGTGATAATTTCTCATTTTTCAATCGTTCCATCGGATCAGAAAATACATAGAGTTAACAATTCCAAACTGATCTAAACAGATAGCTTTTTGAAAATCAGGTTGCAGATGACGTCACCAGCTGTTTACACCGGAAACCTTGGTAACAAGTTTCCACACAGTGGAGCGGAAAACAACTCAGACTTTAGATCTCAGTGTCAAATTTCGGCACGAGGAAGAATTTTCACTGAACTCAGTTAAAAGCTTCACCTGTGCTAGTAGTATGGTATTAGTATATCACCATGGCATAACAAAGGTATGTCACCACCCACCAGATAACGTTGCCACAGGGGACCCTGGACCCATTGCCATTGCAGGCGCTTATAAAAAAAGGGGGGGGGGGAGGAATTGGCCAAATCGACTTGAACCAATTGGTTGGAAACTGAGCCGTAAAACTCCGTCTAAGTTTAACTAACTAATTAAAAGAGGGAAATATGGGATGAATAAGTGTTCTATATATACTAGCGCACCTTATGTCCCATATGGAGAAGTTGTGGTGCCCATTGTATGTGGGAAAGGCCTTGATACTCCTTACACATGTTGGGTACCCATATGCCCCACATAACATAACATAACATAACATAACATAACATAACATAACATAACATAACATACCAAAACATAACATAACATAACATAACATAACATAACATAACATAACATAACATAACATAACATAACATAACATAACATAACATAACATAACATAACATAACATAACATAACATAACATAACAGGTTGAAGGGCAAAGGGGGGCCAAGGCCCCATAAGATGCACTGAAGTCCAAAACCTATTCAAAAAGTAAAACCACCAAACCTAATCAAACGACCCCAAACAATCAATCAGATTATACCATGTACAGTCATGGCAGTGGCGTAGCCAGCGAGGGGGGGGGGGCAGGGGGACACGGGGCAGAGTTCCCCCTCCCCCCCCCCCCCCACACACACACAGAAGTTTTGGGGACGTGATGGATGGTGTTGAAAAAATAGAGTAGAGTAAAAAAAATGAGAAAGAAAAAACGACGAGAGGAGGGACTCGAGGTATGATAATTCGGACTGAGTTGGGAATGGGGGGGGGGGGGATTGTAACAGGGAAACATGGCTTCACAAGTGCATTATTATGAAACTTTTAGAAATTAAATACGTAAACTGAACTTGACATCTTTGAGGAGGTCTGAATCTATTAATCCGATCTAATTGACTTGTCCGCTAGCCGTTACACACCTACAATCGTATATCCCGTTTGTGGAGAACTGCTTGTAGTATGCAACCAGAACCAGAACCAGAAGTGTGATCCTTTTATTAATATGCAAGCTATTATGTTTCTTGTTGATATTGTTATGTTTTACTTAAAGTCTCCTCATGTTCTTATCTACTGCATGCTATTTGTTCAATTGAATTGTGTAGTGGCTTTGCAAAACACTTAGTATGCTGATGCAACCTAACTGTAAAAATGGGATTTCATCACAAAGTTTTCTTAGTCCAATACAATTTAAAACGCTGCACCTCTGCTCCTATCTCCAGCTATATGCTGATTGGGACATGCGAGGTTTAAATTATTCAGGAAACGGTCAATTTTGATGATGTTTATGAATTACTTATATTTAAAAAGCCATATGGAAGGAACGAAAATCAGTTTCTATGTTGTGATACTGAGGCCATCATCCTTTGTACACTTACACTCCCATACTCATATTCTTACGAAATATTCATTATCGACACTGTTTTGTTTTACTTCCAATTCTTCATTTCATGTGCTAATCCCGGGGCCTCGATTTGGGGGGGGGGGGCAGGGGGACATGCCCCTCATTTTTTGGAGGGGACACTAATGTGAACCCCACCCCCCCCCCCCCACACACACACACTTGTTGTGACGTGAAACTTAAAAATTAGGTAATACCAAAAATACTATACATGTAGGATGTGAAAGGTGTCCTCTCCCGATTACAATCGACTAGCTTTCTGTATCAATAATTCCACATGTTTACTTTGCAAATCCCCCAAATTTTCGCCCGCTCCGCGCGATTGCAGTCTCATTGATGTTCTTTTTTACATTGCGTATCAAACATACATTATTTTCGGTCTCTATAATGTCGATTGTTCGTGTGCATAGGGCAGCAGCCTGAGGTGTGGTTTATGAAGGAGCACAATATTTAGGAATAGGAAGAAGATGAATCGTGTCCTACTATGTTTTAATGAAATCTGTGGTCTTTAGTGATTGACTAGCCTGGCAGGATGATATTGGCAAACACATTTTAGGGAAACTGAAAATGTCAAAGTGCACAGTCTGCATACAACTTTATTTAAGAAAAATGCATGATTTCTAACGAAAAATTTCGACACGCTCACATCATTCTTTTGTATAGCGATTCGACCATTTTATACTTAGAACATTATCAAAGAAGTAAAATCACACCGACATTTGCTTGACGTTCGAAAAAATCATTTTAATGTTTTTGGCATCAACAATCTTACACCAGTAGGTCTATGCAACGGTGTCTAAGTAGCACCGTACAAGTGGGTACCCCCCCCCCCCTCATCCCTCGATCTGTGATTTTCCGTAGTAGATTGAAGTGCGATTTTGATCAAGTCTTTCGCAAACTATGACAATTTTCGTTTCGATTTTAATTACTTCTAGAGTACACCTCGTATTTAAATTGACCGAATGGTCCGTTGAAAGAATTACCAACACTTTCAAGATCATGTTTTCAAAAACTTTGGAGTCTTCTAGTAACTCAAAATATTGAAACATTTAGCACCATTTTGCATCTGGGCCCCCTTTTCTCAGACACTCGATTTTGCCCCCTCACAAAAAAAAAAAACCTGGCTATGCCCCTGAGTCATGAAAGAAATTGTCAATGTTAACCCTACAGCAGTGTACTGACGGGGAGTTTACTACCCAATCTTGTAGACAATTCCACTCGTTGACAACTCTATGGGAGAAACTAAATTTCCTAAGTTCAAGCCTTTAAAAATGCCTTTTCCAGCTTTTTACAGTGCCTACGAACATTACTTTGAACCCTTCAAAAACTACAAGACAAAAGGTGATTCCTTTCAGAAAGAAACTTGTTAACCTGGAAGATGGGATCTTACCAACTGCTTATGCAAATAGAATATCCTTACAAAAACTGATGAAATTCCTCTTGATCAATCCAGGCACTCTATTAGCCTTTGCAGCATTGGCTTCGCATTGCCTTGATGACTTTAAGTCACCAGCAATTACAACACCCAGGTCTTTCTCGAAAGTGACGTTACTTAAAAACACTACCGTTCATGTTATAATCATAGCTTAAACTTGTAGAACCAAAATGAAGGACTTTATACTTATCTGCATTAAAAAAACATTTGCCAAGTCTGAGACCAAGAAAATAGCTTATCCAGATCTTTCTACAGCAGTGAGGCATCATCCAAAATGCTAATCTTCCTATAAAGCTCAGTATCATCTGCAAACTTACTTATACAAGATGTGTGAGAGCTATCAATATCATTGATGAAAATTAAGAAAAGAAGTGGGCCAACGACAGAACCCTGCGATACTCCACTTGTGACTTTTTTCCAAGAAGAGTAGTTACCATTGACAGCAACTCTGAAATCCACCATGAAGCCACGAATTTATCCAATCAGCACAATTACCCTGAACACCTAAACTGGGCAGTTTAACCATAAGCCTACCTAATGGAACTTTATCACAGGCCTTTGAAAAAGTCAAGGTAAATGACTTTTGTTAATCCAGGATGCAAAAAAATGGTTCGTCTCCTATAATTACTTAGGTCTATACCCATATTCGGACCTATAGAGGTAGATGTGCTACCTGGGAATTTGACCTTGCGTTTAACCGCTCGGCATGATTTAAACCCACAGGTTCAGATCAAATTTACTGATAGATCCAGCCAACATGCCCAGTTGGCCCTCAGCTAACTAGACAGTCTAGGCTGCTTAATTGCTTGGCCGTGTTCAAGTTTGTCAGGTGTTCCCACGTGGGGGCCCCACTGCATGGTCAAGCTTTTCCAGCTGAAGCCCATGCAGCTGGACCCAGCTAGGCTTCAGCCCTTTAGGCGGCCCGGGCCCAGCTGGGCTACACTGAACTTGGCTCTAGTTGGGAATTAAGCCAACTCAGTTGGATTCCAATTTGGGAAAATGAAAAACACAAATGGAATACAGCTGGTACCCAGCTAACAGCTCAGCTGGCCCCCATAGTCGAACGCCCAACTGGGCAAGTTGGCTGGGGACGTCTTGGAGAAGATACTACCTTTATGGCGCAATCATTTTCGGCAAAAGGAACATCATGCCTACTTGACTTCAGGAGAGGGTTTTATTTGGAAACGTGCGTAAAATTCCCTGAAGGCTTCTTCAATTTCTTGACCAGTTTTGCAATAGGCCTTAATAGTGTAACTAGTTCACATAGACGTACTGGAGCATTTCAGTTTCTTATGGAGAATAGGATAAGGGGGACGTGGAAAAGGATAAGGGGGACGGGGGAACATTCCTACTCTCGTACCCCTGCTCCAATTAAACCAGAGGAGGACCTGCGTGACCTTCACGTCTTATCTGGTCTATTATAGGTGTACACCCAATGCCAACTCGAAACAACTGCATTTTCATTATTCCTTAGTATTGTTGATAACATCTCAAACCGATCGAGCTCCACCAGGAAGGGGGCGCTGCTGCCTCCAATTTCCATCGTTTCCCCCTTTCTCTCAGAAGACGAATCTCTGGATTCCACTGTCATGCTTTTATCCCAGGAGCCATGTTTCAGAAGCAACTCCCCACTGCTGCTCAGTAATGTACTATTTCGTGGAGTAGATGGACTGAGTTTTTCGTTCCATTTACCCATTCATTGTGAAAGGTCCATAGTCAAGGGGGAGGCGGGGGTTGAAGCCCCTTGAACTCCCGATTCCATCCGAGGTTCTGTAATTTGCCATCTGCTGAATACATTTGTACACATTTGGTCCCCCCTGAAAAGGCCCCCCCCCCTTTCGGTTTTTTTTTTTGCTGGCTGGGAAAGCCCAAATGGGGAAGACAGTCCCTTTGTGACAGCTACAGTACTGCTAAGCAGTCTACTGCGCTGGTCTATCTGCCAATGAAAGCAAACCCACATCAGGGAGTTCTACTCACACCTAACAAGGAGCATACTACTGTGAGCTATAAAAGTGGGCAACATTGCATATCAAACAGACGTTTAGGTGACGTAAACAAAGCCCCAGCTTATTTTGAATCGAGAGATCAGTGTCGTAAATTTGTGCTCATAAAGTCAAAAAAGTGAAAAAACAAGTACAAGTGTTTGCATTAAAAAGGAATCCACAACAAGCGTATACAACTTGCAATAACCGTGTTAGTGTGTTTGGTTTATATCACGTGATCAAATCCCTTTGGAGGGAAAGGTACTTTTTCACATGCAAAGGTTACTGAGTAACTACGAAACTATTTACAAACCCCAGAGGATAGGCGGGATGTATTCTCTGTTCTGGTTGGTTTATGTAGCTTGACCTGTCCTACATCTTTTTTAAGTCACCATTAAAACTACCGAACATATGCAAAGCCGTCGACGTGCTCGTAAAGTTGGAGACGGATTCAGAATAAGGCTGGGTGATTACAAAATGCAATCATGCATGAGAAAAGTGCACTTGCCTTCAAGCGTCATCCACATTTCATAAATTCCAACAAGGGGAAGATGTATGCGAGTGACGGGAGTTGCTTTGTAGATCGAACAAGCTTTTTAGGTGGGAGGGGATGGGCATTCCCCAAATATTTTTAAAACTTCTGTAAGTATGGAGACGTTGTCAAATGTTTCTTAAAAGTCTCACACATTCGGACAAAAATGCCAAAATGATGAGCATATTGTAAAATGTCCAACGTCGTTTGGAAGTTATAATTATTCTGACTCTCTATCTAAAAGAGATGTTTTGTAAAATTAAATTGGAAACATTTTCTTCTCATCTGTATCGAATAAAAAAAAATGATGCCACATGTTAAATTTATAGACAACATAAGTAATAGATAGTTAGTTAGTTAGTTAGTTAGTTAGTTAGTTAGTTAGTTAGTTAGTTAGTTAGTTAGTTAGTTAGTTAGTTAGTTAGTTAGTTAGTTAGTTAGTTAGTTAGTTAGTTAGTTAGTTAGTTAGTTAGTTAGTTAGTTAGTTAGTTAGTTAGTTAGTTAGTTAGTTAGTTAGTTAGTTAGTTAGTTAGTTAGTTAGTTAGTTAGATTTTGATTCTGTATATACCTATGAACCGTTTTCGAAATATTCATATTCCTCTTCAAAGTTCCGTTAATTGTGAGATAGATCGTCACTTGTTAACTTAGATGTGTATTGGTGATGTTTCATCTTTCGTAGTCCTTTATTAATTTATCGGTTACAATTATCTGTTAAAGGTCAAGAGCAGCACCCCGAACTTATTTTGAAGCAATCACAATTTTCATCTAATTTCTCTTCAAAGTATTTTATGACTTCAACATTGCATATTCAAGGTAAATCAAGTAGTTCCTTCAGAAAATTTTACATTTGAACAGAAAAGATGTTGTTACATGACTCTCAACGGCCAATCGTGAAACAGGTCAGCCGACTGCACTTCAAATTGTGATGAGTGCTCTTGCCCTTTAAACTACTAGATAATATCTGATTTTGTGTTTAAAATGGATATTTCGATGGACTTAATAGCTACTGAATAAACTACAAAATAACCCCGCCACTAACATTTCTATAAATAACAGCCACCCTGGAATAAACTGGGCAAGTCAAACAAAGGATTATATCAGTTGACACCTTTCTCGTCACAAATTACCATATCTCATATTTATCGATGCTGTACGCCAAACCGCAATTAAAGAGATAACATTTAAAACAATGTAATAGGACTGCAATTATTACCATTTTGAAAGGTGAACGGTTTTTAGCGCATCAAATCTATTCAGACTCCATACAGCACATGTTTACTGACATTTAAAACTGACCTTTTACATCTAAGCCGTTTTCTTTTGTATTGGTTGATCCGCTGTGTCTTGGTAAAGTCGAGGTTCTTTTTTAATTTGAAACTGGACCGTTAAACCCTATCTAACTAACTTACCAAATCTTCCATAATTTGAGCAGGATAAACGGACACGATATGCAAACACACAAAACTGTGAAACGTCATAAAATTATACATGAAAAGCTAAAATTAGAGAGAAAGTTGATATATTTGTACGATAGTCAATATTATTATTTTCTTTTTTTTTTGGGGGGGGGGGGCGTGTCGATGGGGACAATTTTGCTTGAATTATTGAAGTTTGAACCAAAGTTGAAACATGCTGATCGAGCGTTGAATATGATAACAGAGCCATGCAGTGACTCCCCCATCTAATCCCTCTGCACCTGTGACACACCCCCATTCTGGGTCGAATCTAACTTGGGATGGGGTGTTCTCTCACCCTTTCGAAAAATTTTACCCTCTGAAGAGGATGAAAATGGGACTATCTTGTGATGGATTAAATTATGATAATTTTTGACATTTTGTTACTTTTAGAACACATACAAAACACATAGATTGTTGTCTCATTTGCTAAAAGAGATCAACAACCTTCCCCAAAATGGAACGGGTAGAACATCCCTTCCACCTGTCCCTCCTATATCTCATGCGATTACGCAAGTTGGACAGCAGTGTAAAATCTGACGATCAATTGAAAATTCTCTTCCATTTTACTCAGCGTTATGCGGTATCCCCTAGCAACTTGTCCTGGCATTTTAAAACCCCGAATGTCACATATGCAATTTACATTTTCGCACAACCCATTTGCGACACCACTGTAAACGAGCTTCATGCTAATCTATCAGTCGAAACCAATAAAACCTATCATTCATTTCTTCATAACGACTGGATTAATGTGTTAAATGTAAAAGAATCTCACACCATCATAAACATAATGGATAGGGAAATAAAATGGCGAATTAAGATCTTCATCCGTGCTTCGGATGACATCTCCCATTGATTTATAAAATATTAATACTTGGTGTCACAACTTTGCGAATAACTCTCGTTATGAGAAAGGTCTATCGGTAGCACACAGAAGACCTAATTCATGCCGAAAAAAATCTATATCTTTTTCTTGACCCGAACCTATTTCAAGAACGCGGCGGCGAGTTTCGCAGCTTACTACCGTTATGTCCCCATGGGGCCAGAAAGGTATATTAATATGCTGTTATATCTGCGAAAACCTTTTCCCAACCCTACTGAAGAAATTTGCTAATAAAGTGATAAAGAAAACACAAAGGGCAGTTTTTATGTCTTTTAAGAGTAATAAAAACCAAGTTTGCGCCAGCAATAGCTTTCGAATATGTTTTGATACAATTTGGAATTTATTGTTTTAGACGAAGACCGATAATAATTTGAAGATTGTAATACGAAGATTTGTGCTATTATTACAGCATGTAATGTAATGCGATTAGTGTGCTTTTCACGATGATACTATCTATCTTGTACCATTCATCTTTTGCGTTATGACGGCATGGCCAAAAACCATAACATCATACACGACTAAATAGATAGGGCAATCACTATTAAACATCCACATGCATTCCTTTGAATGAAAATGACAGATAATTGGCTTTCAAATCCTCACGTGACCAAATTGGCGCCAGATTATAGCTACGAAGGTGAATTGGTGTACCTATAAATATGCACACAACTCTCGATGCACAACCTTACGGTAAATTCCTCATCGTGTCAATGAAATCCAGGCGGAAAGTTTAGTCATTCACATGCGCAAAATCTGACTAAAGTTAGTCTTGTTAATCGAAGGTGCAAATCCAACTTGGAAACAGTTAAATATGCATGTTTAAGTCACGTGCGTGTCCACTTACAACGTTTTTCTAGTAAATGTCCCACTTTTTTGCGACATATTTCTACCAAAATCCAGGAGCGAAACTTGGAGGAGGGTACTAGTGTCGTGTAAATTTATTACCGCACGTTTTGTCTTCGACAGTTATGGTGCAATACCCTCATTTACATAAAAGTTAGACATTGCACACGACACTTAGTCTGGCTAGTTCCACACCCTTCCGCAATTGGTCAATCCTGTTGGCATCTCACTTTCATCCAAACAGAACACATATCCCATAGTAATGCTACTCCCTGAGTTATAGTCCAAGACGCGTGTCCTGCGGTACCTGGGATTGGAGATTCCGAACCAGACTGAGCTAACCGCACCCAACATAAGGTAGTTCATCCCAACTCAAAATGTAATGGTAGGACAATCACAAAATTTTCATGAAAATGAACAAGTTGCAAAATGAATTCGCGACAAATTCTGGCAGATTATTGAAAAACAAAAACCCCCCAAATTAAATATTTACTCAGCCTCACCTCATATGCTTGGTCAGCACTTTGCCGGAAATGTTAGAGAATTCGTGTGAAATTTGTAAAAAAGTTCCGGGATATTTTCAATTGCCATATTACACGGGCAGAAGAAGGTGCAAACAGCGACCGTGACTAAACTCTTGCCCGGCAAAAGATAGGGTGCTACATGCCATCATGGAGATGTTGTTGTTGTCTAAGAACTCTCTGATTCAGTCTGGGCATTTTCTGATCATTTTGCATTTTTTCATATTTTATTGATGTGAAAATTTGATTGCTTACAAACTTTCAAAAAACGACCGCTTACATATTTTCCTTGCGTGCCTGGAATGCCATTCCCGGTTGTCCGAGGGGCAGCGATTTTTCCAAAATTTTATACACGCTCCACACCAACCAATCATGATAAAAATTTCCTTCTTTCTTTTTGAAACATTCTACATCTTTGGCTGAGTGTATCTTATCGCCTCAGTGAGGAAAATGAAGTACTCTACTACACACTTGATAGTCAGGTTTCACATCTGATTAGAGCATCCGGCTTGTAGTTGGGAGGTCGGGAGTTCGAGTCCTGGCCTGGCCATACCGAATACTCTAAAATGGAACCTTCTGCCACTGTGCTTGGTGCTCAGCATACTAAACAGCAGGGAAAACAAGCCAGTGAGCCACAACTGGACTGAACTCGACGTCACAGCCTGATGGTGGCGCTTCGCTAAGATGCTAGCAAAGATATTATAAATTTAGATTCCAAACTCACATCCTTGGGTCGTCGAGTGGCAGAGTGGTCTATTCCAGCTGCTGTGTACCAATGTGTCTCACATGTGCATGGGTTCAAGTCCTGCTCGATGTAAGTGGGGTTTTCTCCGGGTACTCCGGCTTTCCTCCCACTAGGCATAGGCTTGCCACTAAAATCGGTTGCGCGCCGGACTGAAGCACCTTCGGGTGGACCAGTTAACTCACCGACTTTGCTTTGCTTTTTCACATCCCTACACTGTTGACGCGCTGACCCTACCTGCCTACACGGAGGCTCAAACGGACGGGCGGAAATTTTGATGTATACAGTTCACGGACTTCCTGTATATATGGACAGCATGTAACGTTTAAGTTCTATCTGTAGAATTGTCGCCACTGTCAATAATTATTAAAACTATTAAAGACAGAATCGAAGCCGATTACAGAAGATTTTCGAAGGAAAAATTTTTCAAAATGTGGATTAAAGATAGGTCATGTGTTACCCTGGGGAATGGTGACCTTATTTATAATTTGTAACAAAGGTTTCATACTGTAATTACTGTTAACACTTGCATTTTATTTATTTTCCAATTTTCGTAGGTACATATGTATATGAGTCAAGAAAAGAAGATTTCCTCCTTCCAATTTAAAATGTGATGTATAAGTGAATTGAATTATGATGTTAATGTAATGATACTGTAAGTTGAATTAATTAGTTCGTAAATATTTGTAAGTATTATATTTATTTTCCAACCTATGTTTTATATATATGTACATATGTATATATTTTCAAGATGGGAATAAAGTTCTTCCATAAAAAAAAAAAAAGAATTGTCGCCACTGACCGGGGAAAAAAGGCGCACCAAGATGGCGGCCGTGGACCTGTATTTTGTATGATTTGACGACGACTCTCTAATAGGCCTAATTTTGTTTCTTTAATTTATATATTTAGGCCTATTTCATGCTTAAATATATATTTTCGGAATGTTTTGACTTGAGAGGCGGAAGTGTTGATCACTGATCAGTCATTTCGGAAGCCAACAGGTAAATTGATATCTCTTGGTAGTATAAATACTTGTGATTTCAAAACATCTCAATTCTTAGAATCATCATTCTTCAATAAATTTCACGTACGTGTGACATTTATTTGCTTTTTCGAGGTCTCCCACATAAGAACACTTGAAAATGAACCCCCAACGACTGGTTTGAAGTTCATGGACTTGCTGATTGTTCAGTTTCTATGGCATCTTTACAAGAGCACTTCTGTACACGCGTTTACATCCTTATGAGGTAACAACGACTTATCGACTTCTGTGTTCGTTTTCCTAGCACGCAGGAGTGCGCGTCAGTTACTCCGGACTATATAGCTATATGTGTCCACAATGCGATCACTAAAAAGCACTGTAGCCTACAAATGGACATTTCATTTAACGAACAGTTAGTTGTTGGGCACATTTTGCCTAAATTTTGATCGGATATTGTTAGTTAGCGTTGGTTATTTTAATTTTTTTTTTATTTGCTTTTTGTTGTGTCAGCGCAAATCATGTGCGGGATCTTTTCGTCGACTAGGGATTGAAAGTCATGTAATAATCACGGACGTTCGTAGATATGCTTATTTCTCTGGCCCACTTGCCAAAAACAACTCTCTGAGTGTTTAAATGTCCCACCACTGAAAAAGGCCGTAGACACCGATAGATTTAAAGAGCCCATGAAATGACTTAGTAACAATTATGATTTAGGGTCATTCTCTGACACTGTCTATCAACAAAATAGCATTCATTTTTAAATATACCACCCCACGAAAGAGAAATGCTCAAGTGAAATGGTATCCCTTCCAGCACAACAGCTGAAAAATGTGAAAGTGCGTTGAACCAAAGATGACATAATCACAGGAACCCAACTTCACAGTGTGTGTACTTTAGTGCACTTGGAGTATACCCTGCTCTGTTGATGTTACATGATCTTGCATGTACCTGTATAGGTGGCCTAAAATGGTTGATATAATCAACAAATTATCATTACAAAACTTAATCCTAAGTTTGCTTCACAAAACTACTGAAAGAGGGGGTTTCAACACCTAGGAATACCCCTGTTCGAACAGATGAAGTTTTGCGACTTCTCAATATTCCATGAGCCAACTAGCAGGGAAACTTGTTTGGTATACATCATACAAGTGTTTGGAAGTTCCCTGGTAAGAGGTTATACACACAGAAAAATACCTCAGGCTCATGGGGGATGTAATTGCATCCATTTTTCCTCAAGTGTTATGTTACTATTATTTTTACTGGGGAGGAAGCATTGATTCTCTCATTACACAGACCCTTATGCAATACTGTATACCATTCTGCACAGTGGCTTAAATACTTCCAACAAGTTCTGTGTTGTTTTGGATGGCATGTCCATGCAATTTGACTTGGTTCAAAGAAAAGGAACAGTGATTACAGTGGGAAAAGACTAGCTGATATTTTGGTTATTTCAGGAAGTATTCCTTTTTTATCAAAAGTTGGCATGAAGTTACTGTTTCAACTTCATGAATTTTGAAGTCTATGCTAGTATAAGATCCATTGTATGATTTCCACATTAATGTTTGTGACAAATTTACTTGGAAGGGATGTCTTTCAAAGGAATCCAGGTGAAATATCAACAATCTGATTGAATGTGAGATAAAATGTTTTCTTTTTCTGGTTGAAAGAATTGTCATAGATCGACTAGATTGCTGGAACCAAAATTTCAAACTGATAGGCCTAACATTAATGGGACAGCTTGAGTGAATAATGACAAAATTCCTCTTTTGAGGAATTGGGAGTGATAATTTCAAATTTTGATTGATATATTTTTGGCTTTATACTGGGACATTCTTCAGATATATTTGAGGAATTATTTGGCCAGTACCAGTCTCATGCTACCCAATCTGTGTGCAAAATGTCACTTAAACATAGCATTATAATACACACACTGAGAAATTGGGTTCCTGTGATGATGTCATTCTTGGTTCAATGCACTTTTAAATCTTTTCCATTTTTCAACTGTTGGGCTGAAAGGGGTACCATTTCACTTGAGCATTTCTCTTTTGTGGGGCAGAATTTTTTAAAATAAATGTTTTTTTT
Source organism: Holothuria scabra (assembly GCA_037179385.1). NCBI lineage: Eukaryota > Metazoa > Echinodermata > Holothuroidea > Aspidochirotida > Holothuriidae > Holothuria > Holothuria scabra. The sequence goes on from CM074191.1 coordinate 21,664,305, forward strand.
TTGTTGATAGATAGTGTCAGAGAATGACTCCAAATCGTTGTCATTGAGTCATTTCATGGGCTCTTTAACCAGAAGGTTACGTGTTGAAGGTGTAAAACCCTATCTAATCTACCTAATCTTGGCAACCAAATGATCCAAGGACTAATCCGTTCACACCAAACAGTTCAATTCTCCCACCTGTCTACTTAAACCCCGCCCACAACTGTCTAAAATTTATCCTCATCCATATTTTCAGTTTGTTGCTTCGGAGTGAGTATACAAGACACTAATGCGGTGTAATCAAGACACTCTCAGTACAGTACCTGCCACCCGTATGTTATATAAACTCCGAGCGCTCTGCATTTGTGAATAATATGTCAATCAAAGAGTTGTGCTAGTTGCCAATTTCTGTGGTCTACTGAAAAAATTGTAGTTTGGGTATACACATTTCATTATTGTCATGGAAACGTGAATGGAGGGCGTGCTTCTTGTTTCTTTGCTAACGTTAAGGAGCGACCCTTCTCACAGATGTCATCGTGCACCCGTCGAGTTCAATTTTTGTAGTCATTTGCCCCAAAATTTGTATCTAACCATGGCTGAACGATGACAGAAGTGCTTCACACATATATTTGCAGTTATTAATATAGACTATTAAGAGGTACAATTACGGCATGCAGGTTATTATGTTACTCCACAGAAAGGTGAGTTACAACAGCACCTAAGCTTCTATTTTCAAAGTCAGCCTGTAAAGACGTGTGATAAGGGGACTACACATATGAAAATTACATTGGCACCCGCATGTTAATCACCACATCATAACAGTCAACAACATGTTTGAAGTAGGTCCCTATAAAAGTTCACCCAAGTTGATGTCTGGTCGTAAAATTTCCACGCATTGTGTCACATTTGGAGTCCGATTCATTGGTTTAAAGTCACGACAATTGCCCTGTGGTTTTTTTTTTTTTGGTTGAAGCTTGACGAACTTTGCCAACTTTCAAATACACAATAAACATTTCAACAGTTTGCAAAAACCATAGGACGGAGTGCTTGTAGCAACACTCGCATACGTGCCAATGCCCATATACGAGATGTATTCTCTGTTCTCCTTTGTTTTAGAAAATTTCAAGTAAGTGATTATATTGCAAAATTAAACTGAAATGTTTAAGGATCTTTCATGAGTTATGACCATGCGCATTAATGTCATGGGAAGTGATAAAACACCCATGAAAATATATTTTATTCTGGCAATAGCGTCACGGTATGAAGTGTAAGTATACAACCAAGGTCCTGCTTCGTAGTAGGCTTATCAGTGAAATGTAGAAATAAATCGGGTTTGTCGATATTGAAGTAGGTCACACTCAAAAGAAACCCTGGTGAATTTTCAATAGGTCCGTGTTAATAGGCCTATCATGCACATGCACATTCCTTGTTATTTGATACGGCCTACCAGGAAATCATGGTCATATTGACCATTAATTAAAGTGGTGAATTTCATGACGTGTGCGGCTTGGTTACTTGCCGTTTGGTCCACCCCCAGAAAATAAAACGATATTCCGCGTGTCACATGATCAACGAAGACACCAAATCTCCCTTCGCTATCTCCAAAAACACAAAATCGAGACACCAAATCACGTGGTTTTGTGTTTTCAGAGATAGCGATGGCACATTTGGTGTCTTCGTTGATCACGCGACACCCGGAAGTCCGTTTCATTTTCCGGGGGTAGACCAAACGGCAGGTAACCGAGCCGCACGCGTAATGTTATCAAATACATGACTATTTTTGTAGTTTTTAATCAGTTTCTTTTTGATTTGAATACAGATTCCAGGTCAAATCAACCATACAGGATTTTGTGGATGCAATGCAAACAGAGAATGTGGTGAAATTTCACATGACATTTTTGGGAGTGTTGTAGCAAAATAGAACAATGACACGTTTAGAGTAATTTTATACACGAATCCGGACAGATTGTGATGGTCTGATTTTAGTCGGCCATTACTGGGGTCCATCACCTTTAATCTTTAAATTTCCTTCCTCACCTGTTCCATGGATAGTTGTACACTGAAGTGTATCTTAATTTTCTCAACTTCACTGAAAATGAGGATTTGAAATTCACGTAGACAATAAATGAAGACGATTAAAGGCTGATGGACCCCACTAATGGCTGCGCACAGTCACTAAAAACAAGCCCAAATCGGATTCGTCCATAGTCTGAGACGAAGATCGAGGAATGCCATGATAGAAACTCCCCTTCCTGAAAAACTTTGCACAACAAAAATTACTACTTTTCTATAGGCCAATATGTATCCTATATCTCTTTCTTGAACAGTTCGGGAGATAACCGCTTGCTGCAGGGAAACCAATTTTAACCCGATCGGAAGAATATTTTGCCATGGGTGGAGCCATTTCAAATATCTCCTATGATGCATTGTCATCCTACCAGGCAAATTCATTGGAAATAACGTTCAAAAAAACTTTGTAATTTTTTATCGATTTTAGGAAAGAGAAATTCGAGCATGAAACCTCTGTTGAAAGGAGAATTAAGAAGCTTCCTCACCTGTGGTTGTTGACCGCACCAATTTTGAGATATCGAGCAATTTTGCTACGTTCTTTGCCCTAAGCTTAATTTATAGACTCGACACAGCCGCAAGTTTCGTGTACTTTTATCCGTTTAGACATGTGCAAGAAGATCGTGCCAGCATTTGTGTTTGTAAATGCGTTGATGAATGTCCTTTGTAGTTTCGCCCTTTGTGTCTTAGCTGTAATCTAACATATGAATACATACACATTTGTTAAAGGTCAAGAACAGTGCCCCAAAACTTACTTAGAAGAAAAAGCTAAATGTCACATTTTTGCCTTATATCTCTTCAAAGTGTCTGTTCTTGCATTTTATAACTTCAATTTTGCATATTCATAGCAAATCAAGCAGGAAACTCTTAGTAAATTTTAAAGTTGAAGAGAAAAAGTGTTGTCACATGACTCTCAACAGCCAATTATGAAACTATACAGTCTACTACACTGCGTCAAGTTGGGGTGACTGCTCTTGCCCTTTAAACAAATCGACGACTATGAAGGGGTCGACTTTAAGTGCTCATAAATATTCATACCATTAAACAGGTAAATTTTTCTCCGATCTGGGGAAACCTCATTTTCCCCCGAACTGTTGAATTTGGTTTCTTATTCCACCCTAGGTTGCTTTAACCCCTTTACTCTAACCCTTTTACTGAGTCCTTCTTGGCTACGGGTACTACTCATCCTTTTGAAAACTAGAACGAATTGGCTATGATGATATGGACTAAACTTTCAGAAACAGTACATGAGACCGTCACTCTAAATTTCTGTAATGTATAGCGTCACAAAGAAAACTTCAAAGAGTTGTATTGATAACTCGATACGGTCAAGATACTGTAGTTGTAACTGTTATGGTCAAAATTCCCCCAGAAGTGTCTTTGTGCCAATACCTGGCAAAAACATCGTTCGAGATGATAGATTATAAATAATAGAAGAACGGTGCACCCTCCCACATGATGCTCTGATAAAATATTTACGTTATTGTGAGAGATTATACCGGTACATGTGTAATAGTTTACAGAATAAATGAACGCCTCCGGTTCCAGTTACTCCTCTAACCTTAAGCTGTTAAAAGAGGTTTTATTTCCCTTCTTTATTTTATCAACAAAAATAGAAATAAAACTACTAAAGCTGTTGCCACAACACTATTCGCTAGTATTCTGCCAAGTTGAAACACACCTACTCCCAGCTACATGGAAGAACATCGCCCTCAACTGCACCCTCCGTGCCCTACAAAATAGTATACCAGGTATTTTTACTCAGTCGCGGGGCAAGTTAAATCGTCTTCACGTCTATACAAGTGATCAAGCCTACATGCTACCAACTACTACCACGCAACGTCATACAATACAGGAAACACGTTTTCTAAATAGCCAATTATATCTTCTGATACTCATTTACCCTTCAGTTTTGTTCAAGAGACAGTCCGTTAGCCCTAGTGATGAATGATCATTGATATATCCATCGATAAGTCACAGAGTAACTTCACGGGTGATTTGACCACACTAGGTGCACATACGAGCAGGGTTTAGACTTACTTAAGTTCTATGTACTCATTATAGTTTCATTCATTCACGGTAAATTAACAATTTTTCCTAAATAAGAATTAACGAATAGAAAAGTATAATATGGGTGGTCTGTTTTTACGTAGATTTAATATTTACAGTTTAAGGATCATTTATTCCTTTCCCAAAGCTAAACCTGAGGAAAGGAGACTTGTGGCAAGTCAAGTTCTTGTCTGAACTGTCAACACGTCATATTGTTACGGAGACAAATCACGTCCATAAATTTTCTTTTCCGCAAGTAGCCGAAGAACAATTTAATATCTCGAGAGTTGCTGATATTAGCAACCGCCCTGGTAGGCCAGTGAAGTTGATTTACGGCCCACAAGTGGCCTTCTTAATGTCGTAAAACTCATCAAGCTGTCATGTTTCGTCGCCAGATCAGTCATCGAATCCGTGGTCCGACATTGCCCGTCGGAGCATCCCGTCCTAAAAGAAAGTCGGAACTGCTGTCACATGTTCCAGGTTTGACTTTTAGTATCGCACACCTTCAACTAATCTTTGTTCAGGCTTGCCCCTACTGGATGCTTGTTGAAATTCGTTAAAACCGAACCATAAAAGTAAAAACTCTTTGATCGAAAGCGGCCCACACCATACCTCCACCTGTAGGGGCGTCGTAAAAACGAGAAATTGAGGACTGGACAGTAACACTGGGTAAAGAGAGATAACATTCCAAACGCTTTAGCAATTACCAATTTTCAGTTGTTCGGGAGTTCTATATGGGATTTTGCTTGTTGACCCGAACCTCGTTTTGCTTCCCATCTTAAAGATGTCAGAAAGAGAAGTCTGGCTTATTTTTCATGTTCCTTCACGATATGATTGTCAGTCAAGGCTAACAGGAGCAGAAGGTCCATTGTAACTCATGACCACAATTAAAATTGAAAATAGAAAAGAGCTGAAGATGTAACCAGGCAGTTGTGGCAATTTCCTGGGTTAACATGGCACTTTTATTTTTCTCTGTCCGAAGTTGTGCAATATATCAAGTCATCATGTGTGGAATGGCGACGGTACGTGGGAGTATAAGAGGGGGTGCCCTCAAATTTTGTCCTTGATACTCAGGTCCTCCTCCCAAATTAGGTCAATTACGAGCTAAGTCGACCGAAAATATGTAATTCATCTCTCCTGAGTTTTAATTTTCACCCAGAGATATGTTAAAACCTCAGAGTCTGAGGCTGCGCCCCTTGAAACCACCGACGATTGTCCGGGAAGCCACCACCCAAGAGCGCGCACCTGCGTTCGGTTTCGATCTGCTCTGCAGTGTGTGTGTCACGTACCCAGTTTGGTTTTCCTTCTCCAATTTTCGGTATATTTTAGGTTTTTCACATCAAGGTGAAATAGTCATACTTCTAGACCCAATTTGTTCTGTAGGGTCAAACCCTTGGTTAGTTTGTTTGTGAAGAAAGACAGAGAGGCCATAATATAAGTTGGGTGCTTCTGTTTGAATCCCCAATAGGGTACGATAAGACACACACTTTAACCTCGGGCAGTGGGTAGTAAAACGTGCATCATGTTCGTCCGGATTGTGGGGTTGTGGGGTGTGTCAAAATTTTCGAAATGTTCGCCGGCATCAAGCCAATCAAATATGTGCGGCATACATGCGTCATTTCCTACAGGAAACCTTCGTCAAATTTGTCAAATTGCCAATTGCATGGAGGAGGGGTGCGTCAATGCACAAAAATGTTTGACGTTCTTAAAGAACATCAATTGACGAACCTTGCCCTGGGTCAGAGGGTGCGTCTGACAAGATTGATAAGTGCAAAACGAATAGCATACATAATTTTGAACATATGAAGGGGGGGGTTCTCTTAAAGTTTTGGACTATTTTTCAAGGAGTGCCTCTTCCCATGATGCATTTGTCTTATAAATTCTGCCCTTCGGTTTTCGTAATCTCTATCTTTATTGATCTCTTTTTATAATATAGGCTATCTGACCAGGGAGGTGTTACTAATACAGTAATAACACCTCTCTGATCTGGCTGGTGTTATTACCAAAAAAGAGAGTATAAGATGGGCCGAGGAACAGGAAAGGGAACTCCAGGTGAACATCATTAGATAAGTGGTTAGTCACAACTTGGAGCCTACCAAAGGTGTTTAACTTTGTAAAGCAGCATGCGGGGCGGGATTTGATCTCTGAAAGTGGGGGGGGGGGGGCATATTCGGGCAGAATACCAAACGGCACCCAAGGCGCCGCTAGAGCGCGGCGCGCTCCTCCTTACGGCGTGGGGTTCAGGAGCCCGCCTTAGGGCCCCTGGTGGGGTCCAGGGGCAAAACCCGGGTGGGGGTTCAGGGGGCGCTCCTGGGTATTTACGAAATTATGGGCATTAAAATGATGCATTTTATCTTCAACTTTAAATTACATAAGATAGGCACTTAACAGAACACAAATATCACAATTTGATTTTCTTCAATTATATCCTTATTCCGTATGATTAAAGCCGGCCGGAATAGATAATGCAGAGGGTTCGAGGAGGGAGAATGGATTACTTAAAACTGAGGTTCTTCAGGGGTTCCCTCCTTAGTGTCCCAGATCTTCTTTTCAGAAAGCTAGGGGCTTTTCATGTGGTGTGAATTCAGCCCTTGTTTACGTTTGAGACATCTCAGTAATGGAACTGAATGAAAATTAGAGAAAGGATGGGCCACTTTTAACCTTAGCTGAATAACGGTGGCCCCCTTAATACATTCTTAGCGAAGCACAAACATACTCTGGTTTCCTATGTAGTCTTTTTCAGGTGACTTTCACAGAGCCGTTACCCGTGAAGGGGCGCGCGGAGCGCGCCTAAAAAATGAATTTTTACTTCATCTCAATAGTGAAATTGAAATAAAATTAGACAAAGAGTGGTTCCTTTTCACTAGGCCCACAGCTGAATAAGGGGAACCCCTGAGGATATTTGTACTAAGCAAAAACGTATCTTTGGTTTCCTATGGAGTCCTTTTCGTGAGATTTTTATAGTCCTTATCTGTGATGGGACGCGCAGAACACGCCGAAAAATGGACTTTTGAGACATCTCAATTGAGAAATTAATGGAAATTTGAGAAAGGGTGTGCCCCTCTTTACTTAGCCGAAAAAGAGTGGAGCTCCAGATTAGGATCAAATAAGACCATCGTCCGTTCAGAAAGCTTGGGGCCACTTGGTCAGAGAAGAGGACCAGAAGACGACAGCCTCCCTGTCTCCCCCTTTTACTAGTTACAGTAGAGCTTCAGCTGTGTACGGCCCGGACACTGGTGATAAGTTTCAGTGACAATGGAAGGGTTTTTCTACAAGAAGTAACCCTAAATCCTGAAATAGTTAAAACGGGTGCGAAGCGTGTCGAAAAAACAGCTTTAAGACATTTACTGGAAGAATATTGTTTTTATTTAGTTTTCAATGCAGTATACGACCTGTTTAAACATTATACAACTTAATGAAGTATCACTCCTGTATCTTTGTCAGTTCCAGTTTGTACTTTTATAGCAGAAGCAACCAGACTAAGACGTAAAAAAACTGAGTTATGGAAAAAAGGTGGGGTGGGGGCAAGTGCCCCCGTGCCCCCCCCCCCCGGTAATCCCGCCTATGGCAGCATGTATACGAGTATATATGGGACCATGTTGGTTTGGGAGCCTAAGATGTTCTTTCTGAATCTATATGCCTTGCTTGAAAAATCCTTGAACGAATTTCCTCAATAAAACCTTACCTCAAATTTGATTAGAATTTTTCTAATGGTTAGCTGAGTTTCATCTAAAAGTTTTGCCTGAATTTTAAAGGGCAAGAGAAATCACCCCAACTTGAAGTGGTGAGGAAAACTGTCCCGTTTCATGATTGGCTGTTGAGAGTCATGTGACAACATTTTTTTCTCTTCAGATGTAAAATTTTCTGGAAGTAACTGCTTGTTTTACATTTAACTGAAGTTATAAAATATGATGAAAGATACTTTCCAGAGAGATAAAAGGAAATTGTGATATTAGCAGTTGCTTCCGAGTAAAATTGATGGGTCTGCTCTTGGCCTTTAATATTGTCGAAATATGGGGAAGGGGTAGGGTCATACGCCTGTGACAGCAGGAAAGTACCAATGATAACGATGAAGGCAAGCTACCAGTACACACAAATCCTCACGGTAATCAATTTTAATTTTGAAAGGCTATCAATTCATTTTTGATCGTGGCAACGACAATTATGATCGCCAGGGGGAATGACCCATGTTTCTCTAACCTTGGTCCACTAATTGCTCACTAATAGACAGACAAAGGCAACGTTTGGCCAGTTGGAGGGTCATTTAGTTCACCTTACAAAGCAGGACAACTTAATGAGGTCATGGAAGTGGTAAAGCCATGAAGTGTTACCTTGAGGGACATATGTATCTTGCTGTACTACTAGCTCTCTGATTCTTTTAGACTGGTTGCCAGTGGGAATCAAAGTTTAAAGGCCATGAGCAGCTGCCCAAAACTTATTTTGAATAAGCAGCTAATTCTTTAAATTTCCTACTATCTCCTTGAAGTACCTTTGCTTAAACTTTAATGACTTACATATTCCATATCTAAGATAAAGCAAGGATTTACCTTTCATAAATTTACCACTTTCCAGTAAGAAAAATTTTGTCACATGTTTCGCATGAGCCATTTATTAAAGAGGGTATACTACTAGACAGAATTCAGATTTGGATGACTGCATCCCCCCCCCTTTAAATTCCTTGTTTGTATAAACTTGCATTCTTTGTCAATTATACCTTGCTGATAATGACTTCCTTTTCAAAATAAGACAAGTCAAAGGTGTTTTAAAATCGACCCAGGGAGACAAGATTTGTTTTGGGGTTCACAAGGTATCAGGGTCGTAAGAAGTAACACAACGCATTCAAAAAGTTTAATTGTGTTTTGGTCATTACACGTTGTTGCCGGTCGTATATAATGAAAAAAATAAATTGCTTTATCTTTTCATTTTGACCCTCCCTTAGGGGAGGGTCAAACGAAAAGATAAAGGGAGGGTCAAATGAAAAGATAAAAATCACTTCTATGATAGCTACACCCATACTCACACTCCTTCCCATGGTACAGGTGGTGCTTTAGTAGATCGTTCCTTTGTCTATTTGTACTAGGGTGCACCCTAATAGAACAGGGTTTGGGGGTCCTCCTTAATGTGAGAACTTTCTATCTACGTCGCCTAGATAAACGCAAAATAGTACGTAGCGTCACAGATGTGGACTGGTTACAACCCCCTGATAGCGATCAGGAGGAAGTCCTGCTTAAAGGTCAAGAGCACTAGAGCAGTCACACAAAGGCTTATTTTAAGGCCGACAGCTGAATATCACAATTTTACTCCTGTTTCTCTTCAAAGCATCTTCCATCATATTTTATAACTTCAACTATTGCATATTCAGGGTAAAACAAGCCGTTACTTCTAGTAAATTTCACATTTGAAGAGACAAAACTGTTGTCACATGACTCCAAACAGCCAATCATGAAACAGGGCAGCCTACTTCACTACTTCAAGTTGGAGGGTACTGTTCTCGCCTTTTAAAGGGATTTACCGGTCACAAAATCTATAACCTTTAAATTATACAGGAAAAATCAATGAGGAGATAAACATTGCATCTCAATAGCATAGAGCATTCGAAAGATAATAATGTTTAAATTTATGCAATTTTTCTTAAGATTTAATGAAATTATGGAAAATCTGAGATGTCATCGGAGCACATTAACTTGAAAATGCATTAAATTAATTTATAATTTTTATGTCGATGCATTGTAGTATTAAGCAACATTGTTAGCTATATAATGCCCAAAACAACGGTGTAGGATAATGTACGATCTACAGAAAGAGACACTCAAACATTCGAACATTATAAGACTTCAAGGGCAAACAGGACATCAAATTATTAATAAAAACAAAGAGAAGCTGAGACAATCTGCCCACACTACATAAATTTCTATGTCTTTGCTGTAAGGTGGTGGTACTTTTTAGCAAAAATAACCGAGGCTTCAAAGTTAGATATCTTGAGTTTGCAAAAGGGTATTGGCATGGGAAAGAGGTCATGGTCTGGGATATTATTGTCCTTTTTACCAGACTATAGACTAAAGTCACCAGAATATACATTGAAGAAATTTTTCACCCCTGGAAAATAAGAAAATGTCTCTAAATTTATGCGTAACTCTCCTCCTACAAAATGGTTGCCCCGTGAAAGCTCATGCAATTTCATGCCCCTCTAGCACATTGTCCAGCTATACCGTGTTTTATTTGATCTGCTATATAGCCTAACTATGTTGAGGAATATTCATGCTGACTAGCGTTTCCTATATGTGCAGAAACTATTTGTATGTATGTATAAGTGTAAAGTCGAATTACCCCCCAACCGGGGCTGCTGTTTTGTTACGTCATATACAAGGATACCGGTACCATGGGAATTTTGGCAAGGCACGTCACTACCTCGTCTTCCTCATCGAGGCATTTGTGATGGATCGGTGGTTGTTTATTAATCCAACTCTAATTTTCGCGCTCTGGTATTTACAAACATGTATCAAAAACTCCCTAAAAAGGAACGACCAATTCTCGTCGAAAATGTTCAACTCTGAAGAGTTGAAATTTGCAATCGACTTAATACAATTTCATGCATGCCCCCCCCCCCGGAAAAGCCCCCCTAAAAAATGGCCCGGACCCTTGTCTGGCTAAAGGCCACTGTACTCATTTGTTGATAATCACGCTATCAGTTTAAGGTCAAGAGCAGTCCCCGGCAAAACTTTTTTTTTGCAAAATGTTGTCACATGACTCTCAACAGCCAATCATGAATCAGGACAGTCTACTACACTATTTCAAGTTGAGGTGATTGCTCTTGCCTCTTTAAGGCAAAAATCAACCTTCTTCTCTTTTGTATTACGAAAAAGTCATCCTTTTCTGGATGTAAATAACATTAGAATGATCCTAGCCGGTGCAGTCAGATAATCATGAGCAGTGACGGGGAAATCAGGGGGATCTTGTTGGGGGTTCAGAAAGCTCAATGGAAAATAGGGGCCCAAGTCCTCCCCACATTTGCCAAGTGCTCCAAGAAGTGGGCACCTCGGGGAGAACTCCGAAGTGAATCCTCAACATATTCGTGTATTGGTACGGTCCAATGTACGTGCAGCTTAGAATACCCGGAAACTGGCATTCCGTGCATCTTGTCAAAATACACCGATGGTAGCGCTCCCAGTAGGTTTGTATTGTAGGCCATCAACCCCCCCCCCCCCACCTCAATATTTTTCCGTTCCTCCGAGCCTGTTGATACGTTCAACTTACAATCACCAACAATAAAAACAAAACAAAGCAAATCTTGATTTATTTCATTGAAGTATAATCATGCTAAGGAGGTTTTATCACCATAATTTGTTTTGGTTCCATCTTAAAGTTTACATTTTTCGCTATCTGAGGTAAATATGTTACAACTATAAACAGGGAGCTACAACTCCCTGCTATCGGGAACACTGAACCTACCGAACGTTGTTTAACAAAATCTTTCATATAATCAGCTTTCGGCGTAAATTATACGACCACACATTTTTGTTAAATAATTTTTCATATAATTTTACTGCACGCGAGGGACATTTCGTACGAAAAATCCGAACATTTATTTTAACCGTTCACCGGTGAGTCATACGTTTTTTTATTTTCACCGCAGAAAAATAGTTTCCCTTCAAGCAAAGTAATTATTACTTTTGTTAAAATATTTGGAGCATATTTACAGGACAAATTTTGCTTGACATTTCCCATATCACATATCTAGAAAAAAGTGCAAAAGGTTTGTAGCGATCGAGTTTATGTATCCTATTACGCCAGATGTGCAACTCTTTACTAACACAGGCATGCATTGCTAGATTACCGCCTAGGCTTGCATGAGTCACGCGTCAAGTGTCTCCGTTGTCGCCCATAGCAGTTCAACCTAGACGGTAGACCGGTCGCTCAGAACAGTGCTATACGGGAACCAACAGGGGAGCGAGACGTACTGGAGCACCCTGAGGGTAAGGCTAGCAGAGCTAGTCGACGAGAAAACATTTTAGCGTTGGGAAAAATTGAATTGAACACCTGGGAGTGTGACTATGTCGTTGTAATCCCAGGGTCCAACTGTGTTAATTGCGATCAAAAAAGTTAATTGTAACCTATACTCAATGGCAATGTAAAGCGTTTCATTTCTCATTGTTTTCTTTGCTCGGAGGGTTTTAAAAGCCACGTACTCCCTTACAGCTATTAAACCAAATGTACAAATGATTCTAAGATATATCTCACAGGCATCCAGACAGTGACTACTGACAAAACCTCTTAACATTGTTTGATAATGTTTAAATTAAATATATAATCGAGGCTATAGAGCTTACAATGCCAAGCACATATGTTTCTAAATGCTCCTACCATTAAACACTCGCTTAAACCATCAGGCGCTAGGATAACTTCCTATGTTTCAGAGGGAGATCAAAGATTTTACATTGCATGAAGGTTGTCAGGGTGAAAACGTTTCAAGGAACGGCTTCTCCCCCTCTCTCTGACGCCTCGACTACAGTTATACGGCGTTCCCACGAACCCACCGATGCCCGGTGTTGCATCGTCCTTGAGTTTACGATTCAACCGCAAATAAGCTCGGTGTTTTTGATCCGTGTCCCTACGAGTTGAACCAGGGTTAACCCAGAGCGGCATAGCCGTGCTGTACGCAAGCGATGAAGTAAACCACCAATGAAATAAAAGCCAGCAAAGGCTGTGCACCAATAAAATGCAAGCAAGCATGCCTGTTGAGTGCTGTGCTATACAAAATTTGTGTTGAAATCTTGTGGGGTATTTCCTACATTACGAACATGTAGTCTATAACGTACCCACGTACATATAGCTCCTTTGAGCAGAAAGAAAGCAAAGCGGACAACAAAGCAATATCATTGTAACTCATACGAGCATAATTTGTGGGAGTCTACCCGATATTCATAAGTTTCTTTTTTTTTTTTATTTACAAGGGTCAGTGGTAACAACCAGGTTCATTATTCATAGGATTCGTTTTTGACGCCGAATCCTCACGTTCTGTTTTGTACGGTTTTGCATCGTCTCTCGAGATATGCGGTGTATCACACCTGGAAAACCTGATGAGGTTAGGTTAACGTTAGAGACAGTGAGGAAAGGTTAGGGTTAGAGCCTCGAGACTTACCGGTATATTCATACATGATATTATGACACAAATTTCGTGTTTCAAAAGGTTACCGGTACCTGCTCATAAGGTCCTTCATTCATAATCGGGAAAGCGGATTCCTTATTCATAATAGCAAAAGTTCAATATTCATAATTGGAAATAAAGGTCCGATACATGAAGTAGAAAGTACGGTTTGTTATTGATGATTAGAAAAGGGGTTACATACTCATGACAGGAAAAACGAGTCATAACAACGGACTGAAAGGGGCCAAAGGACATTTATAAGCTTTAAAGGCTCCCTGTATCTCGTAACTTGCGTAGTTCCTCTGTGGTTGCAGCCCACTTAGGCTTCGCCCCTCAGAATTTTTTTGCGTAGAGATGAGCTGAACGAAAACACTTGGTTCGCGCCGCGGGCTAGTACGGTATCTCGTGGCAAGGGGACCCGTCCTTAAATTTGACAGGGAAACTTTTTACTTAGAATAATGATGAAACCCTTCTTTCATCGGTGATTATAAATATTGAAACTAGCAAACTCATTGGCAAAGGGGTCAGACTGTGGCACGAGGGTAGTCTGCCCCCTCCCCATTGCGGCAAAATCTAAAATTCGGGCAGGAATTTGGAAAAATTCGGACCGCCACTAGGGATTTAAAAATTGCACGGTTTTGAGAAAATTCCTAAGCGTGCCCGGAATCTTAAAAAAAACACGCCCGAAAGGGAAACACCCTTTCTATACTTGGTGAAATAAGTATCATGAAAAATCAACAAGAATCCAAAAATTCACTTTACATTCGAGTAGCGCAAAAAAGGCTATTTTTCGCGAGCTTTACTTCAGTTTTTTTTACGACACAATGCCCGAAATTGTCGAAAATCGAAATTTTTTTCAAGTATTTGCCCCAAAATGGAAAAGTGTCATGGTCAGGGTAACACATTTACGAAACTAATGAAAGAGATAAAAACACATTTTGGATGGCTGACTCTTTAAAAGAATAATTATTCTTCTGCATGTTTTAAATTTTGCGCACACATAATGGAAAAAACTGCTCAGTATTCTGATACTTTCAAATCTTGTCAACCTTGCCAGAAAACAGGAAACGTTATGTTCAAAGTAAAATTTTCACAAAAATGTAAACGATTACAAAAATTTGTCGCAGTCGAGACTTTCTCGGATAGCTTTCGATGTGAACAAAAATTTTAAAACGTGTCATTTAGTGATAGGCTTCCACCTCTTTTTTTTATTTTTCATTTTTTCTTTTTATTATAGAAGGGTCTTCTCCCAAAATGGTGTCACCTTGTTCACCAGATTCGTAACACAAATCCGAAAATTTACCTCCAAAAATATCAGCACTGGTACACTTACCAGTGGTGTAGTCAATTCGGGAGAGTCCGAGTCAAGAGTCCGGCAATTTTCAACTTTCAAGAACTCGAGGTCGGACTTGGACTCGAGTCCTTGTATTTTCTCAATAGGAAAACAATCAAGCTTTGTCCGAGTCCATCGAAGTCCAAAATCACGTTTTCGAATCCGGAATCGACTACAGTCCTGAACCTCAAAAAGTTTTTCATTTAATTCAAGTCCAGGCTCTCGGACGATGTGTCAACAATAGTACAATAAGCAGGGGTGGCGCCAGCGGGAAGGGGAGGGGGCCATCCGTCGGGGGGGCACTGCCCCCCCCCCCCTTGGGGAAAGTCGGCGGTTTCGTCGGGGAGCCCTAAAAATATAAAAATAATAAACTTACACTTACAGAAGTTACTGGGTGGGTGTTTTGAACATTTTTTTGCTTTGAAATGCTATTTTAATTGTTAATACATATCGGAATCGATATTCAATCACTTCTTCTTAACTCTGTTAAACCTCATTCCATGTACCTTGTCCTATCCCATCCCCCGTCGGGGAAGGACGACATTTTTTCGGGGAGGCCTAAAAATGACAAACGTAAAGGACTGAAGTTACTGGATGGACGATCATGAACTTTTTTTTCCTTTATCTGTTTATGAACTTTTTTTTCTTTTGTTCTTTTGTAACACTATTTTAATGCATGTCTGAATCGGTTTTTCATCACTTCTTACTAGTTCTGCTCTCCGTCATCCCATCTTCAATCCGTGCGCGCAAGGTCGAGTCCCCGTCAGGGAAAGACTGACCTCCCCCTATTGTTGAGAAAATTCAATTTCGTCGGGACGGCTTTATCTACAGGCCCACGGTAAAAGATATGGGCCTGATAACTTCACTCACCCGGGCCAGGGAGCACAGCTCCCAGCCCTGACGATTTTCTTGATTTTGCTTACTCGAAGACCATATTCTTCATGAAAACTCACAATTCCAAATTTTCCTTACATGAACGGACGAGTGGTTGCTCATGTGCATATATTGCCCAATGGTCTGCCATCTGACCTGCCCCGACAGTCAAATTCTAGCAACGGTAATGAAAATCGGCCATGATGTCATTTCGAGCCACAAATAATGATATACAGCAGCGTGAGAATGTCTCTCTATGAGTCCGACTGAAAATTTATTTGAAGCCACTTTGTAACGTGACATATTTTCAAACACTTTGGAAGTAAAATCATTTACAGTCTAGAGTTCGGGCAGTCAATAAAAAAATTCATCCATTCAGTGGATCTTGTAATTAAATACAACGAAGATTCCGGGTAGAGTCAAAAATATTTGTATGTTTTCAATTCCGTTGCGTAGTTTCCCCCGACAGCCCGAAAAGAGACAAGACCAATACATCTAAACGTAGCATTCCCTTTTATCTGGTAATTTTCTGATCACTTACCGTACTATGTTATTTTTTTCTATTGAAGTAAAACTTCATTTTAAAGGAAAGATCAAAAAGGGAATACTTCATTTCTAGTTGCAAGTCTGGGAAATGCCATTTCCGGCTGTCTGAGGGGTTAGATTTTTTTTTTAAATTTTCTGTACGTTCCGCGCCAATGATGGTGGCGCTCCGCTTAGATAGTGTTTTGGTGGAACAGATTACTTAACAAAACAATGCATTCTTGCATATTATTCTTCGATTTTGGGCAATATAATACAGTGAAAATTTTATTCCGCAAGGAAGCTCAAAATAATGAGTACTTTGCTTTTTAGTTACCGGCCCGGGAAATGCCCTTTTTTGCTGTCTGTGGTTCTCAATTTTTCAAAAATATCTGTGCGTTTCACGTAGATAGTCTTTCGGTCAGGATTACTTTTTTTCGGACAAAAAAAGAAAACGATTCTGCCCCTCCCAAACTGAAACGCTCCCACACGCCTTTTTCAATATATCAAATATAAAACTTCAAATATATGGGAAGCCAAACTTTTCCCGCATGAAAATTTTTCAATGTGGTCCGAGGGCCTTCATGATCTGCCTGATGATGTTTAGTAACCCAACAAAACTACAGATCACCTCTTACTTGATTTTTTCTCATAAGAAGGTCAAATTCTTCTGAAAAACTCCAAAATCTTTCACAAAATCACAATTTTTCTTAAATATAAGCTTCAGATTGTTAAAAGTGGTAAACAGTTGTCCAATTTCGATGAATACTCAGTACAACAATTACCAAAGCCAACTCTGTTAATCACCTCGACATTCTACCTAATTTTGCTCTTGAAAGGCATATCACTCAATAAAGAACCCAATTTTGTCATTCTAACCTTACCAAAAACCCCATAATTTTCTAATATTAAAGTTCAAAATTTCTACAATGTAATAAGCTCTTAATTTTCAAATCTTCGTTCAAAAAAGGGACACATATTTCGGGCAAACTTCTAGTCACGTCTTCAGACCTAAGAACGTAAGCCTAGAACGATTAAATATATAACCCCAACAGAATTCTGTCGCGTATAATACGTTTTGACTTTGCCCATATGAAGGACAGATACTTCCATAAACAGGACAATTTTTAATGGTCTTTACAAAATCCAAATTTATTACAAAAATTTAAGATTTTTTCTTCAAGATAAACTACGGGTTAAAAAGAAAGCCCCAAATTTCCCCTCAAATTCTGCCAAATCACGTCCCACCGGGAGTAACTCAACAAACTTTGTCGGGGCTTTGAAATGCTGGCCCCCTTGTCGGGGAGCTTGGCCCCTGTCGGGCAAAATCCTGGCGCCACCCCTGACAATAAGATTATAAATTTAGTTACTGACGTCATATATATTACATTTCATAATTTTATTTATATTTGTATTTTTAATGTCATATTTTTCATCTGCGAGGTCATGGGGGGGGGAGGGGGGAGCAGTACAATTTCATTGGGTTTTCAGTTATTCCACATCGCACGCAAGTTCAGTCCGATCTCATTCATGTTTTTAATTAGTGATTTCGGCAAAACAGTTTGTTTTTATGTTTTGCTGATGTGAACATATTTGCAAACAAAAGCTGAAACTTATGATTGATTGTATTCTACTTTCAAGATTGGGAAATGCAATTTCCCGCTGTCTGAGGGTTGCGATTTTCAAAATTTTCTGTAATTTCCGTGCCAACTTTTGGTGGCACTCCGCTTAGATAGTCTTTCGGACAGAATAAAAGATTTTCTGCCCTTCCAAAAATGCCCCCTTTCAAACTATGCCGTACATGAGCTAGAGGCTGGATCCTCCTTTGGTTATATACTCCTAAGCACATGCTGTCTTGTGGCACTGACGGGCGCCCACAAGAAATTTTGGCCTTTTCCAAGAAGTTCATGTCTAAGAAGTCTAATGGCATGCATCTTCTAGCAGTGGTCCATAGAAAAACAACTTGACTCACATGTTACTTACCAACAGACCAGTGATAGCAATCGTACAATTACCAGCGCTCAAGGAAATACGTTCTTCGTACTTAGGGTAGGCCTACTCCTTTTTAAGTTGTTCATTTTATATAAGAATTGATTCGCGGTATTCTCTCTGCCATCTTCGAGTATATAGGAGAGTTCCTAGCATACTCAATCCATTCTAATGAGGGATGCGTTCTCGCTCCAAAAGTACTTCCTCCCCTCCCGAACATTCTTTCGATGTTTGCTTCTTCCATGTATAGCTCCAATCTTTCTCCAACCTATTGCCAGTCTTTGAAAAGTGTTATAAACACTGACTAGAATAAAGTCAATGCTACTTTGGACACACTAGAACACACATAGCTTGTAGATTAGACAACGCCAATGGGTACATTGCACGGGACTGATATGTACCGGGAACTCATCAATCGGTCAACACCTGACCGCCTGAGGCCAAATGTCTATTTACTCTGGAAGGTTTGCCTCGAGCAAGCTCATCTCAACCCACCTCCCTTCGTGGGGCAAACTTGCCTCGAGTTTGCCCTAGCCCTAGCCCCGTTCACACGAGGAAAACGGTGAGTTGACCTTGCTATTTAATGAGTTACCCGGGCAACTCGAGGCAACAGTGGGTTCGTAGTGACTATCCTACCTTTTTGATTGACTGCATGGTCAAGTGGTTAGAGCATCCGACTTGCAGACGGAAGGTTGGGAGTTCGAGTCCTTGCCTTGCCGGGTCATACCGAAGACTGTAAAAACGGAACCTACTGCCATTGCGCTCGGTGCTTAGCATAAGTAATGGAGTGGACCCGTGAGGGACAACTGGATAAAAGGCCGTGTCGAAAAATCAGAGGGGAGGCAGCCACAGAGGCTCTACGAAGGCTACCGATTGGTTAGAAACTGGGCCGTTACACTCCATCTAACTAACCAAATCTGTTGCAACTCCCTGAACTAACTATAACCCTCTCTCTGACTCATCGGAGACAGCTTGTGACTATCTTACCTTTTATAGACTGGAGGAAGGGAAAGTATACACAAATCCGGTTAGAGTTTGTTTTTACTGACTGTGCGCAGCCATTAGTGGGGTCCATCAGCCTTGAATCGCCTTTATATATCGTCTACATGAGTTTCAAACCCTCATGTTCAGTGAAATTGAAGCAATTAAGATACAAAGTAGTGTACAAACATTCATGATAGCGGTAAGCAAGGAAATTGAAAGATTAAAAGGTGATGGACCCCACTTATGGCCGACTGAAATCAGACCATCACTTGCTGTCCGGATTTGTCTATAGTGACAAATATATCTTTCTTCTTGGCCTCTAAACACAATTGGCCAGACGCGTGGAAAAGAGGGTGGTTCCAGGATTTGATAACTAGCATGAACCAATCTTGGAAAAGAAAGAAATAGCAAAAGTGACAAAGAATTCATTACTGTAAACTTAATTATGTTTGACAAACATTGTACTCCTTTTCTTCTGGAGATCTAAAACAAAATATTTTCTTCAAGGGAGAGGGGAATGGGAGGGTCCCTTCCCTTGGACTCCTCCCTCATACAACACCACCTCCTAAAATGTTGAGCGACTAATTACAAAACTTAATGGAGAAGTACACATGTTACGTCATTTTTTACCCAAATAATGGACATTTTTACAGTATAATCAATTTTGGTAGGTTCTTGTCAACAGTTTAGAGGGTAGCATGTATATCCAATTTGAGTAGAGGTTTTCGAAACGTTTTGGTGCCTAATTTAATTTAGTTTTTTACAAGTTGTTACCATATTCAAATGACAGGATATATTTTGTAAAAGACACATTTGTTGCGCCGTGGGGAGACGCGTAGCCAGGATTGTGTCATGGGGAGGGTTTTGGTGTCTTGGGGGCACGAAATGAGGGAAAAGTCTAAGGATAGAGAGAAACAACCGCTATTTTAGGTGTTTTTTGCATTCCAAGGTTGGGTCACGGGGGGGGGGGGGCTCTAAGTTCCCCCAAACCACCCCGTGGCTACGCCACTGGTCGTGGGACTGCCAAGACCAGTTTATTATCTTGCAAAACATGTAGGGGAATTAAATTTTACATATATGGCTCAGTCATCTGACCACATAAGTTCCACAATTTACTAAGACTCTTGGAAAATTTACTTTTTATTTTAAGCCCAGCAGTTTTTCTGAATGGAAATATAGCATTGCGGTGCTAGAAGAGAAACTCCCTTGTATTTCAAGGGCAGTCTGGCAATATTTGATGACCATGGATGACCATGAATCCATCAATCAACCCGTCAAATCGCTGCCCTGGCTCAAGGCTACGCATGCGCAGGGTCACCTGAATAATCGTTCGGTTATTTTAATGTCGCAGTACGTACCCCAGGTTTTCGCATGATACCATATCCTAAAAAACAGAAAGCAACTAAACAACGAACAGTCAACCGAATTTCCAATAGGGTTTTCACCAAACAAGTTAGTTACAAAGTGTTATTTCAGGTTTTAACCCTAAAAAGGAAGGCACTTTTGATGCGGTTTAGAAGCGATGCCCACAAAGTGACTCCAATATTTTAATTTTGCTTTCGCCATATTCCTGAGAGGATATTTCAGTGAAAGGTCAGCACAAGCCCACCTTTCTGTTGCATAACTCACAAGGAACTTCAACGCATGATATGTTCAGAAAATAAATAGACACTCCCTGATCTGACTTGGTAACAAACGGTGAACCCCATAGCTGTCGGAGTATCGAATTCCTATTACAACCGACTGCATGTGATTGGTCCTCCATAAGTTCAACTTTCCACAAGCAAGAGGAGTGAGTACTTGGTAAGACCTTCGCACTTGGCGAGCAGAACTTGCATTGAGTATTCAGTCTTCAAGTTTCAATATGCGATTACGCTTTTGACATTTTCCACGAACTTTTTGGAAGCTTTTAATTTTAGTGTAATGAAAAAAGTATTTCATTGAAAGTATTTCTCTGGAAGTAAGGACGCGGAGAGTTTACAAAAACTTGTGTCATCTCACCTAAAAATTTCACTTTTTCTTTAAAGAATTGAAATGATTTTCTTTGTCAGAACTTTGTAGGATTTGCTCTACCTAACACTTTACCAAAGGATTCAAGAAATGACAATGTGACGTCATTTCTTTTTCAACTATTGAAATCTGACCAACTTTTTTATTCGAGACTGCAAGGAAATTTACGATTTATCAGTTCCATGAGTTGGTTGTTATTTTGCCAACCATTGCCTATACAGGTGCCAACATCGTCACATCCCTGCGGTTGCGGACTTGCCTCTGATTCTGCGATCTGTAACAGGCAGTACATTGATAAAATATTGTATACATCAAGGATCTTAGGATATTTTATGAAGTGTATATACATGCACGAAAAACGTGACGAATTTCCATACTGATAAATTTTGACTGCAAAGTTTCTTTATGGCAACCCAGGTGTGAACAAGATTTAAACTAGCACTCGAATAGTGAAGCATGATTGTTGGAGAGAAAGAAATATTATGAAAAAGGGGGAACGAATTATCTTGGTTGTCTTTATTCGTGTAAAAAATGTAAAGCGAAATCATGGATTAGTTGTCAATAAAAAATAGAATGCTGAACTCACTAGATTCATATCTTCATCTATTCATATTTTGTGTTCAATGGTAAAATTTGCAGGACGGTTTTTATTGATATTAAAAACACTTGATGAGACTGTAGGAATCGGTAAAAAGTAAAGACTACACAGAAATACGAGGTTGTAGGTTCGTCCTTGAGGATTGTGACAGTACTGCAACCTGCAAAAGTAAGAACGATTTGGATATTTAGTAGATCCCGGATAGTGGTGACGTTATGGAGGAAACGAGCGTGTTCGACCAAGAATCTTTACAAACTTCAGTAGTAAATCTTCCTAGTCCATCAACTGAAGAAAAATCTTCCACAATTCCCGAAAAAATTCACAAAAAGCGAGGGAGGAAAAGGAAGTCCGAAAAAGCAGTGACAATAACAGATGAAACAAACGGACCGCGACCCGTGAAAAGGGGTCGTGGTCGGCCGCCTCGATCGGCTCACGTAGCGAGTAGAGCAGTAGGTAACATGCCAGGCGATGGCGAGCTGGACGGAGCGAATGCCGCTAGGGAAAGATCCCGGGTAAAAACCCTGAGGGATGCTTTCCTGGAACTACAGCGCTCGCTCCCATCTGTACCCCCGGACACGAAATTATCCAAGCTTGACGTTTTAGTTCTGGCAACCACCTACATTTCTCATTTAATGAAAACTTTGGACGAAGGCGATAGTAGTGTGGTGAATTCCGAGGATTCAAAAATTTCAGAAAAACAGCACAGACTGAAGACTAACGGTTTGCTTCATCCAGTAAAGGTATGTTTAATGATTTAAAAAAAAAAACACTAGGTTTACTTTTATTTTTATTAGACTTGCTTTTGATATGAACAAAAATGAATCACAATTTAGGGAACCGCGTTTATCGTAAATAAGACACAAACCCTACTGGCGAATTATTTTCGGCATGTTGTTTAAAATTTTAATACTGTGCGCTATACGAAGAGACCCAAGGACGAGGATTTGTTCTCAATATTGGTAGGCGGAAAGGATTATCTCATTTCAAAAAAAGAGAAAACTGTAAACTATGGTGTAAAAAATTAAATCATGAAATAGCAATTTTAATCAAATTTTTGGAAAGACAAATCCATTTGAAACAGATTTAACACAGAATCACATAGGCCTAGTCGCAAAGATGTAAAAAGTTCCTGCACCTCAGAGATGTACTTTTTACGATCTAGGTTAATTCGCATTCGTCAGATACTTTGAAGGAATGTTGCAATAAACAAAAATCGCATAAACGTTGGAAATTCTATAGGCCTACAGTTTATCGTCACACCCTCAATAGTAACATCTGAAATTGACATGGCAAAAGTGTGACTTGGGGTTCTTTTTAAAATAATAATCTTGTAGAATCGAATCTGACATAAGAACAATTGTGTCTCATAAATGGCTATCCCAGGGGACAAGGGGACATGACCCCCAATATTTCAGTGATAGCCCATTGACTTGGATTTTTCACAAAGAGTGTTTTTTTTTTTTTTTTTGAAAATGAAGTGAGGATTCCTCTCAGTATTAAGAACAAATCGGATCCCCGATGTCTCATTATTTGGTCAATATACATTAAATTAAAATTGCAATGAAACCTAACAGTACAGTTTTCAAAATGTACAGGCCAACACATGTCTTCCCTATAGTGAAAAACTTCCTTTTTTGTTAAAATGAAACCAAAGTTATTCCCAACGCATTTTTGGTGTTTGGCATTTATATAAAAATCGTAATGTATGTACAAAAGAAAAAAAAAAACAATTTCCCAAATGTATTTTATTAACATATTTGTAAATATATTTTATCGAGGCTTGAAAGCATTCTGCAGCCGAGCATATAGGAGAAGAATAATGGCGATTAACGTCGCCATTTAAAAAACCCTCTTCATCTCAATTATTACGTTCGTCGAGAAAATTTCTCTTCGATTCCAGTAAAGCTCATTTTAATATGTTTCAAAAAAATAGTAGCTAGTCTTTTTTTACATCCAAGTTCCAACGTTTCAGTTTTATTAATATGTAAAATACATGATAAAGAAGGAAATTCTATACATACATGGCAATATCATGGAAGTTTGAATGAGTGTGTTTAAGAGAATTTCGTCCCGTTAGGTATGTATTCTTGAAAATATCTGAATAGGTGAGCTGAATAGTGCAAAACTATGTCGGTATATCAAACGTGAGTGTACAATATGTCACACTGAGTTGCGGCATTTACAGCGGCCAACAGCAGGCTCTCTAGACATTTTCGCACTGGACTTCCATTTTACCCATTTTAAGAGATTTTGCACCCTGCATGATGTGTGCATACTTACTCCATCGCGGGCATGGTTCTAAAAGGAGACAGTCCCTGAGCCCTCCCCTCGCCCAAAAAGTCGTTAGGGCAAGGATGTGATCTTTAACTCATGTTACGATTTTATTGATCAATATAACATCTTCTCTCCCCTGTTTAGGACATATCTTCCATACGCTTAGGCTCTTAATAAGAAGAGCCTAATCTTTCATTCAATAAAATTTAAAGTTATGAAATCTTTCTCTTTTATTCATTATCTTTGGAAATTATTTTTTATCTTACTTTTTTTATTAGATATAACTGAATGCTTTCAACATATTAATCATATTGCGACAAATATGAACAGACCGAAGTCCGTATGATTGAACATTGACCTGACTGACCACTGAAACGAATAATACATGAGTTAGTTGAAGTCGCCTGTGTTTAAGGTAGCCAAATACCTGCATTTTGAGAGCAGTCACTACAAATACACTTTATCGTGAAGACCATCAGTCAAATATATTCAGATATCCTTCTGTCCTAATTATGGTAAACTTTATAGATTTCTTTGCATACCAGAATTTTGAAGGAATATTTTGTTCAGAACCTGATTCGGGTTTAATCTAAAGGAAGACTTAAACACCTCCAAATCTTTTAACCAACCGGGTATATCAATACGCCCATAGAAGACCACGGACTTTGCACTGGCAATTTGGTAATCCGCAGTACCATATTTCAGAGCACAAAAACCATCGACCGGAACTAAAACAAGATTTTGAAGGAAATTAAGTATTAGCCATTAGTCGCATTACCCAACTTTAATTGGCAAGACTAAGTTTGTGCAATTTGTGTATACTCTAAGAAATATATGGGTTTATTTACCCCATAAAGGGTAAATGCCGGTAACGCCTAGGCGGTACTCTAAAATAGGTATTTATACACCAGTAGAAAATTGTATTTAAACCCGCATCTGGTGTAAATTTTGCACAAATTAACACAGAAATGTACAAATGTAAACCCCATCTTGGTTGAAATGTCATTTTAACAGGTGTGTAAAAACCCATTACAGAGTGTCGCCGTGCCGGCGTTACATTTACCCTTTTGGGGTAAGTATTTTTTAGAGTGTACATGCGCACTTTTTAACAAGAAATTTCCTTACTGGCCAACGAAAGTCCAATCCCTAACCTAATCCCTAACCATAACAAAGAATACAATCGATACAATACAATGACAACAACCAATCAAGAAACAACCTTGTTAAACAGTGTGCATCTACCCAAATTATTCCCATCCTTCCGAGTTGCATACAACGACCAGCCATATATAACCCTGCCCAGAATGAAACTGCCATTGTCTAGTGCTGAACGGGCACATATACCTACCAAGGCAGTGACTTGGGATCTTTTTGGAATAGATGGATAGCCGTCCATAACAAAAATCTGATTTCAGTATCAATTCATTCCCAGCCTGTTCCTTCGAAAGACGCATTGTAACCCAGACCATATTTCGTCCATGCAAAAACCGGAATCAGTAACGAACGATTGATATGATCATGGTTAACCGCCTCCCCCCCCCCCCCCCTCGGGCAAAACTTGCCTGCCGGTGTCGTTTAGGATTTAAAAAGCCTGCTTTAACGCTCTCCGACACTTGCAGACACTTGAGGCCTGTATTGATTTTATTCATTCTGCCCTACACATTCTTAAAAACCCTACACCATTGGAGTAACTCAAATGTTGTGGTTATATAAACGGTCTGTACCTACTTTGTACCTAACCCCCTCGCATCCCTTAATTTACCCCTTGCATGGTGTGACACTGTCTACTCAACACGCATTAGGCCCTCTCCTCATACGGTACCACATGGACCACTAACGCCTATTTGAGGTATGACGTGAAAAGATACGTTAAACTTACAAACACTTATGTAGTTGTTTAGTTATTTTATGAACTTTAAAACATTCAAATATTCGAAAGCCTTCCAACCTCTCACCTCAAACCTTCCGAGTCGTGCACATAGGCCTTTGAATATAAGGCTCAAAAGTACCGCACCACTTTAAATCATAATTCCTTCTATACATTTCGAAGAAGATGTGAAATGATAAAGTTGTTGCAACTTCATTCCCCTTCCCTGAAAGTCCCCCTCCCTGAAAGAAAATCCCCCACTTCATTCATCATTTGTTTCACATGGGGACTTAAGTTTTCTATACGTTCATCTGCTAGAAGATCGGACTTACTTTATTATCTTTACTTTGGACATAACAGACGTTTACTGTCATGGTAGTGAAAAATCGACTTAAGTAAGTTTAATTGATCCTGTTGAGCAGGGAATAAACTAAGAGAGTGCCATTTAAGTGACATAATGTCATTTCTTTGCAGATAAACTGTTTGAAAGACTGACTTTAAGATGGTGACGACAGATTAACTGTGTCAATAGGGTTAGAGTTGGTTCTATTTTCAAACCATTTTGTATCAACATCGCTAAGAATATATATTATTTCTACAATGGCGGGAATGTTTGAGGATAAGAAGATGTAGACTAGTCGAAGGGAAGGGAATGCGGTCATATATACTTCCGATGTTTCCATATCTAGTCATTTGTTTCGGTCCCGAGTACCAACGATGTGAGATAAAAACCAAGTTCAGTAAACCATATCTGAAATGTCCAAAACATGTACCGTGAAAATGGAGGGCGAACCGGCTAAAGAAATGTAACATTCCTTTTCGTCTCCGAGTTCACAACCGCTCAGTCATTTACGGCCAATGGGACCACCCGGTCAGTGCTATTTCATTCTCAGTAGGGGCTGGGTTCAATTGAAATTGGAGATGTAGACTAAATGCGAGTAGGGTGTGAGACAGTTCTGCTTTGATTGGGCCGAGCTACTCCGACTTATGGATCATTTTATATGAAGAGCCTGTCATACCATTTGCAAAGGGATATTAAAAGTAACTACAAAAGTAGACATTTATTGAACGATCCGGAAGATAGTCCTGCCAGGGAGTTGCCACTAGAACAACTCCCTGGTCCTGCTATGTTTTTTTCTCTGTGCTGGACCAACCCTGTATTGGAACATTTCGCGTGATTAAAGTAACCGGGCGAAGCACTCTATAAATATATTAGTAAACTCAAATCTGATGAATAAGTAGTCAGACTGATTTGATAATACTTAAGTAGGCCATTTAACCACTCTTTGGTCGCTGCATAGTTGATTCATTCTTTGTTCAATTTGACCAACGTGTTATCAGAGTGTATCCTGCACTTGTCTGTAACATCATTTTTGGCAGAAGGAGTTTGATACTTTAGTAGTATTGGTTATATGGGGAGTGGCAATATACTCTCTACATCCAAAGAGTAAAATTAGTGAAGGGTTTTGGGGTATACACTACTGAAAGGAGTAAGAGTGACTGTCGTTTCATTTTAATTTTTCAATCCTAATTTCGCTTCGTTACACTGTTAAAGTGAATCTTTTTAAAGCTCTGAAGGTTGAAGAAAATTTGGTACTCAATATACGAAATTCACATAGGAGGTATGGAATGTGACAACTGCATATCGCCTAGTTCAGCGTAGTTAGAAATTAGACAGAAGTCAGAACCAAATTACTATGAAACATGGTAACTATACATGAGAGTGTGGGTTCCTTGTTATGACCGCCGGACAGGTATGGATGGAGTGGTGTGGAATCAGGGTTCCTGGGGGTAATCGGGGCGAGTGCTAATGTTGGGTTGCTTGTAACATTTTGGAAGATGCTGTATGCATAGGAATTAAGACTGCTATATTGTCTTAGCGACACTTCTTTGTCCGGTCTTATGTTTTACTATAGGGAGTGATGTGGGGAGGGGAGGGGGGTGGTGAGTCATTGAAACACTGTAAACATAAATTAGTTAAGTGGTGTCTGAATCGGCTAACCATGTTAGTCACTCATATTGACTAATTTGTGACTAATTTCGTAGTAATGGACTAAAGAATATCAGTTAAAACTTAGTCAAGGAGGCTTAATATTTCATAGAGACTAATTCAACTGGGTCAAATATTAGTCAAATATTAGTCAATATTGTTGACTAACGTGATTGGTCGATCCAGGCACTGCATGACTAATTTGTGTTAACGGTGAAGGGGTACATCCCTTGAAAAATTAGAGTTTGGTCTAATGGTAGAGCATCCGCCTCTCACGCGGAAGGCCTGGGTTCTATTCCAGGGTAGAGTCATACCAAAGACTCTAAAAAATAGGACTCACAATCATTATGTCCCTGCAACATGCCCTGTCTATATCAAAGTCTCTTCTGTTTTTTTTTTGTTTTTTTTTTTTTTTGTTTTTTAATTGTCTTTTTACTATCACTATACACAGCACATTTTGTCATTACCTCAGCTACAATCATGCATTCGTGGATTGTAAAGTTGAGTGATATTATTCCGCATTAACAGATGAAAACATTAAGGTAAAATGTATTTAACAAATTAATAATATACCCCATTTCATGTTTGGCACTTGTAACATCATGTGGCACTACTTTTCTGAGTCACTGGATTGTGAAATTAACGCAGAATGACTCCACTTTAAGTATGCGATATTTAAGTCCCTTAATGTCATGGGCACAACTTGGAAAAGAAATAGGACAAAAATGTGAAAATTTTATTATTTAGTTATATTTCGAATGGTGAAAATTGCACAAGTAAGTCACTATTATGTAAAACAAGAAATAATTAAATATACTGCGTTTAACTAGGCAACTACCACACGGAACTCGCTGATGCAACAAATTTACTCAGAAATATTTTAATTAAACGGGAAACTGCTTTAAAGTTGCATTACCATAGCACAAACATAAAAAAGGTAAATTTGCCTTGGCAATGGTACTTTTTCCAAATCTATTACACTTTAAAGGGCAGGAGCGGTCATCCCAAATTGAAGAAGTGTAGTAGACTGTCCAGTTTCATGATTGGCTGTTGGGAGTCATGTGACAATTTTTTTTCTCTTCAAATATGAAATTTACCACAAATAACTGCTTGGTTTACCTTGAATATGCAATAGTAAAGTCATAAAATGTAATGAAAGATACTTTGAAGAGAAATAAGATGAAAATTGAGTTATTTAGCTTTTTCTTCAAAATAAGTTTGTGGGGACTGCTCTTTACCTTTAAAGTAATCAAAAATTGTTGCATCATTTGAATTTAAGAAATATTTGTACAAACAAATTACACACTTATGACTAC
Organism: Holothuria scabra; assembly: GCA_037179385.1. Taxonomy (NCBI): domain Eukaryota; kingdom Metazoa; phylum Echinodermata; class Holothuroidea; order Aspidochirotida; family Holothuriidae; genus Holothuria; species Holothuria scabra. The sequence continues at coordinate 21,693,301 of CM074191.1, forward strand.
AAACAGACATATTTTCCTGCAAAACCAGATTTCGTAAAACAAAAGTGACTCTACTCACTTTTTATTTTGAATTGAGTATACTGTTTTTACCAATATAGCATGGCCATGAAAATATGAACTAGAATTCCCACTTCACGAACGCAATATTTCCCTTTTGAGAGTCGAATGAAATGCTCATAAACAAGCTAACTAATTAAGGAACAAAGAAATAGCCTTCAACAATTTTGTGTCCTGGTGGGGGTATCACGGAGGGCCCCCTCTGGTCTATTGACGCCGGAGGTGTTAGGCGACCACTACAGCTAACTGTGTCGGCTGGTTTGTATTTTAACCTTCGCTTAGGCCTTCACATTGACGGTTTCATGTGGTGGTGTGTTGCGGTATTTAGCCGCTTCGGGCTTAACAAATGACAGGTTTAAGTGACATGTAGAACCACGGACTGAAAAGTTGAATATCTCAGCCAAAGAAGTTTGATTTAGATTTGTCAAAACATGAGATTACCCGCGATATAGCCATTCCCATTCCAAACCGAACCTAAACCTCTGCGCGAGGGAGCCTGATGTCGTGCCAAAGAAATTTGTGTTGGCTTAAACAAACTTTGCTGGCTTACACTTGTGAAGTCATGCGTGTTTTTCGTGATGCGTCTTTACAATTATGGAATGTACCGTTGATCGAAATTGTGTAATTACTGCTTCGTCAGAGATGTTAGAAGGGATTTACGTTTTCTTATTTTAAAGAGGAAATATACCGTCACTTCAACTTAAAGTAGTGTAGTACACTGTCCTATTTAATGATTGGCTATTGAGAATCATGTGACAGTATTTTTTCTCTTTCCATGTAAAAACTTACTAGAAGTTGCTACTTGATTTACCCTAAACATGCAATATTGAAGTAATAAAATATTATGAAAGATCCTTTGGAGGGAAATATGAAGAAAATTATGAGATTAAGCTGTTTTTTTTTTTTTTTTTCAAAATAAATTTAAGGAGACGGGGAGACTGCTCTTGCATTTTTAAAATACAACATTCATTGGCATTCTGTGATATGTTCGACCCTCCCGTCAAAGCACAAGAAAACTAGAAATTGTTTTCTCAGAAGGTAGCTATCTTACTGATACTAGGTGCAATAACTTCAACTTCAATCTTCTTTCAATTTTCGTAAAGGAAAAATGAAGTTGCCTTGACTTGAATTCGTAATAGACAATCCTGATTCATGAATGACTGTCGAGAGTCTTGTGACGATAGAGCCTTGCTCCAAAATTAGGGGAATGCTTGGTCCACCCGGAATGTACAATATCGCAGTCCTTAACTATTATGTTAAATTAGATATAGTAAAGAGAAATAAGAGGGAAAGTGTGAGATTTGGCGGTTGCTCTATAATAATTTTGGGACGACTGTAATTTCCATCTAGAGGGAAGATACGGCCCAATTTAAATTAAGGTACCCGTCTTACTTATGCAGGAATTACAGCTTTCTCTCATGTGACAATATTGTTACCTATATCTTATTTTCGGGATGAACAATTCGTAATTCTTTTGCAAATTTTGTAATCGCCTAGTTATGTTCACAAAAATCTTCAAATGTGCCTTTGAACAAAAATGGATTGTGGAATTCCGCCAGTCCGTGTTTATATGCCACCAACACTATAGGAAAAATGGTTTTACCAGGAGGGCAAAAAGTGATGAAGGGTTCCTGCCCAAAGCCCTTTTAATTGTTTTAAATATTTCTCGAAGAATAGGGTTCTTCGTGAGTGAAGGGAGAGGGACCCCTTTGTGATAAGAGTGAATGAACTCATGAATTTAGCCAAATATCTGGTAATTATTCCAGTTTTAAATCAGTTTCTTCGTGAATTTGAGTAGGAATTCCTCGTTAAATTAACCAAGATTATGTGGGTGCATAAACACGGAATCTGGTAAAATGTTAACAAGTTAGTTTTCAGAAAGTACTTAAGGTAAGTACGAGATTTGAAAGAGTTTGTCATTTTTATTGCATATATTTAACACTCATGTCTCATTTAAATACTGCAAATGAACTATCACTGCAGTGAACTTAATTCTAAACTCCTTATAAACATATGTGAAGCCTTTAAACATATTTCTAGCTATAATGTTTGTTATACTTATCCGCTTTACAAACTTTTTTGGCAATTAGTAAACAAGTTTGCACTGTTTTCCTTAAATTACTTGTTAAACAGAGCTCTATTGTTTGCATCTGTAATTGGCGATAAAAACGGATAATTTTCTTTGAAACAAAAAATCTCGGTCAAAAACAAAATCTTTCCACCCAATTTGGCAAGTTCAAATGCAGAAACAGGAATTGGTTTTGTCATTTATGCAATATGCACTGCTATCATTACGCAATGAACAATAGAATACGTTATCTCTACTTGAAGCTCAGAGGAATTCGAATTTGGAAGAAAACAGACCCAATGGATAATATTTTGACAGAATATCTTCCAGTCTTACTACATATATGTGCCCCACCGTGGCAGATCAGGTATTAGACTTAATCTTGCCTGTAGACCTTCAGTAAAATCTGTCTGAAGTGTCTTTCGGCGCTACATGATAAACTTACACTAAGTATCCTCAAGTAACAATGAAAGTACTATATCTCCGAGGTTGTACTTCCATGTAGCAACTTCCTATAAGGAGGGGGTTAGGTAAATGGGGAGGAAAGAAGAAGGGGTTGGATTGGTACTGGAACTAGGTTAGACATAAGTGTACCTTTATGTAACTTTTGAAATTATACTTAAAACATTTTCTTTGGTTTAATGCTTTCTGGGGCTGTGTTCTAGACAAACCGTCAAGGTTTTTCTTACACACTTCCCTTTACACAATTTTTTTTATATGATCCTAATGATCTTTTCACATGTACGGCACATTGTTGTGAAAAAGAAACAATAAATGAAATGAAATGAAATTATGCCGACTATGGGCCATATTGAGTTTTTAATACTGCTGCAAAGAGCTCTGTGAATTTTTATATTAAAATCATGGGCACATGAAATTTTGAAGTAATTCATAAATTTGGTCAAAGTGATCAAATTTCAATGAATAAATAAAATAAATTTTGGTAAAAATGATTGTAATTTAATTGCATATTAACCGACTTAATACCTGATCTTCCTTGAAGCATCGCATATGCTGAACTATTATAGTTAATCGGGGGAGCCAAATTTACAAAATTCGTGTCCCCTCTACCTATAATCGAAGATCGCTTTACACGTCAGTCCGTTGGATAAGGGGCAGCAGTTTTTATGATCATAATAACACTGCCATGGTAGCAAACCCTTGAGCATAGGAAGCATCATGGTTCTACTGGGTCTGCTTCAATAGCACTGGTAGGGGGCGACGTTCCATAGCCTTCTTGGTCTATTTTGAGGACGTGAAATATATGGGGACGGGACATTTTTGTATCTGAGCCCACTAAACAGACCCATAATCGAAACCATAGATTTGAGGGAAAGAATCAAGAGAGTGGGCCTATAATCGAAATTTAGATGAATGATTTCCCCATTATGCTATACTTAACCCCTCCCCGCGGTTACGGGCCTGGATGACCCAGATTCAATTTCTATATTTTATGCTCCGATCTTTGTTTATCGACGGAAACTTCTAACCTATTTTGAATGTATACTTTGTAAACGCAAAAGAGTGAAATTAGGACTGACTAATTTCATTACTGTATATGCAAAGGACTCTTGCTCGATTGGAATTGTTCAATCCACTATTGGATTGGTCCCAAATAATTATTTTTCTACAGTGATTTTTCACTCTAAAGGTTTACGAGAGAAGTTGAATTACTCAAACTGCAATGTCTAAATCAGTTATAAGTGCAAGCGAATCATATTATACAATACGAAGACATATCTGAAATAATTCTTTATATCAGAACCTTGTGTATGCACTTAAAAGTTATAGCTACCTGCACATTTTCTCGACAGGTTTTCGAAATTGAAATCACAGTTCTGTCCTCATATGTATTTTTTTTTTGGTAAGTGCTGATGACGATAATCCGCTTTAAACATTATTCTTAACTTTATTCTAAAAAGGAACATTTTTTTTTATTCAGAAATATTAATGGTACAAATTCTTTTAAATTATGTAGTATCATATTCAAAGCATGGGCCACGGAGCAAATTTTGCACGGGGGGGGGGGGGGTGGCTGGCTAATCAACAAAGCGGTCAAATATGTCTAACAATATAGTGGTAATGTAACTTGTAAGACGGCCCAAAATGCCTACGACAGGAAACGTGGGGAACTAAAGCCCCCACTTCCGTCACCGCAATGTCTTTTTGCACGTCTTAATGTCTTAAGAATTTCAACAATGGACCAGCTTTGCAAAATAACTCCCATACTTTGATAAGCATTGTTTCCTATTGTAAGATATTTTGCATTGCTAGAGTATAAAATACTTGGACCACGACTCCACTTTTTATAATTTGTCCGGCATTTTTCGCAGATGTAGTCCAATTAATGCAAACAGGGTGACTACTTGACCCAGAAATGTGCTTATAAGCTCACTTTTAATCCTATATTCGAGGTAAAATTGACCCAGATACTTTTATTTTTAGCTAAATTGGCACTTTCAAAGAATGTTAGCCGTGTTCAGTCGCAAGTAGATGATAAGATGGGGGTATACCCTTAGCAGAGCAGTCTATAGAAACTTCGTTACTTTACCTTTTTACGGACATATGAATGGCTTTTTAGATCTCCGCTACTTGCAAGAACACTCCCTGAAATTTCAGGCGCGGATCCAGACATTCCGGGGGGGGGGGGGGGGGGAGCTGACTTATGAGAAAGCAGTAGGTTTGAGGGAGTTGCACCTCTAATTTTTCGCATGTTTCATTGTTCATGCGACGAAAAGGGAAGGTCTGAGCCCCCCCCCCCTCCCCCCGATCCGCGCCTGCAGATGGTTGTGCATTTGAGAAAAGGGGAGAAGGAAACGGGGGCTACATAAGTGACTTTGCTTGTACATGGTAGTGAACATGGGACGCCTTTAGTATCCCATGCTTAACATATAAGAAATATTCACTGTAAAAAAGAACAGTTTATTTAAAGTGAAAATACTGACAGCTAGAATGCCGGCTACCGAACGTTATTTTACACTGATTTGCATCAGAAAGCCAGATCTTGTAGTGAGTTTAGAACCCATTTTCCCTGTATACAACACACTCAGGCCATTTTAAAATTCATAAATAAACTCACTTCATAGGTAAGGATAATATTGGATTTACGCAGAACTATAAAAATAACACTTCGAACACCAGAATCTGGGTCAATCCGTTAGTATTACAGGAAAATAATTATTTTCCAACAGTGCACCTATACCAGACTGCAAAAATTGTGGTTTAAGTTATTCTGAAGATCTTAATTAGTTTCCAGACATATCTGCAGATATCCCCTACTCTTCTTCTTCGATCTTTGGTAAAAGTTTGACTAACGAAATATTATTCCTTTAAATGGAATTTTAGGTCAAGTGTCTCCCCCGATTTTTTTATTAACTACTTTTTGTTGAGGAAGGTTAATTCTGTACATATGCCCATCTATCAAAAGAATTTATCACAGTCACTGTCATACTAACATATTTTGGGTTACCGTTAGTTTCCGGATCCGTTAGTTTCCTCTCCTATGAAACGTCAATTTCCTCCCCTAAAAACGTTAGTTTCCTCCCCTATGCTTGTCAATGGGGAATGATCTGATACACCTTTGATAACATTAGTTTCTTTGGGATAAACATCCTTAACTTGACATTTTCTATTCATATTTTGTAGAAAGTTTGTCGTGTACATTTTTTAATTTAGAGGTCTAGCATTTACAATTTTGAGGCCTACTCTGTCTAACATTAGGCCAAGGCATTAGGCCCTAAATTTGTCATTTGAGGCATACACATGTCACAACTTCACAAGCCCTTAGGTTATTGAGTAGCGTAGCATGTCTGTTTTGCCATTAAAACAGTGTCTTTTTTTTCTTTCAACAATAACAACTAAATTTTCCTTACTTGAAATTTAATTTACGAAAGGTTTTAGCGGAGGAAACTAACTTTTTGTAGGGGAGGAAACTAACGGGTCCGGAAACTAATGGAAATTTTTAGGGTAACTTAAGTTTTTGTTTTGGTAAAAAATTTCTAGCTGGGAGAACTCTTTTATTAAATACTCCAAGTTCAAATGAACCTAAAACTGTACTCGTCACTATTCACCGGCCCTGCGGGCTAGTCCGAGGTCAGTGGTCAAAAGCGAAGGGTGATCTCTCCTAACTGCCTGAATATTTGGCTTAGAGAAAACTGTATATGGCTATTTTCTGCTTTTAGAATCAATTTTCATGGTTCTCTTCTGCATAAAATATTCCCTCAAAGGCTCAAACTAGTTGTACTACCCAGCTCTCCAGTCCCCGTCCCCTTTCATCCTCAGTCGCATTTTTATGGCCAGGTATCATGCTGAGCACAAAACCTGGAGGGCTATTTGTGAAAACAGAATCATTGATATAATAAACATAAAATTGGGCTTCACTGGAACTTGATATAATATAAATTATATATAGGCCTATACATTCATCAACAAAGATTATACTATGAGTCATTAGAAATTTATTTTCCTAATTTAAACGTTTTAAGCGTTTTCACATTTTTCATTTTTTTTTTTCAAATCAATACATCATCGGTACGGACATCAAGATTTACTTATCAATTTATCATAAATAATAGGAGAGTTTGGACTGGGTATATCTGATACAGGCTACTCAGCTTTTAAATTAATGTGTTTAAAAATATGAGTACTGGACTACGTAAATAACTCATAAAAAGGAAACACACTTTGTGTTACTTTGAGTTCCATTCATAAAAAGTTACCATGATTACTATGGACAAGTTAGTTTAGGTTATAGGTTAGGTTAGGTTAGTTTAGGTTAGGTAAGGTTAGGTTAGGTTAGGTTAGGTTAGTTTAGGTTAGGTTAGGTTAGTTTAGGTTAGATTAGGTTAGGTTAGTTTAGGTTAGGATAGGTTACGTAAAACTGGGTTTTACATATCAGCTTGTAACACTTTGCTTTAATCTACGGTTCACGTTATTTTTTTCCAATTCTGGGATACTGGAGTATCCCTACTCCATTGTCTGTGCGGAGCATCTTCCACAACGGCAGTAGATCCATTTTAAAGTCACGCTTGCTTGGCAAAATACATTCTTATCTTTGACAGTGTTAACATCAAAGCTATCAAATTAGAAAATAGTTGAGAGTCAAAATAAAAACTCAAATAAGGGGACCGTTAAGGGTCAGTTTATTTTTATGTTGTTCGACATGCACCCGTCATCCGGTATTATCGGTCTATCGCCTGAGTGGCTGGCAAATGGTCCACAGTCAAACTGGCGAAAACAATGTTTCAGTTTGTGTCGCAATGATGCGGTAGTGCATAATAATTGTCTTCTTTTTTGTAATCTGTCTTATAGTCCCTTTATTACGAAAATGCAACAGGATAATGTGATATATGTCATTAAACCACAAAATTCAGAATTCTTTAACCAAAGTGAAGCCTCTATTTAAATTAAAATGACCACACCTGAATCAAGTAACAGCTAGTAGGGTTCATACCTCTTCTTCATTATTATTGTAATCCGATAATTATGACAATCGCAAACACAGAGACGTTTGTAGGGAAATCTCCCTGCGTGGCATTACAAAGAGTGTGTAGGCTCGCTGATGGGCACTTTTCAACTAGGATTTCTTGATTGGCTGTTGCCATTGTATTATATCGATGGTATTCTTTGTTAGCGTTAGGAATTAGTTTGGGGATTAACTCAATTGTTAGCCAATTGGGAAATTTCATGTTAAACAGTGCACATTGGCTCGTTTTCTGTTTTGCCTTGCCTTGTTTTTGTGCACCCTAAAAACATCCTGGTTAAATTTAACCAGGATCGGGGTCAATAATTTTCCATACATTTGCTGGTTAAAATAACGCGGAAATCCTGGTCAAAATTAACATTCTCCTTGTTAAATTAACGACTGGTTAGAAATCCTTATAAGAATTTAACATTTTCCTGGTTTATTTTTTTTTTCTTTCTTTCTTTCTTTCTTTCTTTCTTTTTAACCACGAAATGTATGGTTAATTTAACCAGGATGTTTTTAGAGTGTGTATTTAGAAATAAACAGCAAAAATGTCATTGAAGAGTTAAGAAAATTTGAATTCCATTAGCAAATACAAAAGAAATAATCAGTTTCTATGCGCAGTTTACAATATTATATAGGAAACTGTTCTGAAAAATTGTAATTACCGTGGTTGACAGAAAAGAAATATAAAATCGTTTAATACGATTGTTTAAATTTCTTAGACTATTTAAATATTTACATGTCATAAGTATATATTTGTGTTTAAATATTTTCCCTGTCAAACATGAACACTTGAAATAAATCTGGTAATATGTAGAGTGAGGGAATTCATCATGAATATTCGTTGCAGAATCAGTAAATTAAAATTTGCTCCAATTTTCAACAAAAAAGTTTGGTCGGTTGCATGTAGTAGAAGTTTTGATAGAAATTAATTTACATCTTTGTGTGCCTGTTTTCGTCACAATTAACAAACTCCTCGAATAGACCATGAAAAAGAACAGAAAATATTAAATAGGCTATCTAGCCTTTAACCTATTCATCATGTAAATGTATTGAAATGTACGATGTGTTTTTTTTTTCTTCTTTTTTTGCGACTTGACTTGCTACCCCAATATTTTACCCCTTTTGAATCGCAACCACACATCTTTTCAAAATCGTCAAAATAGGTTATTAATTTTTCTACCCAACTTTTTGGTTCCTTGTGTAACAAAGGAACCTATGCAGTCACCTTGGCGTATGTATGTGTGTGTGTGTGTGTGTGTGTGTGTGTGTGTGTGTATGTGACGGATTGGAATGCGAGGTATGTGGTGCGATAACTCAATAACCGAGTGATCAATTTTTTTCAAACTTGGTATGTATGTAGATGTTGTGGAGTAGATGTGCCCTATCGTTTTTGGTGGAGGTCAAAGGTCACTGGTGATCACCAGAGGCCAAAAACTGAATTTCTGTTAGTAGCTGTAACTCAGTATCCGTTGTTCAAGCAGTGGCATCATTTTAGGATAAGTTAGATTGGTAGGAGGTGAAAATGTTGGTACATTAACCAAAATAATTGGAAAGGGTCAAAAGCTCAAAAAGTAATGTTTTATTGATATCTTGCCACTGAAACATTTTAGAGGGGTGGTGTAATGGAGATTTGTGTTCGTCTAAGTGAAATGCACGTGATGACCCCCCTTGACCTCACTTGACCTCATTTGACCTTTTGACCTTTGTGACTTTTTTGTGACTTTTTTGTGACGTCAAGATTTGTCTTGATCAGACGAACCAAAAAGGCTATTACACTACCCTCCTACAATGTTTGTTACTTGAGTTACTGACATTTAAATGACAGGCTAGTGTGTACATGTAGGTCATATGTAGGCCTATTGCAATGCCAGGTATGCGGTGCAATTACTCAATAACCAAGTAACATAGTGGAAATAATGGAAAGTTGTGTTCGTCTAAGTAAAGTGCACGTGATGACTCTTTGGGTCTTTGTTCAATTGGTTTAAAAGTCCAGCTGAAGTTTAATGCCTTTAGACAAATGCAATGTATAAAAGAAAAGAAGAATTATAACCCCCTCTCAGTCTAAAAGCAGTTTAGTTAACAATCAGGACAGTAATGCAATTATTATTAAAAACAACCTTTTCCTCACATACAGTATTGAATAAAGTTATTCACAGTGCAAGCTAAGATTCCAATTTCAATAGTAAAATATGAAAGCAGTTTCTCTTCTTTACCTCTGCTTTTACCCTAGGGACTACAATGCTGTTTCTAACACCCTCTTTAGGTTAAAAGGTCAAGTTGAAAGTCATTTATTAGATTCTACAGAGCTATGTTTGTTTCTTGGTCTTCTAGCCAAATTGTGAAGAAGTAATTGGTGGTAATAAATCACTATCGGGCTGCCTTTAGTAGCAGAATTGTGGGCTTTTCCTTATTTTTGCTTTTCAGGCAAACACATTGGGTAGTCTAAAGGACAACCATGACATAATTTCTAGTCATCCATCATAAATTTTGGTGGTCAGGAATGACCAGATGACTGTTAAATTTCTTTGGTGCAGAAGAGACTGTGTTTATTTAAAATCAGTTTTGATCTACTTTGACTGTATTTGACCTTTGTGACTTCTTTTTAAGGTCTGGATTTGAATTGTTGAGATTGACCAAAAAGGCAATTAACTAACCTCCTATACTACCCCAAACTCAAGTAAATGACATTTTAGTGAAAGGTGATGAATGTATTTGTCGCATGGAAGTGGGCAGTGTGCAGTGTGATAATTTGAAAAGTTTAGTGTTCCATTTCTCTCAAACGGCAAGTGCTTGTATAATTTTGAAATTTAATGTGCCCCTATGTTTTTGGGTGATGGCCCAAAGTCATTGGGGTTAAAGGTGCAAATTATGCCTTACCTTGGGACTACCTTAATACAATATCATCTTTAATGCAAGGGACCATAGTGCCCTTGGGCTCTTGTTTAAGTTTCACTCCCAACTTTTACAAAATTTACCTTTATATGTAAAACGTTTTAGGCAGAACAGGTGCCTTTCTTAGATTTAATTAGAACACATATCAAAATCACATATTTTTAAAGTATAATATACTTCAAAATGAAGACTTTCATGTCTAAAAATGTTTATGTGGGTGGTAACTTACAAGGTTTGCCAAACTTTTAAATACATAAAAAGTACAAATTTACAAGAAAGATGTTTAATCATCCATCACAAATCCACTTGTACCTTGTCGTCTTTATACTGTCAACATTCGACTTGAAATGAGTTCAAACGACAAAAATTAAAGCCTAAAAACAGAGTTTCAGGGGATTAAATTCGAAAACCCCAAGGTTCCATTTTCGTCAAAGTTGTGCGAACCCGCTTCCCCCACCTTTCCCATCTAACATGGGACTTCCGGCTATGGCAAATACTGATTGAGTCTATATCTTTGACTTTTTATCTGGGAGTTAAATTTGTCAACAAGTCTCGGGCAGCATGGTCAAGGTCCGCTTACTCCCGTTGTGTCTCAGTTTACCCATATGCGTTAGAAATATGTTGGGTGACAAACCAGCGGCACTTCTTAATTACTCCGTTGCGTTTGGTGTCTGTATATAGTGGTACATAAATACTTAGTCAGTGGCGCAGTCAGGGTTTTAACATTGGCAGTTGGGTCCACAATACAAAAGTGTACATTTTAAATTTCTCCACGCTGGTACCTGTGGCACGGTTTTTCCGCGTCGGAACATGTCCCCTCGTGCTACCCTCCCCTTGTAGCTCTGTCACTGCTCATAGCTTACCGGAAATGGTTTCAGTTTAATTTAAATGGATGGCAGACACCATTCACTTGTATTGGTGGCATTGATTCACCCACTTCGCGAAAGCCACATCATTCATTATGTAAACCAATATTCCATTTCCATGTAAAAGATTGCTGCTAATTTTTCTACCTCAACATAACGGAAACCGGTCTTCTCCTCGCTATCCATGATATACAACGGATGCTCCCACGGGCCCTATAACACTTTCACAATTTGTCCCAGTTGGGATCGTATTTTCACTTGACAATAGTTGTCTCTGATCACTTCTCTTCCAATCAAATCAGCTATCATTCAGTCCACCCATCACTTCTCCAATCATCATTATCGTAACCCTTGGAAACACCAGCGGCAACCCTTAGATAAGCACGCACGTCATAAAACCATGCTTCTTTTTCTCAAAGTTACAAAACTTTTATGCCACTCTAATTATTTCTAATGTTCCTCCGCCAAAATGCATAAAATGTCCAGGAGGGAGATTTTGAAAGGATGATAAGCGGCGCGTTAACCGTTAGAGAGGCACGTTCGACTGGCTTTTTGAGAGATTATAGCTTAACTTTGCTACGTAGAGGAAGCACGTTTTAGGTTTAGGACCGGCGGTACAACACAATTAAAGTTGGCCGATTTCCGATATGCTTTATTATGCAGTTAAACCAGTTAGCAAAAGAAAAATCCCGATGACATATTAAAATTATTTGGTTGACAATTTCTAGTTTTTAGCAAATCTGGCTGAAGGGGAACTTTACAGATGAGTTAAACCTTTTCGATATCATTTTTAAACTACATCAAAACCTAGAAAAAGATAAGTAATGCCATTTCACCTTCCCCATTCTCCTCCAGGAATAGATGAATCCGGACAGCAAGTGATGGTCTGATTTCAGTCGGCCCATAACTGGGGTCTATTACCTTTTGATCTTCCAATTTCCTCACTTACCTGTATCATGTACACTAAATTGTATCTTGATTGCCTCAATTTTACTGAATAGGAGGGTTTGAAATTCATTTACACAATAAATGAAGGCGATTTAAGTCTGATGGACCCCGTTAATGGCTGCCTACAATCACTACACGCAAGCGCTGATCGGATTCGTCTATATATCGGAAAAATGCATACTCTGATCTTATTACTCCGATATACAAGGAAGACATGATGCTAATAGTTATGAAGGAAAATTTGTGATACTAATACGGAATACCAAGGTGTAAGATTTGAAACAATGTTTTAAGGTATCCAAAGATAAACGTTTTATCCCTCTCTGATAAAGCGACGCATTTTATCTTTGCCTTTTTGTAACATTCAAGTAGGTCCAGAACTTCTGTATTAATAAAAAATTCTAGGAGATAATACTTAAATAAAATTTTGCAGTTTTATGGCAAATAGTCAAATGCATTGAGACAATGATAAAATTAAATTTTCTTGAGGTCGAAGAAAATGAGGGGACGTCGTTCCGCCTGGAACTCTTGGTTAAGAGCTTCCGTATTTCCATTCATGTGTTTTTTAAAGGGAAAATGAACTCACCCCAATATGGATTGGTATATAGTAGTCTGTCGTGTTTCTTCATTTGCTCTTTGAGAGTCATATGACAATATTTTACCAACTAAATTTTGAAACGTAGGGCATTACCTCATTGGTTTAAATTGCGTTATCAGATTATTAATTATTAAAATAAAAAAAAAACCCAGTGAAGGGTACTTTAAAGTGAAATAAGAAGAAATGTTTGGGATGTAGCTGTTGTTCCAAAATAAATTTCGGGCCTCTGCTTTTGCCCTTTTTAATGAAAAATATATTAAACGGACCGATAAAAAAATTAAAAAAAAGGAAAGAATTAAAAACTCGGTGATATAATGACAAATATATTATCTGCCCTGGTAACCAAACGAAAAATGAAACTTTGTAAGTGGATGTTAATTTTTGTCAAGGTAATTAATCATTGTACTCAAAAAAAGGAGGGCGGTAAACACGATAAAGAGACTGACTGTGAGGAATCAGGACGGAGTTACCAGAGAACACCTCGTTTGACAACTGAAGAAGCCTTTTTCTTTTTTTGGTATATTGCTACAACTTTAACAAAATGATAACTCGTGTACCTTACCATACTGATATATTGTAGAAATTTCAAGCATTGTGAACATCTTTCTGCACAGTTTTAACTAAAAATTAAGTCATGAATTACATTTACATTCATCCCCACGTAAAGTGAGTTTTCCACGACCTTAGAAAATTCCGGGTGCTCTTTGCTTATCCTGAGATAGAAGTCCAGAGGGGAATTACTATTCTCTGTTAAACTTTAAAGATAGTTCTCAGTGATATAACAACTGAATAGGCATTAGCAACCACCACATCCGACGGAGGAAAAGTCTACATACACCTGTAGGGGTTGCTCTCAAACATGGCTGAAATACACCACGTGAAAAGCTCCTATGACGTCACGTGAAAACTACCTATTCATGGGTGCACATGAATCCTGTACTCATACTATAACACTATCCTACCGCTTGAAATGAAGATAATAAATGTAAATGTTATGATTACCTGAAATAATTTGAAAAACCGTGTTTTGTTTTAAAAGTTGGTCTAAACATGGGAAAAGGACAAAGAGTATAGCTGAGGCCTCCTACTCTATTCAACATCAGCAGTAGCTGTTAAAATGTTGTAACCGTGTTTTGGAACTTCTGTCTATTAATTATTCCTCTGTTTGCAACTAAACCGAACCGCCAATTGAAAGTTTGAGACATTGCTGTTTTCAAGAGGGTGGCGCTGAACCAAAAATAAAGTTTGACAAAGTTGAGTGTAGAATGAATAGATTAAGTGGCAGTGGGGTATAAGTCAGCAGGTCAGAAATTCAAGCATTCGTCTTCACTCCATTGCTGAAATATAAAATGCAGTAAATTTTTGATTTTGAATACATGGTTAAAAATTCATGATGTCTTTCTGGTTTCAAAACTCTCGTAAATGTAGTACCTGAAGCTTCGTTTCCATTTGAAAGAAAAACAACACTATATGACCCAGTAAAGGTCGTATATTCATCTCGTATAGAGGATCGTGCAAAACAAAGCTATACTATAAAGATATGGAGGTTATCAATAATTTGTTATATCCTTAACGTCTATTGGTCCATAAGTGTCAGGTGGCCCTCCGTTAAATCCAGAAACTCACAATAATGGATAAACGCACTTATCGTTATGCAACCTGTATACTCCATTTTACTCTGGACCGCTGCGCTTTTGGATAATGGTAAAGCTATACTATAAAGATTATGGAGGTTATCAATTATCAGACTTTATAATATCCTTAACGTCTATTGGTCGATAAGTGTCAGGTGACCCTCCGTTAAATCCAAAAACTCACAATAATGGATAAACGCACTTATATTTATGCAATTTGTATACTCCATTTTACTCTGGACCGCTGCGCTTTTGTATAATGGTTTCTTAACAATGGAATTTAATTTCATTTTATTCGTTTAACCCAATTAAGTGTTATATACAGCTCTGGACCTGTGCATTAAATCACGATAATGCGCTCACTGGATGACTTCATGTACTCGGGCTGCCCCTCAGCTCATATATCGCTTGCATTAACCTCACATTGTGCATTATCTTGGGCTAATTCAAGGTCTTTCCTTGTTGGCCCTCTGTAGGCTGGTGGTTGTAGAATACGCTCAAGGTATTTCCCGCCTGCCGTAAAATCATCCGAATGAAGGGAAACCAAACTGGAACTTGAGTAGTGTAATAGTGCATTACAAAATGTAGTACGATTTATCATTTTCAATTGAGTGAGGAAACTGTAATTTATGTGAACATGACAGTTTGACCCAACAGAAGTTCACGTTTTACTCGTCTATATTAACGTATATTTCTATCCTAGGTTTTTCCTTCACAGCAACTTTAAATCGAATGCAGGCAATGAGGCTTTGAACATTTTACATTGCTTTCAAAATGTAGTTTAACGTGAAACGGGAAGTACACTCTAAAAGCAAAAAGGTGAACTCACTCACTCTTTAAAGGAGTCAAAAGTGTGAGTGAGTTCACTCCATTAGAGTGTTAATCCACTTCAGGAAGGGTGCAATTTACTCGAATAAGAGTAAAAATCACTTCGAGAGTAGTGAAAACACACTCTTTGGCGAGCACCTGCAATGGTCACTCGTTTTAAAGATTGATCAATGTAGGCACTTCATCAAGAGTCACTCTTCGCAGAGTGACTTTCTCTCTACTTGGAGTGATATAAAATTTTAATGGAATGAACTC
Source organism: Holothuria scabra (assembly GCA_037179385.1). NCBI lineage: Eukaryota > Metazoa > Echinodermata > Holothuroidea > Aspidochirotida > Holothuriidae > Holothuria > Holothuria scabra. Next base: position 21,708,917 of record CM074191.1, read on the forward strand.
ACAATTTTCACTCTATTAGAGAGTGAATTAGTTCACTCGTTTGCTTTAAGTGCATTGGGAGACGGACTTACAACATTGAGGTTGAAGAAGAATATTAAGGGGATGACCCTAAAGAGGCTCATTGAGTTGATGTCGATTACCTAATGAGAGTCTTAAAGGGTCATTACCACATAACAATGCTTATAGTTAGCATAACAAGTCAAGTTTCAAGTCCAAAAGTCACAGAAAACGTTAAAATTTTGAATTTTCTAGGGTCCTGACTTGTAACAGTTTTGTACATAATTTGAAAAAGTGTCTGGTCACGAATTTTTGAAAACCGACTTCAACCGTTAAATACTCACTCATAAAACAGTAATTTGTATATAGGGTATGGGGATTGTCTAAGATTGACCATTTGTCATTGGAAGAAAACTCAACAGGTTTGGAAAAATTTGTTGAATTTCATGCACCAACTCAATGAGCCGCTTCAATAGATGCCTTAAAAACACATTCAACCAGGGGTAACATAGAAATTCCCCACTCAGGTACATGATAGGTTTGGGTGTTTTCTCACTACAGAAGCCCCGACTGTGGTTCGTGTTTTAGTTACTGCGTGTGTTAAACTGTGAATAGTAAATACTTGTGACGCGGTTTAGCTATAAGATGGTAGAGTCAAGTTCGCCGGCAATGTCATCTACGATTTCATGTAGGACCTCCTTTGTCCATGAAAAAAGTTTATTTTGCATGGGCCCTGACGTCCGTACTGGAGAAGAAAGTCACCAGCTGGCGACTGTTCAAACATGAGATGTCCAGGACAGCGATTGCTTGCAAAACGGCGGCATCTTCAAAACAGAAATACTCAAATAAATTTTGATGGGTTCAAGTCTATCCTTTGTTGTCTATAAGTGACGTCATCAAATGAACTTTAAGTGCAGCCAGCTTCTGACAAAACATTCCCCGCCTGTAAATCCCAATCAGTTGCCAAGAAACCGTGCTTCCTCCCTCTACCATGATGAACCATGTTGTTTTTACACTTTCACTATTTACTCAAGCTATACCTCCTTCCAGGCAGAAATGTAACTTTGAAATTTTATATCAGTAGAAGACCACTGTTTTGTGTGTATAAGCAAAAACAGTGCCTTCTAGAAACGGCGGTCCGTCACTTATCCCTGCTGAGCAGACGTCTAGTATTCACACATCGAGACGGAAAAGTGTTTTACTTTGTGTAACACTGCCTCATACAGGATATATCAACAACCAGCTTCGCAGTATCTTCATCCCCTTGACACCCACAAGTCTGTGTGTTCTCTCCGGTCTGTACGCAAGATGTCGTCCTACTCACGTCTCGCGGGTCGGGTTTTAAAATGTTGTTTGGATTGCCCTGAAAGGATTCGGAAAATAGGGAGCTCATTTTCTCTAAATCTTATAAAAATGAAGTCTTAATTAAAATTTTATAACGTGTTCGGAAGCCTTAATCTATTAGGTTTTAATGCCCAGGGCAGATTAATGTGATCTAAATGTGATATATTTAATTACCGGATTTGAGTTTGGCATATATTTCACAACATTCTAAATGCGAGGAAATAATCCGAATGACGCGACCTAAATACCTTGCAGTTGATCATATACTTTTGATTCAATTGATGAGGCCTACCACTTTTTACATTTGCACTGTAGTCATATCAGTTTGGAGGCCCATTCTAAAAATAAAAAGAGTGAAATTTAACTGTTGAGAAGAGGGAACGTTGAAAAGTTCACTTGAAAAAGTGGAAATTCACTCCGAGAAGAGTGAAAGTCACTCCAAAAGAGCGAAGTTTCACTCGTGATAGAGTTCCCTCAGAAACCACTTTTAAAAAAGAGTGATCTCTGATAGCACTCGTTTTTCACTCTTCTTGGAGTGAGTTTTACTACTCTTGGAGTGAATGAACAATCTAATGGAGTGAATTCCCACTTTTGACTCTATTAAAGAGTGATTTAATTTACTCTTTGGTGTTTAGATTGCAACTTTGTTCAGTTCTTCCCACTAAGGTGAAGGGAACTAACTGTCTCTACTACGAATCCAAGAGGAAAAAATCTTGTGAAGCCCTGCTGATATTCTTTCTAGATCTAGCACAGTGATAGTTATTGCAACACCTACCCCAGAGTCAGCCCAGCGGGTAGCTATATCCCAATCTTTTCCTGATTTAACCGTTCAGGTTTACAAGTTCCTTGATTTGAGAGCGGCCCAGTTTCCTGGGGTTTTCTCCGGGGCATTTGGGGGGGGGGGGGGATTCGTGTAAGTTATCTCAGTCTTGCCATTAAATTAAGTGATCGTGATAATAGAAAATTTTCCTCACCGGCGAGACCGCACAACTCTTTAAAGGGAGGAATCAGTTCCCCCAAAATTATTTTGAAACAACAGCCACGTTCCGCGGATTTCTTCTTACTTCGGTTCCAAGTAACTTTCACGGTAATTGTAAAGACTTCAACAATGCATAATTAAGGTAAACCAATGAGTTACTCTTCTCAATTTCATAATTTAGTGAGAAAACTGTTGTTACATGTTTCTCGATAGCCAATCATAACACACGGCAGAGTACCACATCAATCCAAATCGGGGTTACTGAAATCCCCCTTTTAAGTAAACTTCTTTTCTGACAGGTCTCTCATGAATACCCTTGAAATCTACATTACTTACAATAACATGTGTTAAGGAGATGGCAATGTTAAAGTGTAACTCAAGTCAAAAAATTCAAAAATCATTTTTAAAGACCATGAAAAAACTATATAGGTTCTAATAGTCCAACTCCCATCTTCATAGGGCATTCCTGAGCTGAGATAAAAATTGTTGAAATTTAAAATGGTACATTGCGCAATAATTTGTGATGTCATTGTTGCACTGCTCAAATTACAAGCTTTGCATTTTTTTGTTTTTCTGAAAGTTACTGAACCTTGCACCAAGGTGTGATAGCACTCTTACTCTTATGGGATGATGTAATTAATTCTGTGCAACATGCGATGCAAGCAAACAGGAAGTGTTCAAGGTCATGAAAACGTTTTTTTATTTTAAAGGGAAGCAAAACAGGTGATGTGAGTTGCACAACAAGAAAGTCACAAATTATTGCGCAATGGACTATTTTTTTTTTTTTTGACTTATTAAACTTTAAAATTTTACATCTTACCTCAGGAATTTACTATGAAGATGGGAGTTGGACTGTTAGAATTCACTTTTCATGATCTTTAATATACATTTTTGATTTTTTGACGTGAGGTACACTTTAAATTTAAAAAAAAAAAACTGTTTAAAGGTAACGTACTTTTGAAGTCTAAAATGTATGCCTTCATATTTAACCGTTCATCTATTTATACAACAAGCTTAATCGTGTTTCAGTTCCCTCTTTTGCCTGTAAAAATAACCTAACTGTTGTGTTCACCTACTTCCGTTTGTAAATCACTTGTTTTTGTTATCAATGTAGGTATCTAGAGCGCCTAAAGCCATATTCGTGCGAAACATGTACAAACGTGTGGTCTTTTCCAATATGTACAGGTTTTGCTGGTGTAAGGGATAACCTATACCTTTTTTCTCATCGCCGTATTTTTGTGTTTTTTTTTTTTTTTTTGAGAAAAGTTGAAAGTAATTATCACAAATTGCTATACATTACTCCTGTCTCAAAGAGGAGAAATTTAACCATAAGTCAAAAAGTTTCAAGGTGACTTACTTTTTTCTTTTCTTAAGCGTAGGCCTTAAAAAATATATTCGAGCAAAGCTTCATACTAAGAAGTGTTCGGTTTTGCTAGCTATTAAGATTGCAAAGAAACAGAGGATAACATTAACCATATATGGCATGTCCCTCCCTAGACATCACATGACTTACATATTGAGCTCATGTTTTATGTGCACGATGAAACGTAAATTAGAAATAACCCTGTAAAATGGTCAATTTTTTGACGGATTTTGGGCGCAATTTTGGTGGCAATTTTTGCCTTATTTATGCTCGTTACATAAAATACCCACCTTATTCATTTTCATGTCACACGACTTTTAATAGGAGCTCTAATTTCTAAGAGATAACACTAATTTACAATAACGCAATTTGCGCTAATTTGTGGGAAGTATTGAGTTGCAACAGTATTATGAAGCCGAGAACTTCTTAACTTCCATGCAGACAGTCAAGGACTTTCAACTGTATGAAGTTATTTAGGTAGATGAGATATAAGACTTAGTTTATCACCAATTGGTTTACGTGCACCGGGCCGGCAAAGACCCTTTCCCCCAGTTGTGTTTTATTGGCTGTTTTCCCTACTCTATCCCAGGTTCCATATTTAGTCTTCGGTATGAACGACGACAAACTCCAGACCTCCCGGTTGCAAGTCGGATGTTCTAACTACTTGACAATGCAGTCGGTCCGGTTACATAAAAGTTCAGTTAAAGGGGAAGTTAAAGCAAAAAATTAATTTTCACATGTGAAAGAAAAACTAAATCTACTCAGTGATGTCGTCAAATTTTCATTCAAATCAGACTTGTATTTCTAGAGATATCAACAAATGAAGTTACTAGACTTGTTATCCAAAGTGATATTGAGGGCAGCAGAGATTATACACCTTCCTCACATTGACAAGGAATGCTTTGTTTCCCTTTGTTTTCTTAGGTTTTCTTGTTGACCTTGGCGTTAATAGGAAAAGGACCTCCCCATGGGGATTGCAAAGTTTGAAAAGTCTCATTCCACTTATGCAACCACATTTTGATAATATGGGATTGTTGAGGAGAAAATAGGCTGTAAAGTGTAAAGAAAAGAAAAGACTGTCCATGAATGTCGGATATGATGTCATTGGTGCTTGCTTCAAGTTCTCTGTGTGTTAAAAATGTGACAAATTTACTTGTTCATATTTTTAGGACCAAACATCATATTTTAAGCAAATTTCACCAAAATGCTTAAAATAACTACCCCTCCAACATATCAAAACTTGATATGAGCTTAAACCCTCACCCTCTCATCACAAAATTAGACCTGTTTTTTGTCAAGTGTTGGTAACAAAGCTGCATAAGTTTAAAAAAAGGAAAAGATGTTGTGTTATAAAAGACGTAGAAATGCGAGAAGGGGCGTCTCCGGGGCAGAGTCGGGCTCTAAATTGTTGCTAATTTTTAGTTATGTTCTGATATTATTATATTTGGAAAATAAGTTTGCCTCTTATGCCATCAGATGTCCTCATCTCCTTTATAGCATCTCACAACTGAATTTCAAAAAGCGGTTTCGTGTTTTGTTTTCACACGGTCATCTCAAATTTTCCATAATTAACAAGTGGTCAAATATTAATTCTAATCCTTTATCCGTAAATGAGCTGAAGTATTAACTGCTAAAATGTAAATCGTAACCAAAAAATGTCTTTTCATTTATTTAAGTTCCTGTTACTTTACATCAGTTACCAAAGAGAGCTGAACAGTAAGAAAGAGGTACGGTACAAATGTACAAACATATCTATCAAGCCTGCAGCTTTCAATTTTGACTATTTTTGAATAGACTCTGTTGACGTATAACTCAGGTCATCAATTATGACTGTTGACATTTTGTTAGTAGAAGGATTGAAAGTGGATGGAATCATTTCTTTTTGTAATCGGTAGGTGGTCTTGATTTATTCGGCTTCTAAAGTGACTGTAGATAATAAATCAAAATTCTCAAACAGATAATCATACAAAAATACTTAAACTAGAACAATAGAACACGTATTTAGGATAAGTATATTTGTTTACGAAGCTTAAGAGCAATGAACCATGATAATACGGTTGAATTATATGGAACGCAGAGGGGGTTTTGACTCCGGAATATTTACAAGGAGGAACGAATCGGACAAGCTGGATACCCTCATGAGCAATTTTAAGACAATGCCATGTTGCAGCTGAGGCACAGTGAGGGAAGAGGACCCTTCCCCCTTTCGGAAGGATGTTCCCAAGTTCGAAGGGGGAAGGGGTATTAATGACACTCTAAAAATTATAAAGTGAAAATCAAAAGAGAAATCAAAAGAGAAATTACACTCAAAAAAGAAAAAGGGGTGAAATTCACTCCTAACAGAAAAAAGTTTGGGGCGATGCGCACTGTTTAACAAGTGCGGGGGGGGGGGGGGGGGGGGTATTCACTCTTAATGGAGTGCCCACATGAAGCCACGGGTAGATGCGCACTGTTTACAGGGTTTAACAGGGTGTTTCTTGATTGGCCGTTTCCATTGTACTGTATCGATCGTATTCTTTGTTAGGTTTAGGGATCAGGCTAGGGATTAGCGCTGTCCTTGGAGACCCACTCTAAAAAACAAAAAGAAAAGAAAAGAGTGATTCCTGATGGCACACGTTAAAGAGTGAATTTTCACTATTCTTGGAGTGAATTTCACTCTTTTCGAGTGAGTTTTACTATTCTTGGAGTGAATGAATTCTATAACGGAGTGAATTTACACTTTTCACTCAATAAAAGATTGACTAAATTCACTCTTTGGTTATTAGAGTGTACAGGGTGGTACGTATAAGCCCAGACAATTTGTTGGTTTGGTTTTCCTACCAAAGTCAGTAGATTCTCGAAAGATCAACTTTCTCCAATGTTCAGCAACAAAACCATCAGAAAATGACTTTTTAATAGAAACTTATTGTGGGGGTTTTGAGGGTTAGTTCTGGTCTTGTAATCTTAGTCCTTACCCTTCCATTTAGTTTATTGAATATTCCGTCCTTTTTCTCTTATATTCTTTTTTCTTTATGCTTATTTGTGTTTGCAACACAGCTTCTCTAGATAACATGTTTTTTTTGTAATGGGGGAGTAGAACTCTCGACAAGCCCCTCAGGGTTTTCTAATTTTACTTCCATTTACTTTAGTGTTATATATGTATTCATTATTTTGTGTATCAGTACATTTTGATGATGCAGAAAAACAAATAAACGAAACGAAACGAAACCTCAACTATTTGTCACAGTTAGCCATCCACTACATTCCCTTTTCATTCTTTCTTTAATGTTTTGGTTATTGCACCTCTATTGGAGTTTGGAATCCCTGCCCTACCCCACCCCTCCGAGGTGCTTGTTTAACTTGTTGGACAAATCCTGGTGTCACCTTTAACAGTGGTTTTAATATCACTTGTCCTTCAGCTCGTTGTTGCTAATGGGATCAGATACATGGGTGTGGGGTTGGATATGGTTATGGGAGTTTTTATAATACAGACCGATAGCAAATGTTGTCTGATTTAAAGAATGACACATAATTAAAATATTAATACCTTCTTTTAGACAAACTTCATTATTTACCCTGCAACTGAGTTTGTTTCATTCAACTCACAGATAGTCTTTAGATCGTGAAATGTACCCCTTTTCTCTTTAAAGTACAATACCCTTTTCCTAACTCAAGATAACTCATTTTAAAGATTGGTTATTTTAGATAAAGTTCATGAAAATATCAAGAGTTTTAATTATCGATATAGAGGTTTTGCAGGTAAATGATGAACAAAGTCATTTCCTCAAGCTACTGGAAATCGAATTGATCAATATAAGAAACACCGAAAAAAATCAAGTTCTCGAATTTTGTGATTAGAGTCATAGGCTACTCAACTCATGTGGTAAATGTGGTAAATTTGGCCACTCACGACGAGTTAACAAGCAGGTGTTTCAATATAATACGTCGCATATTACCAGTATTATTCCTGTTTGTTGTCAATGGTTGCATTCTCAGATTAGTTGAACTACTAATATAAACGGTATTCTTTACACTGAGAGCGTAAATATCATTATAATTATTATATATATTGCGTTTAAAATGCTCCAACATAACATTAAAAGTAAATGGCGGTTAGACATTTTCAAATCTTTCAGTCTCAACAATAAACCTTAGCAATAGTTTTATATCCTCAAAATATTATGCCCAAGAAGATTAATGGAAGTTGAATCTTTTGAAATGTTGAGAGTCTGGGTGAATAAATTATTCTTCAGCAAACAGACAACTGAATTTCTATCTGAGGGAAACTTATTTCTTGAAAGGAAGGCTACCATACTGCCTTATTTGTAGTTATTTATCACTCTTTGCCAATTAATATTGGTTTTAAAATGATGAAATTTCATGGTAAAACAAACGCAGTATTTCCCTTAAAGACGTCCTGGTTCCTGTGTCTTATTTGTGCATCCACTGCGTGCTCTTATCTCTCCTTTGTGTACCTAAGCTCAGAATTCCGACAGAAAACACAAAGGGGGGTTAATTACTGCTAAACCTCAAGTCCAAATTGAAGATGTCCTAGGTTTAAGTTAAGAGTGGGTTCATTGGGACAATAGCTTGCTTCAAGGCCCCTGTAAGGTTCAATTGGAAGGGATTTAGAGGCCAATTATTTATGAAAGTTCAAACACTGCTGCAAAAGTGTCCTCTTTTTAAGTAAAAATCCTAGTTGTTCACAACTTTCTAATTTTTTTTGGAAATGAAAAGGGGAGATTTTAACGACCTTCTTCTGGAAGCAGGTGGGGGACAAATTCCCACTTTTCCCCACTGGGGAGAACATTGTTGGCTTCCGTTTCTCCTCGTGTATGCGGGCCTTTATTTCCCCTTTCTGCATATTTTGGTTTCCTTGCCCTATCGCTTTGCTGACACTGTCATTTACTGAGTTTGCGAAATCGTTTTATGCAAACTGACGGTCTTACGCATCACAATTACTTATAAACTGTGTAGAATAGATACTGTATTTTAATTGTTTAATTAATTTACCACTGGTCAACCATTGGATTACATTTATATGTGGTATGTAGGGGTATACTCGAAAGTTGTATTTAGGGAAAACCTTGCAACTAGTAAAGATATACCAGTAAGACTTTTTTAGAGACCTATTTAAGGAGGATTTTGGAAAACATTTTCCTCTACCGGCAACCAGGAATCAGTCGAACGCGTCGCTTACATTCTCCATGTGCACAGGTCATGAACAAAAATATACAAACTCCAATACAACGTCAACATTTGTTTAAGAAATAGCTTAGTGTTTACTGTGTGCAAGTATTGTATTACATCTGTAACCGTTCAATACATCAAATTTTTAACCTAAGCATCTTTTCTTCTGTCAACATAACAACTTCGAGAGCGCGAAAGATCTCTAGAAAATGGAGTTCCAAGTGTCTCGTGAAACGTCGTCTTCGATTGCTTCTGACGAAAAAAGTGAAGCAAAATTAAGAAATCATTAGGCCCACCAATAAAGTCCACAAAAGTCAATAGATTTATGATTATTTACACAAAAGTAAGAAAAGTTTGACAAGGTCGCCATATTTCTTTCGCATCTGATAGGTTCTTCATGGTTTTGATGAAAGACGAGGCAAGGCGACGACCTGATCTATTTCAATACTAGACAGTCAGATTGAATATGTCTGACAAATAATGCTCCTTTAAGACGATATTTCGTCTGAAATAGAACAACAGAAGACAATCAAAAGGTTTAAGACATTGTGACGTAAGAGATCTGAAGTTCATTTTCCTGCTTTCTGAAAATGGAAATTACGTCAGACGAAGTTTTTAGGTCATGCTTTGTTGTTCTCTCTGAAAGATAGTTCTTCACTGATTAAAAAAAAATCCTTTTTTATCTTTTGACAAAACTTTTCATTTTGTTAATTTCTCTGATTAGATGCCATGGCTCTTTTTCATATTTTTCAGTCATGCTTTCCTAATCCGCTAAACGTCAGGGTACAGAAATTTGAACCCAAGTCGAGTTTAAAGGGCATCGGTTGACCTGGAGTCTGGTCACATATGATTACATCTGGGTTGAAAGAATTATCCGGATTGAAGCTTATTCAACAGAGGGAAATAGTCATCAAGAAAGGAGAAAAATGGAGTACTGTATAGTTGTGGATATATCTAGAGAAGAATTTGAATTCACAAACAACATATACTAACATAAGGCAACTGTCTTGTGCAGCGCGTTTCAAATCAATTTACTTCTCTTATACAGAGACCTTTTTACGTTCTATGGACGAATCCGAATAGTAAAGAAATGGTCTGATTTTATCAGCCACAATTTGGGTACATCAGCATAATCTTTCAAATTCTATGCTTTCCTGTATCATGGATGCTTGTATACTAGAGTGCCCCTTGATTCGCTCAATATCACGGAATATGAGAGCTTAGAATTGCACGTAGGCTATTAAATTAAGACGATTTAAACTATGATGTACCCAGTAAGGACGGACTTCCTCAGTTGCTCGCGTTAGTCTATGAAAGAACCTTACGCAATGACGTCACGAAACGCTACTTTAGAGGCAAACAGGCTCCACGCACAAAGCAGATTTCTCACGCACGTTTAACGGAGGCGCGCATCACCGATACACATACGAATCCTGACAGCAAGTTATGGTCTGAGTTCAGTCAGCCATAACTGGGGTCTATCACCTTTTAAATCTTTCAATGTCCTATCTTACCTGTATCATGGATGGCTGTACATTAAATTCTATGTTGATTCCTTTAATTTCACTTAATATGAGAGTTTGAAATTAATGTAGACAATAAATGAACACGATTTAAAGCTTGTGGACCTCACTAATGGCTGCATACAGTCACTAAACACAGGCGCTGATAGGATTCGTCTATACGTTGTTAGTGTAGATTGCAATAACACCATTTCTCCTTGGAAGGCGTTCTTTGTACTCTGTGACTCTACGCGCATATTAAGGTCTATCGTTCATGCTCTTACGTGCTTGTCTGGACACCAATTTTCAGTCTGTAAGAAAGTTATGCCTGTACAAAACGTAAAGGTTTTTAGCTGTTTGCAGAATTCAACGAATCACCACTTATTTCATATCATTTCAATAATGTCGGCCTATAATAAGTCAAATTTCAATACTTTAAAAAGATAACCCTTTTTTAATTTTCTTTTCGTATTGTTGATTTTCTTCATATTGTTGACACCATTCATATTTAACAATTTAAGAGAATCAGTGATTTATTAATTTATGTCATATTAACGCTTCCCTTGCATTGTTAAGTATGAACAGTGTCAACAATATGAAGAAAATCAAACAGCTCCACATTTGCTCCAATTTTTACAAGGCTTGCATCAGAAAATTTATGTAACACTGCTGAGACAAACAGTTCAACTTTAGTTTTTCTTCACAGATTTCATGCTCTCTACTGGGCATGCGTATTTGTACGGCAATTTTTAAATTTAGACCAATGAACGTCTTCTTGGGCAATAACATCATCCGGAAAACGGTTCAGCGACATTTCAAGTTTTGCACTAGCATGTAGGCCTATAACCTCACCACGGTCAAATTCCATCAGGTAAAGGAGGCGAGAAATGGTTGACTCCCCCGCCGGGCGTGTCCCTTCTTTCAGCGGCGCGTCCCGCTGAGGGTGGGTGATTACGTTCCCAAGTCAACAACCCGATTCTATACGTCGTTCTTTAACTTTTCTGCGGCTCATGATTATAGTTATTCCCAGGATGATGGGTTTTCAGGTGAAACATAACTAAGTAAAAAGGCACACCGCCTTTTCAAAAATGGAAATTGAAATGGATAGGTGAAATAAAAGATATGTGCTGCTTCCTTCCATCAAAGTAGTATCTCAACGAGTGACGACATTATTACTCACAGCTACGTCACAATCAGTATATTTTAAGGAGAAACTCATTCAGTGTTTGTTTGTATTTCATGATGCGTTTCAGTAACTGTCTGGCAAAAGCCTTTAAAAATGTATAGAAAAATGTCGCTCAAACTGTTACAGGTACGAAGCCACGAGGTGGTGATGGAAGGGGACATGGGCAGAAAGTTGTCCAAAAAGGACTTCCACTGAAAGATAACATTTTTTATTATTAAATCAATTAAATAGTTATAAATGTTACCACAATTAACCACCAAAGCTAAACCTTTTATATTAGTTATGCAAAAATGGGCAATTTCTCATAATGTTGTATCTTGACTATGAGAACTGCAGAATCCTGGGGACCCGTGGCCAGGTTGGCGAAATTAAATTATATTGTTGGTGTCTTCAAAAGTGCTAACTCCGGACACTAAATCGCGGAGCGCACAAAGACTTTTCGTTCAGTTCATCGCTACGAAAAACCAACTGAGGGGCGGCAGCCTAAGGAGGCGGAAGCCACAGAAGCGCTACGCAGGCTATCTGGAAACAACTCCTTCAAACTCGCATAATGCTCATATATCGTTGAATTTTGAGATAAAGCTTTTCTTCAACATTATTTGATGATTACACATTTGAAAATTAGAAGTTACAAATAATCACATCAGATTCAATTTGCGGTTTGAGTAATTACACTTTGAAACAGTTAGAAGTCTACTTGCGGTTATCATCGCGGTTTCATTAACGGTTTTAACGGTCACTTGGAGCGAAGGCATAATTGACCAACCCTTATAATTATGAAGGAAGGAATGCGGAAGTCTTTTGTCGTGAGGAATGATATTTGTGTGTGTGTGCGTGTGTGCGTCTCTGTGTGCGTCTCTGTGTGTACTTGTTTTGCTTTCAGACAGAGGTCATCTGGTAGAAATGCAATAGATTTCTGGAGTATTCTCACTTCCGAACAATAGAGAATCTGTTGTAAAGGTTAGGCTTAAGGAAGCAGGAGCAAAGGAAAAAACACTGAGGTCCTCATGTTGCATGTAAAAAACTCCCGTGTGTGTGTGTGTGTGTGTGGGGGGGGGGGGGTGTCGATGTGTGTGTTGTGTCAAATAAGTGTGCCAGTTGGAAAAAATATTAGAGCAATTTCGTGACTCCGGAGTTGAATAATATTGAATCGTAAGGTGCTATAAAAACAAAACCGAAAACAGCTGCGTTTTGCGGGTTGGACGCATTTTGTTCTATCTTGCAATAAAAGGGACGATTTTTTTTAAATCCCTTATGTAAAACAGTACTTTTATTCACCCCGAGATAAACAATTCGAATCCAGCTGGGAAACCGCAGCAGGTTTCGATTTGGGTGCGGACGCGACTTTACATTAGCTAATTTACTTGTGCATCGTGACAAAGAGATTGAAAGGGCAAGAGCAGTCGTCCCGAACTTACTTTGAAGCAACAGCTAAATATCATAATTTTTTCTCACTTCTCTTCAAAGTATCTTTCATAATATTTTAGGACTTCAATATTACATATTCAATGTAAACCAATCAGTGACGCCCAGTTAACTTTACTGTTGAGGATAAAAAAGCTGTCACTTCATTCTGAAGAGCCAGTCATGAAACAGGACAACACCAATTCGAGTTGGGAGACTGTTCTGGGCCCTTTAATAAATAGTTCCATGTAGTTCAATGAGTGGTCCAGTTGGTTCAACCAAGGGGTTCTTGTAGAATCTCATTGCTCGAACCGACTGATGGATTGGGCATTAGTCTGTCTCAAATAAATCGAGAGAAATATATCATTACATTCAGTGAAACAGAATAAACAGACAGATAATCTATTTTCGAGGAAGGGGGGGGGGGGTGGATTATGTTCCTTGAGGCAATATACTTGGGCCCATGTGGTCTGGGGATTAACAGAGCCTGCCATGACTGCATGAATACAAAATGTCCATTTATCAAATTCCGGTGGAGCCACATGGAGAATTTGGGTGGTAGTGAATCGGTGGCAGATTGGTGATATAAATTACCGTCGTCCAACTCTATGACTTAGTTGTTGTTAAAGGGAAAATTAAAGTAACAATTAATTTTAATGTGTGAAAAAGACCGGTAACCAAATCTACACAATGTGGTGAAACGTTCATTCAAATCTTTCATGTAATTCAATTCAAGACATCAGTACTGAAATGAAGTCAATTTGTGTTCTAATGTGAAGTTGAGTGCAGCAGAGGTCATATCACTTCACATTGACAAGAAATTTTTTGTTTCTCTTTGATTTTTTGCAACCTAATGCGTTGACCTCAGTGAAGGTATCGGAATAGGACCTCCATGTGGTAAATGTAAAGTTTGTAAAATTCCCATGTTACTTACACAGTCTCATTCTGAAACATGATATTCGTTACGAGTAAATTGACTTAAAAAGTTTAAAGGGAAACAAAAGAATGTCCATTAATACGAACTTCATTTTAACTCTTTGTTCCAACTACAGAGCATTAGTGTTAAGGTCCTTAACCTCTCTTTTAGCTTGAGGAAAGTGGCTCAGCCTGAGGCATAGTCTCGTCATTCGTAGTTGGCAAAAGACTATCGTTTGTCACGGGTGCAGTATTTGGGCGATTGAGCCTTCTAAGCCGGCATATAGTTATCCTCTGCATGAGCACTATTCGAACATAACTGCAAATTGTAAAGTCACATGAACGATTGCAGCTTGGTTTCAGCAGGGAGTTGCTGTGAAATTGCAACTCCATGCTTTTCAGTTGCTATTACAATACCCTGAATTCATATCACCGTGTGAAAGCATAAAAATAGTTTTAAAAGAACGGAGTATCCGATAGGCTCGGTCAGGGAGTTGTTCGATGTCATTATCACCGCCGAAGCCTTCGAAGGTTATATTTACACCTAAGTCGTTCCCACATCAAATCATCTCTGATACTTATATTCAAATAATATTGTACACCATACAGTTGTTGAACTCGTCATGAGGCATCGGGTTTAATATCTTACGACACAGGATATATTAAATGACAGAGGGAGACCTATTCTCACACCTGACGGCGATGCTTACCAGGAATGATCGGACAAGATTTTTGGAGCGAATTGAATAAGATTACCCGGACCCTTAGTTGACCTGAGAATCAGGCGGTCCATGTGATTCTAATTCTTGGAAATGTTGATGGATTCATGTTGTGTTTCTACCGATGGCCGAACGTGAAGTTATTTGATACATCGATGTGATTTGTACCATGTTTATGTGTGGATCATTCTCGGTGTGATCCAGGGTAGTCCTTAAAAATGAATGAGGCAACTGGCTTAAAAAAGAAAAGAAAAAAAAAACTAAAAATTCTCATTAATGGGAGATGTTACGGATGTTGGTATCAACTCCATAGTTTAATACAACTTGACGGTATCTGACATTACTGCTATACGAGAAACTCACTAATTAGCTAATCGTGGTTGTTTGCGCCTAAAACTCAATTAGTAACATCAGGGATGTTTTTCTGCGAAGATCGAGCTGTGAGACCACTAAATCATGGGGGCGCAGAGGTGACCGCAGAAAGGTCTCAAAGAACTCACCTATTTCGAAATTGAAACTTGCTTGGGCTCTAGAGGAATGATCAGAGATCGTCTTGGGATGCCTGACCGCGGCAACCGTTTTGGAGCATGCACAACGTGGTCGTCGACTTTAGGCGTTTTTAAAGTGTCTTGAGAGGGCGACAAGGACGCACATGAGTACATTGTAATCACTTTGCCAACGGTTAAAGAGCACTGTGAGCATTGTTCCTTCGCCGTGGAGTCCGACAGCCCTTCACGGCGAATGGAATTTGGAAAGTGATGGGGTGCTGGTTGGCAACGCAAACGTTCCAAGCAAAAGAATTAAGCATCGTCACAGTGATCCGAGTTTAAAGTCACTCAGCTTGATCCTGGCATCACTATGTGGTTATTGTCGTATGTCCATTTGTCAGGTTTACAAGGGGAAAATGAAAATTGTAATTACTTTGTTCATGTTTCCTTTCTTTCTTTACAGAAATGGCCAATGAGATCCAGACTATACGCTGGCGCAGGAGGTTTCCCGATACCCACGGTGTTGGACTCGCCCTCCCCATCATCGGCTTCCGTCTAAATTACCAACTGTGGCATAGTCGTCACTTCGAATGTGCATGCGCAGTCGCAGCAAATGGGCAAGGTAGCTGCAGAGTAGCTGAAAAATGAAGATTCGCTTTGTGATATAACCCACGACCTAATTGGCGGGTCGATCGAATGATCTCAAAGAAAAGAGATGTTTTACCAATTAGGAAGAAGCTAAGGGATTTTTAGTGGTGCCCTACTGACTGCATGATAAATGCTACCGACCAGAACGGTGGTTTTCACTGCGGTATACTAGTGACAGCAACGAGAATAAACATTCGTATTCAATTAGGTGCCTTCGTGTACAGAAGCGTATAAATTTTGATAAATTGGCAAATTGTCAACGAAAACTGACTGCCAACTCTAACTGAATCTTCCTATTAGATGTCAAATTACAAAAGAGGAGTTTTGAAAAGGTGTCTCATTTTACCAAAGATAGATGTCGCCCTCTTTTCGTACAAGGAACGCTGTTCATCGTGAGATTATGCAACAATTTCTTTCAATGTTAGTCTTTAAACGGAATATCATGTTTTCATTAAATTGTCATTTTGAGACATATTGTTAAAAAATACCGTACTTAATTATCGAACATTTTGAACAACTTCAAAGTACATTTTTAAGAGATACCCGAACTGTGCTCATGGTACAGTGACGGTTCCTATGAAAAGATCTGAAATAGAAACTACTATCTTGGACAATGGTGAAGAGTGTGTCTTACACGGTCGGCCATAATACAGAAAAACAATTACCGTATTACCGTTCAGGTTAAGGTATTCAGATAGTACCGAATGTCTGCGTCATACAAAGGATGTATCTGAAGTTTTTTTTTTCCAAGGAGAAAACTTTGACAAACTGGGATGTAGTATTTGTGTGACGTGAGACTCCGCCATCATGGAACTGTCCATAAAGCACATTAAATCCGTTGTCTTAGGATCGTAGCTTTGTAAAGGTACTGAATCAGTAAGGTGGACAAATAGTTCACAGGGGACGAAGTACATTTCATGGAACGTATAGCGTAATAGTAATTTTTGATCTTCAGGAGTAAAGATTTTTCGGGCGGTTTCCCCTGAAACACCCCTTAATTGAGTTCTTGGTGTGCACATTGACATTATTCAAAATACAGATTTCTGTACTAAATCAGGGAGGTCTTGTACACCTTCCTACCTAGACGGACCATACCAAGTACACAGTGGCGTAGCTTACAGGGGGCAGGGGGGAAATTGCCCCTCTGGCTCTTGAAAGTGAAAAATTCAGAAATTTGCCATTTGTGACACCAGTCAACTGAAGTGTGGTTTGCTAACTCTTTTTTTCATGAAGTTCTGAATCTCTCCAATGAAATTTCCATTTTTTGTCATAATTTGTTTCAAAAACGCAAAATTTTCCACGCGCTTCGCGCGCAACAATTTTTCAGTTCCTAATGCAGTCGTGTTCTCTCATAAATCAGTTTGGTGAACTTTTCCGAACTCTGGAAATGACAAAATCACCAGATCATCAAGTGATATCGGCAATTACAGTGCTATTTTCATAAATTTACCCTCATTCATTTCCAAATTTCCTCCAGTATAAGCTCTTGATCCTTAAAATGTCATAGGAGAGCCTCAATTTGCAGCCCTTAGATAATATTGTGTAGCACCAACGATCTTCGGTCACTGTGCAATCTCAGACTTGCCGATAAGAAAAACAGGTTCTACAGTACCTCAATTCCCGAACATTTTACATTTCATTATATAGGAAACCTAGAATCCAAAATTTTCCCTAATACGGGCTCCATATTTTCAAAAAATTGCTTAAAAGGGCAAATTACCTCCCCAGAAAAATGGTGTTCACACTTTAAACAAATTCGGAAAATTTGGGTGCTGCCCTCCCGAAAAAATGTCTAGCTAAGCCACTGACCAAGTAGGCCTATATGTAAATGTAAGTTTCCTACCGCATTTTGGCACGGTGTACAATGTATCAGTAATATAAAGCCTTTTTTCTACTGAATCAATGACCGTTGTGAACCTATCTTGTGAAAGTGTAAGAAAGAGGTTGTTGTACTGAGCAAAATAATAAAAGTTCTCGAAATGAGTGTTCGAAATGGAAATTTCATAATTACATTTTGACTTCGGGCAAAACGAAAGCCTGCCACTGCTTCCAAGCAAAATTTTATTTTTCAGGCAATATTGTTGATTTTACTCACAAAAAGGGCAGGTTATTCAATAAAGAACCCCAAATTTTCTCTGAAAAAAAAATTAATTTCCTAAACATTCTTAAATTATTAACGTTTCCGTGAAAGAAGCCACAAATTTGTAGGCGCACTTTATTCCTTCCTCATCTTTTAAGCAACCCATCCCCAGTTTCGAGGCTTCTTCGATCAAATCTTGGGGCAACCCCCTAGATGTGAATTATTAAAGACTCCAAAACAGAAGTCCGATGCTTTTTAATTTACTGTTGAATAATTTAATGATTGAGATAGGGTACTTAAATGTTTACCGTCAGTGAAATCAATATTATGGGTGAGGGTAAGGGCAAGAACAATCACCCCAACTTGAAGAGGTGTATAGTAGACCGTCCTGTTTCATGATTGACTCTCGAAGGTAATTTGACAATACTTTTTCTCTTCAGATATGAAACTTACTAGTAGTAAGTGCGTGGTTTATCTTGAATATGCAATATTGATGTCATAAAAAATGATGGAAGATATTTTGAAAAAGAAACAAGAAGAAAATGGTGAGATTTGACTGTTGCTTCAAAATAAAATTGGGGTAACTGCTCTTGCCCTTTAATATAGATTGTTCAAGTTACAGTTATATTCTGGAATAAATACAAGGGTTAGAAACTCTTGATTCAATGTAAACACTTACGTCATCTAAAATTGATTGAGCATAAATTCGTCAGTCAGACGCATGTTTACGCAAGTAAGCCTTTTGATTACAACATTTCTTCAGTACAGATTTACCGACGTGTATCAACTTCCAAAGGCGAAAATTTTAGAATAATTTGAACTAATTGACAGGTTAGGCTATAATTTTACGGCCCAGTTTCAGCTTATTCACAGGAAAAATAAATAAAAAAAGAAATAAGGAAATAAATTAAGCAAATATGCTATCCACAATATGAAACTCTTTTTGCAGGTATTGTGCTAAACAAACTCTGATTAATTTTTAGATGTTTTTGGTTATTTTTGCCAACCTTTTAAACATGCATATATGTATAAAGAAAAATAAAAAACATCTGTAATATGTGATACAATCCCTACCAGGAGAGATGATCATAGGCTAATTTGTCGCCACAAAAGTGTTTCTGACTCCAAATAGGGCAGGGATCCCAACCTTTTCTCCACACTCTACAGGGGGTGTTTAAGAATCAAACATTTCTTTCTGAACACTTTTTTTGCCTCCACTCTTTAAACACATTTTGAAGCTAAGCACACGTGATTAATTCCTAAACATTTCTCCTTTAAATACGTTTAATTTCTGCTTATTAGCTAAACATGTTTAAAATTTAAACGTTTTTACAAAGTGGGGGCAAATAAATGTCTAATTGCTAAACACGTCTTCAAAGTTCAAATGACCCCATTTCAGGCAACAGTATCAAATCGCGACACCGAAAAGAATCACAAATTCACCGCCGCAGTTTCTGTTTCTAATACCGTACTGTATAAACATTGGATTTGACTTCCCAAAGTTGTGAAACTGGGTATACAATGTGTTTATTTAATACATGTTTAGATAGTCTGTCGTCTCAACTGGAAAAAAGGCCTTGGCCGGTCAGCTCGACTTGAACCAATAGTTTGGAAAGTGGACCGTAAAACTCCATCTAATTAAATAACTTACTGCTGTCTCTAGCAATAAAGAATTGCCCAATAAGTGATATTTACTTTTTTAATTAAGGATTGGCAAATGTTCGAGTATTTTGCAACTCTTTGCGGCTCCCGAAAGTTTGCTAAACCCCGATGATGGCCTATAGGACACATTTCATTATGTACGTATGCTTTTGCAACAACATATTATCTAAATTCGAAACTTTTCAAGTTGAAATCAATATTAAGCCAGGAAGACTATATCCAATACCAACCTTCGATGCTTTTCAGAATCCTATTTTGACCCTACCAAGAATCAGAGGAAAATATTGTGTTTAAAGTAACCCATCAACTTGACAGACAAAGGAACTATAGCTTTAATCAATACAATACCATTAGGTATCTCCAAGAAACAGCAACATCACGAAACCATATTGCAGTCGAAGAATTTTAGAAGTCCCATCATTTATAAGTTGTTGGACATCAACAAATTATTCTTGAACAACTTATATGCCTAACTGGATTTCTATCGCCAGAAGCCAATGCTTTGAAAAACCCCGTTGTATACTGTCCATTTTTGAATAATTTTACACCTGACTTTGTGTCCATAAATATCAGGTTTATAAGTACAAATTTCTATGAAAAACAAACACCGCTATTTCTCTTCAAACACGTGACGCTATCGGTTGCTGAGTTAGTCGCTCTAAATGCAATATCCAGCCAGGTAGCTCGTTGGACCCGGATTAGCCTCTTCCTGGTTCGCGATGGTACTAATATATACTTCGAAGGCGAAAAAAACAAAGCCGCCTAGTCAACTGGTCCACTCGAAGGTGCTTCAGTCCGCCGTGCTCAACCGGCTTCGTCGGCTAGACAACCATCCATTTTTTGGTGCAAGTCTATTCCAAGTGGGAAGAAAACCGGGATGATCGGCGAGAAACTGTACATTGGGCGGTGTTTGAATCAAAGCTTAGACCATTTTCTAGTGACAACTCCCTGGATAGTCCTCATACGAAAATAATACCGTCATTATCTAATGAGCAGTGACGTAGTAGCGTAGCAACATTATTGGGGAAGTGAGCCGTCCTGACGCATATTTTACCGTGGCTCCCAAATTGCCAACCCAAATATAAGAAGAGCACAAAAATGAATAAATTTTGAGACGCTTTAATGCTTTTGTCAAAGGGTAATTCCAATGTCCCTTATTCTAATAGCATGTACCAAAATATTGCCAATTGTTACACTGTAAAAAAATACCAATTACTACTCAATTAACACGTGGTCGTGTTTAAGGCTAATTTTTGTTTAGTGAAGGTATAAGACTTGCTGCTTTATTATGACACGTTAACGCGTTATCGGTAAGGCAATTAACTTGTTGCAGTGTTATTGATGTGAACACGTGAATGTGTTAATCCCGTGCTTTAACACTAAAAGCTTTCGCACTTCAACGTGTCATTCGTCTTATCTGTGATGCGTTAGTGTGTTAATAAATTGACACACCCTACATACCTTCACTGTATAGATTAGCTATTAACACGTTTAAGTGTTAATTTAGTGTTTCTTTGTATTTTTAACAGTTCATCGGAACATCTTCGCACGAATATTCATCGATAACCGTGACCTTTTTGACCTTATGTACTCCGAGAATTCTATGAACGAAATGACTATCAAAATAAACCCTATTTAATTGTGAGTATGTTACCATGGCAACCCTTTAAAACATACCGGTTCCATGAAACATACATTTACCAAAAGTTTTTTAAAAGTTTTTTCATACTTTTCCAGAAGATTTGATGTATTGTCTGTAAAGGTTCGATAAAGCAAAAGCTACCCACTTTACATTTTAAGTCGAAAACATATGCAGTCATATTGAAAAAAAAAAAATCTATTGAACATATACTTTGTTTGAACTTAGCTTTAGTCATTTGTTTTTATCGTACATTTTCATTTTCCGTTAATGAAGACTGATAAGTGGGACTTAATATCAACGACTCTTTACAAAGAGAAGGCAAATTGCATAGATTTAGAAACTTAATGTTTTTCGAAGGCAGAGGAATGGACACAAGCATCTAATTGTGCAAAGTTAATTTCATATTTTGTTTGAGAGGAAAAACAACGGTCCTATCGTTATTGTAGTTTGCTTGAATAAGTAAAATGAGACGGGTTCTTGGTGCAAATTACACTGATACACTGATACCTTAAGACATGACCCAATTATTACTTCTTGCCTACGGGTTAGCATACTCCAATTATTCCTCCATTGACTTACACGCTAATCCCCCAAAGTACAATGGCCTCAATATACCTTGTCAAACTTTTCGCCAGGTACTCATCATACGAAATCGCTGTCTCACCGGCCATTCGTGACACTTTCAATTTAATATGTATTGATAATGATGATGTTTTAGCGAGAAGAGCTCAAATATTTTGTTTTCCTTCAGTTATGCCAAACTTCTCCTCTCAAATCTTTATTTACGGTCAATGGTTTACCCACCACTGTTCCAATATGATCCCTTTACCTTGTATTGATGGCTCTCAATGACGTCACAACAAGGGGTAAGCAACTGCCTAATCTAAGTGCAGAGAGCTGTTCTTAAAGTGCACCTCAAGTCAAAAATTAAAAATACGCATAAAACAACACGAAAAATGAATTCTAACAGTACAATTCCCATCTTCATAGGGCATTCTTGAACCGAGATATAAAATGTTTAAGGTTTATTCACTCAAATAAAAATGGTACATTGCCCAATAGTTTTTAGAGTCATTGTTGTACTAGTCAAATTACAATCTTTGTATTTCTTTGTTTTCTGAAGTTACTGCACCTTATATTCAGGTGTGATAACACACTTACTCTTATGGGTTAATGTTATCAATTAAGCCCTCTCCGTACAACGTTCTATGCAAGTAAACAGAAAGTGTTCAACGCCATAAAACACTTTTAATTTATAAGGAAACAAAGCAGGTTATGTGAGTTGTACAACAAGAAAGTTATAGATAATTGCGCAATGGACTAATTTGTTTTGAGTGAATAAATTTCAACATTTTATATCTCAACTCAATAATGTCCTATGAGGATAAGAGTTGGACAGTTGGAATTCGTTTTCCATGCTGTTTAATACATATTTTCAATTTTTCGTTTTTACTTAAGGTACACTTAAAAGTTTTCTGCTGAAATCCTGAATATGTACACACCAGATTGCCATCAAAGATGGATGAAACACACACCACCTGAAAAGCTCACGTCAGAGCTATCTATTAATACTTTTAAGTCACGTTTACTCACATATCGGTATTACCACACATTCATCTCATTTTTGTCATAAAAATGTTGCTCCAATATTTGAATAGGATACATTTGTGAAGCAGAACAAATAAGCTCATCAAAATATGTTATGAGTGGGCGAAACATGGGTAAGGGGCTTTCATCGGTCCGGCGTCCCATGCCCAAAAGAAAATTTTATGGACTTAAATGTGAAAATGTGTAAAAAAAGAGATAAAGGGACATTTTAACGTACATGTAAAACAAATGCACTTAAAGCGAAATTCCTAGGTGGACAAAACAAAAAACACACATCAGACACAGAGACAGACACACACACGCAATCATGAAAGCTTGCTGTAAATGAGGAGTTTACTGTGGTCGACTAATGTTCTAGTGTTGCAGCTTCAAATAGTTAATTTCCGCCATAATCCTCTGTTGCTTGCGAAATAGTTTGTTCCGATTTGAAAATTGAGAAGACTCAAGTTTTAAAGAGAAGTAAGCGCTGCTGCTTAGCAAGCATTATGGGATCGATTTTCTTGTTATTTATTCTCCTCAAGGTAGAGATGAAATAGATTTCAATACTTTCAAACACTGCACGCACTGATAGACCCAATGGATTTTGATTTTCCCTCGGCGTAGGAATCTGCACTTTCCGATCAGGGAGGTGTTAATAATAACACCTTCCTGTTCAGATTGTAAGGATGAATTTTAATAAACTTCAACGTATAGTCCGCAAATCTTAGGTGTACTCTGTAACATCAAAAATTGTCTTCTGCTTCTGCGATAATTTGTTGGGGACACGAAATATCTTTCGGGCATCCCATTTGGGGTGAGACCGCGTGTTTGGTCTAACGGTAAGAGCATCCGCCTTTCACGCGGAAGGCCCGGGTTTTATTCCCAGGTCGAGTCATACCAAAGACTGTAAAAATGGAACCTTCTGCCGTTGTGCGTAATGCTCCGCATAAGCAATGGGGTTGGGAAAAAAGCCAGTGAGCCACGACTGGAAAAAGGCCGTGGCCGGCCCGACCTGAACCAATAGATGGGAAACTGGGCCGTAAAACTCCATCTGTAGGCTGACTAACTAACCTTTTTCGGGTTAACAACAGTAACAGTTTGAGTTCATATTATGAGAGGACTTAAGTACCACATACAGTAACGGAATCATTTTCGCATATTTCAGCAGCTTACGTAGAAGTGGACGTGAGTTAACAGTTACTATAGTAACAACTCACTATTCCACTCCATCCTCAAGGGGGTATTTGGCCAATTAAAAATTAATTACGACTGTATTTAGAAAAGTCAGTCGCCTTGTATAAGCAGAAAGAATCCCAGCTTTTCGTTATTAATCCTCTATCACATGTTATACCCGATAAAATGCGACGCGGTACGACGCGACAAGTAGAACTGCTCTGTGAGCCATATTCCACAGTGACCAATACTCCATTGATCTAACAAAACCAATGCCACCTCATTACAGGTATACACAAAATACTGGTCGGCGGCAAGTGGTGAAGTGAAGCTGTAATTATTTATATTCAGTTTTACCACATCGTATCGCGTCGCGTCGCTTAGCATCTATATGTCAGAAAGGATGTAGTAAGGCTTCAATGTGTTCGATGTGTTCAACCTCAATAAGGTATATTGAATTGTGTCTCGTCGAGCCCGGTAAAGTGCTTTTGTGATTTTCCTGCGATCTCACCCCCACTGCCATCTCGCAAAATCTCCAACACCAACCACCATACCTTTACGGCGGACGGGACGGCTTCGGCGAAGCCGATTATCACAGGAGGAAATCAGCCTGAAGGGAACCATGCCACCGTTGAATATATGCCAGATCCACGTGTCTAGGGGCCAAAGACGCAAACCAGATGTGAAGGCTATACTTACTGTGACCTTAGTTGTACATCATGAAAATTTGACAAATAAGAATAATGACATTTTTACGTCGTGTTTACCAACTGCGTCTATACATGACAAGAACAACATTGTACTGTCCTACGTGATGAATGTCACTGTGCTTTGTGTACATGTATACGTAGAGAGAGTATATTCCGTACCAAATTCTACAGTGATCGCATCTACAGTGATCGCATCATCTAACACCCATACAGTATACCTTGACGCTTACGACAGATATTTTACCCCGGGGCTAGAACAAGGATTTTATTCTCTGCGGGTTGTATATAGGCTAGGCCCCATGAGGACCCTTCGCCACCTTCCAGCCAACAGTGCACGTTAACTTTACTTTCCATGAAACGTCTAATCAAGAATGACAAGGTGAAAAACCCGACCACCGAATGTTCTAAACTGGCATACAGGAGTTATTTTTAAGGATAGGTTTGGGTTTCGTGAGTTGTGGAATCATTTGGACCCTCCAGCGAGTCTATCTCTTGTATTTTTGGGGAGAGTAGTCTTTGCTGCTAGGAGCGGGTGGACGCTCGCCTCAGGCTTGTCAGAGACGTATAAGTCTCACACCTATTAAACAACAGTCGAATCTTGTTCCCTTAAACTTGACATCAAACAGCCAGCAGTTACAACTGCTGTTCATCGGCGAGACAGAGAGTGGCGCCCTTCATATATCTTCATTATCATCACACCGTGTGAGTTTGCTCGCCACAGGCGTCTTGCTCGGACGTAATCCTAACACAGTCCCAGCTTGTCCAAACCGCCTTCTTGGTGTAACTATGATCATGCAGGCTCTTGGAATGTTAAAGGTAACCGCAATATAATTTTGGCATCTTTATTGCAGACACCCCGTAAGGCAAGCGGCAGTCATATTTGATACAAATATACATGAGCTTAAGACCCATACAACTTGAACTGCTCATAGCCTGAGGGCATCCCTAAGGGTAGCAACTCACTAGTGGCGCCCACAAAAATAGCAGTTATTCGTGAATCCCGAACAGCCTAGCTGAACATTAGTACATCATTCTTCAAACCATTGAGTATTTTTAAAGTTTGATCGTGAAATCATTCCCAGCTTCTAAACAAGATGTAGAAGTGTAGGGAAGAAGGTGGGCCAAAGAGTGTTTACAAAAACGTTTAATTCCTAACACCTTTTTTAGAATTCCATTGAAGTAGGCTCTAGGCTCATGGTTACATGTATTTTGAAGCAACAGCTTAACCTCAAAAATTCCTTCTTATTTTTTTCTTAGCATCTTTGATATTTTAGGACTTCGATGTTGCATATTGAAGGAAGTTGTAATTAAAAATGTATTTGAAGAAAGGTGTAATAAAAAATGTATTTCAAGTCTGAAATTTCAAAAATGCATATGACAAATCATAACATTTTAATTTAAATGATTCAACCCCATTTTCACTTGACATTCCTGAAATAAAAAAAAATGTCGGCATTAATTCCGTCAATTAAAAAGGTAGATCACGCAATCATTTGTGATGTAGAATCTTTGTGTTTTCTTTATATTTTCCGACAGCTGCCGCATCTTGTGCCGCTATGAGAGCAAAATCTTACTGTTTTGGTGGTGACTTGACTTTACAAGTCTTCTCTGTGCAACATAGCGTGCAAGAAAACAGGAAGCACTCACGGACATGTAAACATTTTCATTTTCAAAGTAATACAAAATATGAAATTTAAATGTGAGTTGTACAACAAGCATGTCACAAATTGTTGCGCACTGGACTTAAGTGGGCGACATTTAATATCTTAGCAAAGTGAAACAAGCTTCAGGAATGGGAGTTGGAATTACTTTGCAACCCCTTAAATATACATTTTCAAAATGTTAGACTTGAGGTACACTTCAGTGGAGAGCATGACGTTCCATGTTTTTATTATCAGGCTGTGAAGAGTTAGTTAGTTAATTGGTGACTGTGTTAGAATCATCATCTACGCTATAAAGTCAATTATAAGGAATTAAATACTTCTCTAAACACTTTCGTCACCAATTTGGAAACATCTTTACACACTAAACACGCCTAGGATCTAAACATAACGTTTGGGGAAAATTCGTAATGTTTAAAAGCGTGTGTTTAAACTCTAAACGTGTTTAAGATTGTGCTTGTTATATTTCATTTTGATAAATTGGCACGGAAACTGTACCAGTGTTGGCGGTAATCATTCCAACCCTTATCGCCTTTGTTAATGAAATTCTTGAGTGCTATAGTCAGTAAGGAGTCCTTCTAACCTGTACTGGAATCCCCTCTCTGATTATAGATATTAACATTGAAATTCCTTCAGGGTACCGTACTCTATTTCTTCATTTTTTTCACGAACGTACGTAACCATCTCTTTGGGGTCTCCTACGACCTCACTGTGCCTAGTATATTGCAAAATTAACACTTGAGTGTGCATCATCCGGTCCTTATGCTAATGTCCAGAGTTGTTATACATTGTTCGTTCGCACTGCAACCATACTTTGATTTGCACAGAAGCATAAGAAGTAAAACTCACGTACTTTCCATATGCATGGACAGAGCATACGATGTCGTAGATTGTGTCTGCCGTAGGTGTGAGTATAGGCGTATCAAGTTGGTCTGCTATGGTTTTGTGTGTGAAAGTTTGGACTTGCTCAAGTAGTTCAAAACAACAGATTTTGCAAGAAAATTGAAATATTTTCGTAATAATGCAAGGAAAGGTCAAGATCATTGCACGTTTTGCAGCAATATGATATAATTTCCCATTCAAGTTTTTTTTTTTTTTAAATATTACAGAGTCCTCGTCAAATTATAGGCATACAAATTATAGCTTCACGGCGGCCATCTTGGTGCGCCTTATTTCCCCAGTCGATGGCGACAATGTGCGCATAGGACTTACACGTTACATGCTCTGTCCATGTTTATGGGAAGTCCGTGGCTAAACTACATTGAAATAGCAGAACCACAATTGAAGTACATGGAGCAAGCCATTGAATGACGAGCGCAATTATATTAAATATTCATCACCAGGACTTGGGGATAAGGCATGATCACGTGACCGTAATTGACCAATAGAAGAAGAATTGACAATTGCTGTAACACGACCAGCTGACAAGTTACATGTATATATAGTCCACTAAATAACTGTTGCAGATCCCTGGTTCACTGCAAAAAGGCTGCTTCCCGATATACCTGCGTGCACGGATACACCTGCAAATGACTTCCGATTAAGACCCGCGTTTCCTACGAAGGTCCTAGAATGCCGAGCTTCGCCTTGAAACAAAAGGTCATTTAAACGTGAGTGGAAATTTTGGACACAAATTAACCTAGTTTGATTGTTTTCGCATGTACGAAAATGTGACTCACCCACATACAACTTGAACTGAATCACAAGAGGGTTATCAAGTATAGTTATTTGTCCAATTTTTCACCGCTATGGAGTACATACGTCAATTGCTAACCTCCGGTGCTATGGCCGAGTAGATAGAGCCGGTGGGCTCGCTTTCCCACAAAAGAGGAAAAAGGCGGTAACATTTGAAGCGGCGAAATTTAACAGTATGGGGCCGGGAGTTCGATTCCCGGTCGGGTCAAATTGAAGTGGGTTTTCATCCAAGAGCAGTCTACAGTTTTCCCATCTGAACTGGGGGCCGTTCCACAAATAGTTACGCACAATCTTAAGTTTGACTCACCATACTTAAGCCAACAGTAAATCATACTTAAGATCGTGCGTAACTCTTTGTGGAACGGGCCCCTGGTCTTTACAAAAATACCAAATTTGATCGAAATTGTTGAATTGGTTGCCACCCGACGTAAAGTTGTAATTCATAAGCCAACGGCCTCTCCCACATTCATGGTCGCCTTCGCGTCGTAAAAGAACCCTCCAAGGTCTTGTTATTATATATCATTCAGTGGGTTTGGTTAAATTAGATATAGGGCGTATTACACCTTAACTTATGAGCTTTTGAATTAAAGAAGCGGTGCCCGGGCTGGTCAGTATAGTGTTGTCCGTAAGGGACGTAGCTTCCTTGGGAAGCAGTTTCATAGTTTGCCAGCTTTCGGCAAACGGCTCTTTGCCATAGGGTCAGGAGGATTTTAGAAAATGTAAGCGGGACCAGGAGTGGGTAATGGTGGTACTTCCTCCACGTTCTCAATAACTAAGTGCTTCATAAATAATGGGCTAAAACAACCGAGAAAAGAAGAATTGTAAGATTTTTTTTTTATTTCATTTCATTTATTGTTTGTTATCATAACAATGTGCCGTACATGTGAAAAAGATCATTTGCATTATATAAGCCAAAAAAGTCGTTTAAAGGGAAGTTTGCTAAAAAAAACCCTTGAGGGTTTGTCTAGAACACACTCCAGAAAGCATTAAACCAAAATAAATATTTAGGTATAATTACAAAAGTTACAAAAAGTGAACTAATGTTTAACTTAATTTCACTACCAATCCACCCCCATCTTCTTCCCTCCCCAAATAGTTCACCCTCTCCCCCTATAGTTTTTTTGTTTTCAAATTATGCATTTTTGCATGAAGAAACACTAAAAAAAGTAATATAAGAAAGACTTTTCTCATCTCGATTGCTACACCCATAAAGAAAAATCTGACCAATTTATTTAACTGGTATATTCCTTTGACAGCGTAGCAGTTTTTTTTCACATAAGTCCCAAACATGCACAACTCATTTAAAATGAGTCGCAATGTCCTCAAGGGGAATCGACATGCAAGTTTACAATGAACCTTATACAGATAAATGTATCACATTGGTATACTGTTATACTAATAATGTGGGAATAAAAACCTTTTCGGAATTGCCTCAGTCGATATTGCTTCGTGTAGGACTGTTGATTACTAAATAAGTATTTCAACACCGCTTCTACACATCTGGCTCGTTTCTTTCCACACAAAGTACCACCATCCTAAGCATAGGCCTATTGAATTAAATTTGCGATCATCGTGAGAAGAATTTTTCACCAGCATTCCAAACTTCATCAGATGGTTGAAGGGTTTTCTAAAAGAAAAACTTTTTAGGATGTTTTACAAACGACTGCTACTTAAGAAAGGATTCAAAAGAACTTACACCACTTCCCATGGAGACCCGGTTGCAGGGATTGCGGCTCAAGGCTTTGCTTACTACAACTTTGACTTACCTGGCACTTTAACAGCGACTATCTTGGCCATTATCCATGTAAAATTTAAATTTAAATGACTTTATCAAGTATCACATATTATAAAATATTCAACAATAGTCTCTGCCTTATTTTTCGTATATTAATAAAAACTTTCAGTTCCGGGGGACATGTCCGAAACCATAAAAACAGACCTATAAGAAAGAATGTACAGCTGCGCAAGGTATACCATTTCCCATATCCTGTTCAATTTTGTGCAATATAAATACCAATTTTAAGACTGAAAACAAACGCTTGTAATTAACTGTTTCCAAAGGCCTTTTCTGCGATACATCATCTTAAAGGCTAGTAATGAGATTCTCAGAAACTGTGTAAAGTCCGTCTGCATTGGTGTTTGAATGGAAGGCAACATACGACTGTCCTTAAACTGGTTGCAAGGATCCAGGGTTGTCATCAGACCATTTTGAGAACGGGCTAAATTGTGATCACCGTCCTGGGTAGTGGTCTAAGGGGTAGGGAGTGTCCCTCCCAATTGACAAGTTTTTTGCAGATTGGAGAATGCTTACAAAAAACAAGGAACTATCACTTAATTCTAGAGACTTCTAAGAATTTTCAGGTGCAGATCCAAGAGGGGCTTTTACGGCCTCAGCCCTCCCTTTTTCTCCATATCAAAAACAATAAAACATACGGGAAATTAGCTGTGCAAATCCCTCACAACCCTGTTTTCTCTTAACTTCAGCCCTCCTCTCTTGGAATGTCTGGATCCGCGCCTGATTTATTCAGTTAAGGTAGGAAATTTGTGCCGGGTGGAGATGCTGTAATTGATGGCCAGTACCAGGAGGAGCTTTTCAGAGTTGGGTAGCACCGCGGTGTCAACCCTGCAAGGAACACTTGATTGTGGACAAATTTCACCCATTCATGTATTTTCTGAGATATGCCCTTACTTTAAAAGGAAGACACTTAAAATGATGTAACAAATACTTTTTGAACTATTTGTCTGCGGTTCCAAATGTTGGCCGTAACGTTGACAACAAGACATAAACAACAAAACAATAACTAAAATTACACAGATCCGTTTGTTCTCATATAGGACATATTTGCTTGTATACTCATTTTGGAGGAAATCTTTATTTGCACTGCAGCTGCTAGGTAAACGATAATATTTTGATCCAGGTCGACCAAAGCTTCTTTTGATCTTTTGAAGTGTCTTTGTAATCATGTTAAGGTCATCATCACGGAGGTGAAGGGCAATTGGTACTTATGAAAGGAAGTCATTGGTTGGCCAAAGCACCAATGATGAGTTCCGATGGAGAGCTCGATACGACAATTCGGGTAAACTCGTGCTCATATTTAAATCTATGAATACAAATTTCAAAACTTTGGAACAATAAATTAGTTATTGTACATCTCTCCAAAGAACGCCACAAAAACATTTGTCTGGTTCAAGTTGGTTTAGGAAACTAGTTATTTAAATCCTTTTTTAAAGGGGCCCAATGAGGTGATATTGATTATCTATACACGGTCCCGTATAGGGTACCTCAAGTCTAAAATTATATTGAAGAGTATGAAACTGGATTCAAACAGTCCAACCCCCCGTCTTCATAGGCCATTCCTGCGCTTAGATGTAAAATGTTGAAGTCTATCCACTTAATTTAAAATGCCACATTACACAATAATTTGAGTAGTCTTTGTTTTACTACTCAAATTACAGTCTTTGCATTTCTTTGTTGTTCTCAAGTTGCCTCACCTTGTGCAAGTGGTAGCACTCTTACTCTTATTACAGTAAAAGGTAATGTGATTAACTAAGCCTTCTCTGTACAACAGAAAGTGCTCAAGGTCATAGTAAAGAAAACAGGTAACGTGAGTTGTAAAACAAAGAATTAACAAACTATGGCGGAATTGACTCTTTTATTTTAAATGGAAATATTGCGTTTAAAATGCCTCATCACAGCATTTCAGGTAAATAGGCCTATCTCTAGTCATTGTCAAATCATTCGGTCTTAACAATAAATTCCAGCAATATCTTCATCTCCTCAAAATATTATGCTCAAGAAGAGCTATGGAAGTTGCATCTTTTGAAATGTTGAAAGTTTGGGTGAACAAAATGTTCTCGGGCAACAAAGAACTGAATTTCTATCTTAGGAAAACTTGTTTATCACTCTTTGCTGAAAAATATTGGTTTTAAAAGGATGAAATTTCCTTGTAAAACAAACGCAGTATTTCCCTTGAAAAGAACAAATTTCAACATTTAACATCTCAACAATGGGACAAGTTATAACAATCAAAATTGGTGGAATAAAATTTGTTTTGCAACCTCTAAAATATAATTTTCAAATCATAGACTAGGTACACATGAAAGGAAAGATCAATAGACCATTTCCGAATAGCAATTACAATGGATTGTGGGATAGAGTTTTGGGTGTACGTCAATTTTCACCGCACAGTACAATGCCCTTGACAAAAATGACAATCCCCAAAACTCAATCCCACAATCCTTTGTAATCGCTATTTGTAAATAGGTATATGGATTTTAAAGCGTCTAATTACCTTACAAGTCATGTATCAGCTCATCTTAGGTTCATTGCCTTCACATCTTAAAGGGGCTCATTGAAATGATATGACTATCTTAAAGGGAGCGTTAAACGGTCATTACCACATGACAATGCTTATAATTAGCATAAGAGTCAAGTTTCATATCCAATAGTAACGGAAAAGTTGAAATTTTGAATTTGGTCCTGTCCTGCCTTGTAACTATTTTGTGCATAGTTTGAAAAAAGTCTCTCGTCACGAACTTTTGAAAACCGAATCGAACCTTTAAGTACTCACTCATAAAAAGTTATCTGTATGTAGGATATGGGGATTGTTTAAGTTTGACCATTTGCCATTGGTATGGAAAGGTAAATTGACAGGTTTGGAAAAATTTGTTGAATTGCATAAACCAGCTCAAAGAGCCACTCTGATGTTCGGTGAAAAAATTGTGACAGTGTACATTATGGGATATATTTGCTTCTTCAACCAGTTCATCCTCTATGTATTTTCACTAAGGTCATACAAAAATAAAATAATCCCATTGTTAACACATGCAATAAGGTTAAAGCGTTATCCTAATGTAAACATATAATAACGCAGATAATATTTAAAATAAACTAAAATCGGGAGAATGAAACTGTTTATGTGGAAGTCCATTACCGGAAAAAATAAAAAAAAAATAATAATAAAAGAAAAAAAAAAGAAAAAGATGAACCCGGAGAACCAAAACCTAATACCTAATATGCACCCACTCCCATAGTTTCTTGAAAATCTTATGGGTAGAGCTGGAAAGAACAAATGAATTTGGCTGTACTCTAAAAAATAAATAACAACAATGATCTATCACAATTCACAATGGGCATGGACGTCAATCTGTGTTTTGAACTGGAGGGAGGGGGGGGGGGGGGAGGAGACTTCGGCCAAATTGTTCTATGTACAAATCTAAAGTAATGGGTGCATTTCAAAATTTGAAAGGATTTTGTCGCCTTGTCGTTTATAGTTTTACAGAAGAGGGATACTAAGTACCCTCCCACAGTTTATAAACCATATTAAACACCAGAAGAACACTTTAAAGAGGAATTTTAAGCAAAAATTTAATTTTCATATGTGAAAGAGGAACAAAATCTACACAGTGTGGTGAGAGTTCCATTCAAATCGAACATGTATTTCTTGAGATATCAGTAAATGAAGTAAGTAGATTTGTGCTCAAAAGTAAGTTTGAGGACCCCTCTAACATACCAAATCCTGTTGTGACCTTAAACCCTGCTTTTAAGGGAAACACAGTCACACTAGCATAAATAGGTTTAGAAGACTATCCCATTTTATAATAGTTGCTACGCCTGAATCACGTGACAATATGTTTTCCCCTCATTTATGAATTGTACTAAGAACAGCTGCTCTGTTTTATTTTTATTTTTTTATTTTTATTTTTTTTTCCATCCATAATTTATTTCAACTTTTGCTCATTTTGCATTTAAAGAATAACTATTATACAAAACAAAAACTTCCATTATCTTAAACATAAAAAGAAAATCTTTCAGCACATACTTAATACATGGATTTCGTCTAGATATTACAAAATGTATCCTTTAATTCATAATAAGTGAAGTATCTTTTACTGACATTTCTCATTGAAATATGCTTTTCGACCTCCAAAGCAAATTTAAATTTATGCTCAAATTCGTATAACGTTGGCATTTTATTATTTTGCTTACAATGAAAAATGAAATATTTCAAATTATAAATTAAGAAGTTGTAGGGATGCTTTAGCAACTGGTTGAAACCAAAGAAGACATCTTCCTTCGAAAAAACAAAACATCTACCAAGAAACAGACTCTCAGCATCCAGCAAAAAGGCGGAAACAAAATGACAACTCCAAAATAAATGTTCGAAAGTCTCCACATGAATTTTACAAATAGAGCACAACGGACTTACAGTTCGATTCATTAGATTTAAGCGACTATTGATTCCCAAAATTCTATGTAAAAAACGAAATTGAAAGTACTGTAATTTAACGTCCCTCACCGAAAACCAGACATTAGAAAAAATAATTGACCATTTACCCTGATCGAAGTTATAATCCCATTTTTGTAAAGCTGTTGGAGGGCTTAAAATTCCTTTGACTATACAACCATATGCCCATTGTGAGACACTTTTCTGAAAAACCAACTTATTAAGTAAATCCTCGTTATGATTAAAAGAATAGTCTGTATTATGCAAGTTTTGTTTCCACAAAGATGGAATGGCTGAAATTATCCCATTATACATGATAAAAGGAAAATTGCCCAGATTATGGACTTCCACAAATTCATTATAATGCATTGGCTTATTATCATTATTTAAAAAATTATAAACATGATCGATTCCCTTAGAGTGCATAAACTGATAAAACACGGTGTTATTACCAACTTTTATATTGGAGTTATTCCAAATTATCTCGTTTTCAAACTTGCTAGATGGTTCTTTAAAATTAAACATTGACCAAGCTTTACAAATATCTTTTACAAACAAATTATTGATATTGGGAACATCGTGTTTACTAAAATTACATTGAAACAGAAATTCTTTTCCAAAATCATTCAAGTAATAATCCAGAAAAATCTTCCATGCACCATTATTATCGCTTAAATATCTTTTAATCCAAGTAATCTTAAGGCTGTGTATAAAGCTCTCCAAATGAATTACCTTTAAACCCCCTAAATGGATAGGGCTAATAATTGTCTGGCGTTTTACCTTGTCAGGCTTATCATTCCAAATAAAGTTGAATAAAATTGAATTCAATTCTAAAATGAAACTACTGGGAGGATTTGGGAGGATCAGGAACAAAAAAATAATTTGCGAAATTGCAAATGTTTTGAATAAAATATTTCTACCAACTGGAGTAACATCTCTATGCTTCCATAAATTTAATGATCGTTTAAGTCGAGACAACTTTGGGGGAAAATTCAATTGGAAGAGATCTTTCCTGTTACAAGTAAATGAGATTCCCAACAGGGTTACTGGGCCTTTTGACCAAGTGATAGGGAATTCATTGACAAAATATGGTTTCGAGTGGGTAAAAGGGCCAAGGGGGAAGAGGATAGTTTTATTAAAATTGATTTTTAACCCAGAAGCATTCCCAAAAACATTCATGACACGAAGAACCTCTCGGATAGAATCTGGGCTGTTATTTAAATAAATAGTAGTGTCGTCCGCATACTGAATTATTTTAATTTCTTTATTTAAAATTTGCTGGCCTTTAATAATATTATTGGAATTAATTTTTTGAGCCAAGAATTCAACTGCAATAATAAATAAATACGGACTCAGAGGACATCCTTGTCTAACACCTCTCATTAACTTAAAATAATTAGACGAGTATCCATTATTAATTACACACGCTGAGCTATTAGTCTGAAAAGTATGAATCCAGTTAATGAAGTTTTCACCAAAATTTAGATTCTTATTTTTTTATTTTGAATATGCAATAATTTAAGTCTTGAAATTTCATTCAAGAAATCCAGAAGAGAAATAACAACATAACTGTACATTTGAAAAAGCCTTCTAAAAGACCTTTACTGTATCCAGTTCGGT
Source organism: Holothuria scabra (assembly GCA_037179385.1). Lineage (NCBI taxonomy): Eukaryota > Metazoa > Echinodermata > Holothuroidea > Aspidochirotida > Holothuriidae > Holothuria > Holothuria scabra. The sequence goes on from CM074191.1 coordinate 21,744,688, forward strand.
GAAACTGTCCAACTAATGGACGCCCTACATGAGAACACTTTTAAATTTCAATATAGAATCCTCACGGCATACTAATTTTCTACTTCTTTTAAGTGAAGGTTCAGGCAGAAGTAAATAATTCACGAGTTCGTTTTTGCATATTGAGATCATGTCAATTCATGCTTTTATGGCACCATGCATTTAAAGGGCAAGATTCACCCCGACTTGAAGTCGAAGTAGTGTATTAAACTGTCCTGTTTCATGATTGGCTCTTGAGATTCATTTGACATTTTTTCTCTTAAAATTTACTTGTAGTAACTGCTTGGTTTACGTTGAATATGCAATATTGAAGTCCTAATATATTATAAAAGATACTTTGGACGGAAATAAAAAGATTATTATGAGATTTAGCTGTTGCTTGAAAGTAATTTCGGGCGACTGCTCTTGTCCTAAAAATAGCGACCAGATGACCAGGCCTTTAAATAGTGTGATATAAATGACAAAGACTATTAGAACTGCAATTCAATCTTTTACTGTTTAGAGACAAAATAAGCACTGCCTCCGCTAGACTCATTATCCTACAAAACCACGGTTCAGAGATATGTGTTCGGCTTTGCAGCAGTAGAATAACTGTGTACCCTAATTGGTAATTACGAACCCATATTGACAAGAGATGAAATTTGTTAGTTTTGCCTGATCTGGGATCAAGAACGAACGCGTTTCAGACGTTTCTGGTGCAGTTTCTCTGGCTTCCGTTGACGGTGTCATATGGTAAAAGTTTTTTTGACATTATTTTAGACTTTTAATTACCCTCAGAGTGATTTTATGGAATTGTACGGTAGAATTTAATGGACACTCGAAAGGACTTGTACAAAATTATAATTTATTGGCAGTCATAGGCAAATTAATGTAAAAACTGGTTATAGAACAAGCGTTTCTACATAGAAAAATCCGGACAGCAAGTGATGGTCTGATTTCAGTCGACCATAGCTGGGGTCTATCACCTTTTAATATTTCAATTTCCTTGCTTTCCTGTGTCATGGATGGTTGTACACTTTATTGTATTTTGATTCCTTCAATTTAACTGAATATGAAGGTTTAAAATTCATGTAGACAATAATTTTAGACGATTTAAGGCTGATTAACCCCACTAATGGCTACTTATAGTCATTAAACACAAGCGCTGATCGGGTTCGCCTATTATCTATCAACATGAAAGTATTGTAATAAGATTATAATGTACTCACCTATCAACTTTAAAATTCACCCTCTGACTCCCCGGGCAGTGTAGGGTCAAATGTGCGTCATGTTTGCTCGAGTTGTGACACAGCGGTCAGTCAAACTTTACTAAATGCTGCTTCAAAGCAACCTAAGAGGTGCGTCCACGGACTTCCTCAATATGGACAAAGCATACTGCACGTTAGATTGTCGCTATCGTACGTGTGAGAAAAAGCGTACCAAGATGGCTGTCTGCTATGATTTTGTGTAAAAGTTTGGACTTGCCCAAGTAAATCCACAGATTTTGTAAGAAAGTTGCAATATTTTCGAAATATTACAAGGTAAGGTCAAAATTAATACATGTATTGCAGGAATATGATATTGTTAGCCATTCAAGTTTAACTTTTGTTTAAAATATTACATAAGGTTATCGTTAAATCATACAAATTATAGCTTCACCGCGGCCATCTTGGTGCGCCTGTTTTGCCCCAGTCGGTGGTGAAAATCTACGGTTACGACGTATGCATTACATTTTCTGTCCCAGTGCCCCCAATGCAATTAAATATTCCTTGTCTGAGGGTCATTGTATGTGAACTTACAATTAATAGGTGCCGTTTAACTTGAACTACTGAATACTGAATGTGAGGTTAGAAAGTAAGTTGCTTAATTAAGTTCGGAACATGTAATGGATATTTATTTTCCATGTCGCCTTCAATGGGTCTCGAACACGATTTCCAAACAAGTGGATGATTGGTAGGTAATTTAAATATTTACTTTCAATGTTTAGTATTTTCTTCAACCTCGGCAACATTTTCTCACCCCGTACATTGTCAGGGCTTGATTTTACGTTCAGATTGAAAGCACACTACAGGGATCTTATGATAGTATAAAAAGGTCGGTTACAGGCAAGGTGTGTTTAAAATGCAATGGGGTAGGAAAATCAAGCCAGTGAGCCACAACTGGAAAAAAGCCGTGGCCGGTTCAACTTGAACCAATAGACTGAAAACTGGGCCGTAGAACTCCAACTATAACTAACTAATCCAACTCACTTATATAAATTGTGAGCAACTCTTTGCCAGGGGTGGGAAGGGTTTCCATTAAAAATCTTCCAGCTACAAGATAAACATTTATCAGTCTTACTTATATTTTGTCTCCCATTTAAATTTTCTGTCCAAATTTGTCCACCTTTTTAATAGTCACCATGTGAGGAAACTTGATGGTCAATATTTTCTAAATAAAATTTGACTGTTTCTCACAATTTTGGTTAACATGCAAACCTTTGGGTTTCCCCTTTCGATTCGTATGCATGAAAGGGTCCCTTCGGCGCCCGTCAAAATGGCAACAGATCAGGGTTGTCATAGCTCATGTATGTTTGATAACTTTCGTTTAGAGGCGAATGAAATGGCCATTAATTTGCTCCTTACATACTCTAACGAATTTGGAAACAATACAGCGGTTTGATGACTTCCTTCTGTTGGTCCTAAAAGGTTAAAGCTAGATTATTATGAGTACTGTCCTCTCTCATTATAACTGGATATAATTTCTAGACAATATTTATATAGCGAGTCGGCTAAGTTCTCTTTGGCTCTCTTTAAACCAAACGAAATTGCATTCTAATATAACTTGGAGAATAGATTAAAGAGACTAAGGAATATATCCCCATTGGTTTTGTTTTGTAATTTCATCTTCGTTTCGTTTCGTTCATCTGAACTTGGACTTGCTATACATTGAAGTATCACGCAGTGATGACTCAAATCAAGACCCAGCCACAGCCTGAAAATTGTTACATAAGGTTGTTCATTGTTCTGCAACCATTGAGAGGGATCTTCTATGCTGAGAGACGCGACTTTTCCCTATGACAATTTTTTCACATATCACCGAGAAAGCTGTTAAAGGTGGGTAAAATATTTGGCGGTTATCTCTTATGGAGTTCGTGTGAACTAACGCTGGTAACATCCTCAATCATGAGTCTCCAAACTCTCTTTATTGTTTTCCTTATATTCCTCTGTTGTGTCACCATCTCCGTCCAGAATCCACGGTCACCACTGAGTATGACCGTCCTAACTTCAGATGTGTCAGAGGGAGATAATCTTATGATAGAGTGTAACTACAAGACTCCTTACATGACTAGTTTTGACTTTTACAGAACTTTCTCTTGGCTGAGAGACAGAATCATTCTTTACGATGGAAATCGTTCTATAAATACTGACGAAAATAAATATTCTGTCTCGACGGAACCAAATGGCGTCGGAATAAACTCTCTCTTGGTGGTGAAAAATGTAACGCGATTTGACGCGGGGAATTATGCGTGCGTTTTTGACGAAAATGGCGCCACTGTAACAAATGAAATAAACGTACTACACCTGCCTTCGAGGGGTTACCCCCGCTGTAATATAGATTTTTTGAACAATTCTACCACACTCGCCATGGGTTCGTCAATTGTTCTACGATGTCTTTCAGATGGGTATCCACTCGTTAATTTATCTTGGCACTCTTCGGCACATAGTTCCACTATAAAGCCTGTGCAGGGAACACAATACGTTCGAGGTAACTTGGTGGAAACTAGATTGACTTTAGTTTTAGATACTGACATGAATGCTAAAGTGTTCATATGCACGTCATCTATGACGTCAGATCCGAGTTATGAAAATCAATGTGAGATAGGTCCTATTATTCTAGCAACCACAACTTTTGATGATCCAACGGATCTGTTAGGGCCATCATCTACCGTGCAGTCGACGCCAACAAATGCTCCGACTTCAAATATACCAACATTTTACCAAACCACTGATAAACCAACTACCAGCAAACTGACGTCATCAAGTTCGGATATTGTTGTGACTACTTCTCATTTAGGGAGCACTACAGATCGTTTCTCTACATCGAATACACCTGAGAGGGTAGTTCCCACAGAGGGTAAAGAAAACGACAAGGAGGGCGGGAAAGATATAGATACGTTAGCTAGCATTCAGTGTGAATGTAAAATGGACATGGACTATTTTCAGCTCTCGTTTTTCTTGTTGCTACCAGTACTACTCCTGTCCATGCTCTTCAATTTTTTTCTCTGTATTAAAGGATTCAAAGTCAAGTCCTATCCAGCACAAGTTACTTCTGAGCTGGAATTTGACAGCTTAGCGGTAATCGGTAACCGAAGAACGGAGACCATAATGAGGAACGAACGAGAAACCGCGAGTAACGACTATTCAATGGGAGATATGTACGCCTCCATAAACTACACTACAAGAGGTGGCGCTATTAACAATAATGAAAATTATCAGAGTAATAATCATGATGATGTGACCTTAGAATATTTTGATGACGACGATGCTTATTTTGACCGGGATGGTGATTACGGATATTCTCACGCCGTCTATGACGAACCTCCTCCAACCAACGACGACGGAAACGTTAATTTTTACTTTGATGTCCCCGCTGGGTTTGGTCCAAATAGACAACCAACGACAGAGATGTCTGAAATTAACTGAGAATGAACAGACATCTCATTTGTAGTGCCGTACCAGCACAGAGCATGCCGGTTGTAAGGACTCACAAATGCATAAGCTGAGGAAATAATATTGTCCAGAAAACCATGTTCTTTGTAAACCAGAATTAACGTAGGACTATTTGAACCGAGGAATATTTCTTATCAGCGCAAAGTGTCACCAAGTATCTTCCTGCATGTCATTCCACAACTATGGGAATTTGTGTAATATTTTTTCGTTTTAATTGAAGAAAACACCATTAAAACTATTTCCCAAAAATAATATTTGCGTCACGATCGGGCTTTTCCCCCCAAAAAAGCAAATATTGAGGGAATTTTTCGTGCGATTTAGGTTTTTTTGTCAGAAACAGTAGAAATTGCTGTAATCGAAGGCAAGACATCACTTTTTAACTTTTTTTTCCGGAAAAAGCAAAATTTTATTACTGCATTCATGCAATTATCATGTAATGTCAAAAAAAAAGTCAAATATTGAAATTGTCTGGAAAATCTTCATTTTTTCTTCAGAAAAAGCAAAATTTCATTACTGCATTCAGGCAATTTTCATGTGTTGTCCAAAAAAAATCAAATGTTGAAATCGTCGTGAAAATTTGATCTTTTAAATGATAAAAGTGAATTTTCACGGTCTCATCTGGAATGATTATTCCGTTGTTCTCAAAACATTTCGTTGGTAAAGGTGACCCCTCTAAAGTTGCTCATTTAACCCTCAAATGTGTAATGATTGCGCTTCAATGCTTGAAAGCAAGAGGCTGATATCGATGGGGAGAAAGTTGATAATGCATTTTAAAATATAAACAAAATACGTTAAAAAAGAATCGAAGACAGGAAATAGTTTGTTTCAAGCAAGTATTTATTTCTTATACGAAAAACGTGGAGACACATCAGTTACAAGAAAAATCCCTGGACAATACAACGCACATTACTAACAGACAAATATATGAAGAAGACTCCTTAAGAGTTGAATGGTAAAAAAAGAATTGCCCTGGAAAAGTTATACACACTATTCAAAGAGAGAGATACATGAGGATATTCCTTAAAAGATCCATGGTACAAATTGTAAGTGTTTATTTTCCAGCATTTCACTGTTCTAGTGAAATAGGGTGAATTGAAACTTTTCACTCTATTAGAGGTTGAAGAAGTTCATTCTATTCATTTTAAAGTTTAATGTAGAGATACTTAAAAAATCAAGGGTAGAAAAATAAAAGCCGCCCTGGATAAAAAAAAAATGCAAATTACACACAAATGTAGAAGTACTCCCTATTACACAAAGGGCAGGAAAAGAAATGCCCTTGATGATAAAATGGACGTTACTTGCATCTAGAGATATATAGAGATTCTACTTAAAGTCACAGGGGATAAAAAAGACTTGGTTGCATGGAGATGTATAGAAATACTCCCTAAATGTTTCAAGATAGAAAAGTAAACGCAACGGATAATAAAAACTCACACTACTTGCAAAGAAAAATATAGCGATGCTCCTTTAAAGGCTCAATTCTCTCACCCAAAGAGTACAAATTCTCCTAACCTTCTTACTTAAGCCCCTCCCACAATTATCTGAAATTCATCATCATCCAGACACAATCTCAGTTTATTGCTTCATGATGAGTATAAAAAATCTCAGTGTGTATTTAATCAAAACACTTTCACTACAGTTCATGCTGTGTAATACAAGCTTTAGAACTTTGTATTGTCTGAATTTCCTGTCCATCAAAGAGCTAAGCCAATTGAGAATTTCGGTACCCCCCTACCAAAATTGTAGTTTGGAGTGAGAGGAATGGTCCTTTAAAGTTTCAGGTTAGGAACAGAAATGCCCTGGATAATAAAATGCACTTTACTTGCAGCAGGAGTAAGCAAATATATGCTGACTCATCAAACGTTACAGGTTAGAAAAATAAATGCCCTAAATAATAAAATGTGCACCACTTGCAGAGAGAATAAGCAAATATCTGCAAACAGAGCCTTTATCCATTTTGAACAAGTCAACTAGTAAACAATAAACAATCATCCTCTCTACATATTTTCCACACAATGAAGTCGTTTAAAACATTGAAATCTTTTGAAGAGAGAGACAGACATTTTACCACACAGAACTACATTAGTTGTAACCAAACTTCATGGGTTGAGCTAAGAATACTCCCTGAAAGTTAGAGGGTAGAAAAGTACACGCCCTGGATAATAAAATGCACATTACTTACAGAGAAAAATATATAAATATTCCCTAAAGTTACAGGTCAGGTACATAAATACTTCCCAAAAGTTACATGGTGGAAAAAGAATTGCCATATATATCTCCAGGTATGAGCAGATGAAGTTATTAGATTTGCCTTCCAAAGTGAGTTTGAGGGCAGCTCGGATTATATCACGTCCTCACATTGACTGGGAATGCTTTGTTTTTTTCAGACTGTTCAGTTGACATTCACTTTAATGATAATAAAGAAAAACAAGAGACTGACCATTAATGTGGGGATATGATTCCATACATGCTTGCTTCAAGTTCACTGTCTGTTGAAAAGACGATTCTATTTGCTCATTTCTTGAGAAACACACAATGGATTTCAATGAATATTTCCCTAAAATCAATAACTACTCATCTAACATATTATAACTTGATATGACCTTAAACCGTTCTTTTCAAAGTTAGAGGGTAAAGACAAAAATGCCAGGGCTGGATAATAAAATGCACATTACTTGAAAGGTGAAATAAAGAGATACTCATCAAAAGTTACAGGGGAGAAAAAGAAGTGACCTTGATAATGAAATGCACATTACTTGCAAAGGAAATATGGCGATACCCCTTAGAAGTATCACTGTTGGAACAGACATGCCCTGGATAATAAAATGCACATGACTCGCAAAGGAAAATATGGATATATACTCCTTAAAAGTTACTTGGTTGGAACAGATAATTCTCAAAAGTTGCAGGGTAGATAAAGAAAAGCCCTGGACAGTAGAATGGACATATCTTAGGAAAAGTATGGAGATACTCCTTAAAAGTTTCAGGGTTGGAATGCACATTACTTGTACAGAAAATTATGGATAATAAAATACACATAAACTTCCAGAGAAAAAATATTGAGATTCCCTAAAAGTTGCAAGGCAAGAATAGAAATGCCCTGGATAATATAATGCACATAAATTGCAGAGAAAAATATAGGGAATTCTTGAAAATTACAGGGTAGAAAATTAAATGCCATGGATGATACTATTCACATTACTTGCAGAAACCAATAAACTGCCAAAAAAATGCACACTCCCTAAAAGTAACAGGGTAGAAAACTAAATGCCCTGGATGATACCATTCACATTACTTGCAGAAACCAATAAACTGCCAAAAAAATGCACACTCCCTAAAAGTAACAGGGTAGAAAATTAAATGCCCTGGATGATACTATTCACATTACTTGAAGAAACCAATAAACTGCCAAAAAAATGCACACTCCCTAAAAGTAACAGGGTAGAAAATTAAATGCCCTGGATGATACCATTCACATTACTTGCAGAAACCAATAAACTGCCAAAAAAATGCATACTCCCTAAAAGTAACAGGGTAGAAAACTAAATGCCCTGGATGATACTATGCATATTATTCTCAGAGGGCCATAAATTTCTTAAAAAATGCATACTCCCTTAAAGATACAGGGTAGAAAAGTAAATGCCGTGGATGATACAATGAACATTACCCTCTGAGAGCAATAAACTCCTCAAAATTGCCCTGGATAATTAAGGGCATATTTCTTGCAGAGAAACATATAGAACTACTCCCAAAAAATTACAGTGTAGAAAAGAGTAAATGCCGTGGATGATACAATGCATTTTAATAAAGTGCATATTACTTGCAGAGAGATATGTTGAAAGAATACTTCACCAAACTTCATGGGTTAAGTTAAGAATACTCCCTGAAAGTTAGAGGGTAGAAAAGTAAATACCCTGGATGATAAAATGCATACTAATAAAGTGCATATTACTTGCAGAGAGATATGTTCAAGGAATACTCCCTAAAAGTTTTAGGGTAGAAAAGTAAAGGCCCTGGATGATACAATGCATATTACTCTCAGAGAGCAGTAAACTCCTAAAACATTCTCCCTTTTAATTACAGGGTAGAAAAGTAAATGCCCTAGATGACAAACTGCACATTACTTTCTGAGAGCAATACACTCTTTAAAATGCCCTGGATTATAAAGTGCACATTACTTGCAAAGAGATAAATAGAACAACTCCCCAAAAGTAACAAGGCAGAAAAGAAAATGCCCTGGATGATACAGTACCATGCATATTTCTTTCAGAGAGCAGTTAACACCTAAAACATTCTCCCTTTAAGTTACAGGGGAGAAAAGTAAATGCCCTGGATGATACAATGCACATTACTTTCTGAGAGCAATACACTCTTTAAAATGCCCTGGATAATAAAGTGCACATTACTTGCAAAGAGATAAATAGAACAACTTACAAAAAGTAACATGGCAGATAAGAAAACGCCCTGAATGATACCATGCACATGAATAAAGTGCATATTACTTGCAGAGAGATATGTTGAAGGAATACTCCCTAAAAGTTTCAGGGTAGAAAAGATTATTTGCAGAGAGATATGTTGACAGAATACTCCCTAAAAGTTTCAGGGTAGAAAAGTAAATGTCCTGGATGATAATATGCACATTACTCGCACATAGCAAAAGGTTCTTCAAAATACCCTGGTTAATAAAGTGCATATTAGTTTCAAACAGATATAGAAACACTCCTTAAAAGTAAGAGGGTAGAAAAGTAAATGTCCTGGATAATAAAATGCACATTACTTGAAGAGAGGTATGTGAAGTGACTCTTCAATGCATCGAGAGATATTAAAAGATCCATTTAAGGTGTACTGTACCTCAATTCAAAAATTTCAAAAATATATATTAGACAGCTTGAAAAAAGAATTCCAACAGTCCAATTTCCATCTTCAAAGGACATTCTTGAACTGAAATACTAAGTGCTAAAGTTTACTTGTTGAAATTACAATGGTAAAATGTTCCATAATTTGTGATATCATTGTTGTACTACTCAAATTGCAATCTCTGGATTTCTTCATTTTTCTGAAAGTTGCTGTAACTTATACCAAGGTGTGATAGCACTCATACCCATATGGGGTGATGTAATTAACTAAGCCCTCTATGTGCAAAACACTATGCAAACAAACAGGAAGTGTTCAAGGCCTTAAAAACATTTTTCATTTAAAGGGGAACAATGGAGGTAATTTAAGTTGTTCAATGTCACAAATTATTACACAATGGACTAGATTGATTGAAGTGAATAAGTTTCAACATTTTATATCTTGGCTCAAGAATGTCCTATGAAGATGGGAGTCCAGTTAGAATTCATTTTTCTTGCTGTTTAATACACATATTTCTCATAGAGAGATAAAGATAAAGTAGTTATGTGGATTTTATTACCCAGGGCATTTCTGTCCGTACACTGCATTTTTAAAGGAGTTCCTCCATATATGATACATAGGCATTTAAAATCCAGCATATTCACTTTTCCACCCTGTAACTCTTAGAAAGTATTTCTATTATATCTCTCTGCAAGTAATATGCATTTTACTATCAAGGGTGTTTTTCCCTGTAACTTTCAATGAGTTGCTGAATATATTTCTCTGCAAGTAATGCACATTTTATTATAAAGGGCATTTACTTCCATACTATGCATTTTTTTACGAGTATCTCTATGTACTAAAAGAACTGGTATGGATAGTACAATGTACATAACTCATGAAGAGATATGAGAAACCAAATAAGTTATGTTTTTTTCATATATTAATCCAGTGAACCCTTTGACTGTCACCTGTTGTCTCCCATACTTTCCTCTTTATGACCTCCATTGTCCGCATCTCCAGTAGTTGCTCTACTCTCTCCAAATCTTCATGGGTACGGCTCTCATGGAGTTCTACATGTCCATCACCATCAGCAACAACATCATCTTTTTCAAAAGACTCCTCATCACATTCTGTTGTTTTAAAAGAAACTGCTTCACTTTGCTGCATCTCCTTAGAGTTGTGCTGCAATATTTTCTTTTTTATTGATGAATGGGAATGCTGCCACTTCATAACTTAGAAGGACAGCATTCTGTTCAACGCTGAGGGCACTTGTTAGGCCAGTTCCTGTAAAATAGAGATGAAAAAGAATTTAGTTAAGTTGTTCCTGAATTTGAATGCAATTTTTCACAGGAGATTACATCTGAATTTCTTTTTCACAAGTTCTCCAATGAATGGATGTAGCCAAACATGTTGCCAATAGAGCTACTAGCAATGGTGACATATATCGGATGCCATGTATTATTTTGCACTTGTTTACTGCCATACAGTCCCCTTAGAGTACTTTGCCAACTTTTACTGAAAGTAGCCATAACTAGAGCACCAACAGTGCAGAAGCTCACACCTTCAAACTTGAAAGAGTCCCTGGGCTGTCTGTACTATTTTAAATGACCTCAATTGACACATAACCACAATTACACTCTTTCACCCTTTTAAGAATGTCACCAAAATGTTCCAAGCTGTCTTCAGTGTGTATATTGCCCTTGGAAAGTTACAATAAGAAATAGAACTACAATAGGGAATAGAGTATAAGATAATTACACCTTAGTAATCAGTGATATTGACCTGCACTAATTCTTAACATCAAACAAATGATTAGCACTCTGAAATGTAAATATTACTAATACTCATGACTTCCTGTTTTAAATCCTTGAAATGACATGGCTAGGGGTAAACTTCAAACGCGCTCTAAGCAAGTCAGATACTCTATCGGATTCTCTATGATATGCAGTCCATGAGCTCTGACAGGACTTTGAACCAAAACAAAATATCCAAAATAAAATAACCGAGCATCATGAACCAAGCATCATTACAACAAAATGTCAACTCAGTTTAACTGAATAAAATGAACAAGGGGAGTAATGTCTTTGAAGTTTTTATTTTACAAAATAGAAGGAACCATAATATTTGTCTCTTTTAATTCTGCTCTAATTGTGACATTTACTATTAAATTAAGTGCTGAGATAACCATACATGCAATACCTTATACATGAAAAATTCTAAAAGATACTGTAGGACTACTTAGTTGTACTACATTGTTTCAAAATACATTGAAAGCAACTGCCAGGGCCAGAAGAAGTGACATAGGGGTTCATAATCTGCCCTGCCCAGTGTTTTTAGAGAAGAAAGGTTTGGTCAGCAATTAACCAAGCAGAAAATAAGTTATGTAGGATGTGACAACAGAATAAAAATTTGCCTTACTGAAGACAGTCAGAGACATATGATCCACACATTACTTTCACAGGCAGATACCAGTTTGAAGCTGTGTAGCCAATACTTATGCAAAAAGTTCTAAAATTTTGAGCTATTGACTTTTAATTTAACAAAATGGACTCTTGAGCCACATCTTGGACCTTTGACCCAAACTTCCAGTTAACCTTCCAAAGTTGTTCTATAGAAAGCCTTTTGATCATTCTCATTGTGCCCTCCAGCTGTGTGGGATGGAAGTTGGTGACAGTGAATGTAAAAGGCAGTCAACACAATTGATTGGAAAGTAAAGTACTGTAGGATAAATATACATCTGTTTGGGACTGTCTTTCATATTCTGGAAAAAGTACTGTAATATGTGTATAATTGCCCACTGGGTCAGCAACCTCTTTGAAGGAAGGCCTCTGCCTTTAAAAATCTTCCCTGGTAACAAGTTTACACCACATTCCTCTCAAGTGACCTGCATTTGCACATCAAAACCTGCTGACCAGCCCAGCCCTTTGAAAAGCCTGCATTTCAAATCTCTTTAGTATCCTTAGTTAGAGAACTACACAAATTAACATATAATTCAGCTTACAGGAACAGTAACTACAAATTCAGTAAATCGTACAGTATCTCACAGCACATTCAACTGCTCGCCCTGCTATATTACAGTATATACAGGCCTACAGAATCAGGTATGGAATACGGGTACTGCATATCCTGCGTAAAAAAGTGTAGTAACATCATGTAACACGGCGTTCAATAGCAATAAAGAATGCCCACTTTGCAGGTTAGATGCAGGCTTGTGTCAGAGTTTCCAATCAAATGAACATTAGGGGCTGTCTTGACAGTTCTAGACATGACTGTCTCTTTTCATGGCCAGAATGCCATCTGAGATATATAAAGAGTACAGTACTGTTTATTGGAAATCACTTACAGCATCAGGGTTCAACCATTGGTGACATTTGACAAGTTGACATTTGCAAACTGTCCTGGTACGGCACCAAAATTTACAGCAACAACGATTGAATATTGTGTTAAGGAGAGGTTTTAATAATTGTGCATAATTTGTGAGTATCTGTAGGCTATACAATATTATTTTGGCAAATCTCGTAATACAATTTTATTACGTTACTGCAAAAGTACCGTAGGCCTACTGATGTGTTTTGGTGGTAACCTAGCGTAATTGTGTTGACTGATTTGACAAAGAGTGCCACCACTTTGCAAAGCGACATTTCTAAAATTAAAAAATTCTCAACAACACATGGATTGCTCCTCACCTTAATTTCATTCTTACCCAGAGACAATCTTAGTTTATTGCTTCAGGTTGAGACTTATAGTAAAGCTCAAAGTGCACTTTCAAAAAAATATCAGTACAGCTTATGCTTTGTTACTTTGTTTACTTTGTTACTTTTGTTAAGCTTTGTTACTTACTGTACGCTGCTTTGCTTGAATGAGCTGTCAGCCAAAGGGCTGAGCCAATAAAGAAGTTCAGTTAACCATATAAGAGTTACAGTATGGAGTGAAAGGACTTGGCCCTTTAACTGGAACATTTGGTCGTGGAGACTTGGACCCAAAATCCCTGAACATCCTGAAGGAAATGCTAACCAATTATCATTAATAAACATTAAGTTGCTATTGTAAAAAAAAAAAATCAATCTAACATTTTGCTGTTTTTCACTGGTCATCTTTGGTGCAGAAGTTCAGACCTGTTCAACTTCTCACTCCCAACCTAATGCTGGCTCAAGAAAGGTAAAGGTTGTATATTGACGTATCTATATTTTATTCATTTAGCCCAAGCAAAAATTGAATCCTGAGGCAAATTGGATTAATTCTTGCATGTTTGACCCACATTTGAACCCACCAAAAACCCAACTGAAGCATTCAACCTGATAATACTAATTTTTTTGTACAGTAACTGCAAGGCTACTGTATAACACACAAAGAGTATATTGCAAAGTGTTTACTGTAAAAGTAATGAGTGCTTGTGTTCTGTACATTGTTGTGCCTTGTTCACATCATTCTTGGTATTCCCGTTTTGAATAATGTACCTGGAATGCATAAAAAGAGTCAAGATAAGTTCTACATGTCCTGCATGACATGACTGTGCTGTGCAGGGATGAAAAAATATCATTCTACTTTACTCTCTTACTAACTGTTCCTACTTTCTTCATCACACCCCCAATAATTTCCCCATGACTGACCCCACAAAGGCTTGTGAGCCACTGTGTATGTTTACTACATCTGCTAGACTTCATTACCAGTCTCCTTTTCTTAAGAGTCTGTGACTATCCGGAAACATTTCCTGGAACAGTTTATCATTACCAGCACATGAACAATATGAATAATGTGCATCAATAACCTTCAGAGACCACAAAATTTCAGCTTTCAGTGTCTGTTCACAAGTAACAAAGGTTTCTAGAGTTGAGCTGTGAGTGGTACTACTGCTAATAGCAGCCTCTGCACCTGCAGTGGACTTCATTTGGTTAGGTTTCATGAAATCCCGAATGTTTGCTATTTGTCTTCCACTAGCTTTCCAATTATCAGCATGCTTCTTCCCCTTCAGATGACTTGTCAATGCTGATTCCCCATACTGGAAACATCTATTTCCTTCATGCAAATTTTGCACCTTGCTTTACTTTTGTCAGTACATTGTTCAAGCCAACTACAGTATTTTGGATGTTTCAACCATAACAGATTGAAACGACATTTACCCATGTTTGCAACCTTCAATCTGGGCCTAGTAACAGTGTGACAGTAATGATGTACAGTATACAAGACTATCTGCCATCCACTTACGTATTTGTCGATAGCCTATCCTGCTAGCATTACGATGTTCAGTCTAGCCTAACGTGAAATTACCGTGACCAAAATCCATGCAAACCCAGTCTGATCCAGCATTAACACTTCAGCAGTAGGTAAACACTATTCCAACTATCACAAATGAAATATATATCCCGATATGGTGCAATCTTTCCGATGTTAAGTGGATGAAACTTCTACCAAGCCAGAGCTTACTAACACAAGTCAGAACAAGTATTCAATGCTTTGCCTAAACCCACCAATTGCCGGGTGGTAAATTCATCACAGATATACGCAGAACCAAGTCAAACTAAAATTATATCGATCAACTGTAATCATTGTCAATACGGCCAATATTGAAAAAAAATCAAATGTGACGGCGAATGTGTTTCATCTTTTTTTCCGCGAAATTTTTATCCCTTGCTACAACCAGAATAAGAAGCGAGAGCAACTTAACTGTTACAGTTTCGATCTCTTTCAATCAGCCAGAGTGACACTGCACTAACATAGCATATGCTCTCAGTTTGAGCTGTACACGCTACTTGCAGTGGAGGAGCACCCGAAGTTCGATGCGATAAACACATTAGTCAACACTTGACACATTACTATACATACAGTATGGAGGAATGCGTGGCCCGGCACAGGCCACTTATGTATCTTTGGTGCAATTTCACGATCGCGATTGATTTTCAACAGTACTATTTTCAAAAAATCTGATCAAAAAAGATTTCCTGAAATGAATTTGAGGTTTTTGCGATCGAATGTTTATTGAACAATTTTCAAGCACTCTTCACAGTGTTTTCAAGGACTTTTGTAAAAATTCAAGAACTTTCAAGGCCTTGAAAAACAAAAATGAAATCCAAGTACTTTCCAGATTTTCAAGGCTGCCTGTGCAGTCTGCCCTTTCCTAATAAATGATGAAAAAAGCATGGGATCTCTGCAATTGGTAGAGAAAAAATCTTTTGAAAATTCTCAAACTATCGATATTTTAAACATTTTTATACCCTCGAAGTACACACAAAACGGCATATTGTGTCATTTTCTTGTTCAAATATACACCTGCTCCATCAAGATCCCGTTTAATTTTTTTCATGGTTGGCTTATTTGGATGTTTGTCAGAAGAAATCAGTTGGAAAAATACTGGGACCAAGCTGGCGCATGAACTTAGGAATGGTCAAAGGTCATGCCAGCTGCCAACTCTAAGTAGTTCATGGTTATTTGGGCACTTTTCTACACATTCCATGTAAAATCAGAGTGGGACTTACTTGGCACTGAACAATATCTGGGGTCAAAGGTCACAACTTGGCCTGGAAATGCCTTTCATAGACTACTGTATAGCACAGCATGCACTATTTCCAGGGGACTTTGTCTTTTGAGCTCATTTTTCTCCATACATGTGCCAATGAGATCCGATCAGTTTTTCACTTGAAATTGATTAGGGGCTTTGAGTTCTATCGTATAAAGTTGTTTAGTCCACATGATCTTGTTGGGGCATCAAGTTATGAGGTCTTGAAAACATCACGAGGGCGCTGTTTGTCACATACTTATGTCAATTTAAAGCAACCAGATCCCACCAATTTTTTTTATTTATGCTATGTATCACATTGGAGGTTTCAAAATATGTTTTCTTTTTGTTGGGATGTGACTGGCGCACAACATTACACCTATGGGGATAATGCAAACCACAAATTTGACTTTTTGTGCACATTAAATTTCAGTGTTTTTTT